>BCNH02000003.1:6675990-6821433 GCA_001662345.2 Metrosideros polymorpha var. glaberrima
AGTTCTCAAAGGGGAAAACATCATAATGCCTCGGTATCACAGTCCCCCTTCTTCTCCATGTGCGCCCCCTTCACGTTTTGGTTTTTCGAGTATAGACATTTTCTTCATGACTCATAGATAATCAATCTCTCATATAATACATACATATATATGTGTGTGTGTGTGTGTGTATAATCACGAAGGCGACTCCAGTGTTAAAATTGGTGCCGTCATATTTCGCATGTTAGATGAGGGAATCATATCGGAGAAGACCATTTTTCCTCCAACCAGTCTTTTGATTGGCGAATTGATGTCCATAACGTATAAACTATTTATTGTTCCACATTTTTTCTTAAGTAAAAATGAAAAAAAAAATTGTAAGAACTTGGAACTGACCCTAGAACCTATGACAGGGTAGGTTCCAAGTTCCACATTCCAACGAGTAGGTTCTAGGTTCCAAAAAATGAGGAACTTATAGAGACGGGTAGATTCCAGGTTCCAGGTGAAACCTGTAAGGAACCTGGAACCGCTTACCCCTAGTGTTTCCTTCTCTTGTGAATGTATGAATAGAATTGAGATTTACAATAATCCAGTTAGTTATATTAGATTTCCCTACCCATTCAAATAACGCATTTCCAAGCCCAACTTCAACTCCAAGCAAGCAAAAAAGGAAATGGGCTTTGCTAACGAGTATATCAAGGCATTTGTTAAACATGCTTAATGAGGAAGTATGCAATTTTTGAAGTATTGATTGTGCGCGTCATGAGCACAATCGGCTTACTAAAATTGCACTATTTTCTCATTCAGTTGTTTAGTAAGTGCCTTGAAAGCATTTTTTTTTTTTAACAAAAGTCATGGTTTAAAAAAATTCGGTCTCCCCTTATTGACGTATCGAAATTAGAAAAGATTAAGTTCGAGATCGAAGAGTTAACTAGTTGAGTTCGAACAGCTTACAAGTAAGTCAATGGTTTGCTCATTAGCCTTTGAGAACTTGTTTAATTGACACATTTCGTTCATCCGTTAGAGAGGCAAGTATCTTACATGTGCCTTGATCTTCTAAATTTTTTGCCCAGGATGATGTTAGGTGCCATTTATTTCGCGAAAAATAAATGATTTGAAAAATATATTTTTAAAAATAATGGATGATATCATTTATAAAAATAAATGAATGAAAATTATTTTTATTGTCTACGAAAATTTCTAGACATAAATTATTGTCGATAATGAAAAATATTTTCATTAATTAATTATCTTAAGCAATATGAACCGTTATTTTTAAGAAAATATTTTACAAATTATTTCCGTGAAATTAGGCTTCATTTTGTACATTTCGTGACATAGCCAAACTGAAAGTGCTTCCACGTCATCGCACACGTCAGGCGCGTGGAAAAAAAAGGAAAAAAAAAATCCGAATACAAACAAATAATCACCTGCCCTTTCCTCTATTTCAATACGTAAGATACAACCCAATTGAAGTCACCCACGTGGCGGCCCTTATATGGACATTTCCCCGTTGGTATCTTCTTGACTTTCTCTCACTTCGCGATTAAAAAGATTCCATCCTGCTCATTCTGTCCCTGCCTTATCGTTCCCTCGTCAGATCTCCGACCCACAATTCTTGGAAGCCAGAAAGAGAGAGAGAGAGGAGAGAGAGAGTGGAGAAAATGGCTCGTGCGAGGCTTCTGTGTTCCTTCCTCCTCCTCGCGATCGCCTGCTCTGCGGCGGCGGCGAGCTTCGACGACTCCAACCCCATCCGGCTCGTCTCCGACGGCCCCCTCCTCCACGACCTCGAGTCCTCCATCCTCCAGATCGTCGGCCACAACTGCCATGCCCGCTCCTTCGCTCGCTTCGCCAACAGGTTAGATATCAACGCCCCACTTGATGATCGCTCCTCTGGGTTGGTTCTTGGTTTGTCGATTCGCCTGTTCTCTGTTAAAGTTTTGACCTTTTTACTGTTTTTTTGTCTTGTCGGTGGTGTTGGTGCTTGGTTTAGGTATGGGAAGAGGTACGAGACGGTGGAGGAGATCAAGCTGAGGTTCGAGATTTTCAGGGAGAATCTCAAGTTGATTCGATCCACCAACAAGAAGGGCTTGTCTTACACTCTTGGTGTCAATCGTATGTGACAGTTGTTGGAAAATTTCTCTGTTTCAATTTCTCGCTTTAGAACTGAAGATCTATTTGATCATAGTCGTTTAATTTGTGTCACAACCTGGGCCGAAGAAGACGTGGATTTAGCTGTTGCTGCTGTTGTCGTTGACTTTGATTTGTGCTTGATGGGTTGACAGAGTTTGCTGATATGAGCTGGGAGGAGTTCAGGAGGCACAGACTGGGGGCTTCTCAAAACTGCTCTGCCACCTTTAAGGGCAACCACAAGCTCACCGACGAAGTTCTTCCTGAAATTGTATTTTTCACAACGATGCCTTACAGAAGCTTTCTGCTTATATCATCCTTCGTTCAATGAGATAGTACAACTTAATTAAGACTAGTGGCTGTAGTAATTTTTGCTGTGTGGTGTCTTCTGTATCAAATGGCATTTTCTCTGCTAAATTGCAGTAGAATAGTTATTCAGCTGCTACTAGCAGCCTTGCCTCGGCATGATATTTTCGTTTTCTTCGAATGATTTATATACAATTCAGTTATGGCAAAAAAAACCATGAGCTCCATCCATGAAGGCTGAACTTTTAGTTCTCGTGTTTACCAATTGAAAGTGCTTGCTGAAACAGCTTCTTCTCTCCCCAGCTCAAGTTTCAACACTTCCCATGAGACCTAGGATTAGATTGCTGATTACTGTAGAATCTATTGGCTGATCATTGAAGAGTGACAGCTATGTCGGTATTAGATCTTTATTTTCTTCCAATCCTTCATATTTGCAGAAAGACTGGAGAGAAAAGGGCATTGTAAGCCCAATTAAAGATCAGGGCCACTGTGGATCTTGCTGGACTTTCAGGTTTTTCTTTTCTTTTCCTTTTTAGATTCATATTTGTTTCTCTGTAGTATATGACACATTTATAGCTTCGTAACTCATTGAAATGTCATTATGCTAGATTGCTACTGACCTCTATTTTGAACTTTTGCAGCACCACTGGAGCTCTCGAGGCTGCTTATCACCAAGCATTCGGGAAACAAGTCTCTCTGTCTGAGCAGCAGCTCGTGGACTGCGCTACAGCTTTCAACAACTTTGGATGTAGTGGTGGTTTGCCGTCCCAAGCCTTTGAGTACATCAAGTACAACGGTGGCCTTGATACTGAGGAAGCATATCCTTATACCGCACAAGATGGTTCTTGCAAATTCTCGGCTGATAATGTTGGCGTCCAAGTCCTCAGCTCTGTTAACATCACCTTGGTAAGTTTTGTGGGCTATCTGTATAGTTAGCCAAAAGAAAAGGCAAAAAAAAAAAGGGTCTGCAAATTGCATAAAGATAGATTCAAATTGCCTATCTGTTTATATTTGCATACATGGTGGATTCAGGGTGCTGAGGATGAACTAAAGCATGCGGTCGCCATGGTCCGGCCAGTGAGCGTGGCATTCCAGGTCGTGCGTGACTTCAGGCTCTACAAGTCGGGTGTCTACACCAGCGATACATGCGGTAGCACTTCCATGGTGAGCATTTGCTAATATAATGAAAGGAACACTATCTCCATCTCGATCATGTTTGAAGGATGCCAGTGCCCAGGAATCATAAAACCTTCTATATGTCCATAATTCTCAACCATGACATTTACTTTGAGCATCTACCTTGTCAAGATGCAAATAATCTTCCGACCAAAAAAAAAAAAAAGATGCATATAATCTGATCCAATACTGTTAATTAAGTATTGCATACAAGGCGATATTCACGCTCTTGTCTAATGTAAACCAAATGTTCTATATCAGGATGTGAATCATGCTGTTCTCGCTGTTGGTTACGGAGTTGAAGATGGCGTTCCGTATTGGCTCATCAAGAATTCCTGGGGAGCAGACTGGGGTGACCACGGATACTTCAAGATGGAGATGGGGAAGAACATGTGTGGTAAGTTCGCTCCATAAGATTCTTTGATTTTAGTAGAAGAACCGGGATATACAGCGCCGGAATAACTATGCTCTTGAAATTCTCGCAGTCATTCAGTTCATGTCCATTCATTCTGCTATTAATTTCCTCCCTAGCTACTCTTGTCCTCCTCTAACGGTCTTAAATTGCAGGTGTTGCTACTTGTGCATCATACCCTGTTGTGGCCTAGATTGCTTCCGGAGGATCAATGGGCTCGTGAGGCAGGTGATTCGAGATATATATATGATGCATGAAGAATTGCTCCGCCCCGAGGTGGAGTGCTATGATGTAGCATAAAAGGGCTTAAGCTTAGTGCACAAAATAATCTTCAGGACAGTTGCAACTCCATATGGTTACTGTTATATGAGCAAAGACCTTGTAAATACCTTTTTATGTTTGTATGGCATGAAACACTCTCTGCTAGAATAACACATCAAATTCCCACCAAAGCTATACGGGGAATGTCGCCTCCATTGCGAACCTGACTTTCTAGAAAATCAATGGATTTTCATGATATCCGAACCGAACCGTATGGGTTGTGTGCATGTTTGAGTGTTTGTGTGCAAATTGGCGTGTCCATTGGGGGTGAGATGGATGGGGACAAAGGAGCAAGAGAGGGTACGAGTGAGGCATATGTGATCGTGCCAGAGAGCGGTGGCCGGCCAGTGAGCGGTGGCAGCTTTGTCGATGAGGCAGGGCGTGTTGAGAGAGACAAAGTCGTGGAGGAACTGGGTGGCGCCGGAGGCGAATCGAGGTGGTGAACGGAGGATGTGTTGCCGAGGCTCAGGTCTCGAACCTCTTGCCACAGGGACTCGATCTGCCTGCTTCATTGATATTATAAGCTTCAGTAGTGCGCGCGAGCGTGAAGAAACGTGTTTTCCTGATGGTTATGGTTACAGAGAAGCTCCACGCGGGGAAGGTGGATGAGAAAGAGAAGAAGCTCTTCTTCTGCTTCGAGCGGCTGCTCTGCGCCACCACCCCATCACCGCCGCTCTCGGTGCAGCAAAAAGTCCCGTAGCCGCCGACCGTCGCACACTTTATAAACCTCGACGCGCTCATCTTTCAATCTAGAGAAATTCTCAGATCTTCTTCCACGAGCTCGAAGACCTGATCAATCGCACCATAGCCCAACTCCTCTCAACAAAAACGTCTCCTCTTCTTCTCCTCCATGTCTACAAGAAGAACCGAACCGAACCGAACCGTCAAACTATCCAATTCCTTTACTTATAAACCCAAGGGGTAATGAGACCGGAACCGAAAAGATTTGAATTTTTCTGTTCGATTTGGGTATTTTTTACTCTCCTACAATCAACAAATTCTACAATTTTGTCAAAAAAAATCTCTCCTAGACAAAAAAACTTGTTAGCAAAAGTCAATTTCTCTAGAGCTGTTTTGCATTTTAATGTAAATAAGAATGCTAAACTCGAAAGAAGAGTCACTCGACTTGTCATCAATTGCAAATCATTGAATAAAGCCCTCATATGGATTACATTTCCGATACCAAAATAAATAAATAAATAAAATCTGCTCGATAGATTTCACAATTCCAAAATTTGCTCAAAATTAAATATGAAATGAGGATTTTGACAAATTCAAATCAATGAAAAAGATCTTTATAAAACAGTTTTTACGGTTCCATTTGCCCAATATGAATGGAATATCATGCTATTTGGACTAAAAAATGCTCTTGCAAAATTTCAGAGGATTACGAAAGATATTTTCAATCCATATTCTTAATTCATATTGGCCTGATGATTTCTCATTTATTCTTTAGATATTGACCAACATTTCAAACACATATCTATTCTTATCAAAATAGTTTTTTGTTTGAATTCTTATTAAAATAGTTAGAGAGAATGGATTAGTGGTTTCCCCTACCAAAATATCCCCTTTTCAAAAAAAAAAAAGAGAAAGATTTCTTGGTCATTACATTCACTAAGTAACAATCATTCCAATAGAAAGATCTACAATATTCGCAGATAAATTTCCAGATTACAAAGATTTTTGGGGAAGTCTCAATTATGTCCTGGATTTCTTCCTCAAAATTAACATAATTTGTAAACCTTTATATCAAATATTACAAAAGAACTCTCCCGAATGGTCATCTATTCATACGAATACTGTTAAAGAGATTAAAGAACACATCAAAGAGATTCCATGTCTTCATCCGGCAGACCCATCTGCATTTAAAATAGTAGAAACAGATGCTTCCGAGATAGGATACGGAGGTATTCTCAAACAAATTAAAAACAATAAAGACAGACAAAAAAAAAAATCAACAAAGAACAAATTATCCAATTCACCTCTAAACATTAGAATGGTACCCAACTATATACACATAAAACCTATCTTTGACTAGTCACTGGTGTTTTACCCAAATTTTAACATGATATCATATTTTCATATTACAAAATAACTGCTGACGTAATAAATACTAAATTGAAAGAAAATTTAGTATGTCACACTAGTATTGATCGTGCAACATAAAGCTTCTTCTTTTTTTTTTCCCCTGCCATCAAATGGGTCCTTCTTGGATTAATTTCACATTTTTATTTATTCTTATGCGATTGTACGGCCCGTTATCAACATAACGGGCTAGGTTATTGATGGGCTCATAGTCTCTAAGTTTAGTTGATTTTATCATCTTAGGCCCTATTAAAATCATTGACAAAATCTATGATGGTACTCATCTTGCTCTTTATAATTTGGGGAGGAAATTACTTCATCGCGATTTGATAGCAAAGGTTCGCGAGTAGTAATCATCATCGATCACTTTACCAACTCATGTAAGCCCTCGCAGTTTCTAATTCTGCATTTTTTGAACAAAAAATTACCGAAAAAATCTTAAATCTATTACAATTGTGTCAATTCAGTCCTGAACCTTTCTTCTTCTTTTTTTGCCAATTGAGTCATAAATATTTTGTATTTGTGCCAATTCAGTTCAACCGGTTAATTTTGGCTTGAAATTGATGACATGGATGCTAGCAATCCTATGTGGCCCAATTAGCGCTGACTTGGACATTTTTAAATATTATTTTGAATATATTTATTTTTTTTAATTATTTTTTTCTTTCCTTCTTTTTGCCGGTGGTCGGCACAAGCCATGGCTGGCAAGGGCAACCTCACCGGGCATCGCTTGAGCTAGGGTTGGCCTCGTCACCACCTAGGTAAGGCTCGGCGAGGCCAACCCTTGCCCAAGTGACGACCGGCGAGGCCACCCTAGCCTAGGCAAGGGTCAACCTCGCTAGATCTAGTGAGGGTGGCAAGGTCGACCCTCACCCAGGCCAAGGCGGCCTTGTTAGCAAAAAGAAAAAATTATTAAAAATGTCAATGTCAACACTAACCAAACCATGTAGGACGGCTGGTGTCCATGTCAATAATTTCTGACTAAAATTGGCTGGTTGGACTAAATTGACATAAATTCAAAATGTTTAGGCTAAATTGGCAAAAAAAAAAGTTTAGGATTGAATTGACATAATTGCAATAAGTTTATGACTTTATTGGTAATTGTCCCTTTTGAAGTTATCTGATATTGTGTCTTGTGAGACTTATCGAGACCTTACTTGTTTCATCTAAGAAGTAGGTAATGTTTAGTAACATGGTATTAGATAGGTTTATCCTCTTGTCCAACTTTGTGCACATGAATTGCGATGTTATGTTATCTCCCACCGAAATTATATGGCCCGCACATGTCATTTTCCTTCGCTTAATATATCAAACTTTCATTTTTGTTTCCATTAGGGAGAAGCCGACTCATATCGATAAATCTCCGGTCCATTAAACACTCCATTCATCGCATGAACAAGGCCAGATGCCGGCCGATTCCGAACGAACAATCCGAACGTGACGTCATTTGTATTTGATGACTTGGAATATTGAAGTTACACCGAACATCGTCTTCATCATCGGCCCTCTTCCTATGGTATGCAAAAGGAATCACACCTCGGCGGCTCACGATGTGATAATAGTTTGTGTAGCACGTGAAGATTCTTCAACCTTGGAATGTTGTTTACCAGCAATAAAGACGAGCTGTCTCGCTCTTGGCCAGCCAAAGTGCAAGTCTCCTTCGACCAATCGCCACGTCTCTATCGTCGAATGTCATCCTCAGTTGGCGTTTTCTAAGTGAAATGCAAGTGGTCCAATACCACCACACGCTGTTGGAGCAGAATGATTCGGTCATGGACACTGAAATATATGACAAGACGAGAGTAAACAGACAGATTAGTGGACATGGTTGATGATGACTCGGCCACTTCACTTAGCACACATGCACCCAATCCTAAGTGATCGATCATTTGAGTGACCATGACAGTTTGTAATAAAAATAAAATATAAAATAATTCGGTCCGAAATTAAGCGGGATTATGATTTATTTATCTTTTTCTGGATTCCTCTTATTTATTTCGCAGTCTTCTTAATGAATGTATCCAAGCCGTTCGTCGTAAAAAATTGGGAAAATACAAAGTTTCGCCATCTCCATGACTCTTCGTGGAGAACCATCTCCAGAGAGCTCAATTCCATCTCCAACTCTAGAACTTTGGCCAACTCTAGATTCTCTGGGGGCTTAAAAACAAACAGATCCCTTTGGTTGCGAAAGAGGAGGGCGGCTATCTTCTTCATCTAGAAGCTATTAGGGGAAATCAGAGTTCACGGTTTTTGCTCACCGGACGTTAATTTGATGCCTGGATCCTTGGAGCGGTTCGAGTTGCTTGACATGGAGCACCAGAGGCATGAACGATGACGAACACAGAGGAATCCCAAGTGTTGCCTCGCCATGGCCTGGCGAGGCTCGACCTCGCCTAGCCATGGCCAGGCTAACCTTGCCTAGTGACGACGAGGTTGAGTCTCGTAGGCCCTTGCCTCTAGCTAGTCCTCGGCCATTGCCGAGGCTCGGCAATCGGGTGGAAAGAGAAGGAAAAAAAAAAACAGAGAAAGATTCAAAAAATAAAAGAAAGGAAAAAGAAAAGAAAATTTAAAAAATATTATTAAAAATCATTCACATCAGCGTCAGTCATGCCATATAGGACGGTCGGCGTCCACATTAGAGATTTTCAGCAAAAATTGATCGGATTGACTGAATTAAATGCAAAAGATTTAGGATTCAATAGGCAAAAAAAAAGTTTATTTCAAATTGACACAATTATAATAGGTTGAGAACGTTTTTTTATAATTCTCTCCATAATCTTCAACGCTCAATATTTAACTCAAGCTTGATTCAATATGGCATTTCTTTTTTTGCATGTAGACAAGACAGTTAATCTTCTGAATTAGTTTCTTGTCTTCATAAAAACCAAGATAAACATCAATTAAGTGAAGACGTGTATCTTGTCGTAATCCCTATATAAATTATCTTGCATGCGTATAACCTTTCGCCATCGACGATCTTAGGCTTCATTTTTTTATTTCGTGACACACGTTGGACAATACAATCTGACAGAAGGTTATTCCCACGTCCACATCGAGAGTATGGAGGAAAAATACAGACACAAAAAGAAACAATCCCCTGTTCTTTCCTTTCGTTCGGATGCGTAGGAGACAGCCCAATCGGGGTTACACACGTGGCGAGCCCTGGTTGGTCCATTGCCTGCTTGGTACCTTCTTGACTTGACTTTCCTCTCCCTCCTACGTAAGTATAAAGATCTCATCCTCGAACTCTGCCTGTCACTGCTCGTTCAATCTCCGACCCCCAGTTCGTGGAAACCAGAGAGAGTGAGAGAGAGAGAGAGAGAGAGAATGGCTCGTGCGAGATTTCTGTGTTCCTTCCTCGTCGTCGCGGTCGCTTGCTCTGCCGCAGCAGCTAGCTTCGAGGACTCTGAGCTCGAGTCCTCCATCCTCCGGACCGTCGGCCACAACCCCCAGGCCCTCTCCTTCGTAGACTTTGCCCGCGGGTTAGATATCGACACCCACTTAGAGAAGACTAATGCGGAAAATGAAATTGTGGATGTTAAGCTATAATGAGTACATGAACCTATCCATTTTATTAGATGATTATCTAAGTTGAAATATCGGATACGTAGTATCGACGATGTCAGCTTGAGTTTGCATAAAAGATCAGAAAAACTTCTGAGTGGATAAAGAGAGAACTGGCTGACAGTCGACGTGGCTGCGTGTTGTGTGTCATTGTGGCTACCGTGCAAGTTACACGGTAGGAGGCTGCCGTCGTGCGGGAGGATCTGGTTCATCTAAGAGCGACGAGTCTGGTAGTGGCGTTCGTTTCATTATTACAACAGAATGGCGAGTTTGTGCTGTTCGATGGCTTCCTCAAATAAAGGGCTCGCGACGTTGAGAGAGGGATATTAGTAGTTATTGTAAAAGAAAAGTCACATGAGCACTCGGGTGCGCCGGTGCACTCAAAATCTCCTAAGGATGAGAATAATGTGAGAAATAGAATTGTGAAATGTTTATATGGACAATCAAGAAATATTCTAATTATCTCTAACAGACGAAAATAGGAAAATATCCTCGAGAAATATATCTTACACATTTTATGATTGCTCATTCGGGTGTCTTCTTGGTTTGTCGATTCGCCTTTCGTTATCTGTTAGAAGTTTGTTGACCTTTTCGGTTGTTGTCGTTTGTTGGTGTTGGCGTTCGGTTTAGGTATGGGAAGAGGTACGAGACAGTGGAGGAGATCAAGCTGAGGTTCCAGAATTTCAGGGAGAATCTCAAGCTCATTCAATCCACCAACAACAAGGGATTGCCTTACACTCTTGGTGTCAATCGTACGTGACAGTTGTTGGAAATTTCTCTGTTTCTATTTCTTGTTTTAGAACTGAAGATCAATTTGGTCATAGCCGTTTCGATTTGTTTCATAACCTGAAGCTGAAGAGATGGTGTTTTAGCTGTTGCTGCTGTTGTCATTGATTTTGATTTGTGCTTGCTGGGTTGACAGAGTTTGCTGATATGAGCTGGGAGGAGTTCAAGATGCACAGACTGGGAGCTTCTCAAAACTGCTCTGCCACCACCAAGGGCAACCCCAAGCTCACCGACGAAGTTCTTCCGAAAACGGTATTTTTCACAGCGATGCCTCAATCGGAAGCTTTCCGCTTGTATCGTCCTTCGTTCAATGAGATAAAACAACTTAATTTAGACTAGCAGCTGTACTACTTTTAGCTGTGTGGCGTCTTCTGTATCGACCAGCAATTTTCTCTGCTAAATTACGGTAAAATAGTTACTCAGCTGCTACTAGCTGCCTTGCGTCGGCATCATATTATATTTTGTTTATTTTTTGAAAGATTTATGTACAATACAGATAGAGCGACAAATATCCATCCATGACGATCGAACTTTTTGTTCTCGCGGGATTATAAGTGCTTGCTGAAACAACTTATACTTTTTCTCTCCCCAGCTCAAGGTTTCGATACCTTCCATGAAATCTAGGAATAGATTGCTGATTATTGTAGAATCTACTTGCCGATCATTGAAGAGTGAGACCTATGTCAATATTAGATCTTTATTGTCTTCCATTCCTTCATATTTGCAGAAAGACTGGAGAAAAGAGGGCATTGTAAGCCCAATTAAAAATCAGGGCAGCTGCGGATCTTGCTGGAGTTTCAGGTTTTTCTTTCTTTTTTCTTTTTTCTTTTTTCTTTTTTCTCTCTTAGATTCATATTTGTCTCTCTCCCTAGTGTATGACACACTCATTAGCTTCGCAGCTCATTGAGATGTCATTAAGCTAGACTGCTAGTGACCTCTAATTTGAACTTTTGCAGCGCCACTGGAGCTCTCGAGGCTGCTTATCACCAAGCATTCGGAAAAGAAATCTCTCTGTCTGAGCAACAGCTCGTGGACTGCGCTATGGCTTTCAGCAACTTTGGATGCCGTGGCGGGTTGCCGTCCCAAGCCTTCGAGTACATCAAGTACAATGGTGGCCTTGATACTGAGGAAGCATATCCTTATACTGCACAGGACGGTTCCTGCAAATTCTCAACCGGCAGTGTCGGTGTCAAAGTCCTCGACTCTGTTAACATCACCACGGTAAGTTTCGTGGGCTATCTGTAGAGTTGGCCAAAAGAAAAGTACAAAAAAAAAAAAGTCCAGAAATTGCATAAAGATAGATTCGAATGCCTATATGTTTATAATTGCAATACATGGTGGGTTTAGGGTGCTGAGGATGAACTAAAGCAAGCGGTCGCCATGGTCCGGCCAGTGAGTGTGGCATTCCAGGTCGTGGGTAGCTTCCAATTGTACAAGTCGGGCGTCTTCACCAGTGATACATGCGGCAGCACTTCCATGGTGAGCATTTCCTACCAAAATGAAGGGAACACTATCTCTATCTCGATCGTGTTTGAAGGATGCCAATCCGCAGGAATCATAAAGCCTTCTAAACATTGATAAATCCCAACCGTGACATTTACTTTGAGCATCTATCTTGTCAGGATGCATATGATCTGGTTCCTTACTACTAATGAAGTTTTGCATGCAAGGCAATATCCACGCTCGTGTCTAATGGAAACCGAGTGTTCTGTATCAGGATGTGAACCATGCTGTTCTCGCCGTCGGTTATGGAGTTGACAACGGTGTTCCGTACTGGCTCATCAAGAATTCCTGGGGAGAGAATTGGGGCGACAATGGATACTTCAAGATGGAGATGGGGAAGAACATGTGCGGTAAGTTTTCTCCATACGATCCTTTGGTTTTAGTAGAAGTACCGGAAGAAACGGCGCTGGGATAGCTACTCTTTTGGAATTCTCGCATTTGTTTCAGTTCATGTCCATTCCTTCTGCGCTGAACTTTCCACTAAGTTACTCCGTCCTCTTCGTCCTTTGGATCTTAAATTGCAGGTGTCGCTACTTGTGCATCATACCCTATTGTGGCCTAGATTGTTATTCGAAGAACCTATGGACTCGTGCACCGGGTGATTCGAGATGTAATGCTCCGCCTCAAGGCGGAGTGCTATATATAATGTGGCCCAGAAGGGTTTATGCTTAGTGTGCAAAAATAAACTTCAGAACCGGGGCAACTCCATATGGTTACTGTTATGTCGACAAGGATCTTGTAAATTCCTCTCTATGATTGCGTGGCATGAAACACTATCGTTACAAGGATGGCTGCAATGAGGAAAATGCGAGAAATTTCACTCGAACTGGACGCTTTCGCTCGTCTACTATCGGTAGTGATTGAATGCACGGTGTTTCACTCGTGCTAACACTCGCCATGCGATGTTTAAATGGGCTAGGAGAGGTAGTACTAACTTCGATTGCACCAGAAGCGACAGTAGCCAACATCCTTCATTCGCAGGGCAAATTACATATGCAAAGATAAGCAAAATTTAATAGTTCGATCGGCGGACATTCATATCCTTATTCCTCGACATGCTAATTCGAATTACATTGTATTGTGCGTACATGTTGCACCAGTAAGAAAAAAAATTTGGTCGAATAATTGACTTTGGCATAAAATTGTCCAAAGTCCGATTGCCTCGTTATTTCATGAGAGAAACAAGAATAATACCAACGTCTTTCCGATTTAATATCTCCATAGAGTGATCAATAAACAGGGTATGCAAATGTGGGGATAAATGTCCGAAAAGTCTTAAATTTATTGTACGGCTTCAATCTTAAAATTTTCAATTTGGCCAATTTGATCCTAAATCTTTTGACGATTTGCTTATATAGTCCTTCCGACAAATTTTGACCAGCACTCTCTAATGTATAACTTTTCTACTTAAACACCTTTCTTCATTATCCACCAAGTATTTTAACCCACATGCTTTTATTTGTGTGAGTGAATCGACCCCTGAGATGATATCATTTATGTCATCCCTTGATAGGCTTGAATGATTACAAGTCAAATAATGCTTCTTCATTCATGAATTTTACTTGGCCATTGATGGTTTCTCTCTTTCCAATAAAATATCTTCATCTTTTCATCCAAATCATGCTATTTGTCACCTAAATAATATTTCACATGCTCTAAAATTGTGACATTGAACTTAGCCAATCATTGACAAAAAAAAACTTAGCCAATCAAATTACATAATGCATGACATCATGAATGTCATAATGTTCTGACTCTAGTTCTTTTATATCATAATTTTAACCCGAGTTAATTAACATGAGTTGAAGTTATTCTTTAAAATAAGTAAAGGATGAAGAAAAATTCATTTTCCCTTTTCCTTCTTGGAAGTGCAACTTTATCTTCTTATCTTCAAGTGCAATTTCTCTTTTCCCTTCCAAAAAAACAAGCAAAGCTTCCCCTTAAATTTCAATCAAGCCCCCAGGTTTATTCAACTTGAGTTGTTTGAGGTTTTAATCTCATCTTTCAAGTATTTACAAGGTAAAAGTTCATGGACTTCATTTTCTTTTTGTCAAGTTAGTTTTGTCATTTTCTTAAAGATTAAGAGTCGTTATTGTTTGTTCTTGTTTATTTTGGTGAATAGGGTGGGTTGTTTAAGTCTTTTAATCAAGGTAAATGAAAAGTCTAGGGGCTAAGTTAAATTGATCTACTTAGTACTCTTAACTTGATTAGTTGATGTTTGTTAGTTTAGTTTAAATTTGATCTTAAGTGCAAGTGGGTTCCAAGATTGACATGTAGTGTTAAAGTGATTTCTTGCCTAAATTGAAATTTTTAATGCATGCCTAGAAGGTGTTTGAAAGAATACCCCAATGGTTTTTGTTGCACCTTGGATGGGAAAGAATGAGAAAATGGTAAAACTAGACCAAAAAGAGGCTTTTTAGTAGATTTTGATATGTGTAGAGGTAATTTTGTAAATTTCAGAAACGAGAGGGCTCTTTTAACAACGTGAGTTTATAGTTGTAAGTGTTAATCGATGGGCTATTAAGTTAGATTACTTAAAAGAAAATCAAACCATTTCAAAATAACTAGTTTTGAAGCTTTAGGGGAAAATTTGTAATTTCACTAAGCTAAACGACGAATTCATAAAAACTAGAAATTTTGGGGGCTGTTCACAACACGAGGAACCTTATTATGATAGATGGTTAAGTCATTTTTGAAGATAATTTCTTAATCTAGACAATGTGTCTCACTATGCAAAATTGGATCTAATTGTATAATTAATTCGGAAGTGGACTGTTTTGGTAATTTTATAGAATCTGTGGCATGCCCAAAATATAAATAAAATACTCATATTTCTTAGATAACAAATGAATGGCCTTTGGTATTTAATTTAATTAATACGGCCTGATTAAGTAAAATTGGAAGTTAGAAGAAAAAAATTGTAAATTGAGAAATTTTATTGGGGCAAGTATGTAATTCTGGAAAATAATAGCATGATTGGATCATTGTGTGTACTTGACTTAAATTGAGAATTTTTTTTACATGCCTAGTACTAGGGGTGAGTATGGTTCCCGGGTAAAACCGAGAACCGGGAACCGAACCAGGAACCAGACCGGCGGTTCTAAGTTCTAATGTGGCATGGTCCGGTTCCTAATTCCATTTTTTGAGGAACCGCCGGTTCTGGTTCGGTTCCCGATTCTTATAGGAACCGGAACCGAAACCGGGCTGCTAAAAAGTAAAAACCCTAGATACTCTTCTCAGTTCTTCACTCTTCTCATTTCTCATCTCGACGACTTCTTCTCATTTGCTTCGCAAGTCGCGGCCTCGCCTCCTCCTCACCTCCTCAACATCACTCACCTCCTCGTCTCCTCGACCTCGGCTCCTCGACTCCTTGCTCTAGTGAGTCATCGTGTCCTGAGCTCTTGTCTCCCCGTTCCTCGCAAACTAGTAAGTCGTCCATTGCTCTATTTCCTCAAACCTCTTGCACAAATCTTACTTGGGCGAGGCTGTTCGGTGTGGACAGTGGTAGACTGGTAGTTGGTTTTTATGGGTATGTTGTTAATTCGCGGATTTCGTCACCACGAAGCTATTATGATTGTGTGACCGTCTCTCGTTTGATTCACCATGGGTATCATGCTTTCTTGCCTCAGATCCATTCATTACCGAATGTTGCTTGCGTTAAATCTCATAATCACTTTAGTTAGTTTGGACACTTTCTCTTCTTATGTACGGAAAGATGGAGACATAACATCAACTGGGTTTAGTTCAATGATCTGAATCTGATATTATGGATTGTTTGTGATAATTAGGAACGAATTGATATTTAGATTTGCATATAGGATCATTTCTCCCAAACGCACACCATTTGTTCGATAAAATGCCAAAGCCAATTTCCTGGTAGACCTGTCTTCGATTTTGGTTGATTTCGAGTATACATCAACATATAGGATAATAAACTTTCATTGAATGTTGACGTAATATCATCTTCTTGTCTTTTTTTTGGGTCAAAATCAAATCTAAATGCTCCTTTGTTCTACACTTCAAGTGTGCTTTCATCCAATTGTCCATTTGAGTCTAACAATTACCCCGGAGGCAAATGGCTGAAATTCTTATTTTACTTGATTTTGTGAATCAGAAAAGTCCCTCTCTGTGATGTTGGACACCAATGATAATACGTCTTCATGGAACTTTGAGAAGCATGATAAACATACACCAAAACTACAGTTGGGAGAATGGGAACTTGTCCAACCTTTTTGAGAACCCTACAAGTAAGGATGCAGATGTCCATGCATGATCTGATATGGTTCACCTTCTAGTTTGTCAAATAAAATGGACTGCCATTTGGTTGCTTTACTGATGTGTCGAGTTGAAGATGCTAGATCCTTGGTAGTGGGAGTATACAACTTATTTATGATTGAATCTGTGTAGGAACACTAGCTCTTTTGCATTTTAGGTGGAGATTGGGATGGGACTTGAGGAGGAATTTGGGATCAGCGAGGAGGAAGAAAGTGCTCAAAGTATCACAACTGTACAGGAAGCTACGGACATGATCGAAAAGCTAATTGAGAAAAAGTGAGGAAGATGGAGTTCTTTGTGAGCATTTCTTAGTTTATGCATATCTCACTGCCCATTGGAAGTGGAACTTTGAATTTAGTTTTTGATGTACTACTACTTGCATCTTATTTCAAGAGTCATTGTGCCCTATTTTGTTCTGTTATTAATTATGTGACGAGCTTGCTGAATACATACAATTCCATATTCGAGGGAAGTCACTATCGCTAACTCCATTATGCAACACGTAGCTTAGTTGTTGCATTTACAATTTAATGGATTGTTGCATGACAAATGGGAAATTTTCATTTTTATTGTTGCATTTACGTTCATTTTTGCTTAACTAAAAATGAAAAAAAAAATCTGTAAGAACCTAAAATCGACCCTGGAACCTGTGATAGGGTAGGTTTTAGGTTCCAAGTTTCGACGGGTGGGTTTCAGGTTCTAGAAAATGAAGAACCTATAAAAACGGGCAGGTTTCAGGTTCCACCTGGAACCTGTGAGGAACCTGGAACCACTCACCCCTACCTAATACGTGATTGATTTCTATAAGGTTTGATGGCATTTTAGGTGTGAAAGATGTGAAAATGGCAAAACTAGATTTGAAAGTGATATTTTTGTGATTCAGACCAAGTTACTGATTTACTAGCTAAGTGTTGTATAAATAATCAAATTATTGATTATAGTTGCCAATTGTTTGAGTTATCAATTATCGATTTCTTAATAGTTAATTATCTAACTTGTCGATTTCTCGCGAACTTACTCACCTCTGAGTATGTTAACATTACTTGCATGGGAAATACCGAGATGACTATATGATGTCATTTATAAACGTGAATATTGAATATCCATGGCAATTGTGATATTATGGTACGATGCCATGTGAAGATGACCTTCGCTACAACCTATTCGCCAGAGTGCATTCCCTTTTATGAGTATGTATATGAAACTTTGCAGTTAATCATATGTTTTATCATATGAGACAATTCTCTACAAGGTTGAGAGGACATGAATTTTTAAGATGATGTGACTTGAGTAACCCGATATGGCTTGGGAAAACGTATAAAAAAATCATAAACTTATTGCATTGGTACCAATTCAGTTCTCAACCCTAAAATTTCATCAATTTAGTCCTAAACATTTTCACATTAATATCAATTCAGTCCATCCGACTAATTTAGGCTAAAAATTGCTCACATGAATGTCGGTTGTGCGGTTATCCTACGTGGCACAATTGACATTGACTTAAACATTTTTTAAATTTTTATTAATTTGTTCTTTCCTTTTTCCTTTTCTTTTTTCTTCTCTTTTCCTTCTTTTCTTTTTTTCTTTCCTTTGTCTTTTTTTTTCCTTGTTACCCTCCGCCAGTCGCCAGCCGGCAGAGGTTGTCTCCCCTCACCAGATCCAAACACTCGAGTGGATGTGCCTTTGTGAAAATATAGCAATCCGGTCATCAGATGAAATGGAGATGAGTTGTATAGTTCCATTACGCACATTATAACGAATGGAATGACAATCAATTTCAATGTGTTTCATACGCTCATGAAAAACATCATTGTGTGCTATTTAAATAGCACTTCAATTGTTGTAGTAAATGACTAACCCTCCATTATGACGGGCTAACATGTCTTTGTCGAGACCCTCCCGAAGGTTTCTCGGACCTCAGCGAACGGTTTAGAAGTCTTGCCAAAAAAGGCGAGTTGATTGGCCCATCAATCTAGGCGCAAGCTCTCTTAAGCCCATATCTCGCGCAATGTCAGGAAAATTCAATTTTAAGGTTCAATTACTCCTATAAAAAAATCTATATTCGAAAAAAGAGTTGCCAATTTGTTATTGAAGCCTGCTCGAAACCAATCGAGACGCGAGTCGATTCCTATACAACCATAGATTCTGGGGTTGGGGACTTGATTATGCTAATTGTCTAATTAGCACCCTTTCAATACCTAAAGTCGATCGTTTGCTCACTAAGGTATCCAGGCAACTTTTTCACCAATTACGAATCCTAAGGTTTCCATCCGGTAAACATCCATGTGATATTTTGTTTTTCTTTTTCATGATCCTAAGAAATATTCTAACTATGCTAAAAAGGAAAATACCGATCAATGTATTAAAAGTGCATAATCAAGTAAATCGAAATGAAAGTGCACAATCATCAACCTAATAATTGTCTCTAAAAGAAAACACATTCAAAAGTCCCTGTCGAAAAGCCCTAAAGGCGTATTCAATTTTGATTCAATGATTTTTAAAGGTTTTCACATTTTTCATGCTAGCCTAAAACTATATCTAAACTAGAAAAGCTAACAAAGCTAATCAAAATCTCATTTATTTAATGTGATTCTTGAACTTTTGATAAAAATTCAATATGATCCATAAACCATATGAAAATATCCAATTTATATTTCTTTTAATTCAAGTTTAGCGACAACATGAACATTTTCATATAACCCAAGAATTAAATTAAACACGTACCAAAAGCTCATGGACCACATTAAACATATACGCTCTTCATAGTATCTTCCCATTCGATGATACGTTAGGCTGTAATGGCCCTATTGGTGCCTGGAAACCTTGAAAGCTCTCAAATTGCGATCTTCATAGTTCTCCTTTCATCGGTTAGTCATATGCCAAGATCGATATATCAGCATAAATTACAAGTCGGGAAGAGAGAGAGAGAGACTCGCGCAATATGCCTCTTTCTTTTACCCAGGAGAAAGAATTATGCCAAAAATTTCCGATTTAATATCTTCATAGAGTGATATAAGATGTACTCAACAAAAGAAAGTAAATTGTTGGATCCTTTCCCTTTTAGCTTACGATAGAACATAACCCAAAAACCAATCCCTTCTCTCAACCCTGCTGAACGGGACACCGACGAGTTAATTTCGGACGAGCAAAAAAAGAAAATATTTACATTTAAAATGTGCAGAGGATTGAAGGATCCGGAAAGCTAATTAACCCATTGTGGCCTTGCAATAGCAGACACATTTTTCCTCTAGGGCATTGTTCATTCCCGATGATCTCACTCTTAGTGATGCATAAGCCGGAGACTTCGCCTTCGATGCTAGAAGTCCCATTGTGGAATATTGATCCATGAGGACATCTAGGTAGCTATCAAAAATCTCTCTACTATACACAAAACAAATGTCTCCAGCTCTCTGCATAAAGGAACTGTGATGCCAGGTATTACCTCCGGAGTCCTGATGTTGCCGTACTGGATATGCGTAAGCTCTTCACAACATCAAAAGACTGCTCATGCCCCAGGATAGATTGAGCTACCTCCCAGCCTGAGAACCGACAAAGAAGAAAACAAAGTCGGTAAGAACGTCCACTCTAAAGACAGATGGACATTATTCTGCAAATTCTACTATGCATTTCATTATTAAAAAATAAACAAAACAAGTGTGCAATCATCAATGCAATAAGAATAGACATTTTTTTTCCAGATAAAGAAAAACATCAGCACCTTAATACTGATAAACATCCCCAAAAAGAAAAGAAAAAAAATTACTCTCTCCAAGCTCAGTCAGCAGTTCGCTAATTGAATCGGCCACGCTATCAAAATGATAATGATCATTAATCTAGCAGAAACGAATCAGAAGGTGATGGCACCAGTTGTTTATTGCCAATTTATGTGAAGACTTGGGCAAGATCAATGATGTCATGGAGCAACTGACTGTTGTTTGCCAACTAAAAGAGGAAACATATTAAGATTGCAATGAGGTGGGCTCAACCAAGCAAGGAATGAGATCTTGTGCAGCATGGTTTTAAGAGCATTGAAAGTAAAACTAACTACACATGTGCAAATCTTCAATCAGGACAGCCCATGATTGGATGCACGCATGTCAGACAACAGCATCCATTGTCATGCATCCGTTGATGCAAATGAGAAACGGCAATATTCTCTACCAGTAGCACCAGCAAAGCAGAATAATCATGATGATGACAATGACAATGAAGAATGTTCGGTAGCTTTCACAAATAACACATCGAGAATTATTATATTACAACAAATAAAGACCAAATTACTTACAGCTTCATAACTGCTTCATGCAAGAAGCTGTACACCCGTGAGGATGTATGATGGTGGAAGGACATCACTCAATCACTCGGGCCGGAAAAAACTGAAGCCCAGCACATGGCAACCTTCCATTAAACAGCCACGAGAATGTCTGCATTCATTGTAGCAGGAACAGCCCTATGTAAAGAGGAGAGGCCCAAATTCAGGTCCTCTAAGGCAGTTCGCCTTATGTGAAAGGCTTCTTTGGCCATCCCAGCCTTTAGAAGGCAAGAGACGAAAGAATTAACCGTGATGCTGTCGGGAGCACAACCAACCAACAGCATCTTATTGTAAATTCTCATTGCCTCCATCATTCTCCCCTTCATACAATGCCCAATGATGAGAATTGTAAATGTCAATTTATCAGGTCTGCATCCCTTCTCCTCCATCTCCACCAATATTATGTTTGCCTCATCTACATTCCCCGCTTTGCAGAACCCATCCATTACTGGATTGTAGATAAATGGTTTAGGGACAATATTCGTCCACCTCAACTGTCTTAAACATTCACGAGCATCGTGCAACCTATTATCCTTACATAATGCGTTGATAAGTATTGAAAAGGTATAAGCATTGGGTGGTATGTTCCTAGCAGACATCAGCTGCCAAAGCTCCAAGCCCTCATTCGCCTGCCCCGCTCGACAATGCCCATCGATTAAGGAAGTAAAGGTAACAACATCAGGGTAGCAACCAATAGAGAGCATCTTGTCATACATGAAAAGGGCAGAGCTCATGCTTCCAGCCTTACCAAAGCCATTGATTAGGACGTTAAAAGTAACCGTACTAGGTCTAATGCCAGAACTGTTCATCTCTTCAAACAGAAGGGATGCTTCCTCCATTCTACCCAACTTGCAACAACCGGATATAACTGACGTGTACGTCACAACATCTGGTGAGACGCCATGCCTTGATTGGACTTCCTTCAATAAATGGTGACCCCTATCTATCTCATTGACCCTACATAATCCATTTATAAGTGTGTTAAAAGTAACAATATCTGGAGAACAACCAAAACTCTCCATATCATTGAAAAGTTCAAACGCCTTATCGATTTCTCTTACTCTGCATAAACCTCTGATTAAAATATTCAAAGTCCAAGTATCAGGACTGGTGTGCAATAGCAAATGCTCCTTAAACAAGGCAATTGCCTGGTGCACCTGATTCCTATTGACCAACAAGTTCAATATTGTATTACAGATGTGGGAACTCATCTTTATCTCACTGCCATGAACCTTCGCAATTATATGCTTCACACTATCAATTTTATCCACTTCCAAGAATGACAATAACAAAAACTCTAAACTTGCACTATCGATCGAATGCCCGTCACTCCTCATGCAATCAAAAACTGCCTTTGCCGAATCATGAAGACCAGCTCGACATAATATTCTCATGAGCATATCATAAGTCACAGGCCAATGAACAACACCCACGTTCACCCTACTGAACTCAAAGAACCCAAAGCCCAACTTTGGATCCCCCAGCCGCCGAGTGACCTCGAAGGCGATCGAGGCCGTCAAGTGCTGCCGCAAGTAGCCCAAGCAAGCATCCACACCACGCGAATGCACAAACACAGAGCACGCGACTTTGACAAACCAAGCCTCGGATTCATCGATTACCTCTCTATCACACCCGGGCAATGCGCGAGATCCTCCTTGAACTTGAGTGTGGAAGCTACTTGCGGCAACACCGGAGGCTCGAACCCTAGGACGGCGAGTAATGAGGGATAAGAGGGTCATCACCAACCCATTGCCATCACCCGAACCAGCTCCACATCCAATAGCTTCAGCGTTATTGTCTCTTTTGATAAAAAATCGAAACTTTACAATAGTTCGATCGGATTCTGAGCTGGGTTTTTGCTGGGACTCTCTGCCCTTCATGGAGAAGTAGCGGAAGACAGTTCTGGTCGCATTAGCAAACCGAACCAGAAGCCCAAACAGTACTTGGCATTAGGAAACAAGAATCGAAGATCTATCCAGACGAACTGGGTGGGTGAAGAATCCAGTCCAGGATGACGCGAGGATTGGGGTTGTCTCTTTGAAGGAATCGTGGGCAAATTGGGGCATCTGTCGGAGAATTCTGAGAGGGAGTTGCCCGTCTCACCGTTTAGGGTTTTGTGAGGTTTCTCTGAAGGGGACGTCACCGAGCTGTGAGATTAGATGAAACAAAGTGTGACGGGCCGACAGATTAGACGCAGTTCACTCGGACCTCGGCCCAGGAAGATCAGCAAGTTTTTGGTACGTCACAGTGACATATAGTAGTCTATATGAGTTTTTTCTTTTCTTTTTTGGATACGTAGTATAAATTCTAAAACTTATCGCGAAAATACAATTACAATCGAATTCTAAAACTTGCAAAAAATGCAATTAAGTCCTAAAATTTGTCAACTTGGTACAATCCAGTTCTTTCGTTAATTACGTCCAATTAGACTAACAAAAAATACTAACGTTACTTTTTTATTATTTTATCTATTTTATGTAGCAATAACATATCAAAATATGATTTTTAATATAAAATTTATTTAAATTAAATATAAAAATAAGCTATAAAAAAAAAAAAGGAAACCAACAACTGAGGGCTACAAGCCCTTGCCTCTACCGCCCCACCATCGTCGGGAACGGCCAATGATGGTGGGGTGTCGTCGGCAGTAAGGGCTTTTCTGATCTTTACTTTTAAAAAAATAGCATATTATTTTAATTTAAATGAAATAAAAATTATATAAAAAAACTATATTATACCGAAACGATGTCGTTTTAGTAATGTCATTACCACGTAAGAGAAAGAAAATATTAAAAAATGCCACGTCGGTATTTTCCGTTAACCAAGTTGGATAGAGTTAATTCAATGACTCGATTGAATTAATTTGACAAATTTTAGGACCTAATTGCATTTTTTTCAAGTTTTATGACTTAATTGCACTTTCATGACAAATTTTATGACTTCCCATGAACATGTTCCTTTTTTTGTGTGTAGTCTAGTCACATATCCAAATCTCACAAATTACGCATAACTATTTTGAATGAAAATCATTTTTATAGAGCAAAAGCCCGAACTTAATCGGTTTATATAATAAACGGTATGACTATTTTTATATTGGGATAATGACATAGATGGTCATTGAGTTTTGGCCCATTGTGTAATATGGTTCATGAACTTTTAATTTATTCAATGTAATCCCTAAACTTCACCCCAATGTGCAATATGTTCCTTGAACTTTTAATTTGTTCAATGTAGTCAATGAATTTTTTGTACGTGTTCAATTTAATTCTTGAACTATACGAAAATGTTCAATATTATCATTCCATTAATTCAAATTCAGGAATAACGTTGAATATTTTCATATAGTTCAAGAACTAAATTAAACATATACAAAAGTCCAGAAACCACATTGAATACTTTAAAAGTTAAGGGGCAATGTTGCATATTAGGCTAAAATTCAGAAATCACAATAAACAAATTAAAAGTTCAAGGATCGCATTACACATTGGGTCAAAGTTCAAGAACTCGGACTATTTATGTCATTTTTCCCTATTTATCAAATTTGGCTTCGAAATTTTGTATTATTAATCCCTTATAAACAAAACTTCATCTCAAGTGAAAGTAATTTTCTATTTTTTCTTATCTAAGGTTCAGGATACGTATATATGTTTCAAGGCTTATACTATGCGAATGTGAAAGGTCTAGATGTTCCGAATTAATATGAGATGAAAGTGCGCGGCGCATAATTCATTTGGAGCTATTTTTACTTTGGATTTTTATAATTTTTTCAGATATTACCGCAAACGGAATTTTGAATTTCTTTTAATCTTAAATTCCCGAAACTTTCACAAAATCTAAATATAAATTTCCATATTTATTTACAATTCATTTTATTGGTTTTGAACATTTGAGTAATTATTTAGATTTTGACAAGAAAAAACAAAAAGTAGTTACTTTTTCGATAAAGTCGCGACCGACAAACTCACCCAACGTAAAACGTGAAAATCAGTACCGTCCGAGAATTAAGCGGAAAATTGAGAACGGTGAAATTACGGAATTACCCCCACGCGTAACGCTCCCAGGGCACGACGAGCTCTCTCGCCCGGCGAAGAAACCTCTCTGCTTTCTCGTTGCTCGATCGAATCTCCGCGAGCACGCCCAGATCGCATGGACTTCTTAGGTTCTCCAGATTCTACGACCACCATCTTCGACCCGATGGCGAAATGCTCGAGATGTCAATCGTCGACGCACCCCATGTTGCCCGCCGGAAGAAGAAAGCGTGGTGAGTTTTGCTAATTTCTCGCGGTGCCTCCGTTCACGGTGGAGCTTGTGAAGATCTCACCGTTCTTACGTACTACCGTGACTTCGTTGCGACCTCCCGCGTGGGTTTTTGTGATGGAGCTCGCCCGCTTCTTGTTTCTGCTCTATCTGTTAAAATGTCGCCTCCGTTGGGGAGAACGAAAGCTTCTAAGCCTTCAGCTCGTCGCTAATCACAGGGTTCGCTCCTCGCTAATTAGCGACAAGGCTGGGACCAGCTCCCTGCTACGTGTCCCAAGCGAAGTGATCTCTCTTTCCATATTGGTTTTTTGTGTAGAACAACTAGTGACGTGTTCAGTTCCCGACTACATTTGGTTTAAAATTAAAATGCCGTGGAATTCATTCGAGGGTCAATCTGCATTTGATCCACCTGCCTGAATCGTTCATTGCCTCACGGTTTCCATGTTCCACTGAAGCACCTCTCGTTTCTGACTCTTTTCTCGCACCCACGTTGGTGTAAGATCCATTGGGAGTGAAGAAACCATGCGCTACTTTCCTTCATGGAGTATATTTATGCAGGCAGAGTATGGAAGGTTTGTTAAAGAATAGACAGACATCTCATTCGAAATGGAGTAAGAAAAAGAAATACTCTGCGATTCTTGATGACGTAAGCGCGGTCCGAACTTTGTTCTATTAATGTCATTATTAGAGGATGCATACTTCAGCCTTTCAAGGGGTTTCATTCATTTTGGTTTTAGGAATAGCAGTCTTCTCCTTCATTAATAGTTTCTCCCTGTCTTTAGATCCGTAGATGCTATCTAGTATGCGTATTTCAATGAATTGGTGACATGTTGGAACATTAGCATTTTCCTATTCTGTTCGCTACGAAGATTTTGCGTTACCAATTTCAACGGAAGCTACTTCCTCGCTGACTGTTTCCCCTTTTCTTCGCTTAGTTTACAGAATGGCTGTTGTTAATTTCGTCTTTCCTTTATGTGGCTAAAAGTTGTTAATTTCTTTGAATCATGTACTGGTAAAGATTTGGTAAATGCCGGATGATAGTGTGGAATATCTTTTCAATTCATCGACTTGTTATTATACCACATTGGGTTCCTAGTGCCTCTTAATGTAATTAAGTTTTTAATCTGGAAGAGATACTTTTGTTGTTTCCTACAATAGCGAGATTCTGAATGCCGACAAAAGATGAATCCTGCCATGTCCTTATCATATCTAGAATATTTCTTATGTAGTTAACCGTTGCTTTCGTTACCAAGAACAGCTCAAATGTTGCATCAGCCAAAGAAAGCGTTTTATTGTTAACGGCCAAGCTCGTATAACTCAATGCCGACAAAAGTTAACTTTTGTGATCTCCTGTTCCCATTTTGAATGCTGTTAACAATCCATTTCCTTTCCTATTTCTGATAATTTTTTTCTTCTTTCAGTATTTGCAGGATGTTGGCATGTGCAAGTGGTAGTCCAATTCTATTTGTTAATGATACTCAACAGTGATTGAGAAAAGGAGATGCCCATGCTCCTGGATTATCAAGCAAATGGGCGTAGTCATGCCAAAACCTTATGGATAACAGCCATTCAGCATGCTTCAGACGCTCCCACCTTCATACCACTTTTAATCTCATGTCATGTTTCGACTCAACAGTGAACTTGCTCACTGACAGGGGACCTTTTTCGGTAGCTCCGTGCCCTAGCAAATTTTGATAAACAGAATACATTGCCTAACATATCAGCATTGGCTCAACTATCAAGTCAAACTCCATCTTGATATCTCCACAGATTCTCTTTCTGCAGCACGGCTGTATGAGTTATTTGGCTCACATGTCCTCTGTGGAAGCTCAGGTTCTGCTATGTATTCCCTTCTCCATTTTGAATGTTGACTTTCTAGAACCTATTGGTGCTTAAACATGGAAATTGTTAAAGTCGTGTTCGAACCTATTTCTGTATGTACACTCATGTAAAGCAAAAGTCATCTCAAAACGATGCTACATACATGTGAATTGAAAAGCTACATGCCATAGAAATTCAAAGTGGAAAAATGAATTTATAGATGTCAATGCTGGAGAGGACGTCAAATTAACTGTTCTATGATGTTGTTACATGCATGATACAAGGACATGTAAGACTTCTTTTAAGTTGGTTTATGCTAGCATATGTTAGAACGAATGATGATATAGTGTGAAAGCATGAAAAGTAGAACATGAAGTATTGCAGATGTTGAGATTCAAAGAAAATCATGTGAGAGTTGTAGGAGAGATCACGGTCAATGAGATGACATTTCAAGTACTTGTAGGCTGCAATGTAGTTCCCCACCTATTATTTCCTTTTCTTGATATATTTCCTATATTTTGGCAGTAGCTCATAAAGTCATTTTTATGATCTATAGAAATGACCCAGCCAAGCCAAGGAGACATCCTGTCTAGTTCCTTTATTGGAGGCCTAGAACAGCCAGAAATTTCTGGTTCTGGCGATGTGAGAGACCCAAAGGAAATTTTTATACGGATCAAATGTATATGTTTCTATTCAGAGGATGGTAAAGGCAGTAAGGTTTGCGCTGAAATTTTCTTAGATATTGCAGTGGCCAGAAAGAGATCTTGATGGTGAAAACCGCTAGATTTTTGGGACTGATAATAGCAGTAGAGGCTGTACTGACATCATTGGATATTTTGCAGGGCCAGCAAGGAACATACATACGAAGGTTACTAGCAATGTTTTGGAGAGTGTGAATATCTGTCCAGTTTGATATCTTGGTTCCATTCTTTGTTCACCTTTCAATCACATGAATGATGCATCGAACTATTTTAACCTCTCTTTTCTCTGACATAGCATGTGTGACATTACTTCCAAAACTTCCAACGTTCTGGTGGAATTTTTTTAGCACCAGTGAGCAAGGACCAGAAATGTAACAGAGGTGAAAGCCGGCTTGGCATGCTTACCGTGAATCAAAAGGTTGGAACTATGTCTTGAAGTAAGGTTCTGCAAGAGATACTTGTATAGCTTTAGCTTACCCCTGCTAGTTATGGAAAAAGTCATGTCGACTGTATAGTGGGTCTCACAGAAAATTGATTAGACTATGATGGTTTTTTCATCATGCTTAGTTTGTAGTAGATGTCATGCGGGTATTTGTAGCACCTATGATTTTGTTATTTTAATGTCTGAGGTTATTATGATTCTTTGAATGAACCTGTAAAGTTCATGGATTTCCTCAAACCATTTTGGAATTCATTGCTTGCTTGCAATACATGATATAGGCATGCAGAACTGCATACTAAGAAGTATTTCTTTGTGATCCTACACAAGAATGTATGATAATTCTTGGTCCAGTGACATAAGGCAGTCAGGAGCAAGGGCATCTGTAGCAGCTTCGTACAGTTAATAATGGCATGTTCCTCCTTTTCCTAGCTATGGAGCTTGATGAGCGATATTTTAGTTTGGTGATGGGAGTTGAGCCCTGAGCTGAGTGCTTATTTCAGAGCAACGAGTAGTTTTGAACCGATCAGCTGCTGGGATGGTATCTGTTGTGTGTGTGGATTCTCAATTTGAGGTTGTGGCCGCCTTTTCGGAAGATTCTGTTAGAATTTGATTCACGATGAGAGGATGAGCCGGATGATATGAGCCTCCATACATGAAGTGGCGATTCCTCTTATAAATATGTCGCATTTTTTAGGTACATTATGAGTGCTAGGATGTTACATCACTGATAAACTTTCATTTCATTCACATTTGCTGGATTACTTTGTAATTGTTTTTGTGACCGGCTTTTTGTGTTTTTAACTTTTGCATCTATGTTCATCTTATGTGTATATAAACCACATGTAAAAATAGACTGTTCATCCGACGTGCAAACTGTTCAGCACGTCAAGTTTGCAGAAATGGCCTACTCTCCACTCGGTTTGTAGTAACTATCCTCTAGGACTGTCAACTTCACTGGCTGGACAAGCTTAAGGTCCTCTCGAGGAAATTAAACATAAACTGGAGGGTGAATTTGCCGGCGAAACTAAGGGATTTTGGCAAGGACGAAACGCGAAGTAGACTAGCAGAGCTCAAACCACAACCAGTTTATACAAGAGATCATGCGTGTCCCCCAACCAAAAACGCAATAAAGCAGGTGCGGCTCATGAAGAAATCCAGGCAGATTCATCTAGGCTGATCGAGCGATATCTCCGTCTGAACTGGACGTGACAAACCAAGCCAAGCACAAAGAGGATAAGATTTCGGGTTCGCGGCCTCTCGGATACCGTCGCTCTAAATGGCAACGGAACTCTCGTTTGCCCGGCGAGCCGCGCATTAATTACCCCCCTCTCGCTTGTTCGACACTCGTGAGATTAACTTGCTGCCATCTTTGACACGATCTGAAAAGGAAAAAGTCTTTAAGTAACTCCAACTATGGAGCGCCTGTGTGAGAAAACGAGGGTGGCCTCACTGATCCTAAGCGTTACCATATTCGGTTTTTCCTTATCGCTTCTCTCTTTTGGTTTTTTCCTCACTCGAGATACAACAATGTGTCCGTTCATGGCTCAATTCAAACGACATTAATCACATCACTCTGCTACCTTTTAACCCAGATAAGAGCCTGCAAATGCGAAGCATGCCGGGTTCTAATCCTCTATAAAAACCAAGTCTTTGGTTTCTCTTTAAGCTCCGTCATAACCTTCCTCCTTAAGACATTTCACGATCTCCTTCTGAGAAAACTACTGGTTTCTTTTTGTTTCTGTTTTTGTTTCTGGTCGCTGTTATGATCAGCAGTCGGCACTAGCTAGCATGGAGATGTCTTCTCTTTGAGCGTGGTACGTGAAGAGTCTTCCTCTCTGCTCTTAAATTTTCTTGTTTTTCTCGGACTGATCTGTGCACCAACCAATGCAAAAACCAGTAAATCAAGAACATGGGCATCGTTTTCGAGAGATACCCGGATAGACACCATTGACTTGTCTCTCTAAAACATTTTTTTTTTTCGCTCTCTTCGCTTCATTTCGAGTTCACTGAATTTCAGTAGGCTCGAGTTCTAATTTTGTCTCTCTTTTCTGGAAAAAAAAATAAGAAGAAGAAGAAGAAGAAAGAAACAGTCTCTCCATTACGAAGATGGATGATTTTCTTGCAGGATTTCAGTGCCTTAACGGAGTCCTTCCACACATATATACGTACGCAACCACTAAAAAGAAATGGACTGGCCGGAAGGAGATAGCGCTGAGCCTCATCGCATCCCACAACACCACTACGCGCTCTTCCACTCCATCGACCGCGCCCTCTACACGGTCCTCGCGATCCACCTCTGCCGCGACCCGGCTGAGTCTCTCCACGTCGTCGCCCTCCTCCTCTGGCTCGAGCGCACCGGCTTCCCCCATGCCGTCAAGACCGTCCTCTCGCTTCCCAAAATGCTTGTTAGCGACCTCGCCGATGAGGCCATGGCCTGCCTTAACTTCATCTTCAACCACAGCAACTTTGGCAGTGCCGATGTCCCTCTCGTGCGGGGTGTGATAGGCCGGCGCATCTCCCAGCGGTTCCTCCACGAGAACCGGGACAATGCCCGCCGAGTGATCTGCAAGATTATCGAAACTGTGTGCGTTAGGGCTCTGGCCGACATAATGCAGAACGCCATCGCACTAAGGAACACTCATCACAGCCCGTCCCCGGTCCGCCTCCCGGATCGCCCTGCATTTCCAGGGATGCGGCCGCGCAGGAATGAGAACACGAACGACCACGTCGTGATCAACCGACACATCCCCATTGGCCATCAGAACCGAAGATACTGTTTCACAGGGAGAGAGGAGGCCGAGTCCGTGCCGCCCGACGACCGGACATTATTCGTGACCTTCTCGAAGGGGTACCCAGTGCACGAGTGGGAGGTGAGAGAGTTCTTGACGAGGACGTTCGGGGACTGCGTGGAGGCGCTGCACATGCAGGAAGTGCAGGCAGGCGAACAGTCGCTGTTCGCACGGATCGTGTTCCGGTCAGCCTCGACGATTGAGCACGTCCTCGACTCCTCGGGCAAGGCCAAGTTCATCATCAATGGCAAGCATGTCTGGGCCCGAAAGTTCGTGCCGAAACGCACGAACGGTCACAGAGCGGCTAATCAACCTACTCCTCCTCAGCCTTACAGCTTGCCACCTTATTTTCCATCATTGTGAGACTGAGATGGTTCGTGTATGAGTGCAAGTTCGCGGAACAACAATAATAATCTTGCACCGTTCATATAAATGAATAACCTTTTAATGCATGGTTTTAGTTTGGAAATCTAATAACCCTTAGGTTTGATAGAATCTACTGTGTGATCTGAGTTTTAAATGTAATTTAGCATGGCAATGTTGGTGAAAGTTCACGAAGAAGTTGTATGCATAAACTCGAATGGGATAATGTTAGGATATATAAAATTTATATATCAAGTGATGTGACAGATTATAGATAGATATTTTAATAGGCCATATTCAACATTCATTTGTTCTGCGACATCGCTTAATATGTTAATTTTGTAAATCATGCATTATGTTATGAGCATTGCTTACTTCAAAAGAACATTGATTAAAAGACTTTTATCTTTCCTTAAGAAGTACTAGGCTGTATTAATTATCTTACTTAAACTTACTAAGTAATATAATTAGTTTCAATGGAGTGTTGAAATAAATGGGACCTTGTTTAAGCACCCAAATAGGAAATCTTCAAGTCATTCAATAAGAAGGTTTCATTAAGGATTAGTATATCTAGCATTACTTTCTCACTACTTTGGTTTGGTTTTATTAAGTGACAGTAACAAAAACCATTGTATCATATTTCACAACAGCTTGTGTTCTTAATTCTTGCGGTTTACCAGTCCCGGACATACAATCTAGCGATGCATCAAAGTTTTTATTTTTGAAAAGGATGCCGTTTGTTTTCCAATTAGACAATAAAAAAGATGACAGGACATTGGATTATTGAGTAATCGGATTTGGATTAATGTCATTATTGAGTAATCGGATTATATAAGCTACTTTTATTATTTTCTTTCAGACTTGTCTCTAGTTCATTATTTATTTTTATTTTAAAAAAAAAAAAAGGGTCCCGGTTGCTTTGCATGAATTCATGCATTTTTGCCAAGTGGCAGCGGTTCTTCCATGCCGGTGAGTTCAGCCATTTTGTCACCTTTTGCTTTAGGGCTCTTTTGTTTCCATCGACTTCAATAACATGTGGCCATCTTCTTATTTAATTAAGCAAGAAATTTATCGTGGTATTAAATGAATTTAGTCAACTCTCTACTCCCTGCTCACGAGCAATTCACTCCTGAAAAGTTGACTAATATTCTATTTACTCGTGTCCCTATGGTGAAGGAAACGAACACAAATTACAATCACCGGGCATAGCAAAAGGCACATTATATTGCCTTTGTTGTTCGCAAGTTCTGTAAAGGTACTGCAAGAGATATACATACTTGTATAGTTTTGGTTTGCCGCTGTGATGACATGATGAACCAAACTATCTATGAAAAAGTCATATTCCGTGATGATTTTTGCATCATTCTTAGAGTATGGTAGATGTCAATGCAGGCATTTTTTCCGGGACCTATGACTTTGTTATTATAATGTTTGAGGTTATGATTTTTTTTAAGGAACTATGTAAAGGTCTTGGATTTCCTCAAACCGTTTTAGACTACATTGCTTGCATAGCAATATATGATATAGGTGTGCACGAGTGCATATATAGGCTCTGTTTGTTTCGCAATAGCCTATCTTCATTTTTTGGCATTTCGATCGCTTAGAAAAATAAGTTAATGTAAATCTTTTTCATAGTCAACGGAAAACCTATGCTAAATTTAGGATAATTATCTCCTCTTTTGAAAATCAAAAATCGTTTTCCAAAGTACTATTAGATACCGGTGTTTGAACCAAAGACCTTGGCACTTGGGCACGAGAACTACAATGCCCATGTTGGGGTCCCCAAAGGCCATGCCGGGGTACTTGGCTCCAAGGCTCGGCTCCATCGAGGTAGGGACTGGTTCTTGGCAGCCAGCCTAGGCCCATAAAGGCTGGGTTGAGGTCCCTTGAGACTAGGCCCAAGAACCTAGTGCTCTCACCCAGGTCCCTAGGGGTTGTGCTTGAGTACTTAGTTCTTGCGCCTAAGTCACCAACGCTCAAGCTCCGGTCCATAGAGGCCAAGCTCAAGACCCATTGCTCGTATTCAAGTCCCCAGCGGCCATGCTCAAGTCACTAGCGCCCACCCCCACTCTGCAAAGGCTGAAATCGGGTTCTTGATGACCATGCCAAGTCACTGGCGTTGTGGGCTTGAGTCCATCAAGGCTGGGGACAGTTCCTCAACAGTCGAGCCCAAGTCCCTAATAGCCAAACACAGGTACCCACCTTCCATGCCTAGGTAACTAGCTCTTGTCCAAGTTAGAGCCTAGGTCCACAAAGGCTTGGCTATCAGTGCTCATGCCAGGGTCCTTGGTAGTCCTGCTCGAGTACTCAACTCCCTTGCTAGACTCACCGATGCCAAGGCATGAGACCCTAGTGCTCGTGCTGGGTTCTTGGCGATCGAGCCCGGGTACTCAGCTCCCATGCCCAAGTCCCTAATAGCCAAACACGGGTACCTAAGAGTCATGCCTAGGTAACTAGCTCTTGTCCAAGTTAGAGCCCAGGTCCACAGAGGCCTAGCTATCAGTGCGCATGCCAGGGTCCTTGGCAGTCCTGCTCAAGTACTTAGCTCCCTTGCCAAACTCATCGATGCCAGGGCATGAGACCCTAGTGCTCGTGTTGGGTTCTTGGCGATCAAGCCTGGGTACTCAGCTCCCATGCCCAAGTCACCGGCTTGCAAGCCAACGTCACAAAGGCTAGGCTTGAGACCTTAGAGCTCGTGCCTAAGTCCTCGGCTACCATCTTGGGACCTCAGTGCCTATGCCCGATTCCCAAGTGGTCATGCCTAGGTGTCCAACTCCTACGTCCAAGTAAGGGCCAGGGTCCTTGGTAGCCAAGCTTGGGTACCCAGCTCCAAAGCTTAAGTCACTAGCATTAGGCCTTGATTCCTCAGCAGTCGGGCTCAAGTCTCTTGAGGACGAGACCAAGAACTGAGTATCCGTTTCAGGGTCTAACAATCGTATTCACAACGCCACCTCCTGAACCTAAGTCATCGACGCGCGGTTCGAGATCCATCAATGCCGAGTGTAGTTTCCCGGCACCCGTGCCTGGGTTTTAAGAGGCTAGGCTAGATAAACTTGGCTCCTACAATAGGGACCCCGACGACTAAGTATCCATTTTTATCACACAAATAGGGCATGTCTTTTCAGGAAGATAAATAAAGTTTTTCTTCTCAAACAATGGAAAATTATTTACGGTTCATTTTCATATTTTAGCCAAATACCTGAAAATATTATCATTTTCCTAAAAAATGACTTCTTGAAAATCAATTTTCAAAAATGTCAAATTTTTCGCGAAATAAATAAAGCCTAACAAGTATTTCTTTATGATCCTACACAAGGATATGCGATTTTCCTTGCTCCAGTTACATAAGGCGGTCAGGAGCAAGGGCAGCTCTACCAGCTTCATATTGCTCAGTTAATACTCCCATCTTCCTCCTTTTCATAGCCACGGAGAGCCGAGCGATGAACCCCGGAAGGTGATAATTTGCCCGCGAGATTAAGGTCTTTCGGCATGGACGAAACACAAAGTAAGACTCGCAGACCACAAACCACAACCAGCTTACGCGAGATATCATGCATCTTTTACCTACCAAAAACCGAAAAGACGGTGCTGCTTATGAAGAAATCTGAGTAGGTTCGTTTGCTCCGATTGATCGATGTATCCGTTTGAACTGGACGTGACAATCCAAGCTGATTAGGAATAACAGGGTAAGATTTCGGGTTCACGGCCTCGGACGCCGTCGCTCGAACCAGCAATGAAACCCTCATTTGCCGGACAAATCGTGCGTTAACTACCCTCGCTCATTTGACACTTTGAGATTTCCTTACTGTCGTCTTTGACATGATCTGAAAAGGAAAAGTTTTATAAGTTATTCCGATTACGGAGTGCCTGTGCGAAAAGACGAGGGCGGCCTAACTGATCCTAAGCATTACCATATCTGATGCCTTTATCTTCTTTTGTTCTCAACTCAATCAGAGCTACAGTGATAACAATCAGAACACCCTTAACCCTGATAAGAGCTTGCATAGGTGAAGCATGCCGCTTCCTCTATAAAATCAAGGCTTTGTTTCTCTTTAAACTCGCCATAATCTCCTTCAAATTCATGATCTCATCCTGAGAAAACTCTGGTCTTTTCTTTTTTCTCTCTTTTTTTTTTTGTTTCCGTCCACTGTTGATCAGCAGTCAGCACTAGCCAGCATAGAGATGTCTTCTGGTATGTGAAGAGTCTTCCTCTTTACTCTTAAATTTCTTGTTTTCTCACTGATTTGTGTTGGGTTTGGGCGAGTAAGAGCGAGAAAGAGAAATCGAGACACAAGATTTAATCCTAGTTCGCCCTTAAACTAAGGTTACATCCAACAGAGAATTCCACTATAATTAGCGTATCTCTCTATGACATCACTCAATTACAAACGAAAGAAATATATATAATAGCTATTTATGGGCTCAAGCCTATTGTAATTCCTAAACGGAAAAATTACCAAAAAAGTCTTAAATCTATTATAATTGTGTCAATTCACGCCTAAACATTTTGTATTTGTACTAGTTCAGTACATCTGACCAATTTAGCCGATCGATGCTGACATGGACACAAGTCCATTTTTTATTTATTTTTTTCTCTTTATTTTTCTTCCTTCCTCCAAGCAGTCGCCGAAATTGAAGGAAGAAAAAAAAAGAGAAATAAAAGAAAAGAATAAATTAATAAATTAAATCGAAAAAAATATAGATCTTAAACCACCAGGCCATTCCAAGCCACTTTTTGAAGGCTGTTTTCTTAATAAGAACAAACAAGTAATAGGCAACATTCAACGTCACGTCAAACAAGCTTTTAACTCCTTTTGAGCCGAGACCCATTTTAGGGAAAAGGATTATATAGTTTAGGGTGTGCTTGTTTCGTGAAAAATACATGATTTGAAAATTATATTTCTAAAAATAAACGCTTATACCACTTACAAAATTGAACAAATAAAAAAAATTCATTGTCCATGAGAATATATTAAAAAAAAATTTACACATAAATTATTGTCAATAATTAAATATTTTTCATTGAAAATTTATTTATTCTATTGATCAATTTGTTCCTCAAAGATAGTTTTTTTTTAATTAAAAAAACGTGGTGCTGGGCTAATGGGAATATAAGCTTGAGAGTTACAATGACAAGCCCATTAAACTAAGGAATGGGCCGAGAAGTTTATATCCCAAGCCACCTCCTACAGGCTTACAAGTAACTAACCCTGTAACCCACTCATTTTCCCATGACTATACATTTATATCCTTCCTGTTCTTTATTATTGTTGTTGTTACAATATATAAATTCACCAGAAATATATAATAAATATGAATGACTTTGCACTCATTGACCAAAAAGATGCATCTATTTTCAAAACTACAGATTTGGTACCTCACCTCAACAAAGCCGTGCATTATTCACAAAATGTCATTTTTTTTTTCTTTTCAAAAATATCCTTACGCTTCTCTAACTCATATCAACACAGTCCCAAAACACTCAAGATACCGAAGCCACTCTCACGTGTCCCCACCGGCCACCCTTTGCTGCCACCGTCTCATGCCGTCGTTGCCCTCTCTAGACTTGCTTAGTTGCTCTCATAGCTCGCCGTCATCCCCGCCAAGTCCATACCTCTCGATTGATCTCTCTCTTCTCGGAGCTAGGTTCAGAGTTTCGATGTACGAGTCTGGAATTTTTGGGTCCTTTACATGAAGAACGGTGGTTAGGTTATTTAAGTGTGTTTGAGGTATGTAATTGCTAGCTTTGAAAATAGAGATACTCTTTTGATCATGTGTTGACAATCGCGGCATGTTTCTGGTATTTTCTGTAATCCAAATGTATCACCTTTTGGTTTTCCTAAAAAAACTATGCTCTCTCTCTCTCTCTTCTTGCTAGTTGCTACAATGGATAAAATCAATTATAGTCATTAAAATCATGTGAAAAGGACTTGCCCTTTGCACTCTGAAGTTGGATTTGGGGGCTAATTAAGGAACAATAATTACCAGAAGAAACCGTGGGTCCCTCAGAAGCATCTCCAAAGAGCTGATACAGATATGGCAAGGAATTCCTGTGGCTCATAGATCTCCTGCTCTGGAATTGACCACCAAACCAAACTCATGGCATATCCAGACCATCACCCTCTTTTATTTTTCAAATGGGTCCCCAAAGATCCTGATTAGTGCCTTACCCAGTCCAATCAATCATTTTGTCTTGCTCAAACCCTATTTTATTTTGGGATTCGTTTATGATGAATTCTAAAACTTGTAAAGAAAGTGCGTTTGAGTCCTAAAATTTGTAAAAAGTTCGAACAAGTCCTAAAACTTGTCACAAAAGTACATTCGAGTCCTAAAACTTTCAAAAAATACAATCAAATCCTAAAACTTGTCATATTAGTTCAATCAACTCCTAAAACTTATCATATTTGTCTAATCAAGTCCTTTTTTAAAATTGCATTTTTTTAAAGTTTTAGAACTCATTTATACTTTTGTGACAAGTTTTTGGACTTGTTTGAACTTTTTGCAAGTTTTAGGACTCAAATGCACTTTCCTTACAAATTTTAGGACTTGTTTGAACTTTTTACAAGTTTTAGGACTTAAACGCATTTTCCTTACAAGTTTTAGGGCTTATTGTGAACATATCCCTTTATTTTTTATTTTCTTGCCCCACCACCGACAGATAGGCAAGTTTTTTGCAGCTGCAAAATCCACAACCACATCTCTGAAGAACTTAGATTTCCCCTTTGCTTCCGTTGTCCAGCTACTTAGTGCAAACCTGCCAGCACAAACAAGTGTGTCTCCAAATATTTTGACCATTTGCTTCTCCAATCTGGACATAGGAAAGGAGACACTTGTCTTTCATTGCCAACAGCCATATCATCCCGCCAGTCTAGAGGTCTCATGTCAACCATGTCCGTTCACAGAACAAGATTCTTCAGAGTCCCAGAATCTGGTTTGAGACATCAAACACCAAGACATGTCCACAGATTAGTTCTTTCCAGGGCTGTGTGAGTAGACTCTTCTCAGTTCATGGACTTAGCAAACCCATCAATTCTAACAATTTTATATGTCCTCTTTTTTCCACAAAATGATCAGGAGAATGGATTCTGAGTCTTCCAATATGGGAAAAGTGGAAGAACTCTCAGTGCAGACCGTTGCAGCATTACCAACCCCTCAAATTGATATGACAAAGTCTCCGTCGAACCTCCGGTTCGATAGGATGCAGCAATCGGATCAGGAGTTGTCCCAAGAGAACATACACGAGTTCAGACAATTTGTGGCACAAGAGGCCTTGCTTGACGAAGAATACTGGGTATTTTTTTTCTAAATCCATAAGTGAAGATGCAGTTATTCTGAACTCTCAAGGTTATGTTGTTTATGAGTTGCTTATTGGTCCTGTCAATAACTCTGCACTAGACAGCAGCATGGCTGCGGGCGGAGACTCATTGGGAAGACCGACTGAACGACCGGTGCGTACTGCATACCATCGCTATGGAAATTTACATTGACTTTCATCTAATTGTGCTTGTTCTCACAGATATGCCGATAATTACAAGAGGAAATTCGCCGAGCAGGTAAATCTTAATGCCGTGTTCTCGAAGCTCCTTGTTATATTCTACAACAGAGAGGTCACCATCAGAATTTTTCGCACTATATAGGAATTCAATGCCATAAAGAGGCAATGTAGAGGACAAAACGGGCAGAAATGCATGTGCATTGTCGCGGTATGGCACGCCTCACAGATCCAGTTCTATTTTTCTTCTGTCGAGACATAGACTTAGCTAACTTCTTCATTAGAGTCGAAATGTGCATCTGCGAACGCAACTTCCTGACATGATACACAACATTTAACAGGTCAAGAAGGAACACTGTAACGTCAAGTGGACGATCCTGAAAAGCATAGTTGGAACGCTCGACTTGGGCATCCGGTACTTGCTACATGGAGAAACTTTTCCCGGGGTACACATTACTCCTGAAATAATCAGACATAACAGCTTCTATGATCTCTAGAATGCAATCAACCCGAATATGAAAACCCACACGGTCTTGCAGGAAAGGGTGAGGGTTCCTCTGTTCTGTCGCACCAGTGAAGCGGGACAGACCAGATACGGCTACATTGGAAACCTGTGCGTGGCCAAATCAGCTCGTCGCCGGGGCATTGCTAGCAGCATGATGAGTTTTGCGCACGAATCGGCAAGAAGAGCCGGTAGAATAAGCTGTAACATTCTTTTAACTTCTCGAACATTACCGTAATCAGGAGACCGGTTTTCCACCGTCTATAAGATGCTACTTTTGTGGCAGCAGGAGTGGAGCGAGTTTTCGTGCACGTGCATAGAGATAACGGGCCTGCACAAGAATTGTATGCGAAGATGGGATTCAAGGTACCAGTGCGATTCCTTCTTAGAAGGTTTTGCTGGCATGTGATTTGAATTCATACACCAAAAAAAACCAATCTGACATTTTGCATTTACCGTCAGATGGTTGAAGAGGCAGCTGCACAATTAGTAGAAGAGCAAACTTACTTGCTCTGTCTGGAGATTTGAACAGTGCTGCAGAATATACACTTGATTTTTTCTGCTCTGAACCCGGAAAGCGAGCTTGTAAACAAGTGCCATGAAGCAAAAATTAGACTTGCCTTGCCTAGATTTGTCTCACTCATAAGTTAGTTGTTAGTCATAAATCTACTCCAGAAAGAAAGACGGGCAGGCGTATAATCAAATTCATAGGCAGCGACACGCCAAATCATCCTCAAGAATCAAGAGCATTGTCCATGGCAGGGGCACGACCTAATTTCGGTCGAAAATCCAGAAGTGAAATGAAGAAGACACCTAGCTAGAAGCAATGTCGAGCTAATGCAAGGTCATTTGAGTCCTATTGTGCTTAGGTATTCTCTTCATCGAATGACTTGGGGAATTCCAACGAGTATTTGTTTGATTCTATTTAAAGTGACAAATTTCAAACAGATGCAACGGTGCATGTCACCGGAGCGAATCTTGTATGAATGGGAAGTAAGCAAATTCATTGAATTCGAGAAGACATTTCATGATGAATCAGAAATTGGGCAATAATTCAGAGATCACGTCACAGGGTTTAGCAGATTCACGAGGACTGAGAAGATTATGTCCAACATCTGCCAGTAATGGGCCCTAAACTCCCATCCATATTCATTAACGACTACAACCCTCATTTAGTTTGACTTAAATCCTCCATATAACGAGCTTGTTGTATTTACACAGAGACGCAATGTCATGACTTCTGACAAGATTGCATGACATTATTTAAGGTCCACGCCTAAACATTACATATGTCTCCAGGAAATCGCACTACATGGAATGCCAGATTCCAAACTCTAGGAAGCAAATCTTGAATTAAGAGTGCTCGCTCCCATAAAAGCACCATTGTAAAACAGGGTTTCTTCTCATTGCACGTAGAAATTGCAGACATAGCAACAGAGAGAATGTCCAATTGGGGTACTTCACAATCTTCACCGTCAATACAGTCAGCACGCGAGTGCTTGAACAGTGTTTAACCAATGCTTCTATTCAAAGGTTAAGCAGCATAGATTCCAAAAATGCTACTGCTTCCAAAAAGTAACGCCATTGATCAGCATTTTGGTTAAGGGATGTCAGTGTTTACTAAAGAAACAAAAAGAGCTTGTATCCTCGTTCAAAAACTTAGTTCTAGATTTTGGCAAATCTATGAAAAAAACAAAAGAACAAAAGAAGCCACTCAGGAATATCGCAATGGACATATGGTCTCAGGAACATTGAGGTGCTCTAAAATTGGGGAAAGTCTCAATCCAATGATACGTACATCAGGATTTGCATGGCCGTCTAGAAATGCATCGGTGATCTGCAAGGAAACCCGTGACGCCATAAGTTAAACCTAGAAATCCGACTCAAGCATTTGCTATTTTTGCACCTGAAAAATGTGCATCGGACAAAGATCTGGAATTTCCAATTTATTAAATGAACTGCAGCCTCTATCACTCAAGGTCAACAGAAATTCTCACCTGACTGCATCCGAAAACTTTAAGTTCCTTCAACGATGAGCAGCTATCCACTATCAAGCCCATGGCTTCGTCTGTCAAGTTTCGGCACCAGGACAGATCCAAAATCTGCAAACCCCTAGCTCGCTTGGCAAGTGATATGGCTGTGTTGTGTCCAACCTGACAAAAGTGATAAGACATTCAAATAGAAAACCGAGAGACACTGAAGCATTTAATAAGTTTAGCGAAACCTTCAACGAAGGTCAAACATATGGTTTTCCATATTAACAAGGCCTCAACTGACGAGTGATGCAATATTCATCGAGACACTTCTAAAGCAAAAGAGAACAAGCTACCTTCTTAACGTTATTGAGCGAAAGTTGTTCCAACCGTTCTCCAGAAGTTTCCAGAAAAGCAGCAATAGCTTCGTCGCTTCCATGCATAAGAACAAAAAAAAGCAATATAACGATTTAGTACCTGGGCAGCAAAAATCCTGACTAGAAAAAAAGCTAACAACAGGCCTCTTGCGGCCGAGAGCTTGACAGCAGCATTACTGATCATCATTAGATCCACTATAAAAATAGACTATTTTGTCTGTTAATATCCCAGTGTCTACTTGAAAGATATTAAAAACCCAAGAACTCATGTACATAGCATATCCATCGAACCAGAAGAACATCAATCTCCAAAATCATTGTGTAACTTGTCATTAAATGCATCATCCACCATAAAAATGGCTAAACGTTAAAAAAAAAAAATTGAGCTCACAGGCTTGCATACAGAGAACTTTTCCTCTGCACAAGGTTAGTCATAAGGACATACCTAAAAGTGTTACGCTGGAGAATAAGTTTCTGAATTCCTCGACAACCATTTGCAAGATGTCCAATTGCAGCATCTGACAATTTGATCAGGTTCACAATGTCTAGGGAAAGTAACCCGGGACATGTTTCAGCAATGACCTTGAAGGAGGCATCAGTCAAATTCCTACACCATTGGTGAGAGATTAACAAATCTGGGATAAAATGCCATGGAAAGGAGAAACAACTACCCAAAGTTCAAACACTTACTGGCAATCACCCAAAACAAGTTCCTTCATATGATGTCCTCGTGCACAGATAAACTCTCTGATAAAATCATCACATACAGACTGCATGTCAGTTACGGAAAAAACTTCCAGATGTTCAAACTTCTTCAAAGCTGGTAGAGCGAGCATAGCATCAATGCTTTGGCAGTGATCTATATACAATTCCTTTAGAACTGATCCCAGCGAATTGGCTAATGTTTCAACACTGGTAGAAGTCAGAAGGGAGCACTGATTGAGATTTATGGACCTAATTGCCGGTGCAGCAGAAACAAGAGCTCTTAATCCGACGTCAGTAAGACGGCATGCACCACTGATAGATATAGAAGATAAGGCAGTCAAGCTATTCCCTGATTTTGCTAATGAAGAAGATATAATGTAGTCTGGCAGACAGCGACCACACTGGTTAAGTTGTAGAACCTGTGCCAAAAATGAGAGTCAAATGGAGAAAGCGAATTCAAACAATGCTCTATCAAAGCTATACAGATGCTATCACCCCAAAGTCAGTGGTATTTATTATCCCGACAACCCCCCCCCCCCAACCCAAAAAAAAAATTATATCAATTTTTGCTGGCAAGGATTGAGATGTCTTCTTAACAGAAAAAGAGGTCACAGAGAAAAGGAACAATACAATGATACCGCATCCTTTCCAAGGGAAAATCCAATATGCACTCTGCTAAAATAAACAAGTACAGAAACATCAAAATCATATGCATCCATTGTCAAGTTACATATTCAAATGCCCAAATTTATCCTTCATCTCTGACACATACAGTTACAGTATAAGAACCTATGTAAGAAAGCATGTTTTTCCAGATGACGTGGAGGAGAGTATGTTAAAACAATTCACTTACCCAAAGAACTTCTAAAACGTAAAAGATGGAAGCCACACAGACCAAATAAAATATGCCAGTGACAGGAGTCTAGTGTTGTCTAGTACAGAGAGGAACCCCGTCTCATATAGGAATACATCCAAATTTCGAAAAAAATTAAACACCTTAGTAGTCCTGTTTGTCCGCAATAGCATCATCATTACAAACAATATTCCCCAAAAGCAAGTTCACATACTTCTTTGGGCATCAAGCCACAAGATAACAGACAAAGGAAAAGAGAATCCTTGTCTTTAGAGACTAAGTCATTCATTCAAAAGACCCCCAACATCCTCCAATCACCCGTTCTAACCAACCATCCAGCAAAGATCGATACAGGTCAAAGACAGACAGAATACGATTGGCATTTGGTAGCAGCATTGTCTAATTTCAAAGACTAACAATCTTGAAAAGTTAAGCTTCCTATGCAATCTAATTACTTCAAAAACCTTATAAGGCAAGGCTCACAGAAAAAATCCTTTTGTCTAGCACAGATGAGTTCCACCGAGTCATCATTCTTGACCTAAGTCGAGAGAGGGAAAAGAGTAGCCAGCACCAGCACAGAACGAGGAGGAAGCTATTTCAGATTGATAATATGTCAAACACAATAAAGCAGTTCTTAAGGGAAAACCAGTAAATTGATGAGTGAGTTTCAAAAACAACATATAATTCATCGTAGAGTCACATCAGCCAACAAACTAACAAGCATAATAATGAGACAGCGTACCGTCAGGCCACTAGTATCACATTCACTGAAAGATTTAACAAACTGTTCCTCGGTCAGCCATGAACAATCCCTTATGCATAACTCTGTCGGACATCCTTGGATAAGTAGGTCAAAAAAACGAGCATTAATTCTCCTGGAATCACATAACAACTGACACAGCCTGTGCCTCAGCGCATCTGGGACACCTTCAAGTGAACTAATTGCATCAACATTGTTAGAGAGGACTTTTATGCACAGTTCTTGCAGCGAAGGCGGCACTGGCTTTATGAGGTCACAACCTCGATCTTTTCTTGGAACCCAATTTATGACAGGAGACTTGGATTTCTCCAAAGACGAGAAGGTCTGTTGTGCACTCAGCTTGGACGAGCGATCCCTAATAATTTTCATAGCAGTAGAGTATGGGCCCGGCCAATCTTCAGGGTCCTGATGTGCTTCTGCAGATGCCACTTCCACATTTCTTTCGACCTCTAGTGTTGAATTGCTCTCTTCCTCTTCTTCAGGGTTGAAATGAGCAAACCGCGATGCATTTAGCTTCGCAATCTCCTTAAACCTTTCCCTCATATCCACTGCTGAGGCTTCATTTAGCTTCGCCCTGCTCCTCCTTGACTGTGTCTCAACCTGAATCCTCGTATCATCTGTTTTGCATACGCTATCATCCAAGACAACATTATCTTGATTTGAACCTACGTCATTGCCATTGGGTAGTAAGAAGTTATCATCCTCTAATAACTTGGCCTTCCCTTTTTCTGCAGCATTATATTTTCCTCTTCTCCTCGCTTCACCAATTCCATCACAATCACTTCTCAAAACTAGACTCATGCCGACATTGCCAATCGATATACCCTTCCCTTTATCCTCGATACTATTTCTCTCTTTGTCCCTAACGGAACCTTTTACAATCTCCCTTAGGTCTACACCAAAAAGCTTCACCTCAACACCGTCTCTAACTCTGCCAGCTAGTTCTTTTTTATCATCTGCCTCCCCTTCGCTTGCCTTCACCGACTCATCGCCACTGGCCGCAGCTAGCACATCTCTCACTTCCAATCCTCTCTTCGCAGAACTCTTCCCCGGCCTCAAACTCATAAACCCTCGACATTCATCACCCTCGGGAAAATTCATTAAATCCAAATCCAAATTCAAATCTTTCCCCTCGCCGTCGTCCGCATTACCTTCTCGGCGCGGTTTGGCGTGCGGCGGCGCGTCTCCGACCGGCTCCTCCCCGGAACCCATCTCCCTGCGCTCACCCCCTGCGTCTAAATCTAAAGCCCCAACCTTCTTATCCCTAATCGGACGGCTTTTCCTCTTGCGAGCGCCCGACAGCGCCATCTCGTCGGTCGACTCCTCGGCAGACGCGAGGCTCGAAGCCAGGCGAAGGCTCCGCCGGCGGACGGCTCCGGCGCGGACCCCGTCGGTATCCGGGCTCGGGCTCGGGCTCGGGCTCGGGCTCTGGTCCAGAGCGGAGGACTGGGGAGACTGCTGGGCGGCGGGCTCGTGGGCGCGAGCGGGGGTGATCGGTGCGATTCTGGCCTCTCCTTTGCGCTTCTTGGGCGGGGAATCGGTCGCCGGAGCTATGGCGCGGGTCCGGAGGACGACCATTGGCGGGGGAGAGCGAGCTCCGGCTGAGCAGGCGCGGGAGAGGGATTGGGACTGGGAGCGACTGCGAGTGAGAGTAAGATTGAACCGACGACGGAGAGAGACGAAGAAGGATATGATGAAGAAACGACGCCATATTAGGTTTTTTCTTTTCTTTTTTTCTTTTTTTTTGTCCGCCTCTTTTCCGCGCATTAATTTTTTGGATTGAAAGATTCCTTTAGAAGCGAAGCGAGACTCGTGGACTTTTCCCGCCAATTCCCCTTTTTTTTTTTTCTCTTTTTTTGGTCCGTGCCGATTCCCTAATTAGGGCGTTAAAAAAATATCTAAAATCCCTAAGATAGTATTTTCCATAATTCCTCCCTCCCCCCCCACCCAACAAAAAAAGGTTATTTCCATGTTAACAAAAGCCAAATATTATAAATTGATATTTCTTTTTTGGCAAAAAAAATTAACTGAAAAATTCATATGATTTTATGAAAAATATGTTTCTCCTCTTTCTTTATTTTTCTGCCGAGATTTTTTTTCTTTTTGGGTGATAAGTGTTCACTTTATGAGCAGCTTTACCCCGTGGCCACAAATGATTTGGACATTATGAACTGCTTTTTAAAGCTATATATAGATGGTAACTTTATTAAAAAAAATTAAAAAAGTTTAGTTGGCTCCTTTGTGGGGTTGCCATACGTGACCTATTTCTTCAATACAGAGGACAGTAATTTTTATTTTTATTTAAAAGACAAATTGATGACTGTATTAACTTTGGCAAGGTTCCACATTTATGGTCATCCAAGGCTGCCCATTGGGCAATTAAAATGTTCACGTGTCTTGAATTTAAAAGCCAATTACAAAGTTTTGGCATGGTATCGCAAATACAATAGGAATAATTGTTCAAAACCCCTCCAACTTCGATACCGTTGCAACAATAGCTCTCGAACTTTGAAGATTTAGGGATTAAGCTCTTGAATTTCGGCACCGTGTACAATAGCCCCCGATTTTTGAAAAGTTGTATAGTACCCCATCTGAAGTTTTGTTTTTGTTACTCCTAGTTTCTTTCGTCGGCATAATCGCAAAGTGTTACGCGAAAATGGACGGTCAAAATAATATATACGGTATGTTTGAAGATGTTAGAAAAAATAGAGAGGATCCTCTATCGATCAAGTTAAGAAAATTTAATAGAGGATATTCTGGTCAAGAAAAATGAGTGAGTCCATTTTTAGGCAACGCTCAATAGTCATGTAAACAAACCCACTAGGCGCACGATCCAGTAGTAAGGATTGATTCGTGTGCGGAGGTGCTGCTTCGATTCCACCTTTGAGTGTCGAGTCGATCCTCCCTTGCGTATTTAGCTCAGACTTATCAAGTGCCAAGGAGGAGGCCCTCCCGATGCCGGCGGCCGTGAGGGGCTTAATCGCAACAATCGGCGAAAGTAGGGGCGATGCGGAGTAATTAAGAAGATGATAAGTTACGTGTCTACATGCGAGAGGGCCCAAATCATATTTTAGGTAAGTACTTACTAAATCCTACCGGTTCTTGCGAGTTATCAAAAGAGGGGAATAGTATCACTTCATCTATCGACTTGGAGAAATAAGCCTTGGCTGCACATTTAAATGTTATTTTCTCCGATCACATGAAACTATTACTTAAAATCAATGAATGTACACATAATAGTCGGCCTAATATTAAACAGTTTCGACCAAAAAAAAAAATATTAAACACAAAAGGACTAGTGGTTTTACCTATAGATGGCTGAGAAAAACATTTGGAAAATGTAGGGAAAATTACAAAAAAAAATCATAAACCTATTGAATTGTGCCGGTTGAGTCTTAAACTTCTTTTTTGCCAATTTAGTCACGGGCCTTTTGTGTTTGTGCTGATTCAGTTAATCTTGAAAATCGCAATCATGGACACCGATTGTCATCGGTCATCCTACGTGGTATAATCAGCTGCGACTAGCACCAACGTGAACAAATTTTACAAATTTTTTTTTTGAATTTTTTTTTTATTGTGGCTGGCGAGGGTCGAGCCCTCACCTGCAACTAGCAACCCTCATTGACCACGATGAAAAGAAAATAAAATAAAAATTTCAAAAATTTCAAAAAAAAAATATTTAAAATTTGTCCATCTCAACATCGATCATGCCACGTAGGACAGTTAGCGAAGACTGGCATCAAAGTCAGGGATTTTCAACCAATATTGGCAAGATGAACTGAATTGGCTCAAATGCAAAAAGTATAGAACTAAATTGGTTCAATTGTTTAAGACTGAATTGATATCGATGCAGTAACTTTATGGCTTTTTTTGCACTTTTCTTGTTTGAGCATCTCACTCTGCAGCTACAAACTTGAGGAAAAGACGGTTTCATCAATACCAAAACCCAATTGGTTTTGCAATCACCTATTTGTGGATGCGTTCACCATTCAATTTGATCTCTCGCCTATAAAATTTTTCATGTGAATACGGGACCATGTCTATGTTTTATGTACAAAAAATATCCACGGAGGCTTGTAAATATTTTTTTTTATCGTATTTTTGGCTAGTCATAAACCAATTTTTTAACTCATATACGATGGGCTGAGTTGTTAAATTGGTTAATTATATACTGTAAATGGGTTACAACATAATATGAGAGTTAAATAGGTTATAAATGAGCTTACAACTTAATTAGATCCAACCCATTTTTGTGATTTTCTCTTCATTCTTTCTTGCCCTCGCTCGATCTTGCACTCACACACTCCGCACTCTCACCTCAGCTTGGGCATAAGTTTTTTTAAATTGGGTTAATTATGAAAGTGTTTTAACAATATGAATCAGGTTAGGTAGTGTTCGTTAAATTGCATTGCATGAAAAATGAGTCGAAACGAATTAAATGGGCATATTTGGATCAGGTCATGTTTGACCCGACCTGATCGATTTGACAGGCTTAGTTGTGATGGAACAACTCATGTTTAATCAAATATGATTCGAGTACAGTTGGAACCCAATCCTTATTTGTTGCATCCACCAAGGCTTTTAGCTGCCCCTTGTGGGGACCTAATTTCCACACGCTTTGTCCCCATCTTCTTCAAGTTTTTTTAAAAATTATTATTTACAGAAATTAAACGAGGGCTCTCAGAGAAATTTTTTCAGGTGATTCGAAAATGCATGAAATTTTTTATTTTTTTTCGCGTATATTTCAACATGCGCTTAGAGAAATATTTTCAACAAAATTCAATCATCAATTTTATAAGGGCGCCTAAAATATAAGCAGAAAGAGACGAGCGTGACCCGGAACTTCTCTATAAGATATTATTCCAGAAAAAGTACACCTAAAATATAATCAGAGATTAAAAGTTGTAGCCATTTCCCAAAATAGCCCCGCCGTTCTCTGAAATTTCCAAACAACCACTCTCTGTGTGTCCTCGCCGCGTAGAATTGTCATAGAGAGTTGACGGATGGAAAAATCAAAATAGACGGACTAAAATGCCCTCCGGAATAGCCGTCAAATGAAACCGCGACGAAGGGTAATCTCGGGTTTCCGACCCGGTCAATGTTGGCGGCAACGATTCAAAAAGGCGACCGTGACCCAAACGCACGTTTTTCAGTTATTTTCACTTTTGCCATTTCATTTTTTTTTCTCCTCAAATCTTCACAATATAACAATTTCTTTTATGAGTTCACAAAACAATAACTGAATTTACTTAATTCTTGCTTAAAATTTAGTCACCAGCATTTATCTTATTTATCCCAAAAAAAAAACAATGATTTTACCGATGGATAATATCCTGAATCATCTTTAGCACGTGATAAAATTCACCATTTAAATTAGATACAAAGAAAAAGTCGTTTAACTCGAATCTATAAGAGAAACAACATTTTTCTATCTGACTTCTTATAAGGTTTTCTCGAGTTGAAGCGAAGAACGTGTAAAATTATAATATAAAATTCCGGTTGCATCATCGTTTAGTTTATCGACAGCATCATCCATTCCCTAGTCGCTTTCCCATCGCCAAATTGCTAATTAAACTACGATTTTGCATTCGATGAAGATGAATGGAGGCAAGGGCAAGATGACAATAATTCTTGTGCTTGTAAAAGAAAATGTCCTCTTTTCTCAAGAGAAGGAACGACAAAAGTCAGTCCCTAATGCGATGCGATGGATGATCGGTACCTTGTGTCGACTGCTTGCATTGGTCTTTGCACAAGACACCGACATGAACAAGCTTCCAACCACAGCTTCTCCAGACACACACACAAAAAAAAACCTTTGAATTTTCAATCTTTGTGACTTCTTGTGGCTTCCATTTGTCCAATCCTCCTGCAAGCTCATCGGCAAGGACTGCTTTTGTGATTTTTTTATGCTTTTTTTTTGTCATAGATTATAGCCGATGTCGAATTATCGTAATTTTAGCGACCCACGTAGTAATTGAAAAAGAAAATCACAATTGATTGCAATCACGTGATGCGAAAATCGAATCATGGACGAAAATTTCTTTTCGTGCATAAGTTTATCATACGATTTGACATTCTCTTTTCAAATGCTATTGGCTTTCTCTACCTCAAAAGTTTTCAAGGGAAACTATATTTTAAATAGTGTAATGTTTTGTTTTCAAAAGTCATCAAAAGTTCGTCGTTAGCAAGATACTCGTCTTTTTACGTAAAATACACGTTTGCCGAACTTACGGAAGGAACTCGTTCTTTTGGAGTGAACCAAATCATATATCTTATTATTTTTCATAAGATAACATGAATTTGTAATAAAAATTAATTATTAAGTACGATATCTTTATACATATTATACACTATTATAGTAACGTGAAACTTTTTCTGACGTACCTTTAAGGAAAATGAAGATATAAATCCTTTCATATCACATGCCGTATAATTTTCGTCCGTATATCACTAACGGAGAGGCGGTACTATCTCCACAAAAAGTAGCTGCCACCTCAGCAAAAATTATTTATCCACTTACAATGTGTTTGTTTTACCGGAAAACTCAATATTTAGAAATTTTTTTTTGAAAAATAATTAGTTATATCGCTTAAAAAAATTAGTCAATGAATATTATTTTTATTATTAACATTAATCTATACTTAACTATTTCCGTAAATGATTAAAATATTTTTTATTTATTCATTTTTATGAGCGATATAACTAATCATATTTTAGAAAATGTTTTTAAAATTTTGAGTTTTTTGTTAAACAAATGCACTTGCTAATTCGAGTATCTACTTTACCTTTCTTTCCCCACCATATCCACACTTTACATTATAGTTTAAAAATTAATTTCTTGCCTTTTACGATAAATCTGTGCTTTATATTTTCTAAATCTGTAAGTTTATAAATCTATAAAAGTAATGCATCCAGCCACCTCTCAATTATTTGAGAACAAATAGGAGGAATTCTATTAGGATGCCATGTAGGATCCTCATTTAGCACATCCAACTTGTGTGGAGCTGTAACTTTCAATGCGTTACTTAATTCAATTTAATGGCATTATTAGAAGGTTGTGGACATAAATGGAATGGTTCATTCCATTTAAAATTCTTGTGGCAACTTGGTAAGCTCTTACTTAATTTCCAAAAAATTATTTCCAACATCAAATTAATTAAATATATCTTTCTTATTCAATAGTTTTCTTTTTCAAGTTTGATTTACCATTTTAGAATGTTCAAAAATAATTTTTAGGTCGACCAGTTTTCTTTCTTATCCTTGAAATTTTCCTTAATTTGTTTTCGACCATGTCCGAGCGTGGTTACAGAGGCAGACAATAATTCTGTGTCGACGCGCTGACGCGCTGACTCGGGACTCGTGACACCAAGCGACTCAGCAATCTTCTCCAACCTCCCTGCTCTCAGAAATCCACTGCAACCAGTTTCGCGTCCCGGATTCTCTCTCTCCACGCTTCTCGGCCGCCAATGATGGCGTCCACCTCCTAGTCATCCCCGTCCAAGCGCCACCAACCGCTTACACGCGACGCTCGCACGCGCGTACCCTCTCTCAGGAGTCGCGAAAGTCGGGTTCAAGAACGAGAATGGGCCACCACCACCACCAACATGGCCCCGCCGACGGCGGCGTCTCCCAGCGCGTCAACAGCCCACGCTTCTCCGGCCCCATGACTCGCCGCGGCCACTCCTTCAAGCGCATCCCCGCCGCCACCGCCGCTCAGACCAAGGACTCGACCAACAGTACGAGCGCTCTCCACGAAGTCATCGATCTCCAGATCAACTCGCCCAGATCTGAGAATGGGACCATCCATCAGGCGGCTGCTTTCGATGCGGCCGTCGACAGGAAGCAGACGCACCATCGCTACAACCTCAGGGAAAGAGTGAGCCTGTTGAGGAAGCCGGTGGAGTATGTTATCGGGGACTTGGGATTGAAGGAAAGGAAGAAGCTTGGGCACTTGATGTTCCTGCTCTTTTGCGGGGTTTGCTTGTTTCTGGGTGTTTTCAAGATTTGCGCAAATGGGTGGTTCGGATCTGCCATTGAAAGAGCTGAATCGAATCGGGTTAGTTGGCTCATCTACTTACTCGAGAGTGAAAAAAAAAAATTTGGTTCCAGGTTTTAAGCTAATTTTAGGAGGATTTAGGTGAAGCAGAAGTAGTGTTCCCTATGTTAAAATAAGTTGACTAAATCTATGAAAAAGAAAATGAATTGGCTAAACTACCGGTTTTGGACAGTTTAGTGGGTTAGCTAAATTTGTGGTTCTCTTTCTTTGTCCTTTTGGGTTAAACAAACTGAGTGGAAACTTGACCCATACAGATTTGCCTTTGTAGGGAAAATTAACCTGAGGATGGTTTATTATCAGGTCGAAGGGAGATATAGTGGTGGCAGAAGTATAAATACTATGATCCGTTCTTAATATTACAGTCTAATTGTAACTTTTGGTACTCTTTGTGGCCAAGAAACTAAATTTGAAGTGCTTAGAATGGATCTTTTCTCGGCTTATCTCTGGCTCTCTAGGATGCTATTTGAAGGGCTTAAGAATTTTCTTCCATCTGCTTAAAGTTGTCGAGGCCGTGTGGACTGGGGCAGCACATGGATCTAGTACTTCAAAGAGCATCATCAAGTCCGTATTTGTATTTGTACTCTGCGTGAAAAATCAGGGGTTTGCATATCTTTGGAAAACCCTCTTTTTGTTGCATCGACCTTAAATAGTTGTGGCCTTTGATATGCATGGGTTTTAACGCTTGCACATTCTTTATAGTTAGTGCCTAGATTGTATATATAGGTTTATTGGGAGACTGAATAGCATCTTGTTAGTGGCTGTGAAACTTTAGGCCGTGTGGCCACGTGTTTGCAATGTAGGTGGTGCCGGGCCCACTTTGATGGGAAATTGATGAAATTTTTTGTTTCCTTGTTAATTTGCTGCTTTCTGCTGTTGGTTCATAATAGTCTTAGACCACAAGTTTGATTTTTCACGTTCTAATGCATGCTCTTGTGCTATGTATTGTGTTTCTCTCACTCGATCAATTCTCTTTTTAGGTTCTCTATGATCAGTCAGCTGCTCTTCAAAATCCGATCAATCAAAGGACCTCTCCTGATTATGATCATATGGAAGAAGGAAGTGACGTTGATAGAACTTTAATGACAGTAGCATCTGGTGTTGTTGGTGACCAAAGAATGGCAGATGTAAGTATTGAAGCTGGTGTGATGCTCACTTTTCACTTATTTGAGATTTGGTTGTGACTATTGGATGTGGCAGAAAGCCTCGATGCTATAAAATTCTCATTTAGGATCATTGGTAATTTGAGTCTTTCCTGAGACCTAAATTTTATAATGTAAAACTTTGGTTTGTTCAGTATTCAGAGATCTGGTCCAAGCCCAACAGCGAAAACTTCTACCAATGCGTTGATCCGCCAAGAAGTCATAAAAGTAAGGAAGCTTTCATGCTTGGATGAAGTTCCACATCTGGCTATGTGCTTTTCTGTTTTCTCCATGCTTTTCTCAACTTATAACTTTCACTTTCATTTGCAGAGCTTGATGCAAAAACGAATGGTTACGTTCTCATTAATGCTAATGGTGGCTTGAATCAAATGAGATTTGGGGTCTGGTCATTGTCTGTGTGATTATTTTGAATCATGTTTTAAATATCAATTCCAATTATAATGACATCAATAGTTGGAGTGCAGATCTGTGATATGGTTGCCATTGCCAAAATCATGAAGGCAACACTAGTCCTTCCTTCACTTGATCACACGTCTTTCTGGGCTGATGATAGGTTGGTTTGTTTACTTTACTTCTCAATGTAAAAACTACCAGCAGAAACATTTATCTGACGCTTATTATGTCGTCAAGGGAGACAAATCTGATGCTTATTGTTTCGTCAAGAGGGGTACTATGTTTGTGGTTAAAGTAGAATCTTTGTTCTTTTTTCAAATTTTGTTAGGGTATTTAGAAATAACTCCTTTTTTTAGATTGGTCTCTCTCTTCAACAAAAAGGGCACAATTACTGAATAGTTTTTTCTTTTCCATCTTTGAGACTTTCCTTGTAAATCAGAAGTCTTTTCAGCAATATTATCGCTTCAGTTAGCATAATAATTCCATGGTTCAAGTCTTTGGTAGTTGGGCATGTAATTCTAGTTATTGATGGCTTGATATTCTTGTGTCTGCTTGCCTTTTTTTTTTTTTTAAACTATTCTGAAATGTACAATGTTAGAGCTCTCTAAGTAGCACAAGTACTTTCCATGGCATGCATTTCCATTTCTGTGGTCTCAATTCTCTTATCTTCATTTGCAGCGGCTTCAAAGATTTATTTGATTGGCGACACTTCATTGAAACACTAAAGGATGATGTCCACATAGTTGAGAGTCTACCTCCGGCTTATGCAGATGTTGAACCTTTCAACAAAACACTGATTTCTTGGTCGAAGGTGATAGGATAATTTCTGCCTGTTCTATCAATTGCCATTAAGATATGCACCTGTCTTAAACTGGGGCAGTGTCTTAAATGCAGAGAGCAAAGGGATGCATGCAAAGTTCGCTACTAGAAATTCTCTTTAACAAATAGAAGATCTTAAACTTCAATAACATTCTCTCTCTCTTTTCTTCTTTCATCCACTTTTTCCGTTTTGCTTTGTCTTCTTTGTTAGAAAAACGTGTGTTTAAAAACATTGCAGCATTCTATGCTATATTCGGCTTTCCATGTGTCTACCAATTCAAGGACTAATGTTCTACTTTTCAGGTCAGTTACTATAAGGCAGAAGTCCTCTCACTACTGAAGGAGCACAAAGTGATGTATTTTACTCATACGGATTCTCGGCTTGCCAACAATGGCATATCCAATTCCATACAGAAGTTGAGATGCCATGTCAATTACCGAGCATTGAGATATTCAGCACTCATTGAAAAACTTGGGCAAACCCTGGTTTCGAGAATGCAACAAAATGGAAGTCCTTATCTAGCTCTCCACTTGAGGCAAGTTCAGATGAAATCCACTCTTTATGAATATGACGTTCAGTTTAGATGTAATGTGAGTTAATAGTTACAATTTCCCTTTTAGGATTCTGTCAATGAGGTAAGTGAATGGTAATTCCAATCAAAGGATTCCTTTTTTACTATTAAGCGACTTATTGACTTCTTCAGTACACTTAAAATGGGGACTAAGAACTGATTGGTTGTCCATAGTATGGGGTAGTAGTCAATTCAGGAGCATGATGTGAAATATTGTTTAAATAAGGAGTTCACCGTGGGATTTAGTTTGCTATGTTGGACTTTGAGATCTATGTATCACACAAGTCGGTGCAATGCCTGTCGAAGAACGTTCCTCTTGACAAGTTTATTAGTCTTTGTTGGCATCACTACTCATGTTTTATTGCTTTCTCACAGGTATGAGAAAGATATGCTGGCATTTACTGGCTGCAGTCACAATTTGACAGCCGAGGAAGACGAGGAACTGCGGTTGATGAGATATGAAGTAAGTCATTGGAAGGAGAAAGAGATTAATGGAACAGAGAGGAGGTTATATGGCGGCTGTCCATTGACTCCTAGGGAGACTTCGCTTCTGCTAAAGGCTCTTGGATTTCCATCTAATACCCGCATTTATTTGGTGGCCGGTGATGCTTATGGTAAAGGAAGTATGCAATATCTGAAGGACGACTACCCCAACATATTTTCACATTCCACTCTGGCAACAGAAGAAGAGCTTGCTCCTTTTAAGAATCATCAAAACATGCTTGCTGGTATAGATTACATTGTTGCCCTTCAGAGCAATGTGTTTCTTTATACTTACGATGGGAATATGGCAAAAGCAGTTCAAGGCCATAGGCGGTTTGAGAATTTCAAGAAGACTATTAATCCAGACAAGTAACTATCTTCCTGTTCCTACTCTATTCAGTTAGTCTGATTTGTTTTATTTTTCTTCCCATTTTGATATTTGGTTTTGTTTCTGTCCTGATATGGATCATCAACATGCATCTCATCTTCATCTCCCCTCTGTTCATGCAGGATGAATTTTGTTAAACTGGTTGATGAACTAGATGAGGGGAAGATCTCATGGAAGAAATTCAGTTCCAAAGTGAAGAAGCTTCACAGAGATCGAGCTGGAGCTCCGTATTTGAGGGAGCCCGGGGAATTCCCAAAACTAGAGGAAAGTTTTTACGCAAATCCGCTTCCTGGGTGCATTTGCGAATCGATAAAGAGAAGGTAGTAAGGTTAAAAAGAGATTTTTCCATGATGCAATTCTGGCTGCAGAAGAAAGGGATGAAAGCATGTTGTCTACTTTCAAGAGATCTTCTTAGCCTAAGATGCCACAGCTAGATTGGAAAGTTCCTTAGCCTAGTGCTCGGACCGGTATTACATTGGCGTCACTGAGCAGCTGAACTTAAAGGCCGCTCATGAGATTCAGGCAAATATTTCAGTCAGAAGGAAATTTACAGAACACCATTGAAGAAAGATTATAAGCCCTTGGCGCCAAAAAAAAGTAACAAAAAGATATGACTTTTGTGTTTAGGGGATTGGAGATATCCCATGAGGCTAAATAATAGTGAATTCAATTGTGTGGTATAGAAGACGATGTAACTCTCGAAATTATACATAATGAAAAATCTCTGTTCTTTGTCTTTATCCAGAGTTTTTAGCTTTGAGTCGTCAAACTCTTGCTTAGATTCCTTCCATTTTCGCATGCAAGGCTTTTCTTTCGCTTACTATCAGTTGCTGTTCTGTGCTTATCAACAATATCTGGTTTTAGTTTCTATGAAGTCGGCATGGAGCATGCGAATGCTATGCATACTTTTTAGCATAAATCTACAGGGTCTAAATACCGAGCCAACTCATTGTTTCTTACCATCCTTGGGACGCAGGAGAAAGAACTTGAATAGCTGCAGTAGTTTTTTATTAACTCAGTTTCGTGTCGCTGCTACAGTCTTAATAAGCACTAGCATCAGATCCCGGGAAATTCTGGTCCTAGCACGAGACTGTGGAAGGGAAATTCTTTTCGTGATTATGTTTCTAAACATACGGATTCAGAGTTTAAGAGATGATTCAGATGGAATATTTTCAAGTTCTGGAACCCCTAATAGGAGCAACTTGAACTTTTCTAGGAATTAATTCTAATTGTGCTGCAGAGAGTCGATCAGACGAGAGGTAAAAAAGTGACATGTTTCAAGGATCTTCCATCAACAGACAAGCAAGGGTTTCTCTTGCAATTCCCTCAAACATCTCGTATGGACAAACCTTATGCTATAGAAGGATCACAAAATCCTCTGTATGCACAAAAACTGCACTAAGTGACAATGAGAGACCAAAAGTTTTCTGGTTTGATGTACAGAATTTACACCAAATCATCTTCATATAAACACGCTTATGAAAAAGTGATGAACTGAATTAAGATATCTCATTCCCAAACGACAAACAGAAGATTGCCATAAAATCTCTCTCTAGATATCCTAAACAATCGGGAAAAGGGAAACAAGAAAACAAAAGGATAAACAAAACCTCCCAACCACTACAACTGCAGAATAGATTCGACGAGTTCAGTTAGTGGTGCAAGCTCCTCTTTGTTGATCAACCGAAATTCCTGCATCAAATTAAAGCCAACAAGAGTTGCCATCAGAGTCTATTTTGCTGACGTAGATTGTATCACCATAAAGCTGATAGTGTAACTAAGCTAATTGTTCTGACTCATTAATATAGCATTTGAAGGTGTTTCCTTGAGCCAAACTTAAGATTAAGAACATACCATACCCAATCTGAAAAGTGACAGAATCATATAAACAAGTCATATCTGCAAAGCTTAGCGACCATGCTTACTTACCCATGTGAAGAGAACGAAATGCTTGAAGCAAGTATTTAGATGAGCTTCTTCCTTCAAGCTCACGATCTTCTGAAAATGTGAGTGGTAGATATGGGCATAGACACGGAACAAGCGCTTGAAAATGGTTTTGACAACTTCTTTGAAATTGCTCGGAAATGGAGACCCTGTAAACATGTCAGCAGGGATGACTTAGCGCTCATGTAGCGCAAAGCAACTAACAAATATATTAAATTTCTCTATTGTTTTTACTATGACATTAGCATGAATCTCCAGCTTCATCAAGAAATTTATTTTACCTAATTTTTGTGGGAAAACTGACTCATCATCAAGCTGTGCCTCGATCCAGTCCATCAAATACTCAACGTACTTAGGAGCCGACACCTCGATGGGTTTCTTAATGGTCACTCCATCGGCCCACCGATACTCATATCTGCAAGAGTTCATGTAGTCTCAGTCAGGCCTTCTGATATCATTGTTTGAATGCTAAAGGGAACAATAGAAAAACTGATACTACCATTGCGAAGAATGAGCATAATGACAGAGATCAAGAAATAACAAATAAGAATAACCATCTTCCTTTTTAATATAATTGGAATAAAGATTCTGAGGATCGAGCATCTATGTGCAAACAGACTATATATAAGCAACTTCAAGGTTAAACGACTGCAACATACCAATGGATTTTCACATGAAGGAACCTGCAAATAGGCATCAAACGGATAAAGTAAACAGAAATTTTGCCGAGCAGCTTCTTACTTTGGGCCTGCGGACATTGTTGGGCAGTTAGATGGCGTGCAGAATTCAGTGAGTGTACCGTATAGAATATTCACTTGATTGAAAAAGTCCACGGCTGTATAAAGCAAAGAACCCAGACAGAAAATTAATCAAAGGAAAAGAATGATTGTGCTATGTGTGTGCACGGTCACGTGCATTTTAATTGTTCGATCATTCATATATTCTTGTTAGCAAATTAATACTGCAGAAGTACTCACTGTTCACTGCCAGCCATTCATTGATGTCTTCTCCAGGGGGAAGCCGCACTGCTTCTCTCAAATTTCCACTTCCCAGTGTAGCATTGATATGTCTTTGTAGTTGAGCACCCTAAAATTTGAATACCGGGAAAGAGGAAAACGCGTGTAAATAAATTGCTTAGTTCATCCAAAGTCGATCGCTGAAGAGTAAATAGTCTTTACACGAAACACCAACCTTACTTCCGGATGGAGCGCTCTTTTTAGGCCGAAAAGTCTTCTGATTTCTGCACAAGTCATGATCGTGTACAACAACATGAGATCATTACTAGCGAAAAAAGGTGGCAAGCCAGAGATGAGCACTTCAAAGAGCATTGAGAATCGATTTAATTAGTTCCCATGTCCTGTTTCTCTCCTTCTTTCTATGATCATCATCTGCAAGGACATTCTGCGACTATCGGATAACGCGAGCGACTTAAACCAACCAGCTCATTGTAACAGTTTCTTTAAGGCTATAGAACTTAAAACTAGGGAGGAAAATCGACTGATGCAGCAAACAATAAACAGTTCAAAGTTTGCCAAATGGGTCCATTTTTCAATCTAATTGCACTCTCCGTATGGTTTAGCATCAGATCAATGTTCAGCCGCAAACCAGGAAGAAAAGAACCCACCATCACGGCAAACAATAACCAATTCAAAGATCACCAAACTGCGTTCATTTCCTAACTGATTGCCTACTCTGTATGGTTTAAGATCAGATCAACGTTGAGCCACAGAGTTTCCGGTTTCTGAAGCCGACCGGTGTCGGCATTGATTGCAGTTGAATGTTCCGAAATCGGAAGAGAGAATTAAAAAACGATTGCCACAGTCTGCATTATCGACTCAAACTACGCGCCAGCATCACCTGCAGCCTCACGATGAATCTCTACGAAACGAAACGACGTAAAAATGAGGAAAAGGCTGACGTTTTTCCGCGATCGTTTCGAGCCTCTGTGCTCCAAATCATCGCCCATTCCCTCTCATTATCACCCAAATCAGGCTCCGAGACACACCATCCAATACCCATGATCGCAACGCAAAGAAAAACATGTGACCCAACAACAACAAAAGCAACAGCAACAGCAGCAGCAGCAAAGACCCACCAGCAACCCAGAGAAAGGAGAGGAAATCACGCCGACGAGAAGCATATATGATCGAGAAATTCCCAAGGGGGAAAAAGAGGGAGCAAAAGAAACCTGCTTCCGAGGCCAAAGAGACTCATGGCGATGGAGCGGTTCCTCGCTGCCTCCTGTCTTCCTCCTCCTCAAGAAGCGAAGGAACAGAGCGCCAAAAGATACCGAAGAGAAGACCACGACGGTGGGCACAGAAAGAAAGATGAGAGCTGGAATTGAACATGGTCGCTTATATACGTAGAGAGGAGAGAGAGAGGTGACAGGCTGTCATGAGAGAGAGAGAGAGAGACAGACAGACAGAGTCTCTGTCTTCCTGGCCAGCAAGAGTCTTCCCATGTTTTCTCCATTTTGTCTTCCAATCTGCTGCTGATCTGGCACTTTCTTTTCTTCATCCTCACATATTTTCCTTTCTTTTCATTCCCTTTGATTATTCTTGGACCGTCTCCATTTCCTCCTCTTCTTCTTCTTTTTCATTAAATATTCGTTTAAATCGCCGCGATCTTGAAATATCCCCTTAAACTCCCGATTCAAAAACTTATGCGAGCATGAAATTGTCATGCACTTGACATGTGAAGTTGACCCACAACTATCGGATTCACGACTTAACCATTTCTATTGTTTCGTACTCTCGTTTGAGAACTCATATCAATTGGGCGGGCCGTGGATTAATATGGATTCTATGGAATTGATGGTTACGATGTACTTGGTCTCTCCAAATAGTGAGAGAGAGAGAGGATCGAGACAAGTGGCACCAGGTGATTGGTTGGGATGGGCTAAGGAGAATGAGAATTTGGGGAGAAGCAAAGGTGGGCATGCACACCAAAATCATGGTGGGCATGATTTCAATGATTGGGAATTTGGGACAAGAGACAGATCAATCTTGGTATTAGGAAACTGGAATTAGGATAATGTCTGCTTCCTAATCTTTACAATATTCCTCTAATTCCCATCGGCTTTTCTATTTTTCCTTGTTTTGACTTGCTCTCTCAGTTTTTTCCCCCTTTTTTGTGAGGCATCACAAGGATTTTAATCGTATCCCCTTTGAATAATTTGTTTTTGCACAAGATTTACGTGGCTTTCAAGGTATATATATATATATATATATTCATCAACAAATTTGGTAATACTTGACATAAATTTTTTGTAATAAGTAAGGTCGGTAATGGTATGACAGAATTCGACCCAAAAAAAAAAAAGGTATGACAGAAAATGGTCAGTTTTGGGGGTGGTGGGACCGGGATGTGGCAATGCATTAAAAGAACTAGCTGTGTATACACATACAATCACACATGATATGTATGTGGGGACTGAGCAGGTGTGTATTGTAATATGGCACTAAGATGCCAAACAAGAAATCATTAAAGTTGATCCATATCAGAGCTGAGCTGTCCATTCACCTGGTCCTCACCAAGATAGTTCTCTCTTGTGGTTCTGGTGAGCTGATCCAATTATTATAATTATTAGGGATAAGTACGTCGGAAAACCTAAAACTTGTCACGAAAGTGTAATCGAGTCCTAAAACTTTCTAAAAGTTCAATCAATTCCTAAAATTTATCACGAAAGTGCAACTCGAGCCCTAAAACTTTCAAAAAGTTCAATCAAGTCCTAAAACTTGTCACGAAAGTGTAATCGAGTCCTAAAACTTAAAAAAAAAAAAATGCAATCAACGAAAGGACTGACTGGATCAATTTCACAAGTTTTAAGACTTGATTGCACAATTGTGACAAGTTTTAAGACTCAGTTGCATTTCTTTAAAGTTTTAGAACTCAATTGCACTTTCGTAATAAAAATTTGGACTTTCAATACACTTATCCCTTATAATAAAAATAATAATAATTATTATCTTGGGCTGAGTAAGAATGTAATTGCCGAGCAGTGAGCACCAGTTCAACACCAGAAGGACATGGGGCTGTAGAAGGTAAGGTTGACCCTTTTGAATTGACAAATTTTGGAAATTTCCCAAGTTAAAAGAATGAGTAGAATTTGCTTCTTACCCAACTTGATTACTTCCCAGTGGATAGCATGTGAGGATTTTCCATTTTAAAGGTGTCATTAAATGAGATTTGCCCTGTGAATACGTTTCTCTATATGTAGAACAGTGGGAAAGCGAGAAAGGACTGAAGAAGGAGACAGTTACATACCAACTCATGAATCATCAATAGTCCTAGCGAAAATCAGATTGTGTGAATGGTTTGCCGTCCTAAATAACGCGGTACCGCTTCATTCTTCTTCACAGAAGTTCGTTTGGTCACTATAGTAGGCCGCCTCGTAACTTTCTGCACGTTCGTCTCGCAGTATATCGGTCGAAAACAGATAGAACAGCTCGCCATCTGAGTTGTGTGAATGTTTTAGTCGTCCTCCTAAGCGGTCACATTACGCATAATTTCTCATGGTAGAAGCTTAAGAGGTTTCAAATCTTGGGAAACTCTCTCTCTCTCTCTCCACTTAGAGACAAACTTCTTTCAGCAGATCTTGTTCTAGTAGTAACTTGTAGCAGCAAGTCATTGCAATGAAATATATTGCTCACAAGTCCTGGCATTTTCTCTTTATTTTGTGAGATGTAGTATTTTTAATTTAGCGAGAGATACTCGTAGATTGATCCTTGTCACTTACGCATAAATTCGTGACCAGCTACACATCGATCATAGTTCTAGCCTCACATGGATTAGTCTTTCTGGTGCATATGTGAATATTTTCGCATTTCTAAGGGACGAAATGTTGAGACATGAACTGATAAGGAGCTTCAGCACTGATTTCTTCCAAACCACGAGAAACTTTATTAGCCATCTGTTAAAATTTAAATGTCTTCCTGATGTTTCCCTCCACATGAATGTCGAAACAGGATCTAGAGTCCAAGAAATGGCATCACTTTGCACGGTCTTCGCGACGTCGATTTTGGCATCTGTCCTCAGCCAAATTCTCCCTGCAAATGCGCAGCCCGCCTTTGGTGTTTGCTATGGAATGCTAGGAGACAACCTGCCTACTCCAGCTGAGGCGATACAGCTCTACAAGAATCACAACATCGGGACGATGCGGCTCTACGATCCCAACCCCGAAGCGCTCCAAGCTCTAGTGAACTCCGGCATCAGCATGATCTTAGGCACAAAGAATGAAGACCTACACAGCTTGGCGTCAAGTGTGGAAGCTGCCAAGTCGTGGATCGACGCTCATGTTGAGCCCTACCAAGGTGTCAACATCAAGTACATAGCCGTAGGCAACGAGGTCATCCCCGGAGAATCAGCTCAGTGCGTGTTGCCTGCAATGCAGAATCTACGAAGCGCCCTCAGCGGCTCCAGTTTCTCATCTGTGGTGATGACCACCGCGGTCTCGGGGACTGTCCTTGGAGCTTCTTACCCACCCTCAAGTGGCGCATTCACCGACGACGCGAAGTGCGCTTTGTCCGGCATCCTGCAGTTTCTGTCTGACACTCGTGCCCCTTTGTTGATCAATGTGTACCCTTACTACGCCTATGCTGCGGACCCCACCAACATAAGATTGGACCATGCGCAGTTCACTGCACCGGGACCAGTGGTTCGCGATGGGGACTTAAGCTATTGGAACTTGCTCGACGCGATGGTGGATGCTTATTACGCAGCGATCGAGAGAGAGAATTTCCCTAGTGTGGGCGTGGCAATCTCCGAGTCCGGGTGGCCTTCTGCTGGAAATGGGAATTTCACAACTCCACAGCTCGCGCTGACCTACAACCAAAATTTCATGAAGAAAATCGTAGCGGGGACGGGGACGCCAAAGAGACCAGATCACCGCTTGGATGGTAACATCTTCGCAATGTTCAACGAGGATCTGAAATCCGCCGGCGTGGAACAAAATTTTGGTCTCTTCTATCCAGATGGAACTCCAGTTTACCCCATTTTTTTGTAGCTCTGATAGACAGAACTCATCTCCGGTGCTTTCTTTTGCCGTGTGCTGCGGACTGTTTCGGAGATAAGATCTTATTGTGTGTAACTTGGAAGCTACAATGAGTATCAATAAACAATTCGACAACCGGTAAACAGGATCACCTGTTATCTACATCTGCATTTCAAGAATCTTATATTTGCAGCAGTGGTGCAATGAATATGGGGATTCTGATTCTGGACAAATCAAGGTCAATTCATCAACACATAGCAGGAAATCCGTTTCCTTCCCTTGTACATCGCCATCATTCGTGTTACATTTGTTAGGCCGAAGCAAGAGGTAAAGGTTTCGCGAAAGCACCGCCTGGCTCTGTCTTCCAGTTAGCAAATTCAATCCCACCAAGTCAAAGCAAAACACAGCATCTAATTATACAACAACAATAATCTGAACGAAAAACCTAGTCGTGGACTCATAGGCGCGACAGTAATTTCCGCTTCCCGCTCTCGAGGAAAGGGTAGTCCGTGTACCCGACAACAGGATCTTGGGTATAGAAAGTCTTCCTAACATACTTGTTCAAAGGTGCATTAATCTTAAATCTCGAGACCAAATCAGGGTTGGCGATGAAAAGACGACCATACGATACCAGATCTGCATCGCCATCGGCTATGGCTTTCATACCGAGCTCTCGTGTGAACCCTCCACTGCATATAAAAGTGCCTTGATAAGTCCTCCTCCAAGTCCTCATCAATTGGGCCTCCTCATCCTCGCTCCCAAGTCGGCCAGATTCTGTTTGGCCATAAGCCACGTACCGTGGCTGAGTCACGTGGAGATAAGCCAGCCTCGAGCCAAGTTCTAGCTGAAGCTTGTTGAGCCTCTCGATGACGGCTAGGCCCAGCTTAGGGGGATCGGAGTCCATGGCATCGAGGTGATCGATTGCCGGTGATATTCTGACTCCGACTCGATCTGGCCCAATGGCCATCGCCACAGCTTCGACAACCTGTATTATGAATTTGCATCTGTTGCCAATTGATCCGCCATATTCATCTGTCCGGTCATTTATTCCATCCTTCAAGAATTGATCGATGAGGTAGCCATGCGCTCCATGTATCTCGATTCCATCGAATCCTGATTCATGTCAAGAATATCTACTCTTTCAGACCTCACGAGGACCGAGTTTCTGATGTAATGAACTTTAAGTATTCGTCATGTCTTTAGGTTCTCAGCAAAAACGTATGTAATTGTGAACACTTTTAACATTGAGAAACCTTCACGAAAGCAATGGGAGAAAGGATAAAGCATGGCACTATGGCAAAAGTGAGTTCAGTCATGGCACTACTTCTCGACTGCAAATAATGTCGTGCCTACTGATACAGGACACACTCCTCGTCACTCAATATGTCCCCCCCTTTCAAAAAGGCAAAAGCACTTGGCAAGGAAGCGATTGTAAAATATCCATCATGTCTCCCAAGAGCTTTCTCAATGAGGTCCCACTCTGCCAGTAGATTGAACATTTTGTTTTCCAACTATGCTGGTTTTAAGTTTTACCTGAACATGGAATTTGGGAAAGCAATGCAAATACTAAACCTTCGAAGGCAGAAAATTCATTAAAGGGAAACTCTTCTGCCGGAACTAATGAAGATATGGCGATCCATGAACTAACCGGCTCGAATGGCATTTATGGCAGCCCGGCGATAATGCTCGACCATATCCTGTATCTCAGAACGGTTCAAAGCTCTGGGTTTGGGATAAATGGCATGAGACCCATCCGGCATCAGGATCCTCCACCTCTGAGTTATTGGCTTGTTTGTCGACGACAACGGTGCAGCTCCCCCGGGCTGATAAACTGATCAATTCGATGGGTTACAAAACAGGAACTGGTCAGCACGTCACAAAAACAACACACGTTCGCGGAAAGGAAATGTTATGCAGAGGTTTCGTGACCGAGAAAGAGGTAGTGGTCTGTAAACCGCAGCGTGATGATCATATCGTAATCTGTATTTTTCTACGAGACCCGGTACGGCCTCCACAGGTTCCCGATATGTGATTAGTCTTAGTACAGTTCATTCAGATGCAAGAGAATCCACGATCGCTGACGATCTTGTGTGCTTACCTTGATGGGAGGCGCGGCCAACGTGCCAAAGTTGACAGAAGATAACGCCGCCTTCGGCATGAACAGAGTCCACCACCTTCTTCCACGCTCTCAGTTGCTCTTCATTGTAGATCCCAGGGACATGCGGGAACCTGCGCTCGAAAAACCCCTTTCGAATCTTATAAACCGCACACTCATAACACATTCTCTCGATTCATTACATCCATCTCACTTCTTACTAGGCACTAAAAACGTTGCTCATACAGTCGCCGCGAATACATTTCATTTCCCTACTTTTTCCTGCCAATTTCTACTGTTAAACACTCCTCTCTGCAGAGAAGGAAAATGCAAAAGAAACCATTTGTACGTTGATAACATGATTCATAGTTCTTATAGGTACTGCACACTCGATCAAGTTACATCGTTTTCGGTATTGAAACATCAAAAGCTGCCCGGTTGCCATGGCCGATGCCATCATAGGATTGTTGTTTCCATCAGACGCACTTACAAGAGAGAGAGAGAGAGAGGCGGAGAGTAAGCGATGACTCGAGGTATTTTGTGTGCTGGACACACTACTTGGCATGATGATAATCATCATTTTCTATGTGGGTGAGATATTTCACACACGACGCCAAGAAAGATGAGATTTATAGCACGCCAACAATTGTGGTCGGTCCGTCACCGTTGCCACTTGGTATAATCGCACATAAAATACTGTTTAAGATCAAGGGTTACAATTTCATTTACCGCAACATGCTCATACAGTAGAACAGAGGCAAAATCTCATTGAGGACGTAAAGAATACTACAGATTGCGCCTTCTATAGTACATAGATCACACTTATCTAAGGCGTGTTTGGGCCTGTGTGGACTCACATGTACTTTTTACTTAAGGTGCGTTTATTTCATTGAAAATTCCAATAGAGAGGAAAATATTTACAATGCAAATCATTTTCGAGGAAAATGGTAAGTTTCATTTGTTAGGGGATATCCTTTTTGCCAGAAAATGACGTCGTTTTTCTCCGATCTAAGCTTATTATTTTCAGTTTATATAAAACGTCTTTTGCACATCAATTAGTTTTCCGACTTTTCAAGTTTTCCTTCAAACAAACGGAGAATTAATCTAAATTTTGCAACTCATGCATTTATACTTTTATTGAAAATTTCACAATATTGATGATGATATGTAAAATCTCACCCAATCGTTCCATAGTTTTCTGAAACATGAATGATAATTTAAGCAACAGAATACTTTTTGCTTATTCTTAATTGTTCCCCATACTCTTAACAAAAGTGAAAAGTGCCCTTTTGCTTGCCCATCGTCTAGAATATAATGCAAATTCCAAAAAATTGTGGAAAAAGTCGTATGCAAACTTCTGTTCTAACATTTATATTCCGTCAAGATTTTCGGGTGCTTCGGGTTAGATAAAATCAAAGTGGACACGGGTCCCGGATCCAACTCGGGAATTTCTCCCATAGGTGGGGGTTGATAGGGGAGTTAAAAGTAAAAGTAGGGGCTTGGGGAATATAATGACGGGGGGGTGGGGCCCCCGACCAATCACCGACGACCCGTCCACCCATGCAAATCCAGCCAAGCTCCTTTTCTTTCTTTATAAAAAAAAAAAGAAAAAAGCAAAGCGCGAGGACCGCGACGGGAAATTACGGAACTGACCCAGCCGCCGTGTCGGAGATCATGGTCCCCTCGGAGATGAGGAGCCCGCCGGGGGTCGACCTCTGCGAGTAGTACTCCGCCATCGCCGGCCGCGGGATCCCGCCCAGAGCCCTGCACCTCGTCATCGGCGCCAGCACGATCCTGCGAATCACAGAAGGGAAGTACCCCGTGAGACGAACATGAATTCCGGGCTCGGATTCTCAGGCGAAAGCATTAATCGAGTCGAGTCGAGTCGAGCCGAGCCGAGCCTGAGGAGAGCGAGGAAGATCGGAGGAGTCGACTGACCGGTGAGAGAGGTCGAACTTGGTCATCTTGTACGGAGAGAAGAGGTCCGGGTCCGCCATGTCTCTCGACTCGACTGCGGAGGCGACGGTTGTGACGGTGGTGGTCGGAGTTGATCAGCGAGCCTAATGCGAAGCCCAGGGCCAGGGTTTTATAGATGCAACGGAAATAAAGAGGAGAAAGAGAGAGACGATGGTTTTCTTTTTTTTCCCGGGGACTTCAATAATTGAGATGCTTCTGGACGGCCGAGATCTGATCTGAGGCTTGAAAAAATTGGGCCAGGTTAGAAAAGGTTCATTAGGATGTAATGATTTTCTTCGTGTGACACGGATGGACGAACCGACGCTTCAAAATCGAATTCTTATTATTGGTTAAAATCGAATCGATAGAGATGATCTGATTATTAGCGTGTATATTTGAATTGACATTTCAAAACTTGAATTCGTACGTTTTTTAAGTCAATCAGTGAATATTGTCAAAGTGTCGAGCCGAGAAATCGAGTGATGATGGTCATTGCCCTCTGCCCATTGTACTTCTTGTCGAGATTCAGCTAGATCTTTTTTTACGATAGTTCTTTTCTTATTCTTCATCTTATATATTTTAGCTATCTTCTCGATTTAGATACTCGATTAAGAAAGCTTGGAGTGATTTTTTTTTTTTTTTTTTATCTTCTTTTGTTTTTGTTATTTTTTAAATGCTTACGCTAGTACAAAACATCTAGGAGATAGAACTTCCTAATATATACAAATGTTAACAGGTGAAATCAATTTTTAATTTTTCTTCATTTTCAAAATGTCGAAGAAAAATATTAGGAATATGACAGAGAAGTAATGAAAAGAAATTTGATATAGAAAAGAAAAGAAGCAAGAAGAAAGGAAAATTAGGGCGGACGGGGTTTAAACCACGTGCGATATAAATTAAATTACATCACTTTTTTTCGAGAGTATCAAATGAGTAATTTAATGGAAACTATTTTTTTTTTTTGGGGGTCAAATAATGGAAACTATAGTTAACAAAAAGAAAGAAAGCAAAAATTTAAAGATTGGGGCACGTGAAACGCGTAGGTGCACTGTACAAGGGAGTCGGGGCACGTGGACAGATTGGAACGAATCCAAGACGTGTGGGGCCCCACCAACGTGGGCAGCCTTTCTCGTGTTTTTTTTTTTCCCGTTGGATTTTCGCACGTGCGTTGCATGGGTCAGATGTAGATTAGGTTTTTACCTTTGTAATGATGATCACGCTGACCATCGGTGGGCCATGTTGTTTTTCTCGTGCTTCTTTCTTCGCACGCGAAGCCTCGTGATTGATGATGACGGGTCGGTTCGGCTCCGACCCATGTGAGCATCGAACCAAATCGCTTCGATTCGAAATCCCGCTGATCAACCCGACTTGGATTTACCGATTGTTTGGCCGAGTGGGGAGGAAAAATTTCGGTTTAACTCGGTTAAATTGGTTAAATCACTTTTTTTCCCACTTAGTATGGAATTATCACGGTTAATCCGGCCGATCCGATATTTAATTTCGTTTTATGATGCCTTTTTTGGACAATGTGTAGAATGAATCACGTGACTAATCATTCAAGTATGATAGTCACTCTTTGTTTTGAAAACTCGAGCTTGGATGGTGTTCAAAGTTGAACGAGGGAAAACATGTCGAGTTTCGGCGTGGATAATTGATGCACTCCATGAGAACCCGATTTCATTCAGTATATTCTCTTGTTGGTCCTATGGGGGTCGAGCGAATATAATGTTAGAACCGAAAAGGTTTGGGCGAGACCGATTTCTTTACTCGATGGTTTTGGCACCAATTCACTCCATTTAGTCAATTTTAATTGAAAATTACTAACGTGAACGTCGGCCGTCTTATATGACACAGTCGACGCTAACGTGGACATTTAAAAAATATTTTTTATATGAAAATTTGATTTATTTTTTATTTTTTCCTCTTAATTTGGCTGACGAGAGTCGCCGTAGGGCCTAAAAGGGGAAAAAGAAAGAAAGAACTAAAAATTGAATTTTTTTTAAAATTAAAATTGTCCACTTCAGCATTGGCAGCTCCACGTAGGATGATTGGCGTCCACGTTAGTGATTTTCGACTGAAATTGACTAGGTTTAGGACTTTTTTGGTATTTTCCCCTAATTACAAATTGAAATTTATATCTTAAACGTGCTAAGCGTGTCGTGTCGTGTGTGGGGGCTTCAAAATGGCGGCGATGTGTCCGCATTAGACTTTTAATCTAACGTGACAAAACCACAATTAGAAGATATGAACTGCCAACCCTAAGCCATGAAGATGATTTTTTTTCTCGTGTCCACTGCATTTCTCTTTTCCTCTTTTTGAATAAGGCTTTGACAAATCTAGTGGTTCTTCAAATTCTAAAACCCCGTGGACATTTTCGCATATCACGGACTCGAATCCTCTCTAGGGCACCAATTTTCCCCGAACCCGAAACGAGAACGGACAAAATCTGGGCGTTGACTTCTCCGTTGATCGACCCACTCGGTCCTCTTTGCACCAACCGTTCCCATCTCCCCTCCACTCAGGTGAACCATCAGATTTGGTCGAAATCCACCGCATCGAAGCTTTTCATACGCCCCCACAATCTTTTCACCTTTTCTTCCCACTACACTGCGTACGTGATCTAAACTCTAAAGTGACTTTTCTTTTTCTTTTGAAAAATTCTAAAGTGATTTCGCCGTATTTTCAAATGTTAGTTGTTCCCACTAATTAATTAAGTCCCAAATCTTTTTTACGTTTTACTAATTGAATCAATTTAGCCAATTTTTTTCCTTTTTCCCTCCCCTGGCCATCGTCGGGTCTCGTTGATGGCCAATTTTAAACAATTTTCCCCATCTTTTGCAACAACTTCACATTTTCCAAACGCTGAAGACTTTCTGGGCAAGGACGTTATGACTAGCCACGATGCCTACTATTCAGGCGGGTCAGGCCTAAGAAAGAATGACATACTCGGACCCACTTGATTTTACCATTCGTGCCTAGGCGGGTCCATTGGCTTGTCGCGTTTGGTGATCGTGTCTGATTCATGTCGATGTGGGGATTCTCATAGGAGTGGTAAGAGTCAACAAAAAAGAAGAAGCATCGAGTGACATTGCGACGAGGCGTATGATAAACAGATCAACCACTTTTTTCGGACATCGGCTAATCTAATACTTATTAAAACTACTGTTGCTGCAGTGGCTTGCACTTTCACTAGCACTTCCGATTAGGACGACGACTTGACAAATGGAAGGACGACAATTTTCAAACAATCCTAAAGCCAGGAGATAATTAATCTAAAAGTTTTAAATTTATTATATGACGACTAATTCAGTTTTAAATTTTGAAATTTTATCAATTTAGACTTGAACTTTTGAACGATTTGTCAATGTAATCTTCACAGCAACAACTTTTGGCCAAGAAATACTTACATGGATACCTAGTCGGCATCGACCGTCCTATACGGCACGGTTGGACGTTTAGCGTTGACATGGATAATTTTGTTTTACAAAAATTGAATTTGAATTTTTTTCCTTTTTCTTTTTCTTCTTCATCGGATTTCTTGCCGGTGATAGCTGGAGACCCTTGTTGGCCATAGGCAAGGGCTGACACTCTTGCCGACCATTGCCGTCGGTCGGAAATCTGATAAAGGAAAAGGAAAAAGAAAGACAAGAAAAGAAAAAAGGAGAAAAAGAGAAAACTTTCAATTTTTGTTTAAATGTGAAAATTGTCTACATTAGCACCGACTATCAGTATCAACCATGTCACATGGAATAGTCGGCATTGACTGGATATCCATGTAAGTATTTCCTGACCAAAATTGATTGAGAGGATTGTATTGGCAAATTGTAAAAAATGTTTAAGATTAAATTGATAAAATTAAAAAGTTTATGACTGAATTGATTGCCGTACAATAGGTTTAGGACTTTTTGGGCAATTTTGCCTCGAAAGGAAGTCAAAATTTGTGGAACTTATTCTTGGAAGATAGGCCTGCAATGCCGCCTCATATATGCCAATTGCCAAGTCTCAGAGTCAATTGAAAGAGAAGCATTCCAATAGTTTGATATAAAAGTTTTGGTAGCCCTTCTTCGGAAACTAGGCGAATTTGGGATAACTCCTTCTAACATGATATCATATACTAGTAGAAAAAAATTCAAACATATATTGCACTTGAAAGATGAATATGACTTGCATTTATGTACCTACCCAAAACTTTAGCTCAACATGTATAGTTAGGCATGTTTGTTAGCACCTAAAATCTATGCACACGTTAGGAGCATCAAGAAACAAGTGATGGGAGAGAATAGCGTGAAGATGAGGTCATAGCTCGTTTCTATAACGATAATAACAGTGTAAGTATTTGGGTGTGGTTCATACTTCCTATCGATAGAAAAATATGGGAGAAGCTGGCTCGACAAGCGTTTCAACGGGGTAGAGCCCCTTGGATGCCAAAAGGTTTTTATAATTTAAGTCATTATTTTATTGGTAGTTTGAGCTTGGCCCAAGAATAATTATTGTCTATATATATTCTCTTTCGCTTGTAATTGAGTGATCTATTTGAAAAGTGTGATATGCGTATTATTTAAAGGGAGAGCCATAATAAAATATTGTGTCTCGATATCTTTCTCTCTCTTCTATTCTCTATTTCGTTGTGTTTGTGTGCCGAAATCTAATAGTAAATATATGGCCTTTTGTTTGTTTGTAATCAAGTTCTTGAATTCTTTCTTTTGTTCAATTAAATACCTCAACTTTCAAATTGCAACTCAATGTAGTGTATCCGTTAAAAAAAAGTTGCCAAATTGTGTCTTTAATGCCAATGCGGCTCATTTACTCAATAAAAATGCTGACGTGGCTTGCTTATTCGGCAAAATAGCCTGACTTCCATTGAAGTAGAGGGAAAATCTCCTCTAGATTTTCACTAAAATTCCTCACATAATATTTTCGTAATACCTCTCTCTCGGGCCGACCTCCAATGGAGATTGTGGCCACGTGACCTCTACGACCGTATATTTGGAAGTCGCCACCTCCACATCTGAGGTCAGCATCGCGTGGAGACCGTGTGACCTCGACTCGCGGCCATGACCTCCATTGGAGGTCGACCGAGAGAGAAAATAGTGGTGGTTGGTGGCTGGCCGTGGTGGTGAGGGGCGATGGTGGTTGACGGCGACGATGGGCAGTGGTGCTCACAATTTTGCAATGAAGATAACAGACAAGATACTATTGCAAACGCACGCACAACAACATAGTGCATGGCCCTTTATCATCTTTTATCCGTAGCTTGACGAATCTTAATCAATTTCTCAACCTTCAATTATGATGGTCACCTATCTTTAGAGAGGCCCCGTCTAAAAATGGTCCCTATACTTTCCTCTCTCTCTCTCTTTTTCATTTTCTGATTATCCTAAGGGTGAATGGTCCCTATCCAACCCATGAGTAGAAAGTGAATATGTACATGCGTCTCATCATCATAGTTCATTAACACCTAAGTGCCCATGCCAGTGAATAGAAAAAGGTCTAACAAGCGTGCCAGGAAAATTTTCATGAAGGGTCATTCGTATCGAACGGAATTTATAACCCGATCACTAAATTTTAACCTTAGTCATTTCGAATACTAAATTTTCATCGATTTATGCAATTGATTGATCATAATCCTATCCTTCTTCGGCGACGTGTTAATGTGGCGCTATGACCAATTTTCTAGGTATCTCGAAAGCACCACGTGTCCACCACGGATTACAAGTTTGTGCATTTGATTCCAAATTTTGCCAGACTTTATCAATCATGGATTACCCGAAATATGTTATGGTCGTTGTGCACGTGACGACCAAAATGAACTTTTGCCAATAAAATATACGAGTTAATCGCTTCGCGAGCAAGGTTGGGGTGGATTGATCAAGAATTTCTTAACCGGGGGGTTGATTTAAATTATCGGAATTAAATTAATTTATTACAAAAGGTATGATCGATTTTTGTGGTCCTTCGAATCTGGTCGAACACGTGGCACCATGGCCTTTTCTTTTCTTTTTTGGTCAAAGCATCACGGCCATTGAGTAGCAACCATGTTGTGCCATGTTAGCTTAATCATGAATCGTTTGTTTCTCATGTTCTTTTCTTTTTTTTTACCTGAACTCTTGTTTTTATCCTTAATCTTCGGTTATTGTCTCTTCTTTGCCAATTAAAAAAGAGGCCTTTCTTTCTGCCTTACACTCAAAATAGAAAAGGGGCTTTCTATTTTCTTTTTCTTATAGATAAAAATAATGGAAAAGCATATTATTCAAGACAACTCCAGGGGCTTAGATTAAAATGAAGTTTACACTATACATTGGAAACGTGTAAAAGATAAAAAAGGAAGAAGAAGAAGATCATTTAGTATTTTTTAATATCTCTTCTATTTTAAGGAATAAATCTTCCATAAGTACTAATCGATCATCGATAGAAATTGAGACACTACATTGGTTATGACGAAAGGGACAAGAAAGAAAGTCTCACGTGGTCCAATTCCTATGAGTTGAGTCAAGAAATTAGCTTGATGACTCAATGCTCTAAATTTAATTTGTTAAAGTATAATGCTTGTTCTAACATTACAAAATTGATATCATAATCTGTGTTCTCTTCCTCAATTCTCGAGAAATTTGTCGGCAATCATAATGCGTTTAATTTCCTTTGAAAGATGAGTTCTGTTCTCATGGCTTGAAATTATGTAGTGGATCGAAAATGATTAATTGTCGGTTTTTCTTTGGATAGTTATTATTATTCGCAAAGAGAATGATAAAGGTTAAAGCGAGTTAATTGAATTGAGTGTTGGTTTAAACCTTGAGTTGAGTTTGCTTTCTCTTTTTTTTTTCCCGTACCATGGCTTTTTTGTTTTGTGCAATTGAGTCCTATTCTTTTTCATAATCAAATCCCTTAATTTATCCAATTTATATAATTAAGTCCTACAATTTATTTGACTTATGTGATCAATCCTTCCATCGGATGCTATTAGCAAATAGTCATTAGTTTTGCTACAAGATATTGTTGATGTGATATCATGTGATCAAGTAGACGTACTGCGCCACATTAGTGGTATCTAGAAAATTCAATAGAGAAAGGAGGTGGTCAGAGTGGAGGAGTGGCTACTGCCTCTTCATCATTAGCGAGGGCTAGTTGGCAGGTCAATGAACCCTCACCACCTTTGAGCCCTTGGTCTTGCCTAGACGATGATACTCGTCAATAATTGGCGACGGGTCGGTGTACCTCATCCGATAAAGATTCCTAGTGATTCCTAACGATGGAGGGGTGAGGGCCGCATCTTCCTTTGTCAAATCTTCGTATCAATAAATTGACGGAGTGTTAACGACATCAATCGATACGAATAAGCAGAAACGCTCAAGCGAGCCGAGAATTTTTATCAGTTAAGAAAAATCGAGAATCCAATGAGACGAAATTGCTAAGAGTTAGGAGATGTTGGAAAAGTAGTTTCAACCCTCCAACATTCAACCCACCTTTCACCTTTGAATTTTCGTCCAGATGACTCTGCATGAGAATCAAAGAATCAGCATCCAGCTGGTAAATAAAAAACAATTCTTCCTAACAAACATAAAAACAGAGCTAAGGAAAAAAAAATAAAAATCGGCGTGGATTCTTGTCCGTCTTGCCAAACTCAAGAACCCCCCAAAAAATCAACCGTGTAATCTATCTAGAACCCTATGCATTAATCAATTAATCGAATAATCAATTAAATTAATTATGGTAATAGAAAATATTAAAGATAAAAAGAGAATCCAATCTCCTCCTTTTGCCACAGTTTGGCTCGCAAGCAGACGAATCAGACCGGCCTCTCCCACGCTTCTACCTTTGACCCGCATTCGCATGTTTATCATTCGACGTACACGAAGTCTCTCTCTCTGTCTCTCTGTCTCTCTCTCTCTCTCCTAGTTCGTCTCCGATGCTGGGAGACCTCCATTAAAGTAGTCCAACATTAGCATTTATTAAAAAAGGTTTCATTTTTATTTGTCAATTGAAATTAGTTTAATAAAATCTTTCTTGTCTCGCCGAAGCTAGTGCCCTTCTTCTTCTTTGTTGTGGCCGCCTAAGCGCTCCGTCTCTCTCTCTCTCTCTCTCTCGCTATCCGTTTCGGTCTCTCCATCGTCCCCGCTTTCTCCGAAGGTAAATTCCTGCGCCCGCGATTGGTTTCGGTTCAGCTCCTGAAGATCAATGGAAATTCGTGCCCATTTCGTTTGCGTCTGTTCTTTCGTGCCTTAGCTGTGTTTTTTTTTCCAGATGTTCCCTTTTTCTGGGGTAGCTTATCGTGCGCTTGAATTGTTGTTCTTGCGGGTCGTTTGGGTGAATTCCTATGCTCTGCGGAGGGATCGACGCTCGCGAGGGGGATGGAGTCCCTGAGCTCTTTTCTTTTTTTTTTCTTGAAAGCTCGATTACTTTCTTCCCGAGCTGATTTTCCAGAGCTCGTGTTGATCGCGTGGAGGATTTTCTTTCTCATGTATGCTCATCTTTAGATTGATTCTTTCGTTCCGTGAATTAGAATCTTGACTGTGCTGTTTAGAGGGTGGCTGATCCTTTGAAACACCCATTTGTTGTGTGCTTTTGTTTCTTCCTCTACTATCATGTGGGCATCATTCATTTCTTTTAATAGAACACGACATATAATTGGTGGGCCGTGAACAGAATAGTATGATAGTCCCTGAAGCCTGAACAAGATTGCAAGCTGAAAGACAGTGCGAGAATTAAGTGTTCTGGTCCTGTTATTCTTCGATGTTTTTTTTACTGTAGAGCACAACTTTTTGTGAAATGAAGGCAATATCTAGAAAATTTGGAGACGAGAGGCAGCTGCTTTCTCAGTGTACTGATCTGGGTGTTGAAAAAATTGTTTCTTTCGTTCTTTTTCTTTTTTGAGTAGATTTTACTTTCCTTTACTTTAAACTTGTCCATTAGACGTGCTTTTCAAATTTGATGCATATTGAAAATCAGTTGGTAGTAAAAGGATTTCAAGAAGTTTTGATGTTACTTTCTATGTATGATAGAGGCCTTTTGTATGCCATACTTGTCCTTAGTTCCACCATTCTTTGGCAGCATTTCTCGACAACCATAATATGTTGATCTGCCCAATAATCATTCAGTTACTTATATACACTGGTTATCGTTCAAGAATTATTTCCTCTCGGTAAAGTCAGAAAGTCGGGAGTCTGTAGTGGTCTTATTCATTTTGACCTCTCTATCTGTTAATATTGAATGTTCTATTAGGATAAATTCTGACGATGGCAAGAGATGAAGATTCAGGTAGTCCAGGGTGGAGTGCTTCGTTTTTCATGCAAACCACAGAAGACATAGCTAGAGCTGTTGCAGCAGCTGCTGCTGCTGCCACTGCAGCTCATTCTCCACGGCCATCTGTTGTCTATTCATCCAAAGACGATAGCAGCAGCCAACTTCAGAAACTACAACGCCATGTTACACGGGTATTAAAAGGATTTTCGACTCCTCCCGAGGTCAAATATGCAGCTTACAACCCAGAAGTTCTAACAAGCCAAAAGCGTCAATGGGCAAGCTGTCAGTTGCAGTACTTGGTATGCTCTTCTCAGCGGCAAATTCCTCTGTGTGTGTGTGTGATGCAGCTAAGGCTGATATTTGGCTTCGAATTTTAATTTTTGATCCATATGTGTTCAAGTAGCACATGAACTATAAGAAGCTCTTTCATTGTGTGCCATGGTGTTCATGCTGTTAACTGTGCAGGATCATAGGTCCATAAAAGAGCCATCGAGACTCTTTGAGAGCATGGTGGTTGTTGGTCTTCATCCTAACTGTGACACTCAGGCTCTCCAAAAGAGATATGTTGCAAGAAAATTTGAAGGTTCTGGGAGACTACGAAATAGTTTAAGCAGTCATCAGTCTCGTGTAGAACCAAATGTTGAACCTCAGGTACATTTTCTCCCCCTCAACTTGATTCTCTAATGCTTTTCCTAAACACATGCAACAATGTTTTCAGCAATTAACATGAATTGTCTTTTACTTTCAGGTTTTATTTGTCTACCCTCCAGAAAAGCCGCTACCACTCAAATACAAGGATCTTCTTTCCTTTTGCTTCCCTGGAGGTGTAGAGGTAGGATTTATGCTTGATGTTTCTTTTGCTGATATTGGAAAGTTCCTTTTCTCTCTTCCTTATTTTTTGCCTTAATCAGTGGGACATGGACTTTCTATTCTCATTTCTTGTTGTTGATTATCAAGTGTTCGTTTTGAACTTGTGGCTTATTTGGATTTCTATTGAATTTCTCGCTTATTGACCACTTTAACGAGGATAGTCTTCAACCAATCAATAATAGGACCAAACCAGTGTGAACTGATCATGGTACAGGTTTATGAAATGGAAAGAAGTTGGCGAAGTCTGCCACTTTCAGGGGTAATCCTAATTAGTATTAGATGAAGTTGCTAACCTTTGAACTAGTCTGTGGAAATCTGAAGCTGCAAAATTCATAGACAATTCCTCTCTCAGTTTGTGAAAATATGAATTTTCAAAGTTCTCACCTGCTTGAAAGTTGAAGGAAGATATTGCAACTTTCCCTTTATTTCGATATTTTAGTGTGGAATACTTGCATATGCTGTTTGGGCCTTGGTATTTCTTTAAGACTGTTATTTTCCTATATTAAGGACAGACACAGAGCGGACCAGCTTGTAATACTTCTTTGATATGATGTAGGTTAATGCTGTCGAGAGAACTCCTAGCATGAGTGAATTGAATGAAATACTTCTTGGACAGGTACTGCTGCTGCATCCCTCACTTTCATGTTATCAACTTATCATTTAAGAGTTCTTTGCATAGACAAAGTCATGCTCATGTTCTACCATAATGTTTAAATTAATCATATTAGGAGCCCTTTGCTCAGCTGAAGAGACCGATGATGTATTCCCTGGTCGTATTCTTATCTGAGATGTATAACTTAGAGCCCTTGATGAATTGCATATTTGCTGGGCAACTTTTTATCTATATATAATAGCCTCTGGGCTACAGTTGTTAATTTAATTATTAGGAAAAATTTTACTGCATTGTGCTATGATTATATCTTTCTGTATATTACATGTCAATTTTTCCTTTCGGTTTCTTACCTGACTAGCAGTGATTTTTTATGCAGGAACACTTGAAACAAAGTGATCTGTCATTTGTGTTCCGCTTACAGGTAAACTTTTTTCTCCAATGGCGCATTGCATATATCTTCTCAACCATCACTAGGGATAAAATAAGTTATGAATTCTCTGTTTATCTTGCCCATTCGGAAGTCATAATTACTCAATTTGTACATGAATGTTCTACTTAACATACAGAATATTTATAGCGAGTTCAGTGAGAATCATATGGCCACTACATTAGCTCGTCAATGAAATCATTAGTTGCAGAAGTTGTTTATCTTTCCCAGCAGGTGGTGTTGGTGCTTAAATCCTTTCCATGATTTCTTCTTGTGTAGCCATTCTGGTAGTGCATCGGTGCGGCACGGTATTGAGTTGATAATTTGCTTTGAAGTTTGTCACATCCTGGAATTTGTAATTACCTTCACTCGTTGCAGAAGTGGTCCCTTATATAATGTGAAAATAACTGTCGAGCTTTTTTGGTAGCAGAAAATTTTCTTGAATCCCTGAACGGGCATAATGCTGGGATTCAGGAACACTCAAGCTTTGCTTCGGGGTTCTAGCTTCTAGTTTGTGCTTTACTTGTTTATTTAGTTACCATTTGTTAGAGTTTGATGTTTAGGGACTTCAACCTTCATAAGCCTACAAAAAGATTTTTAAACGTTGCAATCGCTCTGAAATTAGGTCCGACTGTTTCTGTGAATTGTCTTAGATAGCATCAATCTCTTGCCATTCCTTATTGCACTGCTCTTGTGAGAGAAAATCACTGTGAGGAGTTGGAGGGGAGTCAAATAACACGACTGTGGGAGAGGAAAGCAGTTTTAAGGTAGCCCCTGTTCAATACCAAATTGATGAAGTGAGGCTAATGGAGAGGTTTAACCAGATGGTTTCTGTTATTAAGAAGGATGTTGATATTTTACATGATAAATTTATGGGTGAGGTTGTCTATTTGATTGATTTTGCCTTCCGAATACCAAAGTTACTTGGTCATTGGTTGCTGTATTTCGACTTTTGTAGTTCCACTTTGATTTATGTCTAGTATATGCCACACTCACACATGATTTTGTCCTTTAGGTAGCTGACGATTCAACTTTGTATGGGTGCTGTGTGCTGGTGGACGAGTTGTTGCAGCGACCATCTGGATTGATTTCAATGATATCGGATAAACAATTACGCCCTTCCTTGAGCCGTCATATATTAACCACGCGCAGATGCTATTGCATTCTCTCAAGACTTCCGTTTTTTGAGTTGCATTTTCGTGTTTTAAATAGGTACTTTGATATGTGACACATCATTATCCTTTCAGTAGATGGATCTCATGTGGATAATGCACAAACAATAGGAATGTTATGTCGAACTTGCTCTTATTGGAGATTATATATGCCAGATAGGCTTTAATTTAAAAATGCGTTCACAAATGACTGGACGGATCAACCAAAGATATCAGGAGCTTCAAATCAAAGTCAAATGATTGTTGTATTGAAGATTTTGGGCCTTAGTTTTGCTGAAGCAATAGCATAATGGTGATAACTGGGTTGGTTCAAAACTGCAACTGATTAAATTTATTTGAGCACGAGTGTTTGATTTATTGTGAGCATAATATCAAACTGAATAGTGGACACTTCGTCGCCTCATAACCCACTAGTGAATGCAAACTTCATAGAAAATCTTTAACTTGATTGCTGGTCTGATCAATCTATGAAACTTGATTGTCTGTGCTATGTGGCTTATGAGTGCTTATTCTTAATATTCTTGTAGCATCTTCACTGAAGAAAGGTTGGAACGGTTGACAAAAGGTATTGTCGACTTAACTATGGAATATTCAGAAGGTAATAAAGAAGAAGGAAATCCAGAGGAAAAGTTAGATGGCATGTCGCTTAAGCATGCAGATGCAAAGGACGTGATCAATGAAACTTCTGGGGCTTCTGAATTGGGTTTTGGAAATTCTGAACCTGAAATTGTGAGTGGTAATGCAAACCACATTGAGTGTCAAATTCATGAAGCAGAATCTAGCTTGCCAAGTAAAGGAAGTGATGATAAGGTGATTACAATAGACAATGAAGCCGAGGAATCTTTGTCCAGAAAGGAAGCTACTGCAATTACCGCTGAAAGCTGTGATGCATATGCTGACGATTTTGTGACTAACAAGCAAACACCTGAGAAGCGTTTGCCAAATTCTGTGCTGCCACTTCTGCGATATTATCATTATGAAAGCTCGGAATCTTCTTCCAGGTAGATAATTACTGAATCCCATGATCTCTTTTAGACTTTGATGCTGTAATTTTATTGGGGTGAAGATTGGATTATTTATTCTGCATGACCTCGACCTAGTCAAATATCCAAAGTTATTTCTGAGTGTGTTGTGCACGTGCACCGTGGTGTCGTCTCCTGTTGCCTTGGTGTTGAACCCCTTGATCTGACCTTTCTGGGCTTTTACAATTTCTTTAACAATCATTTCCTCCTAAAGCTTCTCGTCCTTCAATTTAATTCTTAATTCTTCTTTCCTTATGGCCAGATACTTATTTATTCTTGTGGCTCATTTATAATTAGAATGACATTTTGTGCTCCTTTCTCAATGTGATCTAAATGATTCACTACAGCTTCCAGGGCTCTCCAATTGATGATAGGAACTTTAGGAGTGATGTTGATGATACAGAGACAGAAGAGGCATCCATATCTGGCCAGGAAGATACAAGTGACCACACTGATATACTTGAATGGGCTAAGGTTTAAATCAGTCCATGTCCTTGTCGTGTATTGAATGCCAATGCTCTACTGCAACAACATGTGTTGCTATTTGACTCTACTTCCCAATTTTTTCAGGCAAACAGTTATGGATTATTACAGATTGTTTGTGAGTACTACAAGTTACGTTGCCCTGCAAGGGGTGCAACAGTTACGTTTCACCCATTGGAACACCTTCATCCTGTAGAGTACCGTCGGCCAAATGAAACAATACTAAGGATTGCTGGTTCAACTATTGATTTGAGATCATGTAATACAAGTCTGGAACTAGCAGAGGTATATTGTTTTTGTAGAAATTTTCTGATTTTGTTTGAATTCATTACAATACTAGTCACTTGTGGGGTGTGGTTCCTAGCTTGTTTAGCCAATTTTTTTGCTATTTTCAACATAGTAGGCCATTTACTTCTAAACTATTGGCCTAGATCAGGCACACAATGCCCTCTTGGTGGAGGAGGAAGCGACTGCTTTGTCAATATGTACTGTTGCTTGCATATGTGGCTCACTGCGACTTGAGAATGTAAGTATTTTTCTCTTTTATTATTGCATAGCTTTTTCCAACACACACATACAGATGTTCACTGCACATGCATTCGCACTTTTGCATGATAGATAACACACATACCATCGTACACACAAGAGAGTTAATATCTACATTTATGTATGCACTTTTGGTGTATCCATCTAACCATAGATTTACATGCGTGCATGTACATGCACATTTATATATGTGTGTATGTACACTTGTTACTGCATCTAACTCACCATGACTCCATGTTAATTTGAGAATTCACGAACACAAACTCGTGCCGAAGAAAAAGCTCTGGCTGAATATTTTTGTAGTATTATCTATCGAGTTGCCGATTGCAAAGAGAGACTAAACACACTCCAATTGTACTTGCTCTTCATATTATCCCCTAGCCATTTGTTTATGCTGAATGAGTGAGTCTCAGAGACCATAATTGACGCAATGCTGTAGGGTGGCTAAATAAAAAAATTTGAGCCTTTCTTTGCTTGTTTTGCTTCTTGTTGCAGTGTTCTCATAGCTGATATAATCATAGTAAAAGTAAGAAGTTATTACTAAAATTCATACGAGTTTCTTTTTATTATGGCAAGGAGAATGAAAGGATCCAATGTGCATCAGTGGGAATAATATCTTATATGCATCATCTACTCTTGGTCTTGTAGTGTATTGTCAAAATATTAGGTGTTCAAGTCATATTTGGCATTAGCCGGTGTTAATATTGTTGAACCACTTGTCCGGTATTTTTTCAAAGTAGTAAGTCTGAGAACTGATTATTTGCTTGTTCTGCAGGTGCTAACTTTGTTTGCTGGAGCACTTCTGGAGAAGCAGATTGTGGTTGTTTGCTCCAATCTGGTATGTTCAAGGTCATGGGTGAATGGTTCTCGGTCTCATTTCTTATTTCGAAGATCTCTTTGTCAGGCTAGCTTTTCCACCTACATGAATATGGTTCCTCCCTATATTTTTCCCTTCATTTCCAGTCGGGCCGGATGATGTTCATACTTGCAAGGCCCTTATCTTATAATAGATAGATTGCATATTAGTATCTATATGAACTGGCATCTAAATATAAAACTAGCTTACCCATAACAGTGACAGGATAATTAATTGCAAACTGTCGGAGTTACTGTTTTTTTGCAAAACTGTTTTTTGTAAGACAATACTTTTATTTGCTTCCTTATTGTAAGTTTTATTTATAGCTTCGTTTATGCAATATGCAGGGGATTTTATCGGCATTGGTCTTGTCGGTGATTCCTCTCATTCGTCCCTACCAGTGGCAGAGCCTGTTAATGCCGGTATGGGGCCCTCTTAAATTGCCATTAGTTTTTTTATCTTGTCTTCTTCTTTTTTTTTTTTAATAAAAATCATCAGAATCTTTTTTCTTCCCTTTATCTTCTAATTGGATGAGAAAACTCCAGGTTTTACCAAACGACATGTTGGAATTTTTGGATGCTCCCGTCCCGTACATAGTAAGTATTTTGCTCTGGGAGTAACCATTACCTTCAGAGGAGTAATCTATGAACATGGTCTTGGTGATGCTTTCTATATCATTGTTTGCAATAGATACACTGTATGTGACTATCTGGTGTCTAATTCTTATATCAATGAACTGAATTGCAAACAAGATAGAAACAGGAAAAATATTTTAATAGTTCTCTTTTAAGTTGGATATAGTGGATGCGCGGCTAGAACTCCTTTTGCTTTTAGAACTTGCTCTATTACAGATATTACTTGAGCAAAATTCATAGTCTTGATTTGTAAATACATCTACTCCAAACAGGAAGATGTCAGTATTTGATCATTGTGGAGTTTGAATTGACTGCCTAACCTTTTTCTGCCTTATATATTCTTCTTTATGTAAATGTTCTTCCTGATTTCTGATTTGATACTGGGACGGCCATTTGTAGGTTGGCATAAAGAACAAAACATCTGAAGTTCAGTCAAAAATTGCCAATGTCATTCTGGTTGATGCTAACAAGAATCAGGTAGGGATCTTTCCACGCAATTGGATTTGTCGCTAACTGAATAATTGCATGTGATCCTGTTGAAATGGATACTTTATGGTGAAATAGCTTATGATTGTGGAATTACCTTCAGCAGAGTTCACAAGTTCAATAGAAAACTGACTAGATATATATAATTGCCGATGTGTACATTAGGACTTGCTCATTACACTTCGATTGGCTCCAAAAAACTAGTAGTTTTGCGTTTTGTTTTAATAAAGTAGAGCCTATTTTGCGGTAAGGTTTATATTTGTGCAGTTCTTTTCTATCTACAGTTGGTAGTAAGTGGGGCTTTAACAGCTTATTTTACTCCTTGAGGATGTGAGAACTCATGCGATTTGAAAGGGCTGAGAATATTGCTGCATGGGTTTTTCGTTTGTACGTCTGTGTAGCACATAACTGCTCTTATAGCATCTCTGCATGCAACTTGCTTCGGATCTTTTGATCCATATTTTGGTTAATTCTAGTGGTTTTATTTTGTGAGGCTGTATCATTTCACAGTTATTAGTTGTTCAATTTATGTTTCAGGTGAAGTCACCTTCAATTCCGCAGCTACCCAAGCACAAGGAGTTGTTTTCATCCTTAAGTCCATATCATGCGAAGCTAGTCGGAGAGAGTTTTTTGGGGAGGAAGAGGCCAATGTACGAATGCACAGATGTGCAGGTGTGCTCTCCTTGAATTTTTCACCTCCATTAGCGGGCATGCATGAGTGAGGAAATTTGCATCAGTTCTATACTGAAGCTTGTAAATCTTTGCAAGATGACATGTATCATCTTTGCTGTTATTGCACAATCATAGAAAGCTTTCTGCTTGTGATTATCTATAAAATGCATCAGAATGTCGTCTCTTCTGAATTATAAGCTGGTTTCAATTTTCAGAGTAAGTGGAGGATATAGTGAAATATAAAGCAATGTCATTGGGCTATCTCTGCTGTGTAGAGCAAATAAAGCTTTTAAATCTACCTATCTTAAATTGGAATTCATTCATCATCGAAAACATTTTCTGGTCTTGTGGATCCTTATATTGTTTTAACACCCGATCCACCACTTCGAGTCCATGACTACTTGTGATGGTCTTCTCTCTTTTACATGGCTATCGCTGTTAAGCTATCATCTTGCAAGCTATCATTTTGCTTTCCATTTTATTATGTTGTCATAAGTTTCTGAAGATTCACCAAGTCTTGTGGACCTTGATATTCCCATGAGGTCTTCAGCATACGATTTGTGTTATGGCTTGAAAATCTTGGCGCTTGCGTATCTTGCAACCGCCTTATTTGTCCACGGAATACTTTTACATGTTAAAGTGATTGTTGTTTCCATGTGTATATTTGTCACTTGTAGATTGAAGCAGCGAAAGGTTTCTTGGCAGTGTTACGATCTTATCTGGATTCACTTTGCTCTAATTTGCGCTCACACACAATTACAAATGTGCAGTCCAACGACGACAAGGTTTGTGTCTTGTTTCCAGCTTTGAATGTTCAGACACTCTCACTAGTGCTTTTTCTTTGCCACTTATTGAAAATGATGATTCACATGCTATTTCTTCGCACGAATGCTGTCAGAAGTGGGGTTCAACCACTCAATCTTGTACTCTTAACATGATAGAAGTCAGTCAACCTTCTTGACTAACAAGAGGAGGTTCAAAGAAAACCTTGAAAAGTAAGGGGTATGGGTCGGTATTGACCTGAGATTTATCCTTAATTTTGTAGGTGTCTTTGCTTCTAAAGGAAAGTTTTATCGACTCATTCCCTTATCGCGATCGACCGTTTATGAAGGTGCGTTTCTGAGTTTCTCAACTTGTTTACACTTATTAAGATAATTAATGCAGTATTTCAGACTTGTGATATTTAGAGCAATGAAAATGTAAGTGGCCAACTTTATCCTTGCTCTCTTACATGTTTCCCGCACAAACCATCTGATGTTCGGCTTTCATCCTTTTTGGTGCCGTTTACAGCTTTTCGTGGACACACAGCTCTTCTCTGTACATACAGATCTCGTTCTTTCTTTCTTTCAGAAGGAGTAGTGCTTCCATGCACGTTGCCAGGCTGTTATATGTAAAATGCCTAGCTCAACCTCGAGAGCAAGTTGAGAAGTTTGTTGTTGTGCTAGCTTGTTATTTATCATAGAGTTTAGCTTTCTCAATGCTCTCATTATTTTCTTCTTCCTTTGAGATGTTCAGCCTCACGGACTGTAAAGAAATATATAAAGATGTTCGAGCATTTACTAGCATCAGATCACTTCACTCCATGTCCAGTGATGAGTTTGTAGCTATCCGGCATGAATGAGTCGTCGATGTTCGTTAATAGCTGCGCTAATCTTTGATGATCTGGAGGTATCAAGTAATTCCTTTCTCTAGAATTTTCCTAGCTCGTGTGAATTTGGGCTTTGAAACTAAAAAACTTCTGTGCATGGATGCTTCAAATGTTAGAGCAACTGAAGTCGAGAACGGCGATATGTGACAAATTGGTCATGTGTACTTTAGGATGTGTGGCGAAGAATCTGCCATCTTCAATAACTTTTTCTTTTTTAATTGAAGTTTCTATGGGTTGCTTTTTTGAGAATTCTTCTGAGTTAATCATAAGGGCCTCTGAATTTAATGTGTATCCTGAAGTTAGATGTTGACTGAGTTGATCAGTGAGACTTTCCAATTTTGGTTACTTTCATTTCAGAATCTTCACTGTGTTTTTCTCTCTTTTTTTCCCCCAATTCATTTGGAATTCAATGTTGTTAAACATTTATGAATGAGGTTGATCCCATTGTTGGATTGAAGAGCCATGGTCTGTTTATTTTTTTTGGCGTACCACCTCAATAATATTATAAATGAGATTGATCCACTGTTGTTAGGGTTGCTAAAGAACAGTGGATCGTGCAGCAAAAGATAGTTTGGGTTTCTCATAAACAAAAGAAACGTCGAAAGTTCTAGCCAAGTAAGATGAGTCGACGATTATGATGAATTTGGTCCGGCAGAGTCGGTCCAGAATAAATTGAAGTCTCTCTCAGAACTAGTCTTTCTTATAGCCACTAACATCCTGTTCAGATATAGCCACTCCGTTGGGTCATGCATTAAACTTTTTAACCTTCCTGTGAAGTAGCACCACTAACCTTTTTCACATTTGCATGAAATAGTACCATTGACGACGATGATTATGAAGAGCATAACTCTTCAAGTAACGAATCCTGCCGGAGAAATTTCTGAAGTGATGCTCACAAGTGAAGTGCACTGCAAATGTAGGGTTTGGCTCACCTGGATCAGAATTATGTAGCTCCACATGGTCTTTTACGTCGTCTAAGTTTGTGCAATTGTTGCTAGAACTAGTAATTCTGGGAACTTGATCGGTCAAAACGACTTTGGGCTTAGTCCGTTGCAAATCGTGTAATAGATCGTCTGGGGACGACCAATATTGTATCTAATGTCTCATAACACATACTATACATGAGTTACAGAAGCACAGATACAACACAAGGGCAATTGGGACACAAATTGCCCACCCTAGTATTAGAGTGCACTTGAATGATGTCTCTGTCCTATGATGATTTCCCAGCATTGGAGGATTTTCTTTGGGGTTTGCTTTTCTGGGTGTTTAAAGGAAAGGCCCGCTCTTTTACTCAAGAATGGAGCTGTGGGGGTGATGGTGAGTCAAAGTGGGGACTTCGTACCATGAAAAGGTGAAATTGCATGTGTTTGAGCCTGCCATGAGAGGAGACCCAGTACCCTATTTTGTTCTCTCTTCTCTCTTTGTACTTATCCCAACCTTACCTTCTAAGCATTGCCTCCAAAGGGACATCGAATGCATTCAAACCCACTCCCAAAAAAATAAGAAAAAGAAAATTCAATTCAAGCCCTCTCTCTCACTTCACCATTTTTATTTTTATTTTTCTTTTGCTCTCAAAGCGGTTGAATGTCTCAAAACTCAACAACATAATATACATGCCCCATCATTTAACAAAAAATCTTAGGTTAAATGCTTAGGGGGGAATAGACTACAATAAATCCATGTAATGACTTTACTTTGCTTCCCCCATCAATGAATTCCATGCAAATAGAAAATTTAAAGCTTTTGTACTTGCACATTAATCATCACCTGAAAATGTTGGTTGGCTCGAATTCTTTTGTGGAAAAGTGTAGCATTTTACAAAGATAGCTAATTTATTTAAGTCTCGTGAAAACTCGGTTAGGAAATAGAAAGCCACATAGAAAATATTTGATCTACCGAAAAATGCAATGGCCAAGAGCGAGTTGCGTGTGGTGGCACATCAAACCCGTAACAGATTGTTACACAGCAATGCACATCATTGTCCACATTTTTTTTTCTTTTGAGCCAAATAAAGAAAACAATCTTCACATATAAACTAACCATCAATCATGGTATTAGATTTGTTGACCGTTCTACGCTACATCATTGGTCCGGTCCGAGACACTTTTACCTAACATTCCTTACACGTGCACATCAATAAACAGTACTCATTACCATAGTCATTTCGTTCGGTGCCTTTGTAATAGATGGAAGATTGCAAACTGCCTTCCTCTCAAGCGGTACGGTGATTTAAGATTTACAAAAGAAGCAATCGATTCGTTCAGATAAATAAGAGGAAATTTCTATGTGCCTTGTGTTATGTTGATAAAATTAGAAAAGGGCCATTAATCCACAAAAAACCAACCTTCTCAGGGGATCCTAAAAAACCTATACCTTGATTGATCTTCCTTTCCAAAAACCTGCTAACCAATGATGGCTCCACTGGCCTGTCCAAAATGGTGAAGAAGCAGGAACATCAATAGAACACAAAACCCATTTCCCTTCCCCTTCACCTTCCCCTTCCTATGTTTCATGATTCTCATCAGAAGCAAAAGACAGGCCAGACACTGCATATATCCTTTTCTAAGTTTCCCAAATTGAAAAAGGTCAAAATGTAAGTGGGGCTATTGTTGCCCACTTGCGCTTGTGTGTGAAGTAAAAAAGGAACAGGCCCAAAAAGAGAATAAAAATTAAAGAAATAAAGAGGAAAGAAGGAAGAGAAAAAGTAAAAGAGTTAGTAGCAGTAAAAGCTGTCACAACCCGGTACAATCTTTTCTCAGTCTGGGGCATTTGCTTCAGGCACCAACTCATATAATATATTCACTCCCCCCCACAGCCTTTCTCTTGTTCTTTTGCTTAGACTTCCTTTCTTTTCCTTTCTTTTTCTATACAATATTCGGTGTCTCAAGATCAACATACCCAAATCACTGCATAAAACGATTTAACAGAGACTTAATTAAGCATTGAATATGTTTCATTCCTCGAAGTATATGTCATTTAAAAAGAATTATAATTTCTGAAACAAATTTAGTAAGTATATTAATAACACTTGTAGTACCATCCAATTTCTCAACAAAAAAAAAAATTGATATCCAATTACGTAATTAAATTAACATGCATATCCCTAGCCCAAAAAAATCTTAATAGAGCTATCTTGTTTTTTGTTTTGTTTTTTTGGCTTAAAAGTTCTCTCTCTCTCTCTCTCTCTCTCATACACACACAGTGTTTAGTTTATGGATTTCCGTAGAGAGATGTCAGAGACAAGAGCTGCCACTGAGGCAGCTGCAGGACCAGAAGCTGCAGAGATGTTGCAGTCATAATATGTGCACAGACTCTCTCTCTCTCTCTCTCTCTCTCTCTCTCTCACACACACACACACACACACACACACTAATAAGTCACTTGCACAGGGAAGAGAGAGATGTTGCAGCTCTGTAATCAGAACCATGAGTTTTATCCATGTACAGAAGATTCTGCAGCCCAATGGTCCCTGAAATAAATATACCTACTCTACTCCCTCCCTCCAAAGCCCAAACACCGATCTCTCTCGCTCTCTCTCATATTTTTTGGTTCCTGCTTTGTATTTCTTCAACTTTTGCTTGCTTCCTTCAGTTGTGGGCTTGCGCGTATCGTGTATATGCATATGATGAGTGGTGGAATGAGCAGCAGAGTCCCCTTCACAGCCTCACAGTGGCAAGAACTGGAGCACCAAGCCCTCATCTACAAGTACCTCATCTCTGGCATCCCAATCCCCCCTGACCTCCTCTTCTCCCTCAAGAGAAGCCCCTCCTGCTTTGACTCCTCCGCTTTCTCTCCCAAGTTCTTGTCTCACCAACCCCAACATGGTACTGTCTCTCTCTCCAACACCAACAATCCTTTTCTTTTGTTTGTCTTGTCCTGGGTTTAATCTTTTCTTTTGAACTTTTTGGTCTTCTTTTTTCTGGGTTTTTTTTTCTTTCTTTTGTGCTTTTGCTGTTTGTGGTCCCTTTTTGGCTAAGAATTGATGGTTTTCTTTCTTTTGTTGGTATGGTCGTGTTCTGTTAGTAGGTGCAGTGGGATGGAACTGTTTCCAAATGGGTCTGGGGAAGAAGATCGACCCAGAGCCAGGGAGGTGCAGAAGAACAGATGGGAAGAAGTGGAGGTGCTCTAAAGAGGCCTACCCAGATTCCAAGTACTGCGAGAGGCACATGCACAGAGGCAAGAACCGTTCAAGAAAGCCTGTGGAAGTTTTGTCATCAATCTCATCTGCTTCACCAACCCCAACACCAAATGCATCAATCCCCCCCTCGAATAAAAGCCCCTATTACTCTCACGGTCCAGCCACAAACCCTCAGTCCCTCTCCTCTCTCTCCAGCTCTGACCATTCCCACCACAACCACCCAAACCATCCTCACCACTCTTATTACTTCTCTTCAAGGCCTCCTGGGAACATCGCTTTGTCTGCGCAAGACAGCACCACCACCAACTTCCTTCTCGACTCTGGTTCATATTCCCAAAGCAGCCAAGATTACAGGTTGCTCTTCTTGTGAGACTAAAATTTGATTTTTTAATGTTTAAAGTTGGTTGCTCAAAGATTTGTTGCTGATGTGGGCGAGGAATGTTTCTTGCTTTTGCGGGAAGGAAAAACAGGTACCTTTACGGGCTGAAGGAGAACCATGTGGATGAGCATGCCTTCTTCGCAGAGCCAAGCGGGAGCATGAGGAGCTTCTCTGGTTCATCCATGGATGACTCTTGGCAACTCACGCCACTCACCATGAGCTCTTCGTCGAAGCAGAGGAGTTGCTCGGCCTTAGAGAGTGACTACTCCTACTTGCAGCTTCAGAGCCTGAGCGATGTCTCGAAGCACTACAAGCAGGACGTGAAGTGTGAGCTGATGATGCCCATGAAGATGGAGAGAGATGAGGAGGAGCCCCAGAAGACGATCCACAGGTTCTTCGATGAAGGGCCGATGAAGAGCAGAGACAACAGTTCTTGGGTTGATGTGGAAGACAACAAGTCATCGAATAGCTCATCCATGTCGACGACCAAGCTGTCCATTTCCATGCCCTCTTCCTCAAACGACTTCCCGGCATTCAATTCCAGAAGAAATTATGGTCAGCCACATTCCACCACCTTTATTTCCACCATTAAAAACAGGTTCTTGCTTTCAATGCTTAACTCAAAACAAGAAGCTAAAAGTCCCAATCTTGTTTGATAGTTTCTCATGCACTCAAGAAAACAAAAAAGATCTCTCTCTCTCTCTCTCTCTCTCTCTGGCTTTTTCTGCTAAGTGAGCTCAATCTTTGATTGCAGATGGTTGAGCCCTGAAAGAAGGACTATCTCTGGGGATTTGAAAGCTGGGACTACTGTGTTGTTTGTGTCTCCTGAGAGCGGTTTGGACTTCCATTTTCTTCATGTAAGTTGGGGGAATTATTATTATTATTATTATTATTTTGTTTTTGGGTGCTTTGTTCTTTGGGTGGTGCTAGAGATGAGTTGGAGTTTTTATTTTTAAAGTTGTGTCCTTTGTTGCCTGATAGATCAAGAAGAGGAGTGCTTTAGTTATCAAGTCTTTTCATGGTCCTTTCTCTACATTCACTTTTATGACAGATTAGATCTTTCTAGGTGGGTTTTTGAATGCAAGGTTGTTTCTTGGCAAGCTGACATGTGTAGATTATGCGCGTTGCTTCCTTCTCCTTCCGGGTTTCTCTTCTCCTCTTCCCATGGGTTTCGTTTGGTTCCAGAGGGGGGAACAAAAGACCAACCTTGTAATTATGGCCGGTGGGCCCCGATGGGCCCATTATTTGGTCGTGTCGTTTCTGAGTTCTATGATTCAGCCCAGTCTGGTTGGCGCAGAGTGGGGACCCCATCTTTGTTGTCATCAACCCAAGTGCAATTGCTTGCGTTTAGGACACCAGGCATCGAAGTCCCATCTTTTTATTCGTGGGGGGGTTGTTCATGTTCGAGTGTGCTCCTGAATTTTGAAGCAACCCATGTTGAAGTGCCTTCACTGCACCGCCTCCACAATCTATGCACAAAACAAAGAATGATGTAATCTGTCGCTTCTGAGCTTTCAAATTTTAATTGGTATTTTGAATTTTCTTTCATGGGTATTTGGAATTTTCCTTATCAGTTAGGTAATTTTTTACATGAAGAAAGATGAAAGAGTTTTATCTGTTGGGTCTTTTATACTTGAAAGCAAAAGCCCCGGGTTCCAAAGAAAAGCCCCTTAATCTTCGTCATCAGATCCGTTCTTTCAAGCTAAATCGAATCGAACACTCGATAAGAAGGGCTTTCTCTAGGTAATAATGGCAGATGCTGGCTACATTTCCGATTTAGAAGAAAATGCAAAGAAATTCAGGGAGTTGATGACCCTTCTTCTGTCTATCACAAAATTCAGATTCGGAAGGAAGAAGATAATACGGAAACAAGGTAAAAAATCATGTTACCAATTATATACGACTTCCCCAATTGGATTTCGTGCCTACTCAGACGAGAGGAGGAACTCCAAAAAGCGAAGCCTCACCTGCTGAGTGCTGAGGCACCAGCCATCCTCTCTACTTGTCATAGAAATCTTGGCACTCGGCCACAAAATGTTAATTCGTGACCTCGTAAAGACAGCTCGGGCGTATATACTTTCACCCTGATAATTAGAGATGGCGACAATCGTGACGCAAACAGGGTCTCAGAATAGGAAATGGGACTCTATTTATTTACCGGTCCACGTGATGAATGTCTGTTTTTACCGGGCGAAAAAGGAACAGGAGAGGCTTTGGCATTAAAAAAAGGGCACCTGTCTGATGAACTCTGACTCTGACTCTGTGGCTCTCTCTGTCCGTTTCTGAACCTTCTGGTGGGAGTGGGTCTGGTCTGGTCCGGTCTGGTCGCATCACTTCAAAACACCCACACAAAAAAAGAGATAAAGAGCCCACAGAGAGAGAGATTATCGTGGGGGGTCCAAGTCTAGGTTCAGGGGTGACATCGCAGATACATAAAAGAGAAGTATGCTCAGCCAAAAGAGAGAAACAAAAGAAGGCACGAATAGAATAGAGAAACTTGGAGGACTGGACATTGTTTAGTGGGCAAATAGAGGGGATTCATCCACCCTCCCTATTCATTCAGAGTCAGAGTCTGACCAACCCCCCCACCCCAAAGCCAGAAACACACCTGAGTCTCCTTGTCATTTGCCCACCTGAACCCCCCTCCCCCTTCTGACACCTTCATGCCTTCTGCTATTATTTCTGCACCAACTTCATTCAGTTAAAGTGCTGTCGTTTCAAGCCCAAAAAGAAGAGAAGACAGACTAGAGAGAGAGAGAGAGAGAGAGAGGGAGGTAGATTCCACTTTTTCTGAACACCTCTATTTGTTTGCCTCCCCAACAGCTACGTGCAGTTCAGTTTCATACAAGAGTTACCAAGCTATGACTAATTTGTTGTGTTGATGGATGGGGATCATCAATTAATCTAATAAAAAGTGTTGCTAGGTAAAATATAGACTGGGGATCGCCACAAGAGATGGATGATGTTCTATAGACAACACAGTGATTCCCAGTTGCAAAGGATTCCCTACTAAAAGACCAAAAGATGGGATCTCTTTCAGGACAAAGGGACCAATTATGTCCCGTCCGGCGATCGGGTTGAAATGTGTTCTAATCTTCATCCTCGATTGCTTCATCTCGATTCGGCTTCTCAGTATCCGCCCTAAATTCCCCATCGCTCTCTTGAAGCTCTGCAGAATTCTCTCTGACCGGGCTGATTCCCGGCCGTTGCTCCTCCTCCTCGTCTGATTCTGACCATGCCTTCCTCCGTCTACTTGCATTTGGTGGAGGCACAGCCTTTACAGGAAATAGCAAAACATATCAGAACAAGAGAGAATTGAATAACTGCATCATAGTAGATGTCGTCCATGAGTATTTGATAAGCATGCTTCATCGTTTACCATCAGATTTTGGTACCTAAAACTCACTGTAACTTGTTAATAACGATGAACTTTTGAAAGGAAATAACTGTCACTCATCCCAGACAATGCTGCTAATAAAAAAAAAAAAGAGTTACAAGCAGTTCTCATCACCTCATCTTCAGCATCAGAATCTTCGAGCCCAGCGGCTGCAAGTACATCCTGGGCATTTTCTTCCGCATCATCATCTTGCATTTGATCAGCAGGTTCCCCGTAATTTAAGTGGGGATCTTCATATTCCTGATCATCAATTTCTGCTTCAGCTTCCTCCATCTCATATTGGGACTTTGAACTACTCTCCTTCCTTCTTCTCTTACCACCTTTTCTCCTCCTCTTCTCACTATGCCCACCCTCTTCATCATCGATGTCAGACCTTTCTCTCCGCTTAGAAGCAGGTGTGCTACTCTTCCATTGTTCCTAGAGATCAAGTACATCCAAATGTGTTTAAATTCAAAATTCAGATCAAGTACATACTCTTGGGACATCACATCATCTAATCAATGGTGCAGAATCTTGTATGGTAAACAGATCCATTTCCTACATAAGCTGCATCACAAGTAAAAATAGTTTTGACTTCTCAAAGCAAATGCCAGACCAAGTAGACTGTCACGACCTAAACTCCAGGTGACATGCTACTAACAGAAGAGACAATTGCAGCCAACAAGAAACTCCGCCATATGAAACAATTTCTTTGGAAATCAAAACTTCAAACAAATTCATTTTTTTTAACCTCGTTTTCTCTTTTCATTACAAGATGTGTGGGAGGAGATCGATTTTCATATAAATTAAAAGCAAATCTCAACAGAGCACAATTTCCAGGCCCTCACCTTTACGCGCCGGAAGTGCTCCTCTTGTTGCTGAACCCGCTTCTGCTCATCCTCCAGTTTTCTCTTTTCCAACTGTTTGAGTGAATAATGAGAAAAGGCGAGGAATGATGTCATATCTTCACAACAAAAGAAAAAAGAGAGGAGCTCAATAAATCTGTTGAATTCAGAGCAAATTCACAATAGCACACCTGCTTCTTCCTCTGTTCTTCAGCCTTCCGGCGGGCTTCCTCAGCCAGTGCAAGCTGACGTGCAAGTTCTTGTCTTTGCCGTGCCTGCTCTTCCTCACGCTGAGCTGCCTCACAGTGAACTTTTGCAGCCTCAAGTAAGTGCTTACAATATCCAACATGTGTATCAATTTTCTTTTCATCAAACCCATGATAATGAAGATTGGCACCAGCAGCCATTTGACTAAACACGCGGACAGCATTCTGAAGCTCAGCAACTGCTGAACGCACCTATAACATCGGAAGTATAGAGACTCAATATCGCTACTTTGAAGGGGAAGAAATCCTATCAGTTCGGAATAGTCATTTGGTCAGAACAGAACAACCACAAAATTTAATGGGCATTATTTTCTCAAGGCATTTAAAGATTATCGTCCAATTACAGGAGTCATAATTGCCACGAGTGCGAAACTAGAGTCCAAGAGGACCAAACAACGATACAAGGCAAAATTCAGAACTCAACATGTACAACAACAATTATCACTTGTGAAGTTCTCTGTCATGCTTGTTTATCAATTATTTATTTTTACTCTACCGATATGCAATTGCATAACTGATCACTGGTGTTGACTTAATCCTTAATCAAGCAGAAAAAGAACAAAGAAACAAGCGAGAAAACAAAGTAGAATGATATAACCAAGCATTGAATCTTCAAACAACCTCATCTGCCGTTCTCTTTGATTTTTGCAGTGTCGATGCTGAGAATTTCTGCATTGCAACACCAGCATCAAACCTTAATACGTAATTTGCAGGTGACAAGTGGATGGCCCTTAACAAAGTTTTCTTGCAGTCTTGCCACTGTTCAGCTTCATAATGAGTGCGCGCCAAATAAAGAAGAATATGAAAGTCTGTGTTGTGATAAAACTTCCGCAAACAATTTTGATACTGCATAACAATCAAGTGAAGTAAGCACATGGGTGTCCTTGGACAAGTCTATGAGAGAGAGAGAGAGAGAGAGAGAGAGAGAGCCCAAGCTTACCATTTTCACGGCCAATGCAAAGTTTCCTTGAGCAAAATAAACATGTGCTATATTGATCCACACGTCAGGCAACTGAATAAATATACTTCCACTTGCAGCTTCTTGAACCTATGTTAATCGGCAATGAGTGTGGCATTAAAAAAAAGATGTTCTCATGACACAATCGCAGTAAGAGTTTAAGCTTGCCTGTGTGAAGATATCTTTTGAAACATCGAACTGCCCCTTCTCGGCCAAGACCACTCCAGCACCATTGGCAGCATATAAGTTAGAATTATGCTGAACTAGAACCTACAAAATATGCAATAATTTGCAAGATTAGGGCTTTTTCAATGACACTAAAATAAACACAATAAAGATTACAAACAGACAGATGAGAGAGAAACTGAAAAAGATGCGGATATCGATGTTCTTTTACTGGTATTAAATGATATCAAGAAGAGAATAAAAAATCAACTTTTGTAATGCTCCTTTTAAGTTTATGGCAAAGAATCAGCCAAAATCCGAAGATGCCAGATGACCCTTAGAAACTCTTACACATACGGTCAACTATCCAGTGTTCCCTTAATTGGATTTCTGCATCGTTCAGTTTGTCTGCTAGTAAGCAGTACCTTAATTAATTAGGTCGCTTTCTATTTTTTCATTTGAACTAAAAATTGTCCTGTCTATTGTCGAAGATTGCACTTGCAGAATAACACCATCCTTTGGAGCTGAGATAAAAAAGCACTATCAAGGTTTGAGTGAGTTCAATTTCTTTAACGAATAAAGGGACTAGTCAGAAAACTGTTGGATAACTAATTCTTGTATTCGACTGTATCAAACATTCAAGGTAACTTTATTCTAATAATGAAAACGGCTTGAGAGAAAAAAAAAAAACTAGAAACTATGAGGATGTTATGAAAGATCAGACAACATATTGAAAAGTTTAAATATAAATTTCTTTCATTAATAGGTCATAATACATACACAATGATATTGCATGTATTTAATTTCATCATGCATTTCATAAACTGAAGATTTAAAATTTTCATTCATTTATGTATATAAATATATATTTTTTAATTTATGCATAATTGAGTCATACTAAACTAACCAGCAATTAGCAATGAGTAAATATTTCGTCCAACCCTCCATCCACAAATTCTATATCTATACTTGTGCTGCTTAATGTCCTCTATTCTGCTTCCTGGCACTATAACTGAAAGGCTACCAGCCATCAACATTTCTCCCAAACTCTAACTCACAAATACGCTCATGCTAAAAGCATGTAGACCATAGTTAAAGCACAAGACAGTACATAACTACATTGAAATAGATTAAGAAATTAACAACGAGAATATATCAAGAAAGCAAATGCAACAGTGATGGCAGCTGAAAAGGCTAAAAAGGATAGGAGGCACATACTTTGGTGTAAAGCTCCTTTGCTTTCTCCAAATGAGTGGCTTCTAGCTTAGGTGCCCTCTTCTCATTGCGCATTGCAGCAAAATAGTTCCAGTTCCCCTTAACAATGCCACCACGCATGTAAATCACAAAGTAGTGGGGAGAAGGAACGGATATTTTCTAATATTTAAAGAAAGCCTCACCATTTAATTTTAGAACAATTTTCAGAAATAGCCTCACCATTTAGTTTTTCCCAGAAAGACCGCACCTTTTAGATTGGTTTCATAATAGCCATTCGTTAAGCTGCCAGTTCTTTTCTCAGTCAAACGCTGATCTGTTATCTTACCTGTCACCTGATATGCCACTTTAGCAGATGAAACGACCCCATTCTGGAATTTAAGCTCAAAATGGTGTCATTTCTTTTGAAAAGATGGCATTTCGAGCGATGTGTAGGATGACATACCAACCTTTATGGACGAAAAGAAACGGCAATATCATGACTAGGTTTATAAATTCAGAAGGAAAATGACACAAATGGTCCCTGAACTTTGGCCCAATGTGCAATGTAATTTGAAAGTTCATGGACCATATTGAACATTGAGCTAAAGTTCAGAGACCATTTGTGTCAAATTGAAAGTTCAGGGACCACATTGCACATTGGGCCAAAGTTCAGGGACCATTTGTGTCATTTTCCCTAAATTCAAATTCAAAAGTTGAGGCCTTCTTGCGATAAAATTCAAACAAGAGGGGCTCCTTATGAAAATAGACTTAAGGGTCAAGCTTTTCCTGAACTTTAAGAAAAGATTTCGAATGTCAATGGTATGACATTCAGTGTCCAACACTACTAAGGGACAAACTAATAAAGTATTTCCGTGTAGATCACTGTTCACTGACTCACATGTATACTCCCTCATGGTAGGAAGATTCTAACAATGTGAAGATTTTTTTATCTCAAATACACTCACCAGAGAGAGTGTCGAATAAGAATCCTTCCCGTCAGCTGCTTCACTAGCAGCTCGAAATGTTTCTTTTGCCCTGACCCAATCATCATTTTTAAGCTCTAGTTCTCCAAGCATGGACAATGCATTTGGACACTTCTCATTCACTTTCAAGGCATCATTAACCTGAACAACACAGGAAAAAAGGCCAATAAGTCAGAAAACAGGAGGTCAGAAAAAGTAAAACCAAGGATGATATGACACAGGGTGAATAACCACCAGTTCAATGCTCAATTGAATGTTATTCCGAGCTTTGGAGATGGCGGCAAGCCTCAGATACGCATCTATGTAGTCAGGATACTGCAAAAGAAAAAGACAAGTTATGGAAAATCTCCAGTAAAATGACCCAGAATATTTCAAGATAAGTGGTAGTTCTATGTCCAGAAACTAGAAACATCAGCCAGAAGAACTAGATTACATTATCTATACATCTATAGGCAGAATTATGAGACCAGAACATTCATAAATTGGGATTTTGAGAGTACATAGTTCCACGTGTACTGTAAGATATTCACAAATGTGCTGTGACTTAGGTTCCTGTCCACTCAGGTCTCAAGGACACGGAGATACTAGCCTATAGAATAGATCCAAAACAGATTTTTTTTAAAGAAACCACAATTTAAATAAAACAAGGATAAGCATCAAAATTTTTCTTTTACAATCAATACATAAGATAAGCAAGGTCTTTTAAAGCCAATTATTGACTGTTATTTGATTGTTGATAAATAATCTAACACATACATTCTACTTCAAGCAGAAATCCAGCAGTGTAGGATGCTACTATATATGCGGACATACCTTGTATATTATCAATCTATATAATATACTTGCAATTTCCATTCTGTGCAGCTGCTCCAGTAATCTTGCCAGATTGAAAAGTGCTGTCACTTTATTCCAAGGCAATTCCAGGTTTACATTATCTGCTTCAAATTGTGTAAATATTTGCATATCCTTATAAAGACGAGTACATGCAGTAGCATCAGCAGTGCCAACGTTCACTTTTCCCTCAATGAAAGAACGCCATATGCCATCACCAACAGCCTCCTTGAGACTTTGCTCAGCAAACTGGACAACAGAAAACATCAATTGTACTTCAACAGCAGAATTACATCAAATTTATTATGGTCATATCTGCTATAAAAAAACCAATACAGGAGCAAAAGGCACTACTTTATCCCACAGGAAGTGTGGTTTGAAGTCCAAGTAAATCATAGATGTATACACCCATAGTAGGAAGTTGCACTAACTTAGAATATAGAATACTAACCTCAAGCTCTCCCCTTTCAAAGTGGATAACTCCAATATTATTGAGCAACTCTACTGGCACTTCTTGGCCACCCTTTTTCAGCAGACCACGAGCCTGTTAGGATGTAATAAAAAAAAAATTAACAAGCCACAATAGAAGGTAAATTCCAACGAAATTCTGCAGCAGTGGCAATAAAAATTGCCTTCACATACAGGGTAAAGGACTGTGCTAGAGTGTATCAGCAGTTTGTTGGGCAAAATCTCAATTATGAAAAGGGAGTTTATTGATATAAATATCTATTCATCAAGCCAATAACTATGTGGCAAAAACTTTCTTTGGCCAATATGTAGCAGCAAGTTTAATTCAAAAGAGCCATTGCATATGTAGGTTATGTGAGATTTAGTGAGGTGTGGGGTCTTCAGTGCTTGAGACGAGTCGAAGGCAAGTTTGGATGAACTGACTATATTTTCAAAAGAAGAGAGGAGAAACAAGTCGGATCCAGACTATTAGATCACCTGCTATCTGAAGAGAAGACTGACATGTCTTCTTGATGGTCTTACTAATTTAATTGAAAATAAACAATCAACCATGTGCATGTATTAACCCACGTTACTGAGTAAAACTTCTTATTTGTCTCAAGGATGTACCGGTAATACAGGACTATTACAATTCTCCATCGATCGATTAATCATAGTAATGAGATAAATGACCTCTTTGGCTCTAAGTTCTTAAAGATCCAAAACACTATCCATGACAGAAACCGGTTTTGATCAAAATTACTAAGTCAGACAATTGTCTGTTCTTTTGATATCGATGTATTGGACAAAGACAGAGAGATTACACCATCTAAGGACAATACATATGTATCCAACTGTCCATAATATTATAACCTGATTACTACCACCATATCCAGCATTGGAAAACTTTTTACTTAATATGAACAAAAATAACATGAATATAAACAATCTTTTACTTTTCTCTCCACATTAACGTCACCCAATTACATAAGTCCAAAAGATTATAAAAAAAAAGTACTTACTGTCTTGAAGGCATCTAAAGCAGCACCAGTGTCAGATGATATCAACAATTCTCCCAGATCAAGAAATGCCTGAATCAAGTTTCCATAAACCCATACTTTATATTTGAACAGTAATTGTACCATTCACAATGGAGCTAACAGAAAGTTAAGTTAAATAACCTAATTTAATATTCAAGCAAAAGGTCATTCTTCAATATCGAGGTGGCCAGCTGTTCATTAGCTTAGGAAGGCATATATACTTCTTTGATAAGTAAAGAAAAATTCACCATGAGACAACTAGGGGTGCAGCCCACTTTATAAAGGACTCAAAGCCAAAAGAGAGATCATTAACAAGACATGGGAATCCACAGTATCAATTAAAAACATTTTCATACAAGGCGTTATTGCACTATATTAACAGTGTAATACTTTGAACAAATTTTCAACAATTGTGGCAATACTGTGATCAAAGCATTTAAATCCAAGAGCTAACAGAATATTCAGTCAAATAACCTAGTTTTCTTCCAGTAATATTCAGTCAATTAAAATGTCACTCTTCAATTGTCACATTGAGGTGGGCAGTGATTCACAAGCTTGGGAACCGATCTATATTCTTGCAGGTAAAGAGAATTCACTATAAGGCACCCCATGCATTTACAGAAGGAGCTCAAAGCCAAAAGAGAAGTTGTTCCCAAGACAACGAATCTATGGTATCCATCAAAGCATTTGCATCCAAGAGTAAATCTCCACCATGCCACAAGTGAAACATTAAACCAATTATCGATGTGCTGCTTCATTGTCACACAAAGCATATACATTCAAGTGTTGCCACACTTGATATCTCTGGACTTTTGCAGGGATGGCTTGCTATGTTGCATTCCACAGGAATGCATAAAGTCTGCCTATCCTAGAAACTATGAAATACCATATTTAACTTGTATGCAATGATGCTTCGCAAGTATTAATTCCTATAAACAGAACACATGCTTACGACAAGAAGAGGGTTAAGAATGTAAACGCATGGTAAACTTATCCTGCGTGTTACATGAATACAAAGAACAAAGGTATGCATCAAGGCCACAACCATCATGATTAAAGAGAATATTTCAGAAAACAAAAAAGAAGACAAAATTGGTCACCTGGGCATCACGTGGATCAACCTTTGTTGCCTTCCTCATGAACTCCTGTCCCTTTTCTATCTGCCCAAGTTGCACATATATGTGCCCAAGAACCTGTTTCAAGTTGAGAGAGAGAGAGAGAGAGAGAGAGAGCATAATTCTCAGAGAAGTTAGTCAATATATAAATCCAACAAGTAAATCACAAAACGACACGGGCATTTGTTACCGACTTACCCTTAATGTCTCACAATTATCAGGATATACCTCCAAAACCTTCTCAAAATTTGACAAAGAACTTCTGAAATCTCCCAACTTGAGTTGTACTTGACCAAGACCTAACACATAGTGACCAACGCACACCAACAGAAAAAAATGTCAATGACACCAATAAATATATATCATTAAAATCTAATCAGAGAAGGTAAATACTGGCAGAGAGAAAGATTTTCCAATTACATACAGAACAGACAATGGAGTAATATTACTGAGTCAACACATCTTCCACTTTCCACGTCATGCAATTAATTATAAAATCCACTACCAATTCCATCTTGTAATTTTGATATTTCTCCATCCCAAGTGTCATCTGTCTGTGTTTCCTCTTTCCAATGAGCAAATATTGAAGCAGGGGAAGGATACTAACCATAATAAGGAAAAATAAATGCATGTGGCTTGTTGATCTCCTTGACAGAAGCCATATAGTAGAGACCTGCTTTTTCATAGTCCCCCTAAAGTCAACAAAAGGCAAGCCCCCATTAGGCAGAGGCACAAGAGCGACCAAGGGGAGAGAGAGAGAGAGAGACTTCCCATTTTACATGGTAGCACTCATAACAATTGATTCATCTCCATCACTACCTTATTATTTTCGTTAAAGAAATATCTTTAAGATGAGAGAAGCAAGACAATGAGCAAACCTTGCTGTGGTAAGATCTTGCTAAATTATAGTAAGAATGCGACTTTGTTGGCCCATGATTGGTCACTGCAAGGGCAGTTTCTGTCAATTGCTCAACCAAAAAGTGTTGCCCAGTGAAGAAGAAGTGATTTGCTAGATAATTCAATGCCATTGCACAGTAAGGATATATCTCAAACACCCTGTGCATCCTTTCCACTCCTCTCCTAATTCCACCCGCTGAACATGTATGTAAGAAAACAGAGGGATCTATCAGCAGGAATATATCTTAAATCCAACAATCGTCCCATATCGAATGTAAGAAAAATAAACAATGAGACTAAATAACCTTTGTTTGTACGCATATCCATAATTGCAAGTGCAACAAGGGCCTCAACATTTTCCGGGTCTAACTGTTACATGAAATTGAAAACCCTATAAATGACGGAGTTAATACAAACTGTGAAGCAAGGCCAAATATCTTCATAATCAACGCGGTATAACCATGTAACTTGCCTGCAAAACCCGTTGAAATGCCTGCCTAGCTTTTTCGAATTGACCCAACTTATAGCGACAGAGACCTATGCCAAGTCTCACAGCTCCAGGACAATCAGGGTGGACTTGCAAGGCCCTCTAAAAGAAGACAATGAGTAAAGGGAAACATCAATAGTCCATTCAGATTGTGGACATTCCTGAACACTTGACTGAAACTCTGTGACATGACACTGCTTACTGAACTTAAGTGTCATGATGCAGTAAGGAATCTAACATCATCATGATTGTCAAAATATAGTGGAAAATAATGACATAACAAACCTTATACAACTCCAAGGAATCAGAATACCGTCCGCGATTGAACTCAACACATGCCTACAGACATGAAAGTCCAAATTTTAGTACAAAAAAGGACAAGTATAGGAAATTTTGGCAATAAAAGAACAAAGACTAATTCGGTTTCTACAGCAGTTGAATGCATGCAAGTATCCTAGATACTGCATATCTAAAGCAGAAGACGATTCAGTGGTATCCAGACAGTATGATCACATCACAGAATGTCGGCAAACATAACCTGACCAAGAAGAGCAGGAACGTTATCCCGATCTCCATCTAGCACAATCTTAAATGCAGCAAATGCCTGTTCTACTTCACCTTTGGCAAGTAAGAGTTGACCTGTAAGCAGGAGAAATGCCATGATATTAGGATTCCACCAATGAAGGCTAAAGACATGGCACACTGAGCCAGATGCAATATAGATGGTAATTGAGGATCGAAATCAAATACCAACCATATTAGAACCAGCATGCAAGAATTTATTAAGCAACTACAGAATTTCAACATTTTTAACTCAACAACTGAACAAAAATTTCAACATCTAACTCTTGTGAGGCCTACAATAGATTTTCCCCAGTATATATCACGAGTCTAAAGTGGGGAGTATTTACCTTTTCCAACCCAAGTTGAAGGCTCGTGCATATCGATTCTCGATGCCTTATTATAGTACTGGGTCGCTAAAATAAAATGTTCCTCCTTTTCTCTCTGTTTGGTCTCAATTTTCCCAAGGTAGCTGTAATAAGCCCCCAAAGCATTGAGAATCGCTATCCTCTCATACCTCACATCAGCATAATACTCATCAATTTCTGTAAATAATATTGAAAAGGACATTAGCAAGAAAGATTGTCATAAATTTAAATAGCAATTGCCATGACAAGAAGAAGTTCCCTTCCCTATGAAGGAAAGGGATGGATATTCAATGAGGGAGAAAAACACAGAGAAAACGCTAGGGGCCACTAGAATGAAATACAGGGAGGGCAACATATACCGGGGCTTGAGCCTTCTTCCAGAATTTGTCGAAACTGGTCGATCTTCCCTTGCTTAAAGTACTCCCTCTGCATTAAAACAAAGTTAGCAACCAAACTAACGAAGCGGAAAGCGCAAACTGAACTTAACAGAACGTGGAACGCCGCGGGAATTCGAAAAAAGAAAAACAGTAAATCCAAAGAAAACATGCCACGGAATCGAACTGCTCGAACTGGCAACGACCAATGTAGGACAAGTGGAATCCCAAACTGTAAAGCCGAAGCAAGTTACCGCGATGACTAGCCAGAGATCGAGCGGCGCCTGCTCGGCCTTCAGGATGTCGAGGATGTCGGAAGCGTCCCGAGGGAGCTGGTCGAGGGCCACTCGGACCTCCTCCTCCGAGTTCTGCACGGGTATGTACACGCACGCCATCGCCTCTGCCCAAGCTCTCCACGACACGATCTGCTCCCCCGCCCCCTCGAATTCAGCTTCCGAACGAGTCTCCGCAGCGCGCGAAGCCGCAACTCATGCGAGCAAGGGCGTGGAGAAGGAAGAGAAACGGAGCGAACGCGCAAAAACCCTAGCTCCGCAGTACCCTCCGACGAAGCCTCCGTCCGATGATCTCCCTCTCGCTCTCTATAGCAGAGCAGAGATGATCCGGAGAAGGAGAACAGCGAATAAACAAAGGACTGAGCTTAGCTTTTACTTGTTCTCTGGTTCGATTCGGAATTGGATCCGCTCGGTGGGTGTGTCCGAAATAGCCCGGAAGCCCGAATCCGCCCAGCGGGCCCCGCCAAGTAGTGTGAAATTTTAGGGGTGTGCACTGGTCCGAATAGGTCCGGTTCCCTTAAGAACCGAGAACCGGAGCGGTAGTCCCGGTTCTCGGGCAGTCCAATCATTGGACCGGTCGCTCTTTTTTTTTCTCGTTGACGACATATTCACCGAACCACCTCTCGTTAATTGCATCGCGTTATCTATAAAACGTCACATAAGAAACATAAAACAAAAGTTTAGGTGTAAGTTTACATTTAGGAAAGTTAAAAAAAAACACATATATATTATTCGGTCCGGTATGGGCAGTCCAGTTTCCCCTCGGAACCGGAAACGGGACTAAACTGGGGCGATCCATTATGCTCAACTCTGGTGTGAACGGTTCGGATACCTGGCCCGACCCGGGTCATGACGGAAGCAGGTTTTTATTGTGACCCAGCCCAAATAAATCCATAACCGAAAATCCGGTTCGGTCTGGTTCAGGTTTCGGTCCTTTCTGTCGTTCTAGTATAGTTTACCTCTCTACACAGGTGGGGCCGATTCTTGGGCCCGGGACTCAAATGCCCGAATGCCCAATTGGCCCAAAGTTTGGAATTTTATGATATAGATTATTTTATTTATTCTCTGGAAACTCTTTTATAAGCTTAAAAGAATCGAAATTAATAAGTAAATATCAAATGGGACAAGGATACTGCCGTAGGGACCGAACTAATAAAACTAACCGAAGAAAAGTATGACAGTGATCGACGTAGTTGTTTTGCTAAAATCAATCGTGCGAAAAAAGTGTATCTTTTCCAGCTTTGGGTCGTGAAGTTTCAATCACACGATTCTACTTGAAATTAGTGGTGAAGTCGAACGATGTAGATAGATAGTAAAGAGATCTCACGTTCAGACACTGAACCGATAATATTCTCGAAATAGTAACCGGATAAGTGTTCAAAATGCTTCTGATTTAATTTGAGTTACACACACGAATATCATAAATACATTTACTTAGGTTTTGAAATGAAAAAAAAGTCATTCTCTTAGTGAAATCTTAAAATTGTCAATCATTTTTAAATAAGGTTCTAAACTGTCGAAACTTACTTTAAAGAGATGATTTCATATTTATAACAAAGTTATTGTTTGGTTGATTCGTCCAAATCAAAATAAGGACTCATCGTGTTGTAGACAAAATTAATTCACTAAAACCATTGTTTGACCCTCCAAGAAGAATGTTATTATCAAGTAATCAACTCCTAAAGTGAATTCAAGTTGATGAATGAGGGGCCTAGTATCCCTAAAAAACGTTCTAACTTTAGCTCCAATCCCATTAAATCATAAACTTTTTTGTCTCATTAAATACCCATTTTGGTCTAATCCCAATTTTACCATAAATTTTTTATTGTATCGTAATAAACCACTAGCTTTGAGTACAGTCCTAATTTTAACATAATTTTTTTTTTGTCCTAAATAATGACCAACTTTTGCTTGAATCTCATATCTGCCTCCATTAACTCTTTGTCCAAAATCGCCTTTAGTGATGTCTCATTTCCATATCATTAATTTAGTTTTTTTCTCAACTTTCATATCCAAGAAAACGTCCTTTAGAGATGAATTTATATGTCAGCCCAAATGACGTTTTATTGAATCTGAATTTTAGGTAAAAACTAGAGCAATTATGGTTGATTTTCTTCAATTGTTTTTGCTCTTGAGAGAGTCTTCCTCACATCTCACTCGGAATCTTTGATTTTGTATTCAATCTTTAATCTCTCTTGGTCAGGAGTCTTCCACCTCTCGCAGTCGGAGAGCTCGCACTCAAGACACCCGGCTTGGGATGCTCGAGCAGGTTGCGCTCTAGAGTTTTCCATCTCTCAATTGTCAAGAGAAATTTTGGACAAAGAGTAAATGGGATAAATTTAGGATTCAAGTAGAAGTTAGTGATTTTTTATGAGACAAAAAAAGTTTATGTTAAAATTGGGATTTGATAAAAAGTTGGGGTTTTTCTATAGGATAAAAAAAAAGTTTATGATAAAACTGGACTGTCGGACTGGACTTAAAGTTGGAGATTTTTTAGGGTGTTAAGCCTAAACGAGGACAAAAAAATACAATAGAAATTATGGTTATGAGAATCTAATAATGTACGAGGAAAAGAAAAACGACCATTTATAATGAGAATCAGATCCTTAGCTCTGAACTTTTTTACAAAGGTATTTTTATAGGCAGATTACTTTTTTCAAACCGGGCTATTTGAGCCCGGCCCGCCCGTTAGATTTTCGGGCATAGCATCTTCTCCCGGAAGCGGTCAGTCTCAGTGGTTCGTTCGTTCGCTCGTCGGGGGATTACCAGTTCTCTTCCTCTCTGGTCCTCGCAGAAGCCATGCCTGTCAAGTGGTAATCGTTCGATTCCCACCTTCGCGCGATCCCATGGAAGCCCCCAAAATCCTCATCTTTGGCCGCACTTCCTCGTTCGTTTTCGCACGCTAATCCGCGTCTTCGGTGTCGCCGTGCTAGGGTTCTGCAATGGCAACCGAATCCGGGGACGACGGTGAGCAGCCAGATCCTCGCGGAAGTCTCCCAGTGCGTGGAGGGCATCAATGGCGTCAAGGAAGGCAGATGGAAGGCTACTCTCACCTACTACAAACCTATACTTAAAGGTGAATCGCGATGATTCGTTAAGTTTGCGCGCGCGAGCGGGCAAGGGCGCTTTAGGTTTTTTTGTTTTTTTTTGGGATCTTTTGGGAGCGTTTCTGTTTAGCTTCGCTGATCTGAAACATCGGTGGATGAATAGACCAGGCAATGTCGCCGGAAATGCCGCGGGATTTCATCGGCATGTCGCTGCCGGAGCAGCCGAGCAAGTACTACTTCACGCTCCGGAATCACCGGATAGTTGTCGAATCTGATGTCTCGGTTCAAAACATAATGGAGAAGCTGCAGTCTTACAAATCGAGAGTCGCGCTTATATTCGAGGTAGGACATCGGATGCACGTTATCGTTCTGCTTAGTTTCTTTGTGGCGTGCTTTTGCGTGTTACAATCAGTGATTGCTTGAGTTGCTGTGAATCTGAGTCCAATATCTTTTATCTGGTTTGCAATTATGAAAAGACTAATTGGCTTTTTGCCTCCGTGCTGTGCTCTAGGGGTTTCAGTATCAACTTGGTGACTTTCAGTTGAGAGTGGGGAAAGTTGTTCCCAGTCATTCCGAGAATTCGAGAGGGATTGTTATGGAGGTAATGAGCTTATATTGCATTTCCTGTTCCGTGCCTTTGTGTGCCTCGAAATTCTTTGGGAACGAGAGTTACTGAGTGACGAGCTTCGGCAAATTTTGCTGAGACTTTCCTGTATGTGTTCTTTAACAGTGTACTAAAATGCTACTTAATGTGTAATCAGGTCGTGAATTTGTTTTTCTTACATCACTTTGAGCTTAGCAGTATTTCAGTCAATTTGATGCATTTATTGCAATGTGCCCTTAAAGGATCGTGCATGGCAACACTGCCTTGTGCCAGCATATGCAGTATCTGGATTGCTTAAGCTCTTGATATGTCGGTAGTTAAGCTTTCCAGTTAGTAAACTGATGCGTTACAAGGGGTGAAAGAACTTATCCCGAAAAGCTAGCTTGCCTGGAGAGAATATCTAATCCATTATAAGCCCCAGAGTATCTCCTTAGTCGCTTAATGTGGGGCTTTTGCCCGCATCATCCTCCCCCTCTTCAAGATTCTGCGACCTCGCAGAATGGCCCTGAGGATGCAGCCTTAGGCCACTGCCAAGGGACTGCAGCCCCGAGGATAAAGCGCCAAAAGGTGGGCATCCAAGGAGTGGCTCTGATAATAACTTGATGTGTTACAAGGGGTGGAAGAACTCATCCCCAAATGCTAGCTTGCTAGGAGAGTGAACCCAACCCATTATAAGCCTCAGAATATCTTCTTAGTTGTCTGATGTGGGACTTTTTCCTGCATCATATAGAATTTTTCTGAGCATCTTCAAAGACTGTGTAGGAATAGATATTGAAGGTAATGAAGATAGCTAACATGGAAACTGCTGAATATTTGTTTTTGCGATCTTGAGGCACGTTTGGTTTGGTTTTACAAAAGTACTTTTGGTTTTCGTTTTCCTATATTTTTCATTGTCATTCTTCTATTTTTATGACTGTGTTGCATTGGTAAAATGAGAATCCTCTTACAAAATGAAATGCCGAGAACTGCTTGATATCTTTTTACTTTTATAGTCCATTATTTCCATTAGTTGATCACATCGTGTTTAATCTTACGTCTCATCTTATTCAACAATCTTACTAAATATTTTCTAGTTCTTGATTAATCATCCTTTGTGATGTGATCATTTACTAGATTTGTATTCTAATTACTCCATATCTGATAAACCAATATCTTCTGAATTTGCTTATATATGAATCCTTTTAGGAAGTCCCTGCTACATGATTACATGAAATTAATGTCAATTCAGTGCAAAATGTTGTTTTCTTTCCTTCTTCATTTTCATTTATAAGTGAAGATGCTTAAGGAAACTTCTCTAAGCTTCGGTCAGACTCTTGCCAAAACAGAAAGACAAGAAATATAACAGTTGTGAGGTTGAGAGAAAGTTTGAGCAAGAAATATTCTCAAGGAGTTTATGTTGACAAGGAAGCTGCCCAAGCTTTCATTTAGACCAGAAAAGCTTCAGAAAAGCTTCTTCAAAGCTTAGGAAAACCAAAAAGGATCCTGCTCAGAAACCAAAGACCATAACCGTGTTGAGGCTTTTGCATGTGGAAGTGTCTTCATTTGAAAACAACTTTAAATGTTTTTAGAAGTTAGGCTAAAAAAAATGAGAAAACTCTTTCCTGTGTTTTTCTTGAAAACAATATCTGGAAAAATCTCGCCAAATGCATTTCCAGTAGATTTTGCAAATGGAAAGTAAAATTTTAAATAATTTTCTTGGACCAAATGACACTTTACTTTCTCCCGCCTTTTCAAGTTGAGGTTCTACGGGTAGGTTTGGTTCAGCTTTGCAAATGGGCCTTAGGGAAATGCAAATGCTGTAAGCTCAATGCTAGTCCTTCTAGCATTGGGCTTTTAACATTCTCAAGGCCAAAATTTGGCCAAAAGCCCCTTGGAAAGGCTTGCCAAACACCCTAGCATTTCCCCAAGGAGCTTTGGAGGCCGAAAGCTCTTTGAAAATGCTGAACCAAACTCACCCTACGGCCTTGATAAAGAAGAATGGCAGCAGGAGGGCTGTTCCTTCTCTTGTTTTCCTCGAAGTTATATGATGTTGATGTGAAGATTTTCAGCTAATTCAATATGATATGGTGAGGGGGTGATATTTTCCAAAGAGGAAACAAGGCTGTTATGTGGTCTGGGCTCTTAAATTTCAGTGGTTGGATATTGGATGTATTTTCTTAGCATTTCTGGAACCTTTTCTTCTCACACTTGACAAATTCCAATCATTTTGGATAAATTGGGAAAATGTATAATATCCCCTCCCCTCCCCTTCCCCTTTTTGGTGTTAGCTGCATGCCGACTGTTGATTTAGTTCCAGTGGTAACTGATTCAAGAGGAACTTGGCTTATGTCTTGCAGGTGGAGTATTTGCCAATTTCTTCATTGGAAAAGTCCAGACAAATCATGGAAGAGTTCTTTGATATATGGCAAGAAGCATTGTCAAAAAGATCATTGCCAGGTCATTTTATTCATGCAGAACCGAACTTTTCCGAATTTGGCCTCTCAGACCACTATACTTCACAACACACAGCTGTTCAGTATGCTACTGTAATGGCTCAATTGATTGCCTCTGCACAAGCTGTGTCAACTGTGAGAAACTAAGACCCACAGTGTCTTTAATTATTCATGTTAGCATATTACTCTTATGAATGGGTTGATTCAGTATTAGCGGATTTTTGCTGTATTTTCTAGCTTTCACTTCATAATTATTGTTTTTGGTTTACTAATGTCCTTTCTGTGTATCCAAAGAAGTACAACATCACGGGCAAACTTAAGCAAGTTGATTGGTTTGTGAGAATATAGGACTCTTTCCTTATGTTTCCACAAAGTAGAAAAAATAGCTGTGCGGTGAATGTAAGACATCTGAATGGGGATTTACTTTATATATGTTAATGGGTGATCCTTGAAAGTTAGCCAAGGATCATATAATCCCAGATTTTTCAACACCTGAATCTGCTCAGTGTTCAGTTGGCCTGATTTTGGGCAATGTAGATTTCCTCATACTCAAAGCAAGGGAGCGCTTCCACCTTTTGGCTTAGTCTGCTGATAGTAAATTAATATGTTTCATGCAGTAGAAGAGAATTCTCTGTCGGAGTCTTGAAATTGGTCTGCGGTGGCACTGTTCTGGTGCCATTTTCTTGAATTTCATTTTGTGTTGAAACATTGCAGTCAAAAGTTACTTTTACCAAACTATCTTTCGTGACTTTATTAATCACATATATCTTAATGTTTAGGAGAGTCCAGATGAACATTTATGGATGTGTGATTCGTGGAAAACTTTTGAAATTATTTCCTGTTAGGCATGCTTCCAAGGACAAAAGTCTACTGTCAGTCATTTATCTTTGGGAAAGGTTGTATACTCTTACCAGGAGCATCCTTTGGATTTTGTAAACTTATGATTGGTTATTAAGATGATTGACATGTTTACGTTTTAGCGAGCGAGGCTTCTTACTCATCAAAGTTAGAGTTTAACATTTGTTGATGGACATAGTCAATCTTTCCATGACATAGCATGTTTGAATTTAGCATAATTCTGTCATATCTGATCATTGTATAAGGGATAACCACTGTTCAACAAAGCCCTCAAACAGGCCCTCTGACTTGCTCACTTCCGAATTTAGACTTTAAAAACATCATTTCCTATCTAGATGCAACCTGAAAAGTGCTACAATGCCTCGCAGTCATTGATACGATTTTGAAAGAAGTCCTGTGCTATTACCATCTGCTGTCATAAAAAGCTTCTCTGCTGGATTTTGATAGATTTGCCGCTCCTTTTATTTCAGTTACGATTTTCTGACGGTCTCCCCATGCTCAGCCACTCAGTTGCGTGACTGTTAGATTAATATAACTGTTTGCAATCAATGATTCTACTGACCACTATTTTCGAAGGAGACATGAACTAAGTTCAAGACTTTCTCTGGATAGCTCTACGCTATTTCGATGTCAATAAATTCTTGACCAGACAAGTGCATTTTTCAATGTTGGCTTCGGAGTATGTACCTTGCTGAATGACCGCCTTTTTTACTGAATTTTACTTATTTGTGTTTCTTCTTTTGTTTTTTCCTGTTGACATTAGTTCAGTCAAGTTGGATACATATTGTGAATGATCGTGAATTAGTAGCCCGCTGCCCATCCAAGAGGGAATTGAGCAGCATGGTTTTTAATTGTATGGGTGGACTTATTATGTCCTCCTTGAAGTTATAGGAACTTGGGCTCAGTTTATCTACTGATTCATGTGCATGAATGTTATAGAAACAATTATGCTAATGCATATACATATATGTAAGTAGAATCAGTAGATTACTATTTACTAAATGTCACAGTTTAAAAATTCCATACAATCAGATACTTTTATAGTCACGATGGGTCTTTTGAACAACTTTAGTAAGACAACAAATGTTAGTTTAGGCATGACTTATCGATGTTCTTTTAAAGCGTAATGCAGGTCAAATCCGTTAATGAGCTGTGTACATTGTAAGCTTCGGCTCGTGGATCAATGGAATTGTAAATTTGTTGACCAGTGTGTGTAATCTAATTTGGGTCTAGTATTGGTGGTAAATATGATTACATAAATATGGAACCAGTATGGTAAGAAACAAATATATAATTTTTTGGCAGAATCGAGGAAGGCTTGTAAGTACTTCCTGTTGAAGTGATGCATGTAAGTAATAGTTCATGTTGGGAAACAAATCTCATAACAACATGCAGATTTTTGCCTAATTTTTTGTCTTGTGATTGTATTATTCTAGTATAACTTGTAGTTATCCTGCATATAGCAATGTGCATCTGCTTGTGGGAGCTGAAGCATAATGATCCGTAGTTATCCAGTTCTTCTGTTTCTTGGAGCTGAAATGTGCGACAAACTACGTCATGCTGAGAATGTGAGTAGACCCTGATTTTTTAGATTAAAAAAAAAAGAGTTTGATCCAAATGGTTACACTTCATGTCATTCTAGTTGCTTCTTGATGAACCTCATAAAAGCTTGTAATTTGTTGTGATCGGGACGTGTAACTGCACTGAAGGAGATGTCTTGTTGAAGTCACTGCCAGAGGGAATCCATCTTGTATCGATGCATTGCTTTTATTAGGCAGAAGATGACCAAGCCTGTCGGATTTCAACTTCACTCGTGGTTGCCACCTGTAGTGATTACCCAATTTTGGTCTGCCTAAGAAGGCGCTAATGCAGCTCTCTGGCTGTCCTTTTTCCTCTCTGTCATTCGGTTTCTCAACTAATGTCGAGGATGTAACAGAGACACTAGAAAAGAGAAACGAGTCACAGAATCACAGTTTCTCGAAAACGGAAAGAACAAAGTGTTCTGCATCTTTTGTCCTAGTGTGATAACTGTCTCATACAAGAGGTTGTTTTTGTAAATTCAACGGCAGAGTAGGCGACCATTCTTCGCCTAACTTTCGACTAATGCCTCACATGGTCAACCCTTTCTAATTTCTTTTGCTTCCTTTCTCTTCCAGGGATGTGGACTGAGGCTCTGGCTTGTAGTCGTTAATTTTACTTAATGCACTAGAGTGCTGAACTATATTATTAGTGTTCTTAATCAGCTACTTTTCTAGTCGTGTGAAGTGAGAAAAGTCGATTTCTCACCGACAGCAGTTAATCAAATCTTGCACTTTTTCCTTTCTGGGGTCTCTCTCTCTCTCTCTCTCTCTCTCTCTCTCTCTGCGTATCTTCTTAGACCAGTTTTGTACTTTGGATGTGAATAACTTGGCTGATACAAAATGATTCAAGCACTTGAATGACCAGGTCTTCTTCAGAGCTATTGCTGACTTTGTGAGTCTTGGACACGAATTTCCATAGCTCTCCAACGACTCTGACAAAACCTACATCTTTGACTCTTGTTAGAGGCTACCTTTCGAGCATCGTTTTGAATTGTATGCGGACAAGCTACAAACTCCAGGTGAAGCAAAGTTGAAACTTGGAACGAGCTCTGTAAACTCCTCTAGATCTTCTCAACTTCCTGCTTTGAATTGGATTTTTAGCATGGTCTTCGATTTTTTTTTATTCGATCCACTTGGAGACTACATTAGAGCGAAATGTCACCAGCGGCGAATTCATGATGCAGAATCAGACGGCACCGCCTGGCCATATCACACGCGATTCAGGTCAAGATATTGAGGTGCCATTCCCCAAAGGGCAGTATACTCTCAATTCGATGATGTCCCCATAAAAACGACTAGTGCACATCTGCATCCGCAAACCTCTCACCGTTTCTGAACAGCGAGCGGCGTTCAATGATTGAATCGTCAGACCGGACAGATTACATGTGATGTTCGAATTATTGGAGCTTCCATTTGTTAAGCGTGGAGATATCGATAGCGCATACCGTGCAATTGAGATATTTGCTTGATGGTGCTCCGATTGACGGTACTTCGATTAGATGGGGGGGTGAGGGGGGTTCATTTCGTGCCCTTCAAGTGGTAGGCCACCCTTCAAATTGGAACAAGAGCCCTAAATCGGAGACATTGCATAGGGGTCCCATCTGACAGTATGTATTGAATTGCATGCATTGCCAGCGAGGAGAGGGAGCAAATCATGTGGTACTGGGCCCAATTTAAACTTTTGATTTATGGTTCATTCTTTTCCTCTTTTCCACTTTTTCTGCCCTTTTCTTTTTTTCTTTTTTCCCATTTTTCTCCCCCTCGTAAAGTTCTCCTTTTCCATGAATCATAAAAGAACAAAAATACATTTATGAGGATATGGCTTTATAGTCCGGCTCAAAAAAGTTTTCTCCGAGTTTAAATGTCGAGAAGAATGTAGTCCTTCTTAAAAAGAGTGTGTATGTGTTTATGCATTCCGAATGTTGGGAAAATTGTTCAAATAGCCATAAATTTATGGGATAAATGCATTGAAAGTCAATTTTTTTTTTTCATAAAAGTGCAATTGAACATTAAAACTTTCAAAAAATACAATCAAGTCCTAAAACTTGTTACGAAAGTGCAATTAAGTCACAAAACTTTAAAAAAGTGTAATTAACGGAAGGACTTAATCGAACTAATTTGACAAGTTTTTGGACTTGATTGTACTTTTTAAAAGTTTTAGGACTCGATTGCACTTTCGTCATAAGTTTTAGGACTTAATTGCAATTTTTAAAAGTTTTAGGACTTAATTATACTTTCGTGACAAATTTTAGGACTTCCGATACACTCATTACTAAATTTATTGTGTGACTATCAATTCAATCATAAACTTTTCAATTTAGTCAATATAGCCCTAAACCTTTCGACGGTTTTTCAATGTAGTTCTTCCGGCCAATTTTATCCGAAAATTGTTGATGTAGCAATCCGGTTAACACCGACTGTCCTACGTGACATGCCCGGCACCGACATACGATTTTTTCTTACAAGAGATTTAAAATATTTTGGACAATTATCTCCTGTGCGCTAGTTATAATAAAGAAACAGTACATATTTTGAAAATTGAAAAATGTTACTTGACTCGAAAATATCTAGCGAGCAGTCACTCATTGACGATGACAAAATGATAAATTTTCTTGTGGCCCTTCTGCGTGGTAGAATTCCAGCCACACAACAGGTGGAAAAGCAACTGTCTCTTCTGAGTTTTGCTCAGGAATTAAGTAATGAATAGTCGATCAATCTTTTTTAACATCATTTTCCACAGATTAGTAAATTTAAACCCGATGGGATGTCATGTAGGGTCCCAAAATCTTCCTTCAAATAATATTCCTTTAGGTCTATGGTCGAGATTGTTTTTATTATAATGGGGCACATGGATAAAAGCATGAGATCTCAGCTAACTCCAACAAGACGTCAAGACCATGGCCATTGACTCGACTCCTTTATCAAAATCTAAAGAATACCCAAGCTCTCACAAAAATATCGCCAGGATATAATAAAAAAGGGAGATAGCAAGCGAAGAAAATACACACACATATATATACACATTTATCGGATTAAATTAACATTTGGTTTAAGATTGAGCGTGAGATGGAGAGGCAAGCAAGTGCCTCGAAATATTGTTGAACCCCAAACATTTACGCTCCATTTGCAGTTAGATATATTCACCGGGCATGATTTACCGATCAATTTACGAATTTTAAGCTGTCAGATAAATGCAATCCTTCGTTATCAATGTCCTCTATTTGCATAATCGACGTCTGAATCATGCTAAATACGAAGCCTCGGAACATCTGTTGAGAGGATTTTGTGCAGTAATTATGGTCGGGAAGCCAAGTTCTCTCTCTAAATATATTTTTTTTCTCAATTGAGATTACGACTTTGCAGTTTCTCTTGCTCATAGACATTGAGGGAAGAAGTCCTTCTTGCTCAGTCTAGGGTTGAAAAGAGTTGTGAAGGGTAGAAGAAATGTTGTCTGGCACGAGGGAAGACTAAGAAGGATGCTAAGGTACGACTTCACTATTTCACTTGTGGCGCATGCGATGCCGTAATGACGATGAAACCCTAATCAACTGCTGTGTCCTTTTCTTATTGTGGACCTGTCGTGATGAAACCACATCTCACAAGATTTTACATAGCTTAGGCCTCCTTCACAAACTTCACTGTCCAAGTATAGAAGAGCGAAGACAAGATGTCAATTCGCATACCCCAGAAAAGGGAAACCACTATGATCATTTCTTGATTTGTTATGCTCCGCATATGTCTTAATTACCTCAGATCAAGAAGGTTAGGTGAACTAATTCCACTTTATGCTATCGTGAATTCATTAGATGACGATGCCGTTGTGCACTGATCGACTGCAATCGAACTGTGGGAGTTCTAATTAGAGACTTGCATGTCTTGGATGTTGTTTCTCAGCAAATTGAGATATGGCGTTATATTTAAATTAAGAAGACTAGTATTCTGGTTTGAACTGCATGTTTGTAGTAAAATGTTACTGAGAAAGAAAGGTGATAAATTATTTTAGGGTTTTACTATCGCAAATGTTCGATTAGGTTGTTTGACATGATCGCCGCGTTGATAACTCGATACCAGACAAGATGCAGAAGAGGAGAACGCATAGTAACTAAGCATTATATGAGAGGAAAAAATTGCTGAACTTCACGTGCATCGTAAAATTTAATGAGAAAAATACGTGGTTCTTACATTTTTAATCACCGAATTACACATCACGGTTTCGCGGCTTGTGTATCACATGCCTTTGAAGGTCAAGCCAGATAGCAATTGACAGGAACTAGTTGAAAGCGTACCATCGGCGAATTACAAGTCGACAATTATGATATGTTGCTGTCGTGTATGTCGTGGATGACTCCTCCTTGTTTATATAATCACGTATGCCTCCACGAACTAAGTCGATTGCATGGCCATGCATTTGCCTTTTGTCACGTCAATGTACTCTAATCGTTATTTTTTTATATAGATATACTCTCCTCTCTGCGTAGAGACGTCGGCGATATAGGGAACGAAAAGGGGACTTAGCATTAGCAGAAGTTAATGATTTTGCCAATTCAGTAAAGGTCTATGGGGAGGGGGGGCCATTAAACCCTAAGATCTTGAGCTTTCATCACATTAATTGTTTTGCCTGCCTATTTATCATGAGCAGGAGCAGTTCGCTGCTTATCATAAATATAGAACTCTCTCTAGTTGATCTCACTAACAATTGACAGATGATGGCAAAATTGTCAAAAAAGTCCTTAACCTATTGCACTTTTGCTAATTCAATCTTAAACCTTTTAAGTTTGTGCCAATTTAGGACTGAATTGGTACAAACTTAAAAGATTTAGGACTGAATTATCAAAAATGTATTAGGTTTATGACTTTTTTGACAATTTTTCCATTGATAGATAATTCCCTACACTGAAGATTTTAGTTAGACCAAGTAATTAATGAGGCTGGGACCACAAAAACCAAATCCATATGTACACGATGTCCATAAGTCGATGGCGCGTTCTTGTGAAATCGATTCTTTTGATTGTCTCTCTTATAAAGGAAACCAATTGCTGCTACCGTCACTATCAGGATCCATTTTTTCTTGTTATTTCACAAGAACTTGAACAAGAAACTAGCCATGGCAGAGAAAAAAGTTGCAAAAAAGAGAGAGCTTGAGCTCAGAAGGTGATAACATGTTGTTGCCGAGTTTAAGCCCATCTTGTTGTGTATTCTTTCACAGGGATGTTGCAGAGGAAAAGCTATGCACGGGTCTTTGAGTTCAACGTTGAGATGCCCCATGTCAATTGAACTTTTGCATATTCAGACTGACTTTTTACTTATAAAGCCAAGAAGCTTTCACATGGTCGTGCTTCCTTGTATGTGATGACTTTGCATATGGATATCCGGCAATTCTCCTGACTAATCGTTTGATAAATGGTGATGATGTTGTCGCTGTAGTGACCAGAGCGCGAAAAGGTCACGCGGAATTGGCTAAGACAATTTTCGTTGCGAACCATCGAAAGATGGAAAAGCTAATTTACACATGCAGCCAAGGAGACACAAATTTTAAAGGCGACGAAACTCACATGGCGGATTCGCTTTGGCTCGCGACAATCTCCGAATCTCAGGGATGATCGATCGTGCGAGCTCTAAATCGGACCGGGTGAGAAAAGCAAGTGACTTGCATAGAACCGAGTAAGTTAAAGTAGGAATTTGGAAAAAGATCTCTCCTTTACACATGCCTCTCTCTCTCTCTCGGAGCTAAGTACAGCTAATCATGGCATTATTTATCTGACAAGTTGGGCCAACATTATCTTATGCAATGGTTTTTTAGTTAGAGACCTGTACGATTAATCCACGAGGGAATAAACAGGGCGATTGGCAAAAACCCAGAAAAAAAAAGAAAAAGAAAAAGGAATCGTGAGCAGCAGAGAGAGACAGCATTAGTGCGTCACTATATGCAATTTCTTCTATAAACAATGGCTCGGTAACGGTGACATATAATGTTCATGTCATACTCATAGCCACTGATCTCCTTCGTTATAGTCAAGAAAGGAAGCGAAAGCCTGACAGAAGTTGGAGCCAGCATTTGCTTGATGATTATCATGAACACAGTCACTACTCGTTGCTGCCCAACCCAGACCTTGCACTTGGCTCTGAGTGGCGAACAGATCGTCATTGCTCGTGTTGATGTTGTTGTTGTTGAATTGATCTTGATTATCGATGCCATTGATGCCTGAGAAGTCGGAATTCAGGAGCTCTGACAAGCAGATCTCCCCAATCTCAAAGTCATCCATCAACAGATCTGCCGGAATATCCCCCGTGAATGGCGGCAAGACCCCGGTGGGAGCCAGGTCCTCCGCCGCCGCCGCCACCAAGTCTGTGTCGATAGGATCTTCGTTTCGGTGAAGTTCTTGTTCTGGTGGTGGGTTGATGAGGATCTTGGAGCACTTCAATGTCTTGGTCTTGACCAAATGAGGATCAGGCTTACTTGGTTGTGACTCGGATGCACTATTATCATCGGTAGACATTTTCGATGTCTCGGAATACTTCGGGTTCTGTACTTCGTGGGGTCGGTCGTCATGATGATGATGATTTGGGGACAACTGGTCGACATGACCATCGCGAGATTGGGAGTTGGCTTGATTATTGCTCTGAACCTTCCTGCCTAAGCTGGTGTTCCAGTAGTTCTTTATTTCATTGTCTGTTCGCCCTGGAAGTCTCCCAGCTATCAGAGACCATCTAAGCAAAAGTTCCGGTGAGTTCATCTATACACAACAGTTCAATGACTTACCAAACCAGTGACTTACACACGGTGAGATGAGATCAGAACAAATTGAAGAATTGAAAAAGGCTACCTGTTCCCCAGAAGCTTGTGAAGCCTGACGATGAGCTCTTCCTCATCAGGTGAGATGTTGCCTCTTTTGATGTCAGGCCTCAGGTAATTCAGCCATCTCAGCCTGCAACTCTTGCCACATCTCTTCAACCCTGCAAAAAAATTTCTTCCGTCATTTTCTAGTGAGTAATGAAAATCATCTCTCAAGAATCAGACGACCCGGATGACTCTTGATCTCTCTCTCCCCCACTATCTTGAAAAGCTCATTCAAAGCAAGTACAAGAGAAAAACTACTGGCAAATTTAAGGACCTGATTTCTTGGGGAGGTTCCTCCATCTGCCCTCGCCGTGAGCCTTGATGTAGTCGGTGAGGATCTTGTCTTCTTGAGCCGTCCAAGCACCTCTGTTCAAGCCCTCCTTGGAGCAGCAAGGGCTTCTTCCCATCTCTGCAACCTCTCTCTCTCTCTCTCTCTCTCTGGGGCTGTGGTTTCTCTCAGTTTACTTTCTGGGTGTTCTGCATTACCTTTCCTCTGGTCTAGGATACTTGGTGGTGCTTATATAGCAACCATCATTTGGTCATATCGCTACGTGCATACGCACACATTGCTCCGTTTAATTTGTCCCCTTTGCCTATTTCAATTTCCGTGAGAGAAGGAAACAACGTACGCGGACCCTTTGGAAATTCATAAAATCAAAACGTGACTGAATTCCAAAAAGATTATTCCCTCTCGTCACTGATGCTTTTTCCCGAATACATTTCATAATCATAAAATATTTCGGAACTTTTGGTTGCAGGTGCCGCTTCTGGGGACCAGTGTTTTTTTAATTATTTCAAAAATGTTCCCTATATATATGGGGTGAATAATAATATGCGTGAATCTTTTCGCTCTAAATTAATATCGTTTCGTCAAAACTATGAACGGAAATCAAGAGCCCTAAGATCGAGATTGATATTTCTCTGTTAGATGGAGTTTCAACATGTCTCGAAATATATATTATATATATATATAAAAGAAATGTTGACACTTGACACATGCATTAAATGTCAGCATTAATTTTTTTTTTTTAATCTCAGATCATATATTGGTCAACATGGTATCTTAAACAAACATGCACGATAACGGGTGTACTCTATCCAAATAAACAAATGTATCACTTGTAAGAAAAGAAGATATTAGTTAATCTAGTCGGCAACATGAATCCATGTGTATGCGATTCTCCTGCGAATGATCGCAAAAGAAAATTATCGTTTTCTCGGCGATTTTGGAGGAAAATATTCTGTATCATATTGCGAAAACAAAAACCAAATGCAATGTATGATTCATTAAGCTAAAGAATTTAGACGACTTGTGATACTTAGAAAATAAAAACTAAAAATTAGAAAAAAAGAAAAAAGGAGCAAACGTGAATCACCAGCTTTGCACATCCAAAAATGGGCATGCACGTTCGATGAGAAAGAAAAAAAAATCTGACACGCATCTGGTACGTAAATGCATTATTTACTATCGTCTCCAGTGCTGTGGACCGACATGATCATCGTCTCGCAGTGTAGGTCTCTAAAACTCGAATCGTGTTATTTTATTTTATTAACCCTATCTCCCAATTATCACTCTCCTGTTTCGTGTCCGCGTCTCAAGCTAACTTTCTCGTGCTGTGTCTTGAAAGTTAGTTGGACTCAGCCGCCTCTCTCTCTCTCTCTCTAAGAATTCGAAGAAGAGTCAAGAGGGTGAGAGGTACACAGCACCAGCAAGGCCATAAGAGTAATGTCACTGACGATATGTGGCATCGCAGTTTTGCATGGCCCTATCTCATGTTGGACCGTCCATGTCTCCATCATCTGTTTGTTCGTAGGGAAGAGGCAATTCATGTTTTTTTTTTTTTGGGAGGTTTTAAACCTAAACCTAAACCTAAACCTAATCTTTCTTGAATTGATTGAAGATATATGGGATTGATTAGATTAGTTTTTGTCGCAAGTTGTTTTGCAAATTCAAAAGGGGCCGACGAAATCTGTTCATGAACCGTTTTGACGCATCTTCACTTTTTTCAATGTATATGTTCGACGTGAATGGAGTTGGGTCGCCCATTCTCATGCTCTTTCTTGGTACTTCATTCTTCTTTTAGATGTTATGGATCAAAACATTCGGTCCTCGCATGTGTTGGATTTACGTACTCTAAAATTTTTTCGATGTTTCGCTAGTTTCTAGATTGAGAGCATCAAGATAAAAATTATATGACCCACACATCACCCTAATGATTTAAGCTTTTTAAAGTAATGAATCGACTATATCTAACTTTATTTTAACGAATTTTCTCATTGAAGCTTTCCCATTACTCTATAGAATATATGAGGCTTTATATTGTAATCCTTTTTCTGCTATATACATTCCCCAATTTCATCTCACAACTGATTGGGATCTTGGGCATATGCTTCAATGCATCTATTTTTGGTTTCACGGATATATAATATTCCCATGTCTAATCAAAGAAAGTAAATTATAAAGTCAAAAGTCCAATAATTTTCAGAAAGATTTCCTCGATCAATTACTTCTTTAAGAGTCAAATAAAGATCCTAAGCTAGGAAGTACGTAGGACTTGGGTAGCCCTATATATATTATACATATATATTTACACACGCATTTGACTATCTGGTTATAACATAGTGATACGCAATGACCCCTTTTCCACAGCCTTCTTCTAGAATTTTTGTATTACGATGCAAACTCACCCTCTGCCAATATAATAATATAATCGGTATGAAACAATCTAAACATTCACGCTATTAAATCACAAAGAAAAAAGGGTTCTAACCATGGGATTGCGATCTCAACTTCTTCTCTGTTTTCTTTTTCCTTCCATAACTCATCAATTATATCGGTAATACTAAAAATTTTGCGATTTGGAGGACACATATCATACACTTTGGGGCGGAATGTGTCTAAAGCACTCGTTGCCATCTGATCATTTGAGTCCCACACGAGGCGACCGACTAAATTACGTTGATGAGGATCCATTATTGACAACGGTTGACTTGAAGCAAGTCCATAATCCCGTTTCAATTATCTCGTGTGCAGTAATTTTCGATTTATATCTTTATCTAAAGCGAAGAATGATGACTTTTGTGAATGGAGTTGCACGATACTATCAAAGATTATCCCCTTCTTCACTACATACATAGCAAGCAACCAAATTTGATATTTGAACTCTAGGGTGAAGTCAAATCTCAAAATGGCACGTCTGAAAATCGAGCTACATTGGTGCTTCATGCACAAGATAAAACGCCTTGTATTTCCAAAGTTTCAAGTGAGACAAGAAAGCTACGATGCGTCTTTTCTATCGACTCACATGCTGGCATTGGACAATTGAAGCAATAAATTCAGTAGTTGGAAAGCTGCCAAATCCAAAGCCCTATTCTTATAAATTTATTTTTTGGCCAAAATCACGGCATTCATTCAGCTCATCGAAAAGCCAGTCTTCCGGTGCTTTCCAATAACCTATTTTTTTACAATCTACGCCCCCCTAAATTGCCCATATTTTACCCCATTGTTACCTCCACGACACCACAATCCTTTTCATTTTTGACAAAGTTGGTATTTTCACAACTACTCTCGAGAAAATTTGCGATATGGGTGTGGAAAATCTACGGTCCATCCCTTCCAAACCCCTCTAGGTCTTTCCCATTTGAGAACCCTCGGATGTCACATCAGAATATGTTGTGAAAAACTTTCAGAATCGTTTTAAGGGTATATTCAATTCATAGAAGCTATTCCCCTTAATGACAAAATTCGTCTCGTCACGACTCTCTCTCTCTCTCTCTCTTCCTACATATAAATATTATGATTTAGGAGGAAATGTCCCCACATAGGGGGCCAAAAAAGGGATCTCAAGGAAGAGAGGTCGATCAAACGTTTGAACCACAAGAGCGCCTCTTAATTTAAGTTTTAATTAGCAGATCTAAGCAACCGAGTAACTCAAGTAGTGCTTTAACAGATCGTTCGTTATTAACTATTCTGAAATAATGATAGGCATATATATTAAATAGACGAAAAAATATGATTGAGATCGTGAGCAGCGACACGATATATCGTTGTTGGACATGTGATACGATATAACAATTATCAAGATTCGAACGGTAAAAATCAAAACGATAATAAGTAAGTTGTGAGATGAACACCATCATATATTATATATATATAAAGAGAGGTAAAAGAAGAATCAAATGGTATGGAGGATATTCGCTTTGGATGATAGCGTGGCAATCGACCATCCCTCCACACACTTGAAAATTTTAAAAGGACGTTCCATCACAGGGACAGGCATGATGGTCACTATGTATGAAGAAAAGTTTGGAAATCATTAAAAAGGGTTGCCAACGTATGCTTTGTGCTCATTCGACACTGGTCCAACTTGGCCTTTGGACAACGATTGCGCCAATCGTGCTCTCGAGCTGTGCCGCATTATTGTTTTGGCGAGCAACGCCTCGGGCGATTGTAGTCTTGCGGGCACAATTATGGTGGTCGCATTCGCATCTTTTTATCTTTCTTTCTTTTCTGGCCTAACAAATCACATCTCGAAATGTAGGAATCGATTTTCGACCAATTTTTTAACTTTATTTTTAGGAATTGAATGTAGGAGATTACGCTTTGGCCCTCCGGTCGGACGGAGGAATCCGCACATGGCGGAGCTTTTGTTAAGTCCGTTGCCGGGTGGAAAAGAAAAGTTCTCCGAATATTCGTCTTGATGAGGCCGTGTATCTATAGGATGGGCATCTTGGTGCGGTCGAGTTCAATGAAGACGGGACGAGTGGTTGTAGCGAATGGTGATTGTGACAAAAGAATTACATGGTTGAACTCATTTGTGCTATCTTGAAAGGCTTTGTTTTCATCTTTTATATAGTTTTGAAATTCGAAAGATGTGACACAATACTCGGATTATTAAGAGAGAAAGACGGAAATATTTAGATTCCTTGTAAATTATTAAAAAAATTAAATATTAAATCATGCTTTTATCTAATAACTTAAAATTTTAAAACAGTCGGTAGTGATCATATAAAATCTCATATAATATCAAAGCAGGAAATCTTGAGTTCAAATATTGCCAGTCCCCCCTATTTGCCTCCTCATTTCCTATTTCTACGCTTTAAACTTAGGCCAAAGTCTAGTTTACTCGTGAGGAGGAGTATTAGAATAATTAAATATTAAACCACGCATTCATCTAACAGCTTAAGCTTTTAGAATAGTTAACAGTAGTCCCACAAAATTTCACATAAATCGATTAAATCGCGTTGTTTCTCTGCAAAAGCCTCGAGTTGCTGCAACAACAGCTGGTGAGATGTTGAAGCACATTGTTCAAGTAGCAGTATGTTGAATGATTTGAATGAGCTATTCGGGGAGTCAGGTAGCTCCATCTTGTAGTCATGAATATCTTTTCTTGGAACCTTAGGCCGTGTTTGGTAAAATTCAAGATTATCCCATTCTGTGTTTGGTACCTGTTTAAGATATGATAAATATGGATGTAACAGGGATATAGCCCGAATAATATTATTCCATGGGAGAGGTGGATAGGATTTCTAATATCCATAATATAAAAATTATTTTCTCGAATAACGAACTTCTCAAATTAATAAAATTTAAAAATAATATTTGAATTCTAATATGAGACATTAAAAAAAATTAACAACAAATTCGTTTTTATTTATTCTTATTATTATTTATATATTCGAATTTAATATATATTTATATTTATTACATATTTTAGGTATTATGGTATTTTAGGTATATTAGTATAGTTTACTATTTACTAAGATTTTATTAGAGAATGATGGAGGGGGAAAAAGAAAGAAAGAAAAGAATTAAAAAAAAGAAAGAGGAAACATAATAAAAAAAAAAGCAAATAAAAACGAAGTAGGCAAGAGTGTTGTAGGAGATTCTAACTATCTCCGTTTGTGCAATTTTTAGTTTCATTTATATTAATATGTCATTTATACCAAATAATAGACATGATAGAATGTGAATATATCCTGCCATATTACTGTGATTTACCAAACAATAGATAAGATATAGTAAAATCTCTGGATTTCATTTCCTATCCTATTTTGACTAGAAATCCAGAAGACCAAACATAGGAGATATGATTAGACCCTAATAAAGGATAAACAAGTTTTGAAGACAGTAGAAAGTAAGTATGGCGTTCAATGCTTTTGTTTGCTTGACACTAGAGTCTAAGAAACTAAGGGCTTACATGGCAAAAATTTTGGAATATAATTTAAGTTCCAGAAATAGGTTTGGAATGGTTTTAGAAAACAAATCTGTTTGATAACGCAATTTTTTTTTTTTTTTGGAACAAATTTCTGTTCTAGAAATAGGTTTGGAATAGAAATTAAAAGTTAAAATTTTCTACTTTTTTATTTTCGGAACAAAAATCAGAAGTTAAAAGGCCTTCTCTTTCTCTCCTCTCTCTTTATGACTCACTCTTCTCTCTCTTTCTCGACTCCCCACCTCCTCCCTCCCCTCCGCCACCTCAGCCGATCGCCGCTGCCTATCTATCACACCTGCTGCCTCTTCACCACCTCCTGCCATTGCCGGTCGCCAATTGCTGGGGTCGTCAGAAAAATAAAAATTTTATATTATTATTAAACGAATTTTATTCCGATAATATAAATTTTGTATCGTTATCAAACGCATTTCTCTGCTTAGAAATTGATTTCTGAAACGAAAATTTTGTCATTTGCACTAAGCCAGCCATGATCGTTTCCACTTCTTTCCAACATCTTTCCTACAACCATGCTTTGTTGACCATCATTCTGCGAGTGGAATATGGCCGCCTGCCGGGTCGGAAGACTTCCTACTGCAAATCTATGCATTTTTTTTTATGAATATTTTAATAATATTTTGAGAATATATATAGTTCTTTTTCTTTTTCTTTTTACTTTTTTGGGGGCTACTCGTTGGCCATTGGGCGAGGGTCGCAAAGCCTTGAGTGCCCTCAGTCCATACAGAGAAAAAAAGAAGAAAGAAAAAACCATAAAAACTATTTTTAAAAAAATTCAAGATATTATTGAAATATTAATAATAATAAAAATGTCCACGTCAGCGCCGACCGCGCTATATGGGACAACTGGTATCCACGTCAGTGATTTCCGGCTAAAATTGGCCAGATGAACTCAATTGGTACTAATACAAAAGGTTTATAATTAAATTGATCTAATCGAAATGTTTATGACTAAATTGGTACTAATGCAGTAGATTTAGGATTTGACTGCAAAACGTTTAGTAGAATGAGAAAATGGTGTGATATTGAGAGCTCATGTGTCCTGTGTAAACACCCCCAAGAAATCCAGGAATCGTTTAGTTTCAGGTTGTGCACCCTTTCTAAGAGAGTTTGGGTCTGTCGAACTCCAACAGGTTCATCGGCGAACAGGATGGAGAGTTGAGTTGGGCTTTGCGAGCTATGAAGACTGAGAGTTAGAAGACCATTGGGTGATTCATTAGAGCACTTCTCCTGAAGTTGACACAGTTATTATACAGCTGCGCAGACAACAATCTTCACGAGTTGAGGGAGACATGTAGAAGATGGAGGATCAATGTTGTCTATGGTGGCGAGATTCAGTAGTTGTTTCTAAATAATTCCTAATGAACATGTATATGGCATGATATAAGCTTGGTAGACCCACGGCCACCCCTAATTTAGAAAATATCGACGGTCATGTCGAACATAGTATTATTTCGGGACGTCCAACACGTGAACCCTAGTCCATGTCATGCTATAATCAATTAATTGGCCTTTAATTGCGAAGAATTTCATAATCTCTCGATACCAGCTTTTGTTTTGGGGTTTTCTCTACGTGACATTTGAATGGTGCAAAAGAGAAACGCGTTATGTTCCCATCATCATATCATATCAATAGTCGAATCCAAATATGCACACGGCCCGACTGTTAAGTCGTTTAGTTTTATATTGGGTTGGTATACGTCGAAGTCGTGACCCTGCCTCCTGGTGGGGCAATTCTACATTAATTTGGGATTTTTAATTGGTGCAATTTGAGCACAAATACAATATTGGACCGACCTCAAAATGTTCCTTTTATGGTACTGATGCTCTATATCAACGATGTTGTCGCGAATTTTCTGTACCCGAAGTTGACGCGCACGATAGGGAGACTCATGGATTATTTCACCGACAGTGCTCCCTCAACGATACGTTTACTTTCACATTTTACTAAAAGATCCTTCAATATAGACACTTATTAAACTATATAAGTTCATTAAAGATAGTAAAGAAACAACACGAAATACTCGCATAACAATGATGTTTAATCGGTCACATGATCATTAACATCGTCTTAATTCGATATCGGTCTTTCCTCGTGCTTTCAGTATGGTGTCCTATGAAAATTGTCATGCCCTCTTTCGATATATATCAACTATAAATCTACATTATTAATTGAAGAATGACACTAAATAAACTAAAAACTAATTCCACTAAGTTGATTTATGAGATCTGGAAACGGGTTTCGTTATATTGAACTAATTAAGTTACGAAGCGTGCAATACAGGCAAATAGAGACAGAATTTTTCTTCTCATTAATTAATTGGCAATATAATCTTGTTTTATTAGTCCACAATCTAATTACGCAGAAGAATCTTCAAACCTAAATAATGACAACGCCACCCTCAAGGGGAGTTGGGGACCAGGTTGGTCTTTGGACGTTTATCAAGTGGGGTGGTTCATGAACCCATGACCTCCTCACTTTTCACCTAAAACAAAATTAAGACCACTTTAAAACATGCCTGAACCAATCAATTATCTTAAACGTGCTTAAATTTCAACTCTGCCCTGAATATTAGCTAGCCCGCACAATATTATATGCGGTACTAAACTCATCTTTGTCCATAGTTGTAATAATTTAACAAGAAATGAAGATGCGAATTATTATCACCACATTTTTTTTTATCTATATCAGATGGAAAGAGTCTGGCAGCGCCAGTGGATATCTGGACCACAAAGAAATGTTACCTTAATCAATTAATCTCTACTTGAGCTTAATGTTTATAATTTTGCTACCACCATGCATGTGTAGTGAGTAAGTCCTACGATAATATTGACTAATGGTCACAAGATTTCAGGCCATCAGAGTGCGTTATATAATCAGCTGGATCTTGGAGTCTTCTCTCTTGGATTTATTCTTATAAAAAGAAGATTGCATAATAATTATGGTTAAGGTTACGTCTCACTGGTCATGTTCAGGCGACACATGTCGGACTCTCAATGGCTAATTGCTCTTTAGAAAGAGATGAATTGGTAACAAGCATGTTATGCAAATTCTTATCACTAATTGTAGAATCCCTTAAGTCTTTAATGAATATCGAGCACAGAGAATCCCGATCAGATGATAATTATGAGCACATCGTTATCCTCCAATTGGTTGAGACGTTAGTGAATTTTCATTTAAGGAATTAAAGGTCATTAGTTCCTACTCCACTAAGTACGTGGAAAGCGTTCTAAATTAGGGCCATCTGAACAGGTCAAAGGCTTGGACTTACCGGTTTAGGGGACTTGCCGTTGCCGGGTTTTTCATGGCCTTCGAGCATTGGGGGTCTTCACGTCTGTGCTCCCGAGTTATACATATACAAAATAGAAAAGCAGATTGTCTTTAACATGATTTGTGCTATTCCGCCGTGGCTTTCTACCTTATGAGCCGACCATTAACAATATCAGGCTAAGCATGAAACTATCCCCTTGAACTCATGGATAAGTTGATGACGATGGTCTCAAATTTCAGGACCAACCTCTTCCGTGCATAAACATGCAATTTTTTTTCATTTTTCTCCTTTTCATTTTTTTTTTTTCAATTTTTGCTCGGCTACCGGGCGTGCTTAAGATGAAAACGGTCCGTGCAATGTATTTAATGAACCTTGAACCAGTAGTAAAATAAAAACGGGTCATTAGATTTGGTAATAACCCAAGTGGAACTGAAAAAATTATTTAAAAAGTCTTAAATATATTGCAATTGTGCCAATTCCATTTTAAACTTTTTTTTGGCCAATTGAGTCCTAGACTTTTTTGCATTTGTACCAATTCAGTCCATCTAGCCAATTTTGAAAAGTTGGTGCTGATGTAGATAATTTTTAATAATATTTTAATTTTTTTTTCAAATTATTTATTTATTTATCTTTTTTTTTCTTTCCTCCTTCTTCTACAACCGGTCACCGAGGTTGACCTCACTGGCCTTGGGTGAAGCTCGCCCCTGCTAGCTACTGGCAAGTGCGAGTCTCGCTCGTGGCTAGGCGAGGTCAAGGCTTGCTCGAGGATCCTCACCCAGCAACGGCAAGGCTCGCCAGTGGCTGGCGAGGGCGAGCTTCGCTTGAGGTCGACCTTGCTAGCAATCGGCTAGAGGAAGAAGGAGGGAAGAAAAAAAAGAAAAAAATTTTAAGAAAATATTATTTAAAATTGTCTACATTAGCGCTGACCAGCCAAAATTGGCCATGTGGACTGAATTGACACGAATGCAAAATGTTTAGGACTTAATTGGCCAAAAAAAGGTTTAAGTCTAAATTGGCACAATTTTAATAGATTTAAAACTTTTTTTGTAATTTTCTTCGTGAGACTCACCCTTCATGACGGTCCAAATTTAGTTCGATACATGTGCTAGGCTCTATTGGGCTACGCATGATAACATTTCTGTTTCACAATTTCTGTTCCAGAATAATTTCTAGAATAGGTTTGGAACAGAAATCAGTTTGGTAACGCAATTTCATTTTTCTATTTTTGGAACAAATTTTGATTCTAAAAATCATTCTGAAACAAAAATCAGAAGTTAAAATTTTCAATTTTTAGAATAGAAATCAGAAATTTTCTCTCTCATCTCTCTCTCTTTTCACAACTCACTCTCTTCTCTCTCCCAACTCCTCATCGTCACCGCCCACTAATTGCCAATGCCGCCTACCTACTCGCCGTCGCCGCTCGCCACTGATCACCGTTAGCCATCCGTCGCCCGCCCTCCAATTGTCATCGCTCATTGATCGCCACCAATTGCCACCCGTCACCGCCCTCACCACCTGCCACCCACCGCTGCTCGCTTGCTCGTCGCCGCCCACTCGTTTGCCAACCGCCGCCACCTATCGCCGTCGTCCACCGCCCGCCACCAGTTGTCACAAGTAATCAATTGTCACCGACTGCTGCCCGCTGACTGCCACCAATCACCGCCGTCCACTGTCGCCCGCCTTCCATCGCCGGTCGTCGCCACCATTCGTCAACCGCCACCTTTGGTCGCCACCACCGTCTATCGCCCACTGATCTTCACTGTCCATCACCGTTTGGTGCCGTTAAAGAAATAAAAATCTTATATTGTTATCAAACAAATTTCTATTTTGGGAATAAAAATTTTGTGTTGTTATCAAACGCGTTTCTCTGCTCAAAAATTGATTTCTAGAACAGAAATAAAAAAAAATCAATTTCTTTTCAGAAATTGACTTCTAGAACATAAATTTTGTCATGCGCGCCTTTGATCTAATAATTTCTCCTCTTAACAACACGCGACTCGTGTTTTCGTTATTCTTTTTCAGCACGGCGAGCAGACCTGCACGTACTCATTACATGAGAATGGTCCACGCCACGCAATTTAGCGACTAGCAATGGCAGGGAGGTGGAGGCCATAACCAAATCCAAGTATCTGTGAATTGAATTGACATGACTCTGTGCTTTGTACCTTACAACGCAACGAAAAATCCAGAGCTAAACGATGTTTGAATGAGAGTTAGTGGTCCACTGTACAGAAATAAAAAACCTAGGACCATATAAAAACCGGGACAATCTCTGCCTCCAGAGGCATTGGAAACCTTCCAACGAACAGCTGGTCGATGAAGGTCGCTGTGCCAACTCCCATGTGATTTTTATCCCTTTTCACTTTTGTTTACAAGCCTCCCGGAACCGGTGAAGTGGTCGGTATAGATTCCGAGTAGGTAATCACAGAAATATGTTAGTTAACTAGGGTTTCAACATCTAGTATCATAACTTTTGTATTCAACATTGAAAAGTTCCCTTTAAGTCCAAAAGGTAAGTTTGGCTAGGCCTCATCAACTTTTTAGTTAACGCAACACGCTTTAAATATTGGGTATGATTTGGTTCGTTGATGAAATACCTTTCAAAATGTGGATCAATATGGAAATCGATGAAGGATATGAAGTGTCTTTCGTTGATTCTTGGATGAGAAGCACAAATTGACAAGAAAATTGAAGATATAAAGATTGGAGGCAATCGTAGCCAACCGTGTAAAAGGATATCGGAATGTAAAAATAACGAGGAGATAAAATTGAACAACGGGGTTTATTGATTGATTGGTGGTCATTTGCTTGAATTATAATCCTAATACTTATAGCTATCAGCGGACCCACTACTAGGCAATCATGGCCTCATCACTCGCCCCACTTCGACGGTTTCTTCCGCAATTTGCAATCCCTTCTCCTGAGGTTTTAACAGCACACGTTTCTAGGCTATTATCATTCGTGGTTTTCGAGATTTATGCCTCCACGAACGGGTGATTGTGATGGCTTCACGATCGAATGGGTTGTCACAATTGCAGCCGAAATTGTTGGCTTCGTGACATGAACGCATATCTTAATCTTTATTTATAGATCTTCACTTCAGCTTCGGTTTTCTTTACAGCCGAGCTAAGTCTCATTTATGAACACTCGTTGCTCAACCCTTAGCAATTTTCTCTTGTATCGCCTGGCAGCAATTCCTCATCACCTTTGTCGATTACGTATAGTTAACGACCAAAAAGACTTAGCAAATTTTATTTCCATCATGCAATGCTCAATCTTATCCAGTCCGAGTGAATGGTGAAGGGCTTTTACAACTTTGGGTGTCAACATATTCATTTGTTTTAATATTCGTTTATGATGTATACATTGAATATGACCCTTTAAGTATTGTTTTGCTCGTCGGTAGGTAATTAGATCTCCGTGTACAAGTTGATTAATTTTTCGAAAAGGAATTATAGGTCTCCGACACACTTGAAAACTATTAGAAAGAGTCGCCCAAAGGAAGTAGAGTGTTTCATTATGTAGCTCCCCGACATACTTTTGCCAAGACATGGGAAATATTCCGTGGTTGGCCCTTCACTTTGCGTGTGCATGGGAGGCTCGCACGTGATGTAGCACCTGAGAACTCGATTTCTTTGGAAACATCGGCATAAGCTCCCGGTTCATGTGAGCCCAGTACATGTGAGCCGCTAGATTCGGTGGCGCCGGTACCGAGCCCATATGATCGTGTGGTTCATGTGTGATGGGCTTGCATGTACGAGATGCGTATTTTCGATCCTTTCTTTGCGTCCGATTTTTAGATCTCTTCATGGATCATGGAGCCCTATTGAGAGTGAAAAGGTGAATTTAACATGCCGTTGCGAAAGCCAAACAGGATACCACCTAAGCAACACCGTTTACCAAAAATACAAAAACCATACCAAAAATGATCGATGATAATGGCATTACATATACTCACACCGTCATACAAAACTATATCCGTAACGATAGGATATTTGTCATATGCAAGTTATTTAGAATATATAGTTAAAAAGGACAATCATAATTAAAAATGTATGCTACAACATTTTTTTTTGTAATTAAATCTAATAAAAAGGCCACGTTTACCAAAAAAAAAATATTTTGCTTATCGGAAATAATTATTGTCGGCAAAGTATTAGAGGGGAGGGGTAGAAATACTTATAGACTCCTATAACTGTGTTTGCCGCGCTAAAAATAAAGGGATGAGATAAAAAGAAGAGACTTTAATGAAAAATTGAAATTGACTATTCTAAGCTAGCCAAACACGTGTCGATCGAGGCATGGCTCAGCTTGCATCCTCCATTGCCTATGGTCCACGTCAAACAATAATAATTTGAAACGCCTGAGGAAAATTAATGAAGCAATTGCTGATTGGTGCTAATCCATCACAAATCAGATGATTATTATCTTGGAGGACGTCTCTTTGGGAAACACTCGTACAACAGCTTTTCTAGTGGACCATTTTATGAGATAACTTGGGTTCATTGATCGCCATATTATACTGGGAAAATGACACGAATGATCTGGACTTTTGCCTAATATACAATGTCGTCTTTGGATTTTTCAATTTATTATATGTGATCCCTGAACTATTACTAAATGTCCAATGTAGTCATTTTGTTTGCTCAAATGACAAATAAGAAGTTGTTTTGATGACATTTATTATTATATGCTGAGTTGTAATTTTAAAAATGATGAATCAATATGTCCATCCTTTTTTTTTACCAAAAAAAAAAATATGTCCATCTTTTTATCCATCTACTTTAGATAAGGGAAAAAAAATCAGGCGTTAACAAGTTCATCGCTATTTGATGACATGGATTATTATATCTTGATTATCTTATGTGAATAATTCACGTGTTAACTTTTTTTTTTTTCCATTGATTGGAATTCACATCAGCAAATTTCATTAACTCGAATTAACGGAAAGACGGTATTGTACATATTTATATGGTTTGGGAGCTAGATTGAGGAACCAATTTAGGGACCACAATGCACACGGAGCTAGAGTTTAGAGATCATTTATGTTATTTTCTTTGTTATAATCAAGTCCGAGAACCTCAAATTCCACAAGCTGCATGTGCACACGTTTTTTTTTATAACAAAGATTGTCTTGAAACTATCATGTATATGTTGCAACCGAAGTTCTATGTGGGTAGGTATGGGTAGGTAAATCGATTAGGAACTTACCAGGAACCTGTCTAGTGCGAAAGGACTGTAGTCACAATTTGACTCTTCTGATCAAATAATGTCCGTGAGGACTTAGTTGAGCTTTTGTCCACACACGAGGAGGCAATAAGGACACTAACTTCAATTTTAGTGAATGATTGACTTGCCTTTCACGTATCATAGCTTGTTATGTGCCCCAAGTTTCAACGGCAGTGTACTTAACTAGGGGCTCTATCTCAGTTGAAATAGCTAGCGTGATCGATTTGAATTGTATGTTTCAAGAGGTGAAATTTCTTCGAGGTTGAATGTGTCTTCTCTTGAGATTTGACGGCATTGATGTGCAAGTCGGATGACAACCGAGCATCGATTGTCCAATGTGAGAGTTGGCGGGACTATGAGTTCCTATCAATTATGCCATTTGTAAGGATTACATTTTCGCATTGAATAAAGACGTGTATGACAAAATTTTCATTTTAAAAATCAATTTTTAAATAGAGAAATGCATTTAATAACGACATAAAATTTCTATTTCTGAAATAAAAATTCGTTTGATAACAATATAAAATTTATATTTCCCTGACGGAGATGGACAATGGCGGTGACCAGAGATGGCGGCTGATGGCGGCAACCGACGGGCGGTGGCAGCTACCAGCGACGGAAGGTGGGTGGTGGGGGGCGAGGGTGATGCGGTGGACGACAGTGGTTGGTCGGCGGGTAGCGGCAAGCAAGCAAGTGGGCAGCCGTGGGTGGTGGGCAGTGAAGGTGGCGGCGATTGGCAACTAGTGGCGAGCGGCATTGTCGATCAGCAGGCGGCAACAGCGAGGAGCCAAGAGAAAGAAGAGAGTGAGTTGTGAAAAGAGAAAGGAAGGAAAGAGAAAAATTTCTTATTTCTATTCCAAAAATCAAGAAGTTGAAAATTTTGATTTTTTACTTCTGTTCTAGAACAAAATTTTGTTCTAAAAATAGAAAAATGAAATTGCATTACTAAACGGATTTCTATTCTAAACATGTTTTCAAATAATTTCTGGAACAGAAATTATGAAACATAAGTGTTGTTATACACAGCCTAAATGATCAAATGTTAAACTTTTATGACAAGGAAACTCTCTAAATGTATGTTCGCTCCTTAACGACTAAGGTTATGTATGACAATACTTCTATTTCACAATTTCTGTTCAAGAAATCATTATGGAATAAGTTTGAGACAGAAATCCGTTTGATAATACAATTTTATTTTTCTATTTCTGAAACAAAATTTTGTTCTAGAAATCATTCTGAAACAAAAATCAAAAGTTAAAATTTTCAACTTCTTAATTTATGGAACATATATCATAAATTTTCTCTTCTCTCTCTCTTCACCACTCATTCTCCTCTTTCTCTCGTCTCCATGCTGTCGTCGCTCGCCTATTGCCAATGCCACCCGCTTACCCACCGCTGGCCATCCGTTGTCGCCCACTGCTTGCCGACCACCACTGGTTGCCATCTGCCATCCACCACCTGTTGTTAGTCGTCACCACTCTTGCTGCTTGCCTACCCGTCGACCGCCTACCTACCGTCGCCGTCCATCGCCCACACCCACCGACTGCCGACCATCGGTTGCCCTCATTGCCCACCTTTCACTGTCGACCATCACTCGCTGATCGTCGCCACCTCTGGTCGCCATCGTCGTCTACCGCCTACTGATCGCCGCTGTCCATCTCCATTAGGAAAATTGAAATTTTGTGTTATTATCAAACGTGTTTCTCTACTCATAAATTGATTTCTGAAACAGAAATAGAAAAATCAATTTCTTTCTAGAAATTGATTTCTTGAACATAAATTTTGTCATATGCGCCTTAAGTCAACATATAAAGGGGAAGATATTCTTTTTTAACAAGTACATATTATGGGTGATCAGTTCCAAAGTTGGTAGGTTCCAGACTTAAAACTTAAAACCTGGAACCTATTCAAAGTAAAAGATAAATAATAAAAATCATTATCCTTCAAAAACAACAATCCAAAATATAGTAGTAGAATGAACAAGTACAAGTCTTCCTATCTAGAAATCGGTTCCAAAACCAATCCGGTTCCCAGGTGGGTCTTCACTTGGAACTGAGAACTAAACCAATTCCCAAAAAATGTAACCTGTTTGCAGACCCCTAGTACATATGCACCTTCATAGCTTGATAATCTGAATTCTTTGGAGTAACCAGCCATGCACTCAATTTGTACGATCTCAAAGCTACAGTTGGGTGGCTGACATTTGTGATTGGCCTCATGAAATAGTCTTCTTATGGACACAAAATCTTGTTTAGACCATGGCCTCTCAGAGCCCAAAACCCGAAATCCACCCAAGAAAGGCCCAGATTTAAAACGACGATGACCCCAAAAGAAGCGGAGAAAGAAAAGGATAATCTTCAGCTATATCCTCTTGATCTCCACCAATTCTCTGCACCTGTAAGCTTCTCTCAGCAGAAATCTTGCAAGGTCAGTTCTCTCTCCTGCTTAATCAGCATTAAGGTTTCAAATTTGACGTTTCTACTACATTAACCCAGTGAGAATGGTGTGCGTTTAAAGTTAACAGATCTTGCTGTTTAGCTCTTTCGCCTCACATGATTCTGCTGTGCAGGTTGTCTCTGAGGATGATACAGATATGCAGAGAATATGCTGCTCTGCACTTGCTTTAAAAGATCCAATTTTTAACTCAATTCATTAGAATTTTGCTTAACTGTCGTGATTAAGTCATAAATCTGTGGCTGGTGGTGCAGACTGCAGACTAGTGGAGGGGTGAATTGAGAGAGACAGAGAGATGGAAAACATAACAGCAAGTGAGATTGCAGGTTTTGGGGTGGGCACTCTGCTTCTGTGTGCCACAATCGCTGCTCCAAGAGTTGACTCTTTCATTTCTGCGTCACAGAGGAGGTTCCTGCTTTTCCTTGCCCTTCTCTGGTTTACTTCAGATGCCTTCATATGCTATTGGGTTATGCTCCTGTTGTGAATTTGGTTTGGCGGGTTTCAGACTAGTTTTTAGAGTGAAACTAGAAAAAGATTCTTGTTCAAAGAGGAAGTTATCGAATACCTAGAGTGTCTTCTTGCATAGTATTTGGATTTTCCCATGAACCATTTCTTATTGTCTTTCTTCATGCTCTTTAAGTTTGGATGAGCTGAACGTGATCCGCAAAGGTTCATTCCTAAAATTATTTGCTAGTGTCCGAATTAGAGATGTTTGAAACTCTGGGCTTTCATTCTAACTATGGCAATTCTCTCTCTCTCTCTCTCTGTTTTTAGGTTTAACTTTAGTCAGTTCAGTTGCTATCTGCTGACTAGGTGTAGAGAAATCGCTTGCAAACATTCGCCTGTAAAGTCTGAAGTTTGGACCAGAAATGATGGAATTACAATGGCCCGTCAATTCTGTTTCTAGAGCACAATCCTTTTTTCTTGCACAGGGATGCTTCATCTGAGCATTTTGATAAAAACCTGCCCATGTCTTTTCGTGTGCAGCTCACTCGGTATGTGCAGGAAATGTGGCGATCTGAAGATAATAGCATGCTCAACATGTCGTGGAGTTGGATTGGTCAAGGAAGGCGGGCTTCTCAGATTCAGTTTCGTGGACGATTTATATCAATCGCTTGGTGGCGACGAACCGGGTGTGAAAACCACACCATGCTCGAAGTGTCGAGCTAAAGGTCACTTTCGTTGCCCAAATTGCTCTAAATCACAGTAATTGAAGTCCGGCTTTTCCTTCAGCTTCAGTGACAGAACAACATTATTTTGGGGGCCGCGCAAATTGATTGTTTGGCGCGTGCACCTCCCCTTTTCTGTAACATAGACTGGTATTTGTTTGGATTTGTCATTGCATTAAGACCCAAAAAATGGATCCTTTTGCAAGTGTAATAGAGATAAACACTTGCAGAAAGAACTGTTATTAAAGATAGAATCAAATTCACACACTTGCTGCATATGGTAAATAGAACAGCATTGACTAAGTTTTGAAGTCGTGAAAGTCCAATAGAAAAGGACTGGAATTCAATTCATGTGGAGGGCACTTCCTGCAGCTGCTTCACCCTGGTGATATAATCAGCCATTGCTTCTTCCTTGCTCTTCCCTGAAAAACAACCCATGAAAGACGAAACCGGACAATTCCTTTTCAGGTCGAAAGAAATTCCACAAAACTTGTAAGATTCAGATGAATTGCTTGTGTTTAGAAAGCTCAGACCTTCAACTGCTTTCCAAGCATCCCATTTCGCCCTCTCCGTGGGGCTGAAGAACCCGGGTCGACCTAGCATTGCAAGAGGTTAATCAGCGCAGGATCGTGAATAGTTTCAGAGAAAAATTGGTCTAAAAATTCTCTTGTTTTTACTGGTATTGACAGCTCCAATGGTGGCTTGCTTGTAAAGCCCATAGAGCACCAGCTTGTCTGCATCTTTTGTACTCGCAGGCAATGACTTGGCCTTCTCTGCGTGTTCCTTGAACTCATCCTGCCACGAAACACGAAATCAAGAAAAGGGAAAGATGAAGGAAGAAGAACGCAATGCAATGATGCAAGAACACAGACATAGAGGATCACAAGGGCATGGGGAGAAACCTCTAAAGCCATCTTCTTTGCAGCAGACAGGGGCTACGAAGCAGGCTTGTGATTGGCAAAGATGCGATGAATCTCTCCCTCTAGTTTAAAAGCGAGCTCGCATTGGCCTCACATGGCGATGCGAACGAGAGAGATCTTTCTCGTGTAGTACGTCCGGTCGTTGAGCCAACTTCTGCCTACTTGCAGCTTTTTCCCTTCTTTTCCCTTCCTTGTTCTTCCTCCTTTGTTGTTTGGTCGAAACCCTTTCTTGTTTCAAACGTGCGAGATGCTTGGCAGAGGAGTATTATGCCGTGATCTTGTTAATCTAACAACGTTTTTGACAAACCATTTATATATGATCGTCAAGAAATGGACCACAACATGTGAGATGACTCGACCCGAAACTCATGGGGTTCGGGTCTTGAAAGGAGTACCAGTGCAACGACCTTCGAGGGTGGTTACCCTCGTTAGATCCCTTGGCATTCTCTCCTTCCACTAGACTCGGCATTCTCGCTCATTATCAAGGGAGCATGCCACGGCGCGACTCGAGCAACCCGACCGGCCATCCACCCACCACGACAGTTGCCATCGGCTGCCAAACCGAAGCCTTGTAGGGATCGTGGTGCACCCAAGTCCTGACGGTTGCTGCAACACAGGACTGGCTGCGTTCGAAGAGATAGAACATCGAAATCGTGTCATCGCGTGCCTAATTCCACATATACACGCGCGCGCAGGGGGTGTGTTCAAGCATCAAGCCAATCGATCCGGATAACATCAAAATATATCTTCAGGCAGATGGAATCAAGAACGACATTAAACTAATCGAAATCCCAAAACCCATTTGTCAATTGGGAATACTTGTTAGATAACACCTTTTTTCAATAACTAATTCGATTAAGGCGTGATCTTGGATTGTCTTATTGGCCTAGCCATCGTCCAGTGTCAATAACGACGACTTAAAGTCCTTAATTATTGCGAGAGAACTAAACTTAATGATTTGTCCGTGTCAGTCCACGGATCATAATTCAGCTAAAAAGGAAATGCAAGATCGGGTGGCCATCAATCGCCGTCCAACCTACTTTCCACACGAGTCGTGAGATTATATCTGGACGTTACCTTAGTGCACTCAAATGTCCCACATCGACATGACCCCTCGTGACCACTTCACAAAATAATGTTAACCCTACAAATATCTGCGTCCTTAATTACGTCCAAGGATAGCATGGCACGTAGGCTCCGTTTGTTTCGTAAAAGATGAATAATTTATAAAATATTTTCATAAAATTGATCGTTTGAAATAGTTAGTCAATAAAAAAGAAATCATAATCGACGACAATTTATGTGTAAACGTTTTCGTGAACGATGAGAATTATTTCGTTTATTCATATTTTATAAGCGATACAAACGATCATTTATTAAAAAAATGTTTTTTAAATTACTTATTTTTTGCGAAGTAGATGGAGTCGTAAATAATAACTACTCCTACCCGTTTCTCAAAAATACAAAATAAATCATCCAAGTTGGCATATGAAAAGTCTTGATTTCAGGATGATCGTCGCAATGCGAAGGAACACTTATGCAGTAAAGAAAATCTTGTCTCTGGTTTTTCTTTTTTCTTTTTATCGTCGAGAAGTATATCATAAATTTTCCGAATTGATATCTTGATTCCTGCCGAATTTAAAGATCTACTAAACAGCGTGTTATTCCGCGACTAACTATGGAAAAACCGAGAAATTTGATTGAGTGTAAGGATTCCCAAAAATTGTCGAATATTGATGATAAACATAATGGCTTGGCGATAATTTTCGATGGATTTTCTTTTTTTCTTAAAAAACTCATGCGTTGAACACATTGCTCGATTATGAGATATATATGCTCTTTATGTACATGTAATCTCCCTCCACCTGTCTATTTAATGCACCGTTTGTTTCACGAAGAATGAATAATTTAAAAAATATTTTCTTAAAAATGATCGTTTATATCATTTGAAATAATTAGCCAATGAAATTTATTTTTATTATCGATAACAATTTATATCTATACATTTTTGTAGACGATGAAAAAAAAAAAGGATCATAGTATCATGAGTAGGTTCTACCTAGTTTAGTGCACACATGTTGCGTCTACTTCGTTCATTAAATTTCACGTGTCATTCTTTATTGGTCCCTAGACTTTGGCCCAGTGTGTCCCACATGTAATGTTGTTCCTGGGCTTTTATTTGATGACGTGAATTATTATATACTAAATTGGATTCTTAACAACTTATAAGTTGACATGTCCATCTTCTTATTCATTTATTTTAGAAATGTCCATCATTATTTAATTACATAGATTTTTTCATCATGGTTTGAGATGAATATCTTAATTGGGTAATTCACGTATAGCTTTTTTTGTTATCCATAGTTCAAATTTAACAAATTAGAAGTCACATCAACAAATTCCGCTAATTTGAATTAACGAAATGACGACATTGAACATTTTCATGTCGTCTAAGGACTATATTGAGCAAGCTAAAAATAGTTCATGGACCACATTGAGCAAGCTAAAAGTATAGAGATGACACTGCATATCGGACCAAATTTCACAAACCATTCGTGTCGTTTTCCTTATGTACCGGTGGTTTCTATCACCAGTTTTTGTTTGCGGTCTATACTATCTACGAAAATTATGGACTCGCCAAACCGTGCGTGAGATGCACGTGCATGAACATTGTCCAAACTACCCGGAGGTTTGAAGCAGTTCTAGAAAGCGAAATGGCTGCGTTCAATTGATTCTTTTTATTATAATTGGTGATTTGGATTCTACTGAATCGACTGATTGATTTCTATTTTAAATATTTTTGATAAAACTCTTAGTTAATTACTTGATAAAACTTATATCCACACTACTATATAAAGCCAAAAAAAAAAAGAAGCTCTTAATTTCATGGGATTTCAGTATTTTATGTTCTCCTTACACCTTTCCCTTTATTTATTTTACAAATAGTAAACCCAATGCAAAAATATATAGCTTTGCATTATCTCTTGCGTGCTTTAATTTTAATATTTCTAGTCTATCGTAGAAAAAGTTCAAATCTTGAAATAAATATCTCTTACTGTATATAAGTTTTTTTTTTTTTTTTTGTACCGCGTGCTTTCATCAATTTCTTTGCAAAGTGTAATTCCATCATTTCTTATATTCATGCATTCTTAATAGGGTGGTTTTGCTTGATCCTTTGAATGTCGCTTTCTAATGTACGCACGGTGTGTGTGCGCGTTTGCTAGTTTAATATGTCGAAACCCATTTACTTTAGTTAGTCTAACAACTAACTGAAGATATATGCTAATTGTATGGCAAACTATTGATTCGAAACTCGAGCATATCCTAGTCAAGTTTGCCAATATTTCTTATACCAAAAAAAGAACATTAAAAGTGACAAAATACCCCATATCGCTTGACAATGTGATTTAACTGCTCCTTATATACGCGTGATCTCCCTCCACCTATCTGTCCAAGCTCTTGAGTCATACTTTCTAACTAGATATCGAAACTAGGTTCTGTATCGGTTCATTTCACTCGTGCATTGACCCAGTTCGACAAGTTTCACGTGCCGTTCCTAATCCGACCTACATCCACATTTCCATGTTGTTTATATGCTTCTTTTATGTATGTGATCGTACTTTCTAACCATGAACGAATATATTAACCGACATTCTTTATGTTAGGTTTTTTTGCCACTCTTTGCCTATTAACAGCGCAATTTTTTATTTTTTTTTCGACTAGTGTGGAGTGTAGACCAGACCCTCCAATATTGTCCTTTTCCTTTAGAAAAATCCAAGTCAGTTTTCTAGTACACATTGTCGCCGGGCCTTGCCTTAAAGGTCACTTTGCCGTGAGAGGAACATCGTCGTCGTAACGCGGGAGGTCGTTCCACAAACCGAGCAAGAAACTCCCGTAAATGTCCCAGAAACTTTTATTACGCCCTTTTCGGACTTTTCTGCCCCCGCCTAATACCGGTCTTTAGTACTATAAACTCGTGTTCAAACAGTAAATTCATGCTGCTCACTTGCTTTTTTGTACTGTGGGCACTCCAGAGGTCATTGCAATCATCAAAATTACGAAAGTAGATACGATGGTAGAGATGTATATTCAAATATTTTTACTTAGATATAAATCTTACGATTTTCGCGTTTTGATTTTTTTTTTCCCTTTTTAAAATTCGAAACTCCTGAAATGGTAGATCTTTTTGAAATTCGTCGCACTGAAAATGTGTTGAAAATTGAACGTGAGGGACCAAAATGTTGAGCACGTGTCGCATTTTGACTGGTGAGACAATGTACTGAGAAGACACCTTTTCGAGTGGTGTTATTTATTTTTTTAAGGCCAGCTTCCATTCTCGGCCAAAACGAAGATCCGCTAGCTGGAGGACATTGAGCTGTCCACCCCTGAAACCACGCCATTGCGTCACAATTCCTTTTTCCCTTTTTAAAAAAATTTCAGCAAAAAATAAAACAAATATTAATTTTTTTTCCCTGTTTTTCTTTCTCCCAGATTAGTACGTCCTCTTTGAAAAAAATAATAATAATAATTCGCAGCTAATCAAGCTTATAGTTGTCATACTCACTCGCATCGAATTGGCGCACCTCGAGTCCTCACTGTCGATATGGCCTTCGAGCGAGAGAAAGTGTTAGAGATGCGTAGTAAATCATGCATCGCCCCTTGACAGCTTTAAGATTTCGACGGAGATCAAACGACTATATACTCGATTGTATGGGATTGACACGGAATAAATAGAACTTGAATCTATTCATAACATTTTGACTATCGATTGGTTGAATCCTTGACAGTCTGCTTTGATTGAAACCCTTTTACATTTTGAAATACGGGTAGTCATACCTCGAGTTCACCACCAATATATTTTTGAGACATCGGAATTTCTCGCGGCTCTCTCGACCATGGCCATGTGGCTTTAAAAGAAGGTCAAGTGGGAAACATGTAGGGATTTCCAACACCGATAATCTATTGATAATGAGTTTAAGATTTGACTACACTTTTAAGGAGCCAAATTAACCAAATCGAAAATTCAATAGAACCGGCGAACAAAATGTTAAAATGGATTTGTATATTTATGCGTTTGGATTTCTCAACACGTTCGATCAAATTTTTTTTTTTGTTCAAAAGAAATTATCGGACAGGAAGTCACGTGGCATTGTGGTCTCAAGTAGAGAGGAAAAAGAAGAAGAAAATAATTACTATAGCTGGATATTACAGACTAGTATAGATAGAGCTATAAGATTGAGACACCGAGAGGGGGACCAAGCGTGACTCTCCAAATCTACTCATTCTCTCTCTCTAAAAAATCAGCTCTGAATTCATAGAGAGAGAGAAAGGGCCTGGTCCTCCCTTCTCCTCCTTCGCCTTCAAGAGATTGTCCGGCTGCTGCCTCGGCTCCCCTTTTTTCCCGGAATCTCTGCTCTTTTTCCACGAATTCTCACGATGTTCCGGATTTTCGAGGTACGTGGTTTGATTATTCCGTCGTTTCTGTACTTCTGCTGCTGAAAGCGAAGATTCCATGTCGCGGAAAAAATAAAACTCGTCTTTTCTTTGGTTGTTCTTGCTCTCGTAAGCGATGAGGGAAGGAAAAAATGAGTCTTTTGCACTGATTAGATCGTTGAATTCTCTCGGCACCAAGTCTCGGATTTTTTTCTCAGCTTCTTCTTCTTTTCTTTTCTGAGGGG
>BCNH02000003.1:6821440-6843986 GCA_001662345.2 Metrosideros polymorpha var. glaberrima
GGGGGGGGGGGGGTGCTTTTCGCAGTTTCGAAATTGTCAGGTTTGATAAAATCATGAAATCTTTGCATGTGAACCTGTGAAAATCTGTCCTTTACGAACCTGCGGGGGTTCTCTAAATCAGATTTTGGTCAATACCCAGATTTCTTTTCGAGGTGTTAACTTTGGTTGTCTCGGCATTTCTGGAGCTTACGTTGCTCCAGCAAATCAAAAGCTTTAATTTTTTATTTTTTTTTAATCCTTTTTCCACTGACACTACTGTTCCCCCCGCCCTGTTGATTCTTTCCCAGTGTCTTGTTGAATTGGCTGTGGTACAGTGATTTGAATTTGCTACCTGTTGCTGTCTGCTGCTCTTATTGAAGATCGAAACAATGTGTTAGTGCTGCTTCCAACAGTGGGGTGCCCCCCTTCCTTCATGTTATGGCCCCTGATCTTTTCCCTCTGCATCATTCTGACCTTTTCTTTTCCCATGAGATTCTTCTTTTGGGACACTGAGCTTTAGGTGGGCATTTTCCTCAGTACAATGAAAAGGGGTTCCTTTTTATAGAAACGGGATCCGCTTTTCTCCACATCTTGTGAACAACAATAATGGCAGCAATAATAGACTCATAATATCAATATCGATAATCAACATCATCATCGTCGGAAAAATTTTGTAATCCGATCCCTCTCTCTCTCTCTCTCTCTCTCTCTCTCTGTGAGAAAACAAAGTACCCTTTGAGGTCATGATTTCACCCATCAGACCCCGTCTTTTGTGCCGAACGCCTTAAAACAAACCCCAACATTGCGTTTCCTCCTCCTTTGAAATGTCCTCTTGGGGTTCTTCTTGGGGTAGGCATCCACTGTTTAAAGAATGGATATTTGGATTATGGGTGCTTGTTATATTAAAGTAATATCACATCTAAAGTAGCTTAACATTTGTAAGCACGAAAAGAATAATAAATTATACCATTTGATCTACTTGTTCCGTAGTGGGGCTGACGTGAATTGTCAAAGCACACAAAGCACAAAGAGAGAGAGAGAGAGAGAGAGAGAGTGAAGTATTATCGGAACGAGAATATAGTACTGCTGCTGCTGGAAATTCATGCCTCACCTTTTCTTGTTATGGGCCTATTAATAAGAACATTATCTCACTTGCCGTCCTTTATTCGCCTTCTTCCTCTCGAACAGGGCAGATTCAGATTCTGAAGAAAGATAGGATTTTTCCATCTCTCTCGGGGCGGTCAAAAAGGGCTCGAGGAAGTGTAAATGGAGGGCGATGCATTCTCGGGGTTCGGCGGTGGGGCTCACCACCACCAGATAGACACCAAGATACTGCAGACCTTCCGCAAGAGCTTCGTGCAGGTGCAGGACATACTGGACCAGAACAGGGTCCTGATCAACGAGATAAACCGGAACCAAGAGTCCAGAGTCCCCGACAGCCTGAGCCAGAACGTGGGACTGATCCGCGAGCTCAACAACAACATCCGGAGGGTGGTCGATCTCTACGCCGATCTGTCGAGCAACTTCACCAAGTCCATGGAAGCTTCTTCTGAGGGTGACTCGGGTGGTGGTGCTCTGAGATCAGACGCCAAAGCTGGGCTCAAGAGAAATAGACCTGCATAGAAACGACCCCAAAATCAAGAAAGCCAAAAAAAAAAAAAATTTGTACCCTTTTGCTTATTCTCTCTGTAGCTTGATGGGAAGAAGTCAGATGAAGAAAGAAGAAGAAGAAGAAGGAAGGAAGGAAGTGGGGTTCTCGGTGGGTGGTGGTAGAATCTGATTTGAAGTGCTTCATCCGTCATGAATCAGTGAAGTAACCTGAAGTGGGCTCTGAACCGTGTCTCCTGTGGTTCTCTTTTCACTCCCCGGTTCATATGTACTTCTTCACTAGGAGGAGATAATTGTTCCCAAGAGTAAAAATTCCTCCCTCTCTGTCTGTAATTCCATTGTAACTGTGGATCTAATTGGGGATCAATCATGCTTTGTTCCATCCGGTGTATGTGTGTGTCCCCGTACTTTGTCAATTAGCATGTGTTTCCACAAAGTCCACCCAACTATAAAGGAGGTCCTTATTCATAGCCAAGCCTCTTATATATATTATAATTCAAGTTCTCTTGAAAACGCAAGTTCTCAGTTTTCTCTATTATGCTAAAAGTCCACGAGAAATGGAGCAAAGTGAATGACACTCGACTGTGCGAAAAGGTAATAAAGAACCATTAAGCGTGATTAAAATTTCGTTAATCTCGTAAAAAAATGAATGATTTAAAAATTATTTTTTTAAAAATAAGGTTTTGTATCACTTGAAATAATTCGCTAATAAAAATTAATTTTATTATCAATAACAATTTATGTCTAAATATTTTTCGTTCATTTATTTTTGTAAGCATTGTAAGCGATTATTTTTTGGAAATTGGTTTTCCTAATCATTCATTTCTACGATTGTCTGAGTGAAAGAAATGGCGAATTAGTTTTTTGGATTTTCGCGCGTTTTGTTTGTTAAAAATGATCAGTCGATAAAAAATCATGTACAGTCAAAGAAAATGTGCATGTTTAAAGTAAGGAAAATGAATTTCCTAACCTGAAGAAGGCAAAACATTTTCTTGGAAAATGATTCCTGAAAAGCATTTTCCTTTGTCATGAAATTTTCCCCTAAACAAACACATCCTAAGGCTCCATTTATCTCACAAAAATGAGTTATTAGGAAAACATTTTCCAAAAAATGATCGCTTGTATCACTTAAAATAATTAGCCAATAAAAAATGTTTTCATTACTGATAACAATTTATTTCTAAACATTTTTGTGGACGATGAAAATATTTTATGTTCATTCATTTTTATAAGCGATCATTTTTACAAAAATATTGTTTTAATTATTCATTTTCCGTGAAGGCTCCGTTTGTTTTGCAAAAAATGAATGTTTTGGAAACCATTCTCCTAAAACTCTAATTTGGCGTACTTTAACACAAAGAACCTAAATTTTGTTGCGCTTGATCGGAGCAATGGCAATGAAGTACTAGTTGTTTCGCATTTGACAAGTTCATGGCCTTATCAAAGAGAACAAAATTGGCACTTCGTCCCCGTTGCTTAATGCAATGGCAATGAACTTTTGATTCAGTGACAGTTGATCAATGTAATGGCGACAAACTTAAATTTCATCGCGCTAAGTTTTATTCTAGTCTGCTCCGAGCGATGAGACTGATGTTTCATTGCTATAAGATGGATCATCAGCGATGACGTTCATGTCTCCTTGCTAATGCTTGCCCTATGGTGACAATAGCGATAAACTCCGTTTTCAGCATGGTAGGGTATAATTGAGGACGAAATTATCATTTTCAATGTCAGAAAATTCCTCGTTATGACCCTCATTTCTTGTAACAAAAAGTCTTGTTTTTCTTTTTCCCTACCTTATAATCTCGCCGGTCCATGAGATGATGATGAGATGATGATCAATTCTAAAGAGTGGGTGCTTGATGCGTTCATGATGATCGACCTCTTTCTCATTTCTTCTGAACTCCCACGAGATCATAGATGGTCTGTCTTCCTCCCTTTTTTGTTGCTTAAAAACAAAACTATTCTCCCTGTTCTCGTGATCCTCTCTACTTTTTGTGCTTCCATGTGGAGAATTGAGCAAAATTGTGGAACTCAAACATAAATTCTGAGTGAAGTGTTTCTGAGATGCTCTTTGAACAGGTTGAGTGAGAAAGCAGCTTTTTGATGATCTTTTTGGCTCCCATCACACTCCACCACCACAAGATCAGAATCTCAGACAAGAGATGATGAGCTCTTTTGACCCTTCTTTTATTTTTATATGTATATATATATATATATATATAGATATTTTTTGTTCCTCTGGCTCACCCAAGACAATCTATTGGATGGTGATGACAGGAGAGAGAAATTCAGAAAGTATTCCCTAGGAAGTGTTGAAAGAGAGGAGGAAAAACACATGAATAAATAATTGATGATGAGAAAAAACTGAAAGCGCTACAGTCCCCGGAAATGGACAGACAGATGGAGCATGAACTGTGACCCGACCCCCAATGACATGACAAGGAACCCAACAGTTCACATTCTTTTTTAGGTTGGAACTAGGGTTCCAACACATGCTTATCTCTTCCCCCTACTAGGGTTTTATTCTCTCTTTTGAGCATGCTTTCTTCTTCTTCTCTCTTTCCCTTCTCGTCTTCTTTTGCTGTATTTTATGCAATCGCATTGGACCATGTTTCGTATACTCCGATGCCAATGCTGAGTTTGTCGAGGAACGAATCGCGTTAATTTTTCATCCCGTTTCTCATCGATGAAAAGATGGGTGGTCCCAAGACTCGGTCCAATTCCGACTTTTTTTCCCCACGATTCCATGTCTTCCTCTTGAGGCATTGGGCAGGTGTTTCTGATGGTGGACCCATAAATGCAGAGCGACCCAGTTTTCTGATCTTAGGAGGAAGAGAAAGACCCACCACATGAGTGATTCCTGGAAATGTCTTTTGTCCTGCGCTAGATTTTTTTATTCTCTACAAGAGAAAAGAACATTGGTTGGGGGGGAGATTGCTTCCACTCCATGTACAGAAATGTCCATATGCACTCATTCAAATCTATTTATTCATTTATTTATTTATTCGTTTTTGCAATGCACTCATTTGGACTGGATCTACCACTTGTGCTTCACTTTCACCGTGAAAGTGTGACATCATGGTCGGTGACCTCAGGGCATGTCTTGGGGTGTCTTGTTGTGACATATTGACTGGTGCAGGTCTACTGGGTGTGCGATCTATCAATTCAAATTTAGCAGTTGCAATCAAGTGAGTAGAGAGCAGAGGGTGGTACCATAGCAGATTGTCATTAAATGGCAGCACTAAGCTGGCTGCTTTTCACTCGAATGGGGAGACGTGGATGTTTTTCTTCTTCTTCTTTCTGAGTTATTAATGACACCAGCAACCACAAATGAGAAGGGTCAAATTTATATTGTGTTTCTCGTGAGGGTCATTTGCTCTAGAGCTACAACACACATGCCCTGAGTTAAATTCATATACATTATGTGATAAATTTGGGATTTATGTACATGATGGGCTAAATTTCGTTGTTGGTCACTGAACTTTAGTTTATTTTATAATTAAACCACTAAACTTAACTTTCAATCGTTCAATGTACCGAAAATTTATTTTTATTTTGTAATAGATACATTTTTTTCCTAAAACCAACAGTTTTTCTATCAATAGTGATGACTTACACCCATGTGAATCTGCCTTTGGCGTCTAAGCAATTGATCGTGTCTTCCATATCGTTATTTAACCGATAAATTATAGGCCAACGGACAAAATGAATCACGATCTTTTCGGGGCAAAAAGGGTGGTTAAAATATAGTTTTGGGAGGAAGTATAGTGTCGAGAAAGGTCTGACGTGAATTCAAAAGGTGATGATTTATTTTAATAACCTAAAAAGATAGGGATAAAATTCGAAAGAGCAGAAAATGATTTTTGTTGCTATTTATCCTAAATTAGAGGGATTTCGACCGCGTAATCTATTTTTATATATAAAGCAAGGTGACTAGAGAGAGCCAATTGAAATTATGCCAACTAAGCAAAGGAAAGAGTGCCACATCACAGTTTTTTGAGTTGAGTTTAGTATGTTTTCCTCAAAATTGATTAATTACCGAAACTAATAAATCTACATTAGTGGACCTCTTTAATGCCATTAAAACCACAACTTCTTTATTTCCATGAGAAGTTAATTACTTTGAGGAATTTATGACTCCTGAGGTTTTTATTTATTTATCAAATGACTCCTAAGGTAAAGAAGACTAATTTTGTTTCAATGATTTAAAAGAACTAATAATATTTGTTTTTCTTTCTAAAGTGCCAAATATCCAAGTATTGTGATATCCCAAGTGATTTTTTTTTTCCTTTTTTGCTGAAACCCAAGTAATTTGTTTTGCAATAAGTTTCTCATTTATGATATGTACCCTGTATCATCTTTTCGAGAAAATTATAAATAAGTGCCTGAAGCGCCATAATTTTTTCAAATAAGAGTATAAAGTGGATTTTATTTCAAATAAGATGTGACATTCCTATATTAACTCGTTGAGGTATTGTTCGCTTTAGCTCATCCCATCCTGAACCTCACGATTTTGTCCTTTGGTGTACAACTGAGCACATTCCTAAGAGGTCACCCATCTTGGAAGTGTTCCCACCTAAGCATGCTTAACTTTGAAGTTCCAAAGCCAAGCGTTGCCATTAGTCAAAAGGCGTCTTTGTGAGTTAATTCTAGTTTTCACATATATATCTCATAATCGTTCTTTCTCTATTTAGTGAATAATTCGATTCATTCCTATCCCCTTCATCATCCTAGAAGCTTGCTAAGAGCCGCTCATTGTCTAAGCCCTTTCTAGCCTCGATGATCACTTCCCACCCTCGTCGGACCAGGTCGTTACGAGCCTACCAGCTTCCGCATGGTTCGTCCCCGAACCATACATCTACTGGAAGGGGTCCCGCTCTAATACTATATTGTGACATCCCTAAATTAACTCATCGAGGTATTGTCCGCTTTGGCTCGTCCTATACCGAACCTCGTGATTTTGTCTTTTAGAGTACAGGTGGGCACCTTCCTAAGAGGTCACCCATCCTGGGAGTGCTCCTATCTGAGCACGTTTAACTTTGGAGTTCCAAAATCAAGCGTTGTCGTTAAGTCAAAAGGCTCCTCCGTGGAATATATATCTCAAAATCATTCTCCCCCTATTTAGTGCACATTTTGGTTCATTTATGCCCTTTTTGTCATCTTAGAAACCTGCCATGAACTGCTCCTTATCTAGGCCCTCTTTGGCCCTGTCGACCACTCCTCGCCATCGTCAAACCGGGTCGTTACATAAGAGCCTACAGTGACCATGTTAGTCTCAAAGAAGGGCCTGACCTCGCTAGCCAGCAAAATCTTCCAATTGATCAAGGGCATTTTTGTCCTTTACTTTCTTGAATTTTTTTTCCTTTTTCTTTTTTTCCTTTCTTTTTATCGGTGGCTGGTCTTAGGCAATCGCTGGCCATCGGCAATGGTCAAAGAGGGCTGAGCGAGGGTTGTTGGGCCATCGTCAGCCGCAGTAAAGAAAAAAAAGAAATGAGGAAAAGAAAAATAATTTGAAATTAAAATTGTCTTTGCACAAAAATGTCCTTAGCCGATCGAAATATTCATGGCCACTTCAAATCCTTATTTGAGAAATTGAAGACACTTCAGACCCATAGTTGGAATGTTCCCTCATCATTCCCTCTTATTCACCATGTTGCATAATGTAATTAATCGCATGAAAAGCAACAGTCTTATCTCACGTGGACATGCACACAAGTCTTTGGATTTATGGTAAAGTTAATAAGAAAAATCAAATTTATTGCAAGTGAAAAATTTTCTTGTGGAATATTTTCATTACTATGCGGAAAAGAGAGAGATATATATATGTGTGTGTTTTTATTGGATGCTGTTTTATCTATAATAAACGATTAAAGAGTCCATAATCTTAAATAAGAGAGATCGGAATACGCATTCAATAAGTTCTCTACATTACTCGTAATTTATCTTATTCGTTGAAATATTGTAACAACGTGCAATGGGGATTCACGACTAGTTACAAATAACCAAAAGTTTTGCACAACGTGCGATTGTCTCTTACTACTTGTTGGCTTTAAGGCATTTAATAATCGAAATAAAAATAAAAACCTCAATTGATGCCCTTCAACAAATTATATAGTCTTACAATAAAAGATGGATAATTCGGGATCGTTTATTTGACGAAAAATGAATGATTTGAAAAACATTTTTATTGAAAATTATCGTTTGTACTGCTTATAAAAATAAATGAATGAAAAATATTTTCATATTTCACGAAATGTTTAGATATAAATTGTTGTTGATAATGAAAACATTTTTCATCGAATAAATAATATTTTTAAGAAAATATTTTTCAAATTTTTAATTAATCATGAAACAAACGGATCCTTATTGATAAGATTTTTTTTTAAAGGAAATGAACAGGAGCAGAAGAAGAATGAGATAGATGGGTTGGCCCCATGCCAAGCCAAGACAAATCAAACATGTTGCAAACACAACATGTGAAGTGGGAATCTAACTTTATTTATCTATTTATTTTTTTAAAAACTTTAGTCTTCATTCACTTTTGTTTCTTGAACTTGGAGCAAAAATAGGTTGGAAAGGAATCGACCCCATGTCTTGGCCTTTTGCAACTTTAGCCAACAAATAAAAATAAAATAAAATAAACTTGGGTCTCATGGGCAGCTCCATCATTAGTTGGCCCAGCTAATTAGCAGGCGTTTCATTATTTTATGCCTTTGCCCATGATTTGTTTCTTTTAATTATTCCTTTTATGAACTAATTTAACAGCAATTTGCTTTAGGATTGAGTGATGGCGGGGTTATTAAATTATGTTATTGCCAAGTTCAGCAAACATCCACTAGCTCTAGGCTTGCCCGATTGACTGTTGACTTTTCTTGTGTTAGGTGAACCACAGGGTGTTGGATGCATGAGCATGACCAAACTCATTTTCCAATTTTTTCTTCTTTTTTTGAATATTGTAATGCCTTAGGATAAAAATGCAGCAGTGAAAAAAAAAAAAGTATTTGCAAGTGGATAATTAGGCGGGTCGTTGTCATTAGTTTACAAGTTGTCGCTATAAATCTCATGGACAAAATTATCCAAAAAGTCATACACCTATTGTACGGTCGGGACCCGCTAGCTAGAAAGGAAAAAAGAAAATGAAAAGAAAAGAAAAGGAAAAATAAGAACAAGTTCATGAAATTTTAAAAATTTGCAGAAATTATGTACATTAGCACCGACCGTGCCACATAAAACAACCAACGCTGACTAGATTATCACGTCACCGATTTTCGGCCGAAATTGGTCAGAAGAATTATATTAATAAATCGTCAAAATGTTTAGAACTAAATTGGTAAGGTTTGAAAAAGTTTATATTTGAATTGGCCATTGTAGAATGGGTTTAGGACTTTTTAGACAATTATCTCATCTCTTATGTCATGTTCATAGTATTAATTGGAATGACAATCAAACGTGCGAAGAGTGACGAGTACCATAAAGCATGCCACATGGGGAAGTGACGTGCGAGAGATCGAAATCATTGTGTAGACTCCTTTTGACGAATGAAGCTGAGATGTCGAGCCCTATAGAGTATACATACATTTTAACTTTTTTTTTAAGCATCGATATTGATTTTTTTCTTTTTCGCCGCCGTACTCATAAAATAGGTATATACCGAAATAAAAGAAAGCCGTGAATGTCGTAGCCGTTCTAGATGAATGCACTTTGACCTTAGGCGATCAACTTGGCAAATTCTAAACCAATTTCAACACGAAATCCTTAGGTGCACATTGTTTAATTTATTTATCCTACTAATGTAGGATTTTTTTAATGAGTACCTGAAGATGTTCGATCCTGACCAGTTCCCTAATCTAAAGTAAATCTCTGAAACCAACCAGGTTTTTGACTTTTCCTTGTTTGATTTATACGACAGAAGATTAGAGTGGGCCTCGGACATCAACTTAGGCCCAAATTACGTGTAACCCAATACTTCAACATCCATAACAAGAGCCCAAGTTCGGCGAAATAATGTCTTAAATGGGCTTGATGGGCCCGACCCTCTTTGGGCCCAACTTCCCCAATCACGCGTCCCCACTTCAAATCAAAAACCCTAGCTCTCACACACACCGTCCGATTCTTCTCCCCCCGCCATCTCCACCTCACGTATATAATCCGCCCTCCAACCTCCCAGCAGCCCCCAGTGAGAGCTAGGGTTTGCAGAGCAGCTTCCGCCGTCTCGTTCAGCTCAGATCGCGTCCCCGCGACTCCGCTCGGCTTCCACCGTAATCCGAAACATGGCGACTCAGATCAGCAAGAAGAGAAAGGTCAGTGCCTCGGCCTTCGGTAGAGATAGCATTTCGCGGGACGATGGGCTGTCGGTTTCGTTGATCGTGGTTTTGGCTTTACTTGGCTGTGCAGTTTGTGGCCGACGGAGTCTTCTTCGCCGAGCTCAACGAGGTCCTGACCAGAGAGCTCGCCGAGGATGGATACTCCGGCGTCGAGGTTAGGGTTACGCCCATGCGCACCGAGATCATCATCCGAGCCACTCGCACTCAAAACGTTCTCGGTCTGGTGGCAGATTTTTTTTCCCTCAATTTTCCTTCTTTTGTGCAATATCGAGGTTTGTAGTTGTTGTGATGGATTGGTCTGTGTGGTGTAGGAGAGAAAGGGAGGAGGATCAGAGAGCTGACCTCTGTTGTGCAGAAGAGGTTTAAGTTCCCGGAGAATGGCGTGGAGTTGTATGCAGAGAAGGTCAACAACAGAGGGCTTTGCGCCATTGCGCAGGCCGAGTCGCTCCGCTACAAGCTTCTCGGTGGCCTCGCCGTCCGCAGGTGGGAGACTTTGTGCAATTTATAGCTCGTTGATATGTCGTGTCTTCGTGAGCCTGCTTTCATTTTAAGGTCCATTGTTCAGTTGTCCTGTTGAAGCTGTCTGTTCATTAGCGACACATGATAACTGAGAGTTGGCCATTCCTAGATCTTGTCCGTACAGTAGCGCATACTGGAGCAAGTTAAAGAAAACGGTTATGGCTCATATGATTATTTTTCATTTCGGTTTTGATTTGAATGGGTATGCAGTTAAGTTAGAATTTCAAGTCGATAATCGTAAGTGAAATGGCTCTACTTTCTCTATGGGTATCTATGATGCATTTTGCTTATTTTGTGATCAGATTAAACGTCTTCTCTCTCTTGTTCCCTCGTCATCTACAAAGCAAAGCGGTTGTTCCCTTTACCATTTTTGTGTCGGAAGATGACTAAATAGAGTGAATTTGTCCTCCGTGCCATCATTCTTGTGAAATTCCTAGATTTTCATGCAGTAACCTGGAGGAGGATACATAGCTATAGAATTAGCTAGTTCTTGTATGACCTCTTTTGCTGTTTGTGTGCACTTAATAATTGCATGTCTTCTGTCTGATCGTGGTTGTCTGTTCTTTGGTCGATGTACTCTATCCGTTTGTCATCTACAAAGCAGAGTGGTCGTTCCCTTTACCATTTTTGTGTCGGAAGGTGACTAAATCATGTACACTCTATCCTCCATGCCATCATACTCGTGAAATTCCTATATTTTCATGCAGTAACCTGGAAGACGATACATAGCTATTGGATTGGCTAGTTGTAGTATGACCTCGTTTGCAGTTTGTGTGCATACTTTGATGCCGAGAGCTGTTCTTTACTCTTATGTTCATGTCATTACCTATTGCATGTCAAGGACAAACATTGTGCTAATGATGCCCCACTATATTACTGTTTTCCTGCCATCATTTCAAACTTTTTTCGCCATATCTTTCTGGATATCATGTTGGTTTTGCATTGTCCTTTTCTTTGGCATTTCTTGGTTCTTGATTCTAAATTTCTTTTATTTGGACTCCATGGACATTAGATGCTGAATTTCTGCTGATGTCGTTCTTTATGTCAGGGCTTGTTATGGTGTGTTGAGGTTTGTCATGGAAAGTGGAGCAAAGGGTTGTGAGGTTTGTCTTATCAAACCTTTTATCTATTTGTCTTATTGGGTTTGCTTACTTGACATATGCAGCAAATTTTAATTGTAAATGTCATCGACAATTTATAGGTGATTGTTAGCGGGAAACTCAGGGCTCAACGTGCCAAGTCCATGAAGTTCAAAGATGGTTACATGATTTCTTCTGGTCAGCCAGTTAATGAGTATATTGACTCGGCTGTGAGACATGTTCTTTTGAGACAGGTTGCTTCCCCTTCTCAAATACCTTATCTTTTTCCACGTGATGCACAAATGCCCTACCCAAATTGCTGCCTCCTTGAATACCTTCTCTTGCTTGTTAAGATGCATCTGACTAAGAATTTAAGCTATTACTGCACCTTCGTTTTATCTTATCACGCCGCTCTTTCTGCTTTGAAATTTCTCGCCTGACATATATAAATTAACTGTCTAGGGTGTGCTTGGAATTAAGGTCAAGATTATGCTCGACTGGGATCCCAAGGGGAAACAGGGGCCTACAACTCCACTGCCTGATCTTGTTACCATCCATCCTCCCAAGGAGGAAGAGGAGTACAGGCCAGCAGTGATGACTACTGATATTGACCTAGCTGTCCCAGTTGCTTAAGGCTCCGCCTATTTTCAGGGATTGGTCATATTTATGAACTTCACCATGAATCTCTTTTAAGAGCTTGAAGAGCAGTTTTTAGGATATGCTGGACTTGCTATGATCTTTTGATAGTTTTTGGTTTTTCTCCTTCTGTCAGAATCTTGTCACAGATATCTTGATTCTGCGTGATTTTAATTCAAAAATTTTGAGTTCATTGTGCATTTTGCTCTCCTGTTATCTATCTAAGTGCTGTTTTTAGAGGGTTTATACCATCAAAAGATGCGTGCATTCAGACTTTGCACTGATAGTAGGTTGCCGTCAAAGAAGTTGAATCATGAATCTGCAATCATGCAGCAATAGGACAATTCTCTTTTGGTATGGTACAAAGTCATTTTCTCCCTTCTATTTGTCCTGGGGTTTTCTAAAAGCACAAGTCGATCGATAATGTGATGCTCCTAAAGAAAGGTCAGACAGACTAGAAATAGATCCGACTGTAACGCATGGTTAGATCAAAGCTTGAATTTGGAGATTTAGGTTTAATTCTACAATTTCTATAATATTTCCCACTTCCTAATAGAGATTCTTGTTGGATGTATGCACTGAAGTAACCATGTGATGGTTATATATTAGAGATTTTAGTTGTACTTTGTTATTATTTAATTAATGACAAAGACGTTTCTAATTATTTTAAGGGTTAATATCAATAAAAACTCAAAATTGGTACATCTGTAACAAATTTATCTCAAACTATTTTTTTGATCACGAAAAATTTGAAACTGGTACGTTTTTGACAAATTTACCTCAAATCAGTACAATTGTGACAAATTTACTTTCCATTAGTTTCTGTTAAATTTTACAGTCAAATTGCTGAGTTTGATGACACGTGATAGTTGACGGGATATACCAATTTCGGGTTTTACCCGCTATTTGTCTCAGATATGCCAGTTTGGGATTTTTCGTTGTATTAATTCAATTTAACGGAAACTAACGAAGGGCAAATTTGTCACGGGTATACCAGTTTATGATAAATTTGTCACAGATGTACAAGTTTTGGGTTTTTCGTGATAAAAAATTAATTTGAGGTAAATTTATCACAAGTGTACCAGTTTTGGGTTTTTTGTGGTTAAAAAATTAGTTTTTGGTAAATTTGTCACAAGTGTATAAATTTGGAGTTTTTCATGGTATTAACCCTTATTTTAAAGATCAGCTGTGACTAGATATATTTTTGAGATGTTAAGAATATGTGTGATTAAATTGTATCTTTAAACTTTTCCCGGCTGATTAATTATTGAGTGGATATTAATGATCATGTTGAGATAGGTGTGTTCTTAACTTCACAATTAAGTATTGGATAATTAATAGAACGATAAGTCGTGAGAGTTATTGAGTATTGTAATGCCTGAGTTAGAACACATGTGCTCATATTAGGCAAGTTCACTAAAAGTGACGCGTATAGAACGATTAGCAACATGAAAGCTTTTAGCGTGATCAATGTCTAATTATTCATGTACTGATCTTGTGTAAACAATCATTAGACTTGAGACACAGTGTTGACCTGTAGTGTTGGATGGCTATGATTCACAGGTGTACATATTGGCGATTTGTTGATCCATCTCTACACTTGATGGTTACATGTGTGCGCAAAATGGAACGTCTCCTTGTTACATGCAAGGTATAATAATGATGTTCTATGCGATCAAATCATAACACTGCATTGATCAGATTGATGGCTTGACAAATATTCCACGATCTTTATTTGATAAGAACATAGTAAGACAGAGAAATTGAATTACTTTATAGTCAAAACTGACAAGTTCTTTATGTTCTCAAAACATTCACACTATTAGGGTAGTTATGACATATTGCTAAATATCAATCATAACTTGTAGGATCTAGAGATTGATTGGAATAATCAATTTCCTTGAGAGTACTAATGTGTTAGTGTAAATTTTACTGCTAGCTCAATAATGAATTTAGAGATGTCACACATCATAATTAATTCAAGATGACGTTGAACGAAAAAGATAATATACCAAATATGTTTGCAATTACAGCAATTCAATTGAGTTGGTCTAAAATTAAATTAAATTAAATAACATTTGATTTGATTTAATTTAATTTGATTTAATTTTGTTTGTCATGGACGTGCATGCATATAATGCACAAGCACGCTCAAAATGGGCACATATTAATGTGCCCAAATATGCACACATTCTGATATATATTTATATATATCACACACACATATATATGAAATATTAAAAAAGAAAAAAAGTAAAAGTGTGCGTGCTTGTGCACACGCACGATCACCATCGGTCGTGTGCACAAGTTGGGCACTTTGGGCCCTGCCAGTTAGCAGTTTCTGATCTTCAATTAATATAGTAGATACATGTGAAAGTGTGTGTAAGGTGTGCTAATAAGGTTATCGCGAGAAAAATGTTTTCTCTTAATTCTGATTGCAATAAACGAAATACGAGAGAGTGCAAAGAGTTGTCTCCACGAGATTGCTAGCACAATTAGAGTGGCGATTACCACAATTCTTTCTTCCTTTTGTCATACGATTTGTGGTGTGTCTGAACTAGAGGTCCAACATTTATGGGGCTCGAGCTGAAGAACATTTGAACCAAGTTGCTTCGAGCACGCTACGAGAGATAATCCGAAAAATCCCCCTTCGTAATTCATATTTTTGATTGAAATGCACGAACAACGCATCTAGAGATATGTGTATAGGTTATTCTTTTCGCCGCGTTTATGTTTATTTTGCCTAATGCATGTAACGGAAAGGCTATCAATTCTCACAGAGGAAGGTTTGATTTTCAGTCATTGAGAACATGAGTGCACGGTTCATGTGTGTTCATCTATGTTTTTTTTTTTTTCGCTAAGATATTAAGCTGTGTTTTCAGCATCATGTGTGGAATTAGCATTGTCCGATATCACTAATCATATCTCCAATGTGGTCCTTTTTTTTTTCCCGATTGTGCCCGCATGCTCAATGGTCTAATGCTTCTTCCAATTCTTCACGATGCCAGCGAAAACTGGTTGCCTTGCCGAGACTTTCGTTGCCCGTGGGGTGGCGTAACATTGACGGTCCGCCTTGACGACGCACTGAATAAATGCGGGAGAGCCTCGTTATTTTTGTGCTCCTGAGATTTGCAGCCACACGAACCTAAATTTTAAATGCGAAATGCACCTTCGATTTGCCTCGACTATAGTAATTACTTGCACTTGAAATTGTTCAATCAGAGAGGGAAAGAATCTAAGTCCCTTTTCCCATTCTTGAACGCTTCTTTTCCTTGGACGAGAAGGACGCGCGCTGTTGGCGGAAATAACATTGCCTCCCCTTTTCCGTTGTCATTGATGATTGTTTGTTCATTTATAAATGAACATATCCCTAAAATAACATTGCCTCCACTGGCGATTTGGGCGAGGGTAGCTGGGCCCCAGCCATCGTCCCCACCACCTGCACCCCCCTCCCCAAGCCCACATCGTTGGCTGTTCCCAGCGATGGTGGGGCGGCGCCGATCCCTCAGCTGCTAGTCTCCTCTCTTCTTATTTTTAATAATAAATTTGGCTTATTTTTAAAGTTAATTTCAATAAAAATCATATTAAAAATCGGATTTTAACACGTCGGCGCAAAAAAAAATAAATCACATCAGCATTTTTCGTTAATATAATTGGAAGAAGTTAACGGAAAGATTCGATTGCACGAATTTGACAAGTTTTACGGCTTAATTGCACTTTTGGCAACTTTTAAAATTTAATTACACTTTCGTTACAAGTTAAAGGACTTATAGTGCACATATCCTTTTAACTACTTTTGTAATTTATTATTTTTTCTTTCTTTGGCCTGTTCAAATATCATTGGTAAACATAAGAATACTAATAATTTTCTTACTAGATAACCAGTCAGTAGGGTTATCAACGTCATCATAGATTTAACAATTTCAAATGAATTGGTTAGTCATCAAACTTCTTTTCTTTTTCCATCGGTTACTATCAAGAAACTGATAAAATATTAAGTAACATTTGATGCCACGTCATCCTTCTACTATTTAAAGAACAAAAAAAAAATCCTTGTACTTGTTCATACGCACTCAGAGTGACACGCGTCCAATGGGGGCTTCTCGATCTGAAAAGTCTCTCCCCTCTCTCTCCTCTCTCTCTCTCTCTCTCTCTCTCTAAGCTCTGCGTCACACATGGCGAAAGTCTCCTCTCTGAGTTCTTCGGTCTCACTTCTCTATTTTGATGAAGGTGATCGTCCACCTTGAGCTCCACCTGTTCTTGAAGATTCTTTCCACATACACGTCGTGATCTCTCGAAGGTTTTGATTGGGTTGGGATTTCACAATGACCTCGGGAAAGCACGTCGCCGTCCTCGCGTTCCCATTCACTAGCCACCCCCCGCCTCTCGCCAACCTCCTCCGCAAGCTGGCCAAAGCCGCCCCGAGCGTCCACTTCTCTTTCTTAAGCACGGCCAAGTCCAACGCCGATCTCTTCCCGCCTTCGTCGAGGGCCGAGTTGCCGCCCAACGTCGGGATCTGCGACGTCGACGATGGCTCGCCGGCCGGTCGTCACGGAGCGACGAAGCTGCACCCGCGAGAGCAAGGGGATATGTTCCTCAAGCAAGCTCCGGAGAGCTTTCGAGCGGCCGTTGACGCTGCGGAGCGAGATGCGAGGAGGAAGGTGAGTTGTCTGCTGAGTCACGCTTTCTTAGTTTTCGCATGCGAGATCGCAGAGCAGATGCGCGTCCCTTGGGTGACGTTTTGGGTCCCGTCTCCGTGCTTTTTGTCCGCTTGCATCCACGTCGAGGCCCTCGGTCAGCTCCGCCATGGAATCTCCTGCGGCTGCATGGCGGTGGCAGAGGCCGATGACACGGCCCTGGAAATGGTTCCAGGGTTATCATTGTTTCGCGTGTCAGATATCCCAGACGAAATACTACAAGACCAGAACACGAGGATGGTGCCGAACCTGCTCCGCCAGATGGGGCATGTACTGCCACGCGCCACGGCCGTCGTCATGAACTCGTTTGAGCAAGCGAACCCCGCGTCCCTTGTAGCGGACTTGAAGTCCAAGTTCAAGATTCTCCTCCACGTGGGTTGCCTCACGGTGCAATTCCCTCCGCCGTCGCTGCCGCCGAGCTCCGCCTCAGATCATACTGGTTGCTTGGCGTGGCTAGATGCCAGAGACCCTCGGACCGTAGCCTACATATGCTTCGGGACGATGGCGATGCCGTCACCTGGCGAGGTGTCGGCTCTCGCCGAGGCCCTGGAATCCACGGGGACCCCGTTCCTGTGGTCGCTAAAGGAGCACATGATGGTCCACTTGCCCGAAGGGTTCTTGGAGCGGACGGGGGCACGGGGGAAGATCGTGCCGTGGGCCCCGCAGAGCCGGGCGCTGAGCCACCCAGCGTGCGGGGTGTACGTGACGCACTGCGGGTACAACTCGGTGTTCGAGAGCGTGGCGGGGGGCGTGCCGATGATATGCAAGCCGTTCTGGGCGGACAACGCGATGAACGCGAGGATGGTGAAGGAAGGGTGGGGGATCGGAGTGGGCGTGGAGGGAGGGACGATCACGAAGAGCGGGATGGAGAAGGCGTTGGAGGTGGTGCTGAGGAGCGAGGAAGGGAAGGAGATGAGGAAGAAGGTTGGCGAGCTCAGGGCGAGATTGGCGGAGGCTGCTGGGCCTGGTGGGAGTGTTGAAGCTGATTTCAAGGCCCTTGTGGACTTGATTTCTACTTCTTGATCTGTTTCATCTGATTCACTTTCGAGACGCCCCGCCTTGGCGGTGAAACGGTAGACACGCGAGACTCGAAATCTCGTGCGAAAGAAGTAGTAGTAATCATAAATATTTTGCCGATTGGGTTCTAGTTTGCTTTGTATGCTTTGTGGAGTTGAGATTTTATACTGATCTTTGGTGATAATAAGATAGGCAAAGCTGATGTTTTTCTGAAGTTTCTTTTGACGGCTGGATGACTTAGAGAAATGGGTTTTCGTGCCTTTAGCAAATACTTCTTTTGGGCCGACTGGCACGAGGATACATTAATAGTTCGAGAAAATATTAGGTGCCGGCGGATTTGCAGAAAGCCCATTCACTGGTAGACACGTGTCATTTACGGGCCCACTTTTTAAAAAAAATTTCAACCACTTTTCCTTGTCCCTCCCTCCCTCCCCTCCATTTCCGTCTTCACCCCTCCTCCTCCCCACAGGCACAAGAAAATTCTCCACCGCCTCCCCCTTTAGCGACGGCGGAGGAAGAGGCCGTGGCCATGGAAGTGGCGCCGATGGCGGCCCATCGCGCTTCGACTCCACTCCCGGCAGACCCGCTTCTGACTACACATCGGAAGCCACAGAGCCCCCACCGCCTTAGCCCCGGCCGCATCCGCCTTCGTCTGGGCTCGGCCGCGGCTCTCGGCAGACCCGCTTCTGGCAAATGGAGGGGAGGTCTGCGTGAGAAATGAAATTTCAGGGAAGCTTGGAGGTATGAAGGGTGAAGACGGCAATGGAGGTGAGGGAGAGAAAGAGAGAGAAAAGGGGGACAGAGAAAGTAGATGCATATTTTTCTGAAAGTGGGCCCGCAGATGACACGTGTCCACCGGTGAATGAGCTTCTGCAAATCCAGCTCGTATAGTTCATGTTAGTACGAAACGATCTTCGCCCTCTTAATTGGCATTGTGACTGTAGACAGAAATATAATTGGCTTTAGTCATTACTTGATGGAGGAATTGAACATATCGTGAAAGAGAACCAAAAGAACAAGCAATTTCAGTGATTAAACTCGGTTCGGCTACCATCTATGTTAAGGGTGATCGATACATCCAAGTTCCATACAGGTTCCACTTAGAACCTAAAACCTACCCATCAGAATATGTTCATCATTTTTTTTTAAAATTAGGATACCTTTGAACTTTCTCTGTTTTAGAGTCTATTCGAATTTCATTTGTATTTTTAATTGAACTATTGCAATAAACTATTAACTTTAATGATCACTACTTATTGCTACAAGCCACTAACCACAATTTAAATATAAACACACCGAGAATATGAAACATTAATAAAATAAAAATTTCGATCCTAAATATCGTAAAAAATGAACGCTTAAACTTGTGGTTCTAGATTATATGCTCATCATTGAACGTTATGGAATATCGTATGATCATGCGAAAATATAAATAAATAAAAAAACAGAAAAACTTATTTGAGGTTCCACTTACATAGAATCTGTGTCGAAACAGGTTCTCTAATTTTTGAAACCTAGTACCTACCTTACACACCCTAAAACCTAAAACTGGACAATTTCTAGGTTCTCACCCCTAATCTATGTCCTCATCTCCTCTAAGATTGGGTTCTTGATTGGATGATTGTCAAGATCCTCTTCTTCCATGGACCTATCTGGTTTCCTATAGACTTGGTTTATATAAACCAATATAATTAAAGTCATTGATCACGTGAATCCTCATATTCGATTTTTACATAGAGTAAGCCTATGCGCCGCTGTTTCGGGTCAAGAAAAACGCCTGTTTGAACTCCCTCCAGCAGGCCAGATTGCTTCGGTGTGTGGTACACTCGTAGCGTTTTGTTAAAAATTTGTTTATCCGCCGGTACTTCCTCTTTCGTTCCCCAGTTACCGAAAAGAAAACGAAGGAGGATTTCGTTCCGCCGAAGCAGGCAGGAACGAGTTTCACGAATGTCCATCTCTTCCTGAAGGGGGGTTTTCGTTTTCCGGTCGTTTTCCGGGTTGGTCTAGTCATTTTAGCATCAGAGCGAATGTCACGAGTTGCCTGGTGGGCGATAAGCATGTCCGAATGTTAACGGCACCAGGCATCAGACCAACAATCGAAACTGGACGTCGAGAAATCGACCAGAGAATCAAAGGAAGACTCGATGGGGGCGCTATGCTATCAGGATGCAGCTGTCATTGCCATCAGCTACTGTACTCAACAAGACTGTCTACAATTCGTAAGTTCGGTTTCTAAACTCTTAGTATGATAATCGGAAAAATCTCTATGCTCTGAAGCGCCACAAACTCAAGTTTACAACTTTGGCAGGTTACTGAATGAGACTCATGTTTACACAGAAGAAGGCGCGCGGTTCGCCTATGGTCATGGAATTGTGAACTGCTCGAATGTTTCTGTGGATCGACGCAGTCGCCTAGAAAAGCAACTCCGGTGGATTCATGTTATTTAATCGTTGAGCTCCTCAAAATTCTTTCGCAAATCCGTGCTCCATAGTTTGAATCTGACTGATCAAATGTAGATTCAGGCAATTGCTCTGTTTCTTCACTGGTATCAATGCTTTTAGTCGTGCATCGTTTGGCTTTATCATGCCTTTCGAATCGGCGTCTCTGAGATGCGAACCGATCTATATGCTTCAATCCATCAATGACATGGATGTGGGTGAATTGAGGCTTTTCATTTGCCTTAAATTCGATAGTTCACTTGATGCATTGACGAGTCGAGCTTGAATAATTCGCGATATCTATGTCCTCCGCGCCACAAAGATGGTAAATTTGTTGCAGACATGACAGTAGCATGTATACTTACGAAAAGAGAGACTACATATACTCGAAGTCTCCGACTACTTTCGATCAGGTTCTCTTGACGGGATCGAAATTGGCGACGCCGATCACTGCCCCAACGATCGCCCCAAGCACAACTCCCCCAGCGACGATGCTGAGCAGGAAGTTCTTGAGCGAGGACGAGACCGCCGCCTCTGCCACCTCCGGCACCACCATCAACGCTGTCAGGGCGGCCGCTGTGGCGCTGGCGATCGCCTTCTCCTTCAGCGATGCGCTCACCCGGAACTTGGCGGAGGCCCCGACTGCTCGCGATGGCCTGACCACCGGTGGCAATGGCTTGACGAAGGCGTTGGAGCTTGGCAGCTTCCGGTGGGTGCTGTAGGTCAGCGGCATGGGCATCGAGACGGCAGAGGCAGAAGCCATTGATGGTGGTGTTGAGCTCCGGGAATGCAGTGTTGAAGACGAGAGAGAGAGAGAGAGAGAGAGTGGATTTTGTATTGATTGAGAGGTGGGTGATGGAGATATGGAAATGCAGGCGTTGGTCAGTCCAGTCGACGACCACACGCTCGCTGACTTGGCTGGTTCTCGTGCGCGATCGGTGGATAAGGTTATCTCATAATCTTTATAACGTGTGAAATTCTTCAAAATGAACGAAAAAGTGTTAAGTTTTTTACTTAAAATAGATAACGGAGGTATTTTGGACAATGTCATTTTATTTTAGATCTTTTAGAAGGGGATTATAATAGGAATGTTTTGCGCATATATTTACGCAAATATATCTGATGATTTTTTGCGCAAATATATCTGACTATTTTTTGCGCAAACAGATTAGAGGCTTGTCTGCAAAAATTTGATTTTTGCCCCGCCTTTTGTTTTTTTCTTATCGTCTTGCTCACCAAGAGGTTTGTCAACCTTTTTGGTTTTGTAATCATTATTGAAGATAGTAAAACCCCTCTCTCTCTCCCCGTGGTTTTTCCCGTTTGGATTTTCCACGTAAATCTTGTGTCTTGTACAATTTATTTTGCTTTCATCCTTTATTTTTTGCGCTTGAATTTGCGCATCTTTTGGCGTTGTTCCACAACAAATTGGTATCAGAGCGAAAGAATTTCAATCTTTTGTTCGAGATGGCATTTATCAAGTTCGAAGTGGCACCCTTCGATGGCCAAAACAATTTCGGGCTATGGAGGATCAAGATGAAAGCTTTGTTGCATCGGAAAGGTTCAGTTAGAACCTTGGATGAGAATTACCCCGACGACATGACTTCGGCAGAGATCGAGGAGATGGAAGAAAAGGCGCATAGCACCATTCAATTGTCGTTGTCTGACAAGGTGCTTCGTGAGGTTGCCGATGAAGAAACGGCTTCGGGATTATGGAATAAACTTGAGAGCTTTTACATGAAGAAATCTCTTACAACGAGATTATTCTTGAAGCAATGTCTTTACATCCTAAAGATGTAAGAAGGTACTTCTATTCAAGAACATCTAGATGAATTTAATAAGATCATTATGGATATGAAAAATCTAGATTTGAAGTTAAATGATGAAGATCAAGCTCTAATTGTGTTATACTCATTACCGAGGTCGTATGATAATTTTGTGAATTCTATGCTGTATGAAAGAGAATCCATAACTCTTGAGGATGTGAAAGCCTCATTGAATTCCGCGGAGATGCGTACAAAGTTGAATGCGAGTGGTAGTGTTGATAAAGCTGATGGCTTAGTTATTAGGGGAAGGTCGAATTATCGTGATAGGCACAGTAATAGTAAAGGGCGTTCAAAGTCTAGGTCAGGCCTAGACAAAAGCAAGGTCGAGTGTTACTATTGTCACAAATTCGGACACTACAAAAATGAGTGTCCTGTGCTCAAGGTTAAAGGGAAGAAGTCGATAGAGAGTTCCGATTCGGCTAG
>BCNH02000003.1:6844442-6858966 GCA_001662345.2 Metrosideros polymorpha var. glaberrima
CCATAACTCTTGAGGATGTGAAAGCCTCATTGAATTCCGCGGAGATGCGTACAAAGTTGAATGCGAGTGGTAGTATTGATAAAGCTGATGGCTTAGTTATTAGGGGAAGGTCGAATCATCGTGATAGGCACAGTAATAGTAAATGGCGTTCAAAGTCTAGGTCAGGCCTAGACAAGAGCAAGGTCGAGTGTTACTATTGTCACAAATTCGGACACTACAAAAATGAGTGTCCTGTGCTCAAGGTTAAAGGGAAGAAGTCGATGGAGAGTTCCGATTCGGCTAGTCTGGTGAAGGATAACAAGTCAGTTGATGCAGACAATGTTCTTACTGTTTTGTCTTCGGATTGTCGTGTTGACGATGCATGGATTTTGGATTCGGCATGTTCATACCACATGTGTCCAAATAGAGATTGGTTCCACACATATAAAAAAGTAACTGGTGGTTCAGTTTTGATGGGCAACAATGCAGTTTGTAGGATTGTGAGTATTGATACGGTGCGGATCAAATGTCATAACAATATAGTAAGAACTTTGACAGATGTTAGGCACATCCCAGATTTGAAGAAGAATTTTATATCGTTGAGCACTTTGGATTCCACTGGATGCATGTACACAGGTGGAGTTTTGAAAATTTCAAAAAGCTCCTTGATTGTGATGAGAGGTAACAAGAAGAATGGCCTTTATGTTCTGCAGGGAAGTACCGTTGTGGGTTTTTTAAATGTATCATCCTTTTCAGATTCTGAAAAATCAAAATTGTGGCATATGCAGTTAGGCTACATGAGCGAAAGAGGAATGACTATCTTGAGTAAACGTGGTTTACTCTGTGGGGAACATACCCTCGCACTTGACTTTTGCGAGCATTGTGTTTTTGAGAAGCAACGCAGAGTTAGTTTCAGTACTAGGGTACACTCGACGAAGAGCACAGTTGATTATATTCATTCCGATTTGTGGGGACCCGCACAGGTAACATCTAAAGGTGGTGCAATTTATCTTCTGACATTTATTGATGATTTTTCTAGGAAAGTCTGGGTTTATTTCTTAAAGCGTAAAAGTGACGTTTTTGATACATTCAAGAAGTGAAAAATTTTGATTGAAAATCAAACTGGTAAGAAGATAAAGCGTTTTAGAATAGACAATGATCTTGAGTTTTTTGGAGGTGATTTTAACAAGTACTGTGAAGATTCAGGTATTGTTCGACATCGAATAGTCAGGCACACACCTCAACAGAATGGGGTGGTGGAGCGCATGAACCAGACACTTTTAGAGAGAGCTAGATGTATGCTCTCTAATGCTAGTCTTGAGAAAGATTTTTGGGTTGAAGCTGTGAACATGGCTTGTTATTTGGTAAATCGTTCTCCTTCGACCGCAATTGAATGTAAGACTCCAAATGAGGTATGATCTGGTAAACCTTCTGATTATTTTGTTTTGAAAGTATTTGGATGTCCCGCTTATTATCATGTAAAAGATGGTAAGCTTGAACCTAGGGCCAAGAAATATATTTTTGTTGGTTATGCAGACTGGATTAAGGGATATAGGTTGTGGTGTTCTGATCCTCAGAAATTTATAATCAGTAGAGATGTTACTTTTGATGAAAATTTCACGCTAGATCAGAAAAAGGTTGTTAAGTCTGCAGGTGTTCAGGAAGAGAATGATAGAAAAAAGGTGGAGTTTCAATTAGAGCATCCACAGAAAAAATTGAAAGATGTTTCTATTCAGCCAGAAAGTGACAGTGAGCAACAAGACTCAGATTTGATCATAAATGAGGTAGAAAAAGTTGAACAACCTCATTCTTTAGCTGCAAGGAGGGATAAACGGCAAATTAAGCCTCCTCAGAGATATGATTTTGCTGATTTGGTAGCATACGCTCTTACAGTTGCTGAAGAACTTGATATTGAAGAACCTTCTACATTCCGTGAAGCTACTATTTGTTCTAAATCTGATAAGTGGCTTGTTACGATGAATGAAGAGATAGAGTCTCTTTATAAGAACCAAACTTGGGATCTTGTAAAATTGCCTAAGGGCAAAAGAGTTATTGGATGCAAGTGGGTCTTCAAAAGAAAAGAGGAAATTCTAAGGGTTAAAGATGAAAGATTCAAGGCACGTTTGGTAGTAAAGGGTTTTAGTCAGAACGAAGGGATCGACTTTAATGAAGTGTTCTCTCCAATTGTGAAACATAGTTTCATTCGTGTGTTGCTCGCGTTAGTGGCTCTTTATGATTTAGAGCTTGAGCAACTTGATGTCAAGACCGCTTTTCTACATGGCGAGCTTGAGAAGACAATCTATATGTCTCAACCTGAGGGATTCATTGTTGAAGGTAAAGAAGATCACGTTTGCAGATTGAAACGCTCTTTGTATGGTCTGAAGCAATCTCCACGGCAATGGTACGAGAGGTTTGGTAGTTTTATGTTAAGTCATGACTATTCACGGAGTGTGCATGACAGTTGTGTCTACTATAAGATATTAAATGATTGTTCTTTTGTTTATTTACTATTATATGTGGATGATATGCTTATTGCAACAAAGAACATGTCAAACATATAATGTTTGAAGATGCAACTTAGCAGGGATTTTGAGATGAAGAATCTTGGAGCTGCCAGGAGGATTTTAGGTATGGAGATTTATAGAGACAAACAAGTTGGGAAGTTATACCTTTCGCAGAAGAGGTATATTGAGAAAGTGCTTGAGCAATTTGGCATGAAGAATGCTAAACCGATAAGTACCCCTTTGGCGTCCCACTTTAGGCTTTCAGCTTCTTTGTCGCCTAAAACCTAAGAAGAGGAAAATGAAATGTCTCAAGCTCTATATTCTAGTGCTGTGGGTAGTCTCATGTATGTTATGGTTTGCACACATCTAGATATTTTCCAAGCTGTTAGTGTTGTGAGCAGGTATATGGCACATCCGGGTAAAACTCACTAGCAAGCTGTGAAATGGATTTTTCGGTACATTCGGGGTATCTCAGATATGGGTTTGGTATTTGATAAAAGTTGTGATATAGGGCATTCGGTTGTTAGCTTCGTTGATTTTGATTATGCAGGCAATCTCGATAAAAGGAGATCTTTGACAGGTTATATTTTTATGTTTGATGGTTCTGCGGTTAGTTGGAGAGCAACATTGCAAGACACGGTTGCTTTGTCTACCACCGAAGCAGAGTATATGGCAATGACGGAAGCGGCAAAGGAAGCTCTCTGGTTGAAACGTTTGGTTACAGAACTTGGAATGAAGCAAGAGGGAGCCTCTGTTATCTTTTGTGATAATCAAAGTGCGATCCAATTGATAAAGAACGCGATGTATCACGAGAGAATGAAACATATCGACATCCGGTATCACTTTGTGCGTGATGAGGTTGTTAAGGGTACAGTTACGGTGAAAAAAGTACTTACAACGGATAAGCCGGCAGATATGTTGACTAAACCGGTTTCTTTAATCAAGTTCAAGCATTACTTGGACTTGGTTGGTGTTTTCACCGTTTAATTTGCCTAGGCGGAGTTGGTGGCGTTCATCCCTTGTTTCCTACAACGAGTGCGCTCACGTAGGCTTAGGGGTGTGCGTTGTCGATTCCGCATTTTTGGCTAGTGGCCTTATATAGTCACTCTTGATGCTAAGGGAGAGAGATCTTGTGGCGTTTGGTATAACGCTATATTGGCTATTTGAAGTCAAGGTGGAGATTTATTAAGTTTTTGACTTAAAATAGGTAACGGGGGTATTTTGGATAATGTCATTTTATTTTAGATCTTTTAGAAGAGGATTATAATAGGAATGTTTTGCGCATATATTTACGCAAATATATCTGATGATTTTTTGCGCAAATATATCTGACTATTTTTTACGCAAACAGATTAGAGGCTTGTCTGTAAAAATCTGATCTTTGCCCCGAAGTTTTTTCTCCTCCTTTTGTTTTTTTCTTATCTTCTTGCTCACCAAGAGGTTTGTCGACCTTTTTGATTTTGTAATCGTTATTGAAGATAGTGAAACCCCTCTCTCTCCCTGTGATTTTTCCCGTTTTGGTTTTTCATGTAAATCTTGTGTCTTGTGCAATTTATTTTACTTTCATCCTTTATTTTTCGTGCTTGAATTTGCGCATCTTTTGACGTTGTTCCGCAACAAAAAGAAAAACAGTTTCCTCGTCCAAGACAAAATAATGTGATCACATTCTGTCAAAGATGGCATCCAACGTAATTTTGTCGCACACAAAATCAGAAATAAGATAAGAGATTGCGCTTAAACAGGTCGTCTGATCTCATTCCATGATGGCCTTCCGGCCTCAAGCGAGGATGAAGCGCGAAGTGAGCTCTAGTCGTGCAAGATGAAGGAAATGGAGTTCTGATCTGACCAACCTTGTCGAGAAGCCTAGGTTCGCGAAGCAGTTCGTGACCTGCTGGTATCGAGAATGTCTTCAGTTAGTAAAGACGGCTCGTTAATGCAGCGGCGGTTGGCTATGAGAACTTGTTCCTTAGCCAACTAAGATGATGAACAAACATTAGAGCATGCAGGATCTTGAATACCGACGTCGAAAACAACAGCAGTTCAAACTTTTCATGAGTCCTGATGGTTGGATGCGATTGTCGTGCATGATCCGAAATGCCGGCAGTTAAGAGCAGTCGGACTTCATTTCGAGTTCTTCTGTATTTAAAGTTGGTCCAGACCAACCATGTTTGATAGGGTTAATTACTCAAAGAACAAGGGAGATTACTCACCACAAACATTCTCACCCTGTGCCGTCGCTGATTGCGCATAGAGGGTACCTCACGTTGAACCTGCTGCAGCTGAGGCCGGTGAGCCAACATTGCTGAAGCGGACTTCCTGAGGCAGCAGACGCTATATAATCCCGAGCTCCTCAAGTATCTTCTTGAGCTCCAGAACCAGCTCACTTCTCCGGCTACTTCGATCCCGGGATTTCTGAAAATTTATGGTGTGAGTGACATAGAGACCCATCTTCATCTTGTCCACATCTTCAATCTCCTTGACCAAGACACTGTGGCCGGGACGCCAGTACTGAGGCTTGCTCTCCAGATATCTGCAATTTTTCACAATCTGAGGCGGGAATCCATATAGACCATAGATAGTACATGCAAACTTCTTCCCAATTCAGAGTACATAAGGTATAATAGATGGCGTACGCTTTTATTTTAGCTTTCATAGGTCCAATGCTCTCGATTGAAGTAGAGAAATTGATGGCGAATTCAACAGAATCGCTCATCTCCGGACTCCTGTAGAAGTTGCTGATGGGTTTTGTTGCCAAAACTGAATTCAGATAGTAAATCTTTTCGTTGTCATATCTCAGGAAGACTGGTGTTAAGATGTTCATTTCTTCAACCATCTGCGATAAATTTTGATCAGTAAAGCCAAATAAAGTACCGATAACATGAGAGAGGCGATACGATTGTAGGATTAAAAAAAGTGACTGAACTTCATCGATTACGCAATGGTCACCCACGTTGAACGGATGCATCACAAATACAAATATGATTGCTTCAAAAACAGTTTTTGCAGTGTTACCGAATATGAACACCACCAGGAGGAGCTGTGATGAGATGAACAGCAGCACTTGGGCTGGCAAAAGTCCCATCACCAATAACCAGACTATGATGATCACTAGGAGCACAACCCCTGAAGCGAGCCTGTTCAGCTCTTCAATGGCGGTCTTCGTATCGTTTAAGGAATGCGCCAGCGACTTGCGTTCTTGGTAAATTTTCACCTGCAACGATAAAGTCTCCTTATGAAAAATTAACCAGCAATGGAAAGATGAACAAATCTCCATCTGCCATACTTCAGGAAAACTAAGAAACTTTGTGTGGTTACAATGACGGTGCAACCATCTCCCAGAGTAAAGAAATTTTACTGAAGACTGAAAACAAATAGTTGCTCCTCTATTGAATCATCCATGAGACAAGAATATTGATCGCGGACTCACCAACCAATTTTTCAGCGATGACCTGGTGATCTTTCTGGTTTCTGCGGCTCCTTCAAACAATGGAAGCGCATTGTCCACATCTGCCTTTCTCATGAAGCGCAAGAGGTCCTCTTCCCCAATATACCTGAAAACATCAAAAGAAAAGTAGTGACAAATTTAACCATCACTAGTTGCTGTTAAATCGCCAATTAGTCGGTATCCTCACTTGTATCCGGGCTTAGCTACGTTTCTGAATATCTGATAAGCGGCAACTTTAGCACCCCACTCGCTACTAATCCCATTCTCTTGTTTCTCTCCCTCCTCGTCATCATCCCCGTGGTTGAGCCCGCCCATCGATAGCCTGGACCCGCTTATCACGTCAATCAACCCTTTCATTGTCCAAGCTGAGACCTTCTCTTGGTTAATCCTGTGTAGCTTCTCCATGTCGATCACTTCCTCTTTCTTCTGTTCCGATTCGTCCTTCAAAGTCTTGAAACTTAACTGGCTATTGCTCTTCAAATTCCCGACGTTTTCCTCCATTTCCATGAAGGGAGGCCCGGAGAGCGAGCGAACAATGTACTGATGAAACAATGACTCTTGAATCCGATCGAAGAACCACGTGCATTGGAATGAAGAAACCAGTAACTTTATCAGCAGAGTCTTAAGGCGCGTTTCATAACCTGCCAGAATTTTTAATTCTCTGTCAGAAGTGATTCTGGAAGAGAAATGCGTTGGTAAAGAATGACTTCTGGAATAATTTTCTACTTCTGAATGAGATTTGTGTTTGGTAAAGAATTGATTCTCTATGCCATAATCAATTCTTGCCAAAAATTTAGAAAAACAAGAAAAAGAAAAAAAAAAGGGGGGGGGGGGTCGGGGGCAAGGGCGGTAGGCCCTTGCCGCCGCCGGCCGCGAGACGCCAGACACCGGCCGCCGGACACGGGACGCCAGACGCCGGACGCGGGGACGCCGGCCATCGGACGCCGGCCGCCGAACGCCGGACCGTGCTCCATTTGGTAAACTTGTGAAAAGTAGAATGAGAATGAGGGTGTGTTTGGTAAATATAAATTCTCATTCTATACCAGAATTGATTCTCGAAAAAATGAATTCTTGTCATAATCAAAAATTCTGGCAAGAATGAAAAACATGCAGGCCCTTATCAACCATAAGGCAGATGCAATAAGACAAGAAGCCAGAGCCCTCATGACGTAATTCAGGATTTTAGCGGTGTGCCTTGATCGCTTCACACTGTGGTTTATCAGTAGCGCCCAGGCCAGTAGGACCAGACCTAACCAGATGAATACTTGGACACTCTTCTTCAATCCATAGACAAAATAAAGAACTTTCTTCTTGAGAAGGAAGTTCCTCTCAATCATGAACACCAATATGTTTATCAACCATTCAGTGGCCAATCTACCACAGAAAATCACAAGCACTAGCACACTCCATTTCCATAACTTCAAACCCCAGATCATTCTGTTTTTCAACTCATGCGCGGTCAAGCTAGTGATCAGAAAACCTGTGATGCACACCAACGCAATCCACTCTACCAAAACCATCTTCTTGAAATTCATTCCGGACATTTTCTGAACTTCCAGGTTTGCAGTCTTGTAGACCTTGTTGTCATCGCCTTCGTCATTTCCTCCCCCCGACGAAACAGGAAATGGTGTTCTTGGAGTGGCAGGAGCCGTTTTCACATTTTCTTTTGGAGTAGCAGAATCGACATGAGCGCCTGGTGAAGCCACACTAGGTGAATTCCCAGAGGGCGAACTCGCACTCTTCAACTGGGACTTGACTTTGGCTAACTCTGCCTTGTTAGGATACGACTGTTCGACCAATCTCGATTTCGGCTTCGAATATGCAGACCTCGTGAGTGATGATTTTCTTCTAGTTAAAGTGCCCGTTGAAATTATAGGAGGCTTACCTGAAGGAGTATGGCTTGGTTCTGTGGACCCTTGTCCAACAGATGAGCTAATCGAATTCGGTACTTGCCCTTTCAGCGCAACATTTTTATCTTCTTTCGACTCCGGATTGGGATTCGTTGAAAGACCCAACTGCGAATTCTTCGAACAAGAGTCGGACTGTTTGCTTTCGTCTTTGGAGCCCGCAATCACAACCACCACTTCATCTTCTCCTTTCTTCTCCCCTGCGCCATTATTCGCCTCCATTTCCTTTCCAATCTTCTATCACACACTGCTTGAAACCGTCCACAAGTACAATGCTTCATTCTCCCCTATCATGAATAAAGCAAGCTGCGTAAATGTTTCCCAATTTCGCGAAGTAAAGCGTAGCTGATTGAAATATTAGCAAGGGAAAACGAGCTTTCACAGCAGAGCCTGAAACTTTTCAGCTAAAATCTGTAGAAGAAGTCTTGCTTAGCTGATCTTTTTCAGAGAAAAATACTTTCCAAACAAGGGAAGTTGGTTTTCTGAACGTGCCATGGAAGAGAGAGAGGGAGAGAGAGGTAGCTTCTTGGTTTCCCGGGAAAGAATATTTAAATAGTAGTTATGCTGCTGGCGAACGGTCAAAACCTTGTATTTCTTATTTTTGGCAAAAATTAAATGGACAAGAACAGAAAATCCAGCCTCATGCCTGAATCATATGTTTTGTCACCTCCATGATGATTCATATTAAATCTTGGTGAGGCCAGTTGTCTTTGAGGGGGCCAATAAGAACTCTACCCAGCAAAAATAATTAGGTGCCCCACATAAAATTATTGCTAGTTTGCAGATTGTTCGGTGAGATAAATAATCATGAAAAAAAAAAAAACTAATTTGCGGATTGCAGATGGTAATAATTTATGTTGCCTTGGGGGTTCCATGGACAAGATATCATCATTGTACCTGTAAGTCCTATGACATTGGTATGAAACACCGACCTGGCTCGTTCGTGATGTTCATTCAATCTGCACGCTCGTAGTCTTGAGATCTTTAATAGACTGGGCTTGCCTTTGACAAGACTCTGTCGACATTACCTTGTCAACCATGAAGCAGTCACCGGTGAACCTTCAGTTGAGCAGCATCATATCTAAACCTAACAATCGCTGCTCGCCGAAGTGCTTTCGGTAGTTTAACGCATCCAATTCGAGTAGAGCATAATTTTAATGTGACAGTGATTGTTGAAGCAGGACGAACAAGTGAAGCCCCCGGCTCAGTACAAGGCAAGCCACGGCTTTTGGTGGGCTGGAATGAAACCGGTATCGGTCAAGGAAAGAACGAGGCCAAGAATGGTTGTTTGCTCACGGCAGAATTGGTTATCGTATCCTCTTCCAGCATAGGCTTCAATATGACAGAGATACTAGAACTAGATACAAGTCGACTATCGCCTTTGCGATACTCATCAATGATGAGAGTTTTCGTTTAAAAAGGAGCTGTTTGCTTGGATTTTGCATCGGCGATGCCGAGTTCCACAATAGGCACAACAGAGTTCGAAGAAAAGAACAACTATAAGAGTTTTCTTTGTTTCATTCTTGTTCCCGGCCAATGCCTGGCCGTAGGACAGCTGAACATGCAGAACCTAATGCGAATTCTTTTGCTTTTTCTTTCGTTTTCAAAATATGAATTGCTTCGCCGAATTCATTAGCCAACTCTTCCCATCTTACATAATATCTGCGAGCGGACCGAGCACTAACTACTAAGCTTTCCCTCAATTGATATTATGCCTATATCAAATCAGCACACATTCGACGGGCATTTTCGCAACTGAGGGCAAACAAGCAAAACACTCACCGGAAGTAAACAAATCCAGACCAAATAACATTACATAATCATGAAGATTAAATGCAAAAGGCCAAACATCTAACATAAGGTTAAATTAAGTAAAAGACAATAATTCGACTACTGATTCAACCATCGGCACTATTTCCACAATACCTCTCAATCTCCATGTTACATGAATGAATTTGGTGTAAGTAAACAAAAGTATCTCCGTAGAATTCTCAACGATTCAGGTCCAAGTAAAAGGAGGCACCATTTTGACAAATGATAAGATCACCAAACTAACTCCGAATTCTTTACATCAAAGCTGATGTACACGTTGTAGGACATATGAAACTACATCCTTCTTAAATTATCTAACCTTGCCTGTAAGTCACTGTCTATTCCGCCGTCTTCATTGCCCGTAGTTTCCACTTGTGCAACTTTAGCTTTTGCAGCTGGAGCTGCAACCGCAGTTGATGGTGCATTTACAAGCTGTACAAAATGATTGAAAACAGAGAGGTTAAGATCATCATAATAGCTCAATCATTTCATAGACATATTGAACAAGTCAATACCTCTTGGTTGACATCAATACCGATCTCATCTAGAACCTGGTTAACTAATTCTTCTGTTTCCTCCTCTTCTTCATCACCTTCCAGAGCATCATCAATGGTATCACCCATCACTTCACTCGTCATTTCCATCCTCTCGTTCTGCCTCTCGAATTCTTGCATAATTTTCTGCAATGACGGCAGGTTCATCTGCCTGTTCATCTGACCCATTGCCTTCGTCACGCCTTTCATTGCCTCCCCCATTGCTAGTGTTGATTTCATTGTCTGCGAAACATTCTCTCAGAACCACAAAGGGAAAAGCTAAATAGGACTAGAGTCTCTACAGGGCATGCATTAACAGAGAACACAGAGAGTGTAAGCCGGAATGCCCACGCACCTGAATTCTAAGAGAAACACCCTGAAGCTGTGACTTGAGTTTATAAAATTTGTCAATCTGATGACGTGTTCTAATAAGGTCCTTTGCCATCAACCTTACAGCTCCCTGGAAGGAAATCACACAAGAAACAAAGACACAGTTGAGAAAGCTGACCATCAATCTCAATCAATCTGCATCCACAAAATGCATTCAAACATTCATCTCAAGTCATGCAAGCTAAGAGAAAGAAGAGGCTTTAAAGACATGCCCAGGCAATGACATTTCGAAAAAGAACTCATGCATAAAATCAGGATCACTGTCCAAAAGCAAGCTGAAACAATGGTAAGCCAAAGCAGCGCGAACACATACGAACATGCTTTGGTAGATGAACTGAAATGAAGATGTAACAACAGAGTCGTATGACATACCATCTGCCCTTGCTTGGCATTCTTCTTGATCTCTAGGATCAGCTTCTTCTCCTGAGTCTGAAGTCCTTGTCTCTCCCTGTCAATTTCTCGTATAGACTTGTCCAGCATCCTCTTATTCTCCCGTAGAAGCTCTAAAATACAAGATTTTATCAGTTCTGTATTCTTTCTAAGTTCTGTTTATAAGATGACAGCTTCGATCACACAAAAATCCAAGTAATCTACCATTCTTCACCCACCGATGAATCGCCATGTAAATACTATATCATATCAATCCCCGATGATTTTCAGCAACAGCTGATCGGGCAAAGAACTTCACCCGATGATCACACTCCTGACAGCATAATATCAAAACCGAGCAGTTCGAACTGCAAAATCATCTCCGTTCCTTCTATAGCTACCGAAATTCAAGCTTATCAAGACGAAAAACTTAAGTCAACAAGCACATCTACGAGCCATCGGAAGCTGATGTCGATTTCCCTTCTTATATTTCTCTCGATCATTTCCTAGTCGGCCTACACCATCGCTCATAAATCAAACAGCGCAAGAGAAGGACAGCACGGTCGGCGATCGCCGACAACAAACTAACGAATCCAAAAAGCCGCGCGAGCGGAGGTTTTCGCAATTGAGAGTTCAAAAACGAGGTGTCGGTGGAGGCAAACAAACCTGCGGGAGTTTTGCGCTTGCCGAAGAGGAAACTCATGTCGATCGCTCAGACGAAGCGAGGGACGCCGATCGGAGAGATTCGGAAGACCGCGAGTTGACCTGAGAGAGAGAGAGAAACCGAGCCTCTCGCCTGCGCGTGTTCGTGTGGATTCGTCGATCTTCGTTGGAAACGATTGAATGGATTTTGCAGCAGAAGAAGGAGATGACGAAGAAGATGAAGATTGAAGATGATTGCTTCGAGGCTTGGAGGATCGACGTCGCTAGTTGTACAGCTCGCTTCACGCGGTGTGAACGCCACCGGACGGAAGAAAAGGGAAAAGTTTGGGATGAAAAACGCTTGTATGATTGGGCGTGTACTCGGTGCATCCGAGCCCTTAACTTTGGGTGGACCCCAGGTGGGACCCGCGTAATCTAAGGGCTAAGATGCACTGGATTCAAATGTTGCCGATGCACCGAGAATAACTCGGAGACAGATCGAACCGTCCGATTGTGCAAGTTGGGCTCTGCTGACGCGTTCGAAAGCGGGCCCACACATATGAAACACGGCTGGATAATTACATAAATGGTTTATCAATTTTGACCAACAAATATCACTTATTTCTGAACTTTTAATTTATCTATGAAACACGGCTGGATAATAACATAATGGGTCTATCGATTTTGACCAACACAAATCACTGATTCCTGAACTTTTAATTTGTGGTCCCTGAACTAAGTGAACTTTATCTTAATATGCATTGTGATCTCTGAACTTTTAATTTGTTTAATTTGGTCCATGAAATTTTGGTTCATATTCAATTTAGTTCATGAACTATATGAAGATGTTCAATGTTGTATAGGGACTAAATTGAATATAAACCATGAGTCCATGAACTACATTGAACAAATTAAAAGTTTTGGGACTATATTGGACATTGGGCAAAACTTCATGGGTCACATTGCACAAATAAAATGTTTAAAGACCACATTGCATATTAGACCAAAGTTCATAGATCATTTGTATCATTTTTCCAAATATATTGGATTCTCAACTAAACAGAAAGCAAGCCTGGGAATTTTTTTATCAAAATAATTTCTCAATATGCCCACGTCTCCTTTGACATGTATTCTAGTGAGATGATATGATAAAGTGTACAAAATTATAATTTAGAAGTTCAAAATAATTATCAATAAGCTCGCAAGTATCATGGTTTTCCAAAAATAAGTGTAAGCCTCTCTTATAACAATCATTTAAACTTACTTCCTAAACTGATTTTCATTTTGAGTATATCTATCTACTCCCGCACGTTTAGAATTTTGTTGCCCTACGCACATAAGCGTCTGCTCTTTTACTAGTCTTTTATTGAGATGTTTTGTAACAATATGGTATAATGAAATTGATAACATCATAATCTTTTTTTGTCAGAGGTAAATATTAAACTTAGATAGTAAAAATAGTCGTCAAATAATTTTATACTTACTTGAATTCGAGTCTCTCATAAACCATTTTAAATAAGGGATTAAAAAGGAAAATGAAGGACTCAAGTGATTATTAAAGAAAATAAGATAAAAAGGGAATGAGGGATTAAATTATATTCTCCACTCTGATTAAGATGTCAACTGAGGCCCACTCAGTAGAAAAGGGTCTTGAGCCCAAGCCCAACTTAGCCCAATCCAACGGAGGTGGCTTCTTGGTTTTCCATTGTCTGCCTCTCCTTCCTCGCTTCTAGGCCCGGTCAAATAGTGTGTTTACTTCTTTTCAATAAATAAATAAAAAACACAGTGTATTTACAGACTTATTTATTTAAAATAACAAAAAATGCTAAATTTACTAAGACCGGTTCACAAAATTGGCTTATTAAGAGATGTATCGTGTTGTTATTGGGTTTTTTATACGGTTGACTTGTTTAAAGGGTCAATCGCAATCCGACAAATTACTTAGTAAATAAGTTTTTATAAATTGGTATTGATAAATCTAGTATTACTCTTTATTAAAAGTTGGGTTTACTAGTAGACGGGAAAAATGAACGGAAATTTTTCATCATATCTCTTAAAATTTTGGGGACAACGCAATTTACGATAGAAAATTCAAAAGGCTGTAGTTACTTATCGTTAACGCAACTATAAGTCAGGTGGTACAGGACTTACTACTAAGTGGCTCGGAGAAGTCTTAGATTTGATATTTTGTCATCTAACTTGGAAACTCCAGTTCATAAATAGAGATCACTCGTCCTAGCACGAGCCTTGCATCGCTACAGTTGCGATGATGCAATCGTCTTTCTAAGCTTAAAAGGGGCATTTCATAACAATCTCTCTCTGCAAGACAAAAAGCTACACACTTTATGTGTAGCAATGAAAAATATATCTTAACGAGTATGGAAAAGAGAAAAAAAAATTTCACAAATTTATTCTACTCGTAAAAAGTGAAATTCACATTATTACAAAATTAGAGAGGTTCAGATTCGATCTTAGAATGAATGACAGATTTTAATGATTAATTAATTGACTCAAGACAATTCTTCACTTAAAACGAGGTTGAAAATCTTCCGATGAATTCACCTCGTATAAAATAAAACAGTAGCATTAACGAGCACTCTCGAAACACCAGTTAATCATATCTAATAACGGAATGATGTCTTTTCAATGCATTGATTATGCATAACAAGAGAAAAACAGTCTTTGAGATATGCCTAACTTTCTTCTTCTTCTTTTTTCAGTACAATGGTCTCTTCTTTTTTAATTATATCGTAAATCATTCCCTCGCGACGAAATGTACTTCTTGAAACCTTGGGGTAAACATTATTTATTTAGGTTACATTTGTTTCGCAAAAAATGAATAATTTGAAAAATATTTTTAAAAAAATGATTGTCTATATTGTTTACAAAAACGAATAAATGAAAAGAAATTTCATTTTTCACGAAATTATTTAAATATAAATC
>BCNH02000003.1:6875631-6897911 GCA_001662345.2 Metrosideros polymorpha var. glaberrima
CCCCCCCCCCCTCGGTCGTTATCTTCCCTTCTAGAAAGTTTTCAACCGTCGTGTCGCGCACAATTGCTTCCTCCACAAAAGTTTTCACCCGTTTTTTTCCAGTTTCGGAGATCTATGTTCCATGACGGGAACGACTTACTGCATCATCGTACACATACTAGATCGCTACAGGAGACTAGACCGATCGATGCGAGGCCTCGGAGGAGGCTCAGACAAAGTCGGGCACGCCCATTTCGCATGGAGCTCCGACGCGAATCATTAAAGTCAAAGCAGCTATCGAGTTTAACTTCTCTCGGTTAAAAAAAAAAAGAACTTTAGAGGTCGGCCCCGTTGGGGTTCCACTAATCCAAACTTGCTTTTTGACAAAAGAAGCAGCAGGCAATGAGAATCCAAGTACCTTTGGGGCAAAGGCAAGGCATCAAAGACACGCGGGGCCCAATCCTTACCACTGCGAACTATAATGAACGAGAGATCAAGCACTATTATTATAATCACTAATCAAAAGGCGCAGGACCGAGAGCGACGATGGTCCCCATCCGACCGCAGAAAACGACAGGTCTGAATGAGCGGAGGATATGATTAGACACTTCTGACGTTGCCTTCGTTGGTCGCCAACATCGGCACGCTAGAGGGTTCCCACTCCGGCTTTGTCCTCTTCTGAGTTTTTAGCAGCTGGCCGGAACGAGACAAGGGCCACCGGAGGAATCGGGGCGTGGAGCGTGAATTTCCCCTTTTTGGCAAAGCGAAAGGGGGGCAGGAGGAGGAGCCTTCTCCGACACGAAGACAGGCGCCCAGTGAAAGAAAAACAGAAAGAGCATCCGGGGGAAAACACAATCGAGACTCTATCTGTGTCCCCACCACCACTAACAAGCCACCATCATTGATCTCTCTCTCTCAACTTTTTGGACTTTCTCTCTCGACCAGGCGTGAAGATTGCTGTCTGTGTAGGACCATCTTGTCTGAATTGTCCGCCTGATAAAAGAGGTTCTTTTTGGCGGCCTTTCCTTCGTTCTACTACTGCCTCTGCTCCCCATGGACATTTCTTTCACAGAACTTCGGCCAAGGGCTAGAAAACAAAATGAGTTTTTTTGTCCTTTTTTTTTCCTACCCTTTTTCTCTGCCATTTTCAGGCTTTCAGAATTTTCGATTTATTCCGTATAGTGGGACACAGGCAATAGATTTCTTGTCTTGCTAGGTTATGGGGCAAACCGTACACTCTGGTAATTCTCCCATGTAATTAGGCCCTAATCGTAAACTCGTTATGTTACTTAAAACTATCTTAAGGATCGGTCGGTTCTCTGATAATTCCACCGTTTGTTGGGTTTGGGTTATTTCTTCTTAAGGCGATTGCTTCGTCTTTAAATGAAAATTTCACACCTTTACCGTGGTACTCGATATCCAAGGAGGGCAAACTTGGCCCGAATATGTTGACATTTATAAGATTTGGTATCATTAAATTCTACTTCCCTCGCACTGGACCACCACCACCGCGACATGAACCGACTTACGGCGGGGGGCCAAGGTGCCGGAACCACATTGGACACGCCCAATATTTTTTCAAATGGGCTTTGCCTAACAGATGGGAAAGTTAGAGCGCGCGACAAAGAGAGCAAGCAGAGAAGCAAGAACAGCTTCCGACATTGCAAATTTATTATTCTTCAAGACCCACTTCGATGGAGAAAATCACTCATCAAATGAAAATAGATTATTCTTGCTGTCCCATTGTCATAAAGACAACGCAGTCAGAAAACTCATCGCTTTTTTTTATTATTATTCTTCAATTTTTTTAAAAAAATTCGCCATATTTATCACGAATATGTCGAGATAATTAGTGTTTTTTTTTTCCTCTCTTGCTATGATTGGTCAAGATAGTAAATTATACTTCTTGGGAAATAAATAAGATAATAAGGGGGCGCACCTGAACCGTATCCGCTTGAGATCGTTCCCGCCGCGGGGAAGCGACACGAACGTGATCAGGACGCCGGGCTCGACCTGAGCCACCCACTCCTTGGGCTCGCTCTCCTCCACGAACACCACCGGCTCGCGGCGCCCGCTCGCGGACTTGGGCGTCGCCTCGCCGCTCGATATCCCCTTCAGCCTCGCCTCCAGCTCCGCCTTCCCCCACGGCTTGGGCGTGTTCGAGCTCGAGCTCCCCTGCCGCCTGTACGACCACCGGAACCGGTCCGAGTCGGCGTCCGACTCGCTCGAGTTCCTGAGCCGGCTCTGACCCCCCGCCGCCGCCGACCCCGCCGCGCAGGGACTGCAGTGCCTGTACGCCCCGGAGGCCTTGAGGGCCATGTCCTTGAGCTGCCGGGAGAAAAAGAGAAGAGAAAACAGAAACAGAGCACGATCGAACAACATTAATGGCGCGATTAACTACTGCTGACTCAAACTCGGTCAAAATGAACCGTAACAAAAGGATGATTCGACCAGAAACTTCACCTGAGAAGTGAGAGACTTAACGGATTGGTTCTTAAGGCCGGCCGCGGAGGTGGGATCGGCGGCGTTCTCAGGCTGACTCGGCGAGTCGTCGCCGCCGCCGCCGCCGCCGCCGCCGCCGCCGGGCTGCTTCGAACGAGCTATGCACGTCAGCATCTTCCCCTTCCTTTCAGCTCAAGCCGCGAGATATCTCTGCAACCAACCGGAAAAAAGAAAAAGAAAAAGAAAGCGTTCAAACACTTACTGCATTGCGCTACAAATCTGCGTCAGACTCAAAGCAGAGCCGAAAAAAAGAAAACCTCGAAACAGTAGGCTCGCTGATGACTCGGAGCAGTCCCGTAGCTGCGGGATCGTAACTGCGTAGGTCCTTGAATTGATGTCAGAAAACCTAATTCGGCGTAACAATCTCTCGCATCAGATAAGCAGGTGCAGCAATCAATTCTCGAGCAGATCCAGAGAGAGAGAGGGGCAGAGAGAGAGAGTACAGTGAGAATCTGCGGATGCGCTGGTCGGCTTCAGCTTTAACGCACGGAGAACGAGGACGCTTTCTCACTCGACCGGAGATTCTCTCTCCCGCTCTCGCCCTCACCGGACAATCAGCGTCATCATCTGCGAACTGAACCTAAGAGCTAGAGCTAGGCTACGCGAGCGAGCGAGCGATTCGCGGTCATGGCGCCGCCTGCATCGTCTTCCTCTTCCTCCTTCTCCTTCTTCTTCGTCGTCGTCGTGGTGGTCGTCGACTGACAGGGTGGTGATGAGTGATGAGGAGGAGGAGGAGTGGGAAACACACTCGGTCTGTCGATGGCTAATCGGTCATCATTGTGTGCGGTGCTGATTGCTTTTGTGCCCGTTTACCTTTTTTTGCGCCTTCGAAATAAATCAATAAAATAAATAAATTAGGTACTGATCCCGAGCCATTAAATTCGATGATTTCTGTCTTTATTTTAAGGAAAAAAACCATAAAAAACCAAAAGAGTGTTCACCGTGACACATTTTGCCCTAAATCTTTTTTATGACATCAAAAACCTTACATTATGTTTACCGTGACACATTTATCCTAAAAAAATTTTGGAAATTAAGTGACGCATTTACCTCGTCAATATTCCATCAAATGATTTTCAACCAAAACAACGTCGTCACGAGAGTTTTATGTCGACACCATTTTCTTTTTGGCACTCCATATAGGTAGATTTTTAATAGTGCCCATTGATGAAACATTGACGGGGACAATGTGTGACATGTGTACAAATTTAAAATTTTTTGTGTCACAAAAAAAAATTTAGAGTAAATGTGTCACGAGCATAGTTTTGGATTTTTGGCAGCTCTTGCCCTTCACTAAATCCTTTAAATAGGCTAATTGATTAATTTATCAGGTTTAGTGTTATATAAGCGAGCCTTAAAAATGACAAAAAAAAAATCTTTGGTCAACTTATTTCGGTGGACTTTTCTCCGAGGGCTGTCCGGTCAAAAGCGTTCTTCGCGGTTCCCGGCTTTGATGGAGATGGAGTGGAAGTGATGGGGGCATGACCATGCTTTTTCTATTCCTTCTATTCTTACTTTTCGGTTCCTTTTTTTTTTTTTTTAATGATTATAAAAAGGATCGTGGGTTTGCAAAAAGGCTGGTTGATACTCCGTCGTTTTAGCTTTTTAGTTTTAACCGAATGAGGCCCAAAAGGATGGGATGGCTTTTGGGAGGGGGAGCACAAAAAGGCCCATGGCCCAAGATTTTGTTGAATTTTGAGATTTTTATAGACACTAGACTAGGCGACGCCCGCTACGTGCGCGTCGGATCTCCGGGAATAGAAAGTGGACCGGCGTTGGGAGGGGATATGCGAATTTAACACTAGGGAATCGCGGCAACGAGCACCGCTTAATGCTGATTTTGGGGCGCCGGTATTCGCCCGTCGAGTATCGAGTCGAAAGGCGACATAAGCAGGGCGAAGGAATGGTTAGTGCATCGAGCTCGTGACCTGAAGATTGCGGGTTCGAATCACCTCATTCGCATCACCAGGTGCAACCATTGGCATAAGGACTTTCTATCCTCAGCCTAATCGAGCTATGATCAAATCAATTTTCGGTGAGACATCTGTAGCAGCAGGCTTTAGATTATCGTCTCACTCGATGGAATGGAACTTCTTCTGCCGATCACCAATGCCGCGCACACAATTGCTGATAAAAGAGGTCCTTTCTAATTACTAAAAGAGAGATGGGGCTAATAGCCGATAGTTCACTAAGGCGATATATCAATCACCTACTCTGGACCGTCCAATTCCAATCAAAGAATGTAAATTCATAAATAGATTTGCACGTATACCCACGGCCATCTACCCAATGCGCATTCTTTTCGATCTTTTAACCTTGGTTTGGCTTGCTTCACATAGGCTTCTCAAGCTTCGACGCGATATTCTTCTTATGATGGATTAAAACGCCTACTTGTTTGAAGAAACATGGGTTTTGAATTCAATTTGGAATATATTTAGACTAGTCACAAAAATGGGTCGTGGATGTTGTTATACTATCATTTCCAAAGGTGAAAATCTTGAAATTATCAAGTCAAGAGAGCACAGTAAACAAGTGGATCATGGGGATTTGAGTGACATTCTTGGCTCCTACCGACGACATCATCGATTCCTAACCTTACCTAAGTCAATAAAATAGTTGTAGCAGAACCGAAAGTTGTAGCAGATATTACAAAGCAGAACGAAAAGATCTCTTAACAACGTCAAATCGAAATTAAAGAAGAGGGAATCGAATGCGACTCGTGATGTTGCCATGCTGGTCGATTCCCAAACGATGTGGAATCTAGGGTTTTTTGTTCTTGTTCCACGGGTGGTTGCTTCAGAGGTCGTAAGTTCAGATTCTGGGATGATGCTTGAGCTTTAATGGTGCTTTGACCGACCATAAAAAAGTAAAGATGATCTTCTTCTTTTTTGACACGAGTAAAGATGATCTTCAAGAGGGATAATTATCACCAAAAAAAAATTCTAAACATGTTGTGTGGATGAATGTCAATTCAATTATAAATCTTTTAATTTGGCGAATTTATTTCTAAAACTTTTGACAATTATTAAATATAGTCATTTCGATTAATTTTGGCTAAAGACCGCTGAAATGGACATCAATTGCGTGGGTGACACGGTCAGCGCTAATGTAGACAATCTTTTACAAATTTTTTTAGTTTTTTTTTCCTTTTTCTTTTTCTTCTTCCTCCATAGGTCGCCGAAGAGGGTGTTATCTGATTTGCACATGAAAGAGGTGGTTAGATATCTCACATTATTTGTTGACGGGATTGGACTTTAAGACATTACTTATGTGCGTTTGTTTCGCGGAAAAATCAAGATTTCGAAAACATTTTCTAAAAAATGATTAGTTATATCGCGCACAACAATGAATGAATGAAAAATATTTTCATCATCTACGAAAATAATTAGGTATTAATTGATGTTGACAATCCAGACAAAAAAAATTTTGATGTTGACAATGAAAACATCTTTTATTGAATAATTTTCTAAGCGATATAACTAATTATTTTTTGAAATAAATTTTCTAAAATCTTCATTTTTTCGTGAAACCAACTCACCCTTTAAACTAAAATACCTTTATGATGAAGATGATTCTTGGCATATTTCATTTCTCGTAATAACGCGAAAGCTACATATATCCGTGTAAATCTCGAATTAGTAAGTGGAACGACCGAGCTAACATCGAATTAATTTATGTCATCTCGAAAGAGGTCGTGCTTTCATTTCTGTAGATGATGAGTATTTCGGAATATTTGCAAGTAATCATTAACTATTTGAATTAATTTTGGCTCGCTTTTCAATGTAAACAGGAAATAACAGCAGTTAGTCAAAGTGAGCCACCAAAATGAGAAGAAAATGAACAAAAGTCGTGTCCCCTGCCCCGACATTCTCGTATCTCGTGGAATACAATTCCAACATGCAAAAAAGAAAATTAGAGAAAGTGGAGGAAAGAAAGAGACGAATTTGCCCTGTCACGACTCCTTAGTTGCGGTATCACATTACAATTTCTTTTTTTTGGTGGGCTAATCAATATGTAGACCATCCCAAGGGCCTCTTGTCCTAGTAATGTGGCAGGATAAAAAGACAATAACAACTTAACAATATTCATGGGATGCTTTAAGAAGCCTTGACTTCAGTAAGATCACCAAAAACTCTCGAAGTGTTGCCTTCGTGTCATATTTATTTCAAATTAATTTACAAAAAAAAAATCCAAACTGATACCCCTATGCTACATTTATCCAAAATCACGATAAATCTAGAATTTTTTAATTTAGGGTAAATGCATAACTTATATATCAGTTTGGGAATTTCTATGGCGCATAAAGTAATTTGGGGGCAAATATGGCACAAATGTATCGGTTTGGGATTTTCGGCGATGTTCGCTCATAGGCTTTTAACGTCCTTTAAAATATTTCAGACAACACGTATTTAGGGTATAGATTATATAGGGTTTAGGGGTTACAAGCACAAGCTTTGTAAGCTTGATCAGATGCAAATAACACTTTGTTTGTTCTCTAAAATAGACCCAAATGTGGAAATGGTCGTACATCTTCATCTCTCGACCCAAGAAGTAAAGGAGAGACAATGCCATGGTTGCGCTAACTTTCAACAGAGAGAGAGAGAGAGAGAGACAGAGGCTGCTGTCTCTGATCCCTAATTCATTCGTTTCTGGTTTTGGCATGAATACGAGGTTGTGTCTCAGGCAAGTGCCCTCCATTTGTGCAAAGCTTTCCATCAAACAAAGCAGAGATCTCGATCTTGAAGATGAAGTGAAGCCCCCCAGAGAGAGAGAGAGAGAGAGAACACACAGATGATCACGCACGACCCAGAAGGGCCAGAACCAAGAAATTTCAACTCGTGGAGCTAGTTTTACGGAAGCCATTGATGAGGAAAAGGAAAAGGAAAACGATGGGTCGCGATTTCAATTGAGAAATGAGATCGATGTGATCGATTCATTCCGGGAGAGCGCGATTCGATTTCGCGAGCTCGAAAGCTTGATGTAAATGTGAGGGCACATTAAGGATCCTTTAGCACGTGCTATCAAATCAAACGATGATTTGGATAGTCTAATGTAAGAAACTCAGTTGTGATTTACAGGACTTTCCACCTATTGAGGAGGAGAGCTGTCCCCAATGTTGGGACCCAACGAAGAAAAGAATGATTTGGTTTATACTTTCTTAAAGAAGACTGCTTGCATTCTTTACGAAAATGAAAGAATAAAAAATAATTTCGCCGTTCATGAAAATGTTTAGATATAAATTATTATTGATAATGAAACAAAATTTTATTTAATTAATTATTTTAAATAATACGAGTTATCATTTTCAAGAAAATATTTACCAAATCGATCATTTTTCACGAAGCATACAAAGCCCTAACACCATATCAAATATGATTCAAACTTGGAGATCACACTTATGGTGTCGTCTCCGATATTCTATTCAATGTAATGCAGTCCTTGAACTTTGGTCCAATGTGTAATGTCATTGAAACTTTTAAACATTTTCATGTGGTTAAGGGACTATATTGAACAAATTATAAATTTAGGCTTTTTGTGCTATTATTGTATATTAGGACAAATTTCAAGGACCGCATTGCATGAATTAAAAGTTCAAGAACGACATTGTACATTAGATCAAAGTTCATGGATTGTCTGTGCTATTATCCTTTTATAAAGTCTCGATTGGCTGGCCAATCTAACTTAGAGAGTCATATAATGAATTCTAGCTCACATGACAATACAAGGTCAACGTTAAGATTTATCAAATGGGAGCGCAATTAGAATAGACTAATCGAACCTCTTTCCTTGTAGAAATGGCCATGGACAGAGAGCCATTTTGGGTGGTCAGCGCTGTTCAAAATTTGAATCCATCCTGAACTCGGGTCAGGTTTTCAAAATGGAGGACCACAATAGTCCCAAATTACCTAAGTAATTTGGAGGTAATTTGGGTTATTTGCAAAATCAACTTGTCGGGTTGGGATTTTAGATTACTTGCAAACTAAATTCTGAACCCCACCTCGCCTTTATCTTTTTTATACTTCTAAACGGCACCGCAAACTGGTCCTGAACCTAGAACGCATTGTATAAAAAGGTCGACGGTCGCCATGTTATTGCTAAGACTCCACGTAACGATTGCACATTTAACCCACGTTCTGCATTTTCAGGATGGAAAAATTAAATAAAGATAAATTCGAGCGTAAGACCTGGATGCACCGCTTCGATACGATGGAGTGCTATCCGAGACAGGTGAATTCTGGTCCGGATTTGACACCAAAAAAAAAAAAAGCCGGTCCGGACATCGTCCGAGCGCTTAAACTTAAAAGGGTTAATATCATGAAAAACCCCAAACTGGTACGCCTGCGACAAATTTACCGCAAACATGAAAAACCTCAAACTGGTGCACATATGACAAATTTACCCCAAACTAATTTTTTAACCACAAAAAACCTCAAACTGGTATATTTGTGATAAATTTACCACAAACCGATACATCTATGATAAATTTACCCTTTGTTAGTTTCCGTTAAATTATATTAATACCACAAAAAATTCCAAACTGGCAAATCTGAGATAAATAGAGGATAAAATTCAAAACTAGTACTTCCTATCAACTGTTACGTGTCATCAAACTCAGCAATTTGACAGTAAAATTTGACAGAAATTGACGTAGAGTAAATTTGTCATAAGTGTACCAATTTGGGGTAAATTCAATACAAATGTATTAGTTTAGGATTTTTCGTAGTAAAAAAAAATAGTTTTGGGATAAATTTGTCATAGACATATTAGTTTAGAATTTTTCGTGATATTAACCTAACTTAAAATAGATCGAGAGCGAGAGAAAAGTTGTTATTGCATCACGTGCTTCCACCAAATTCCAGACCCTCCGGTCCCCAACGGCTCTTTTTCTTCTTCGCCAAACGTCCAGCATCATCGCTAAAATCCATCGCCTTTTTGTCTCGCGACAATTTCCTCTAGATTCGAAGAACTTTCCGGCGCTCTATCTAATCTCTTACTGTTAGAATATCAAATCAAGACCAAGATCCGATGCGTAAAGTAGCCTCCTAACACTACACCACGCATAACGACAACTTGACATCGGCTAAGAAAGTTGTCCTAAGCTCATCGATCGTGATGCAATAACATGGAAAAATTAAAAATTGCATTGATTAAACGTTAGAATATTTAATCGCATTTTTATTTAATAATTTAAGTTTTTAAAAGAATTTAGTAATTATTTCATAAAATCTCACATAATATCAGAGCAATTAACTAAAAAGACCAAGAGCGAGAGGTTGGCACGAGCACAAAGTCTCACATGCATTTTTATGAATCCGGCAACGACGACCGCAACGACATCCCGACGTTATTTTCCGGGAAAATTGCAGATTTTCTCAGTGACCAAACAACGTCGCTAGGAAAGAGAGGTTTTTTTATTATAAAGCAGCCAAATCTCGAACTTCGCACGAAAGTTTTTTCTTTTCCACGGCTTTCTCGCTGCGTGCGTCTTCCTCTGCTCATTTAATTAAACACTTCGGCAGCTCGCGCCATCTCCATTATCGATACATCGAGCGATCTCTCGAGCGCATTGAATCGCCGAGATTCATCGCTTCGCCCCACGCTCGTCGAATCGCCTCGAGTGATCTCGCCCATGAGCTGAAGCTCCACGAGCTTCTTCGCTTCGGAGGACGATGTCGTTCCTTCGCCGCAGGAGGGCCTCCCAGTCCACGAAGGCCGCCTCCGATTCGGCGGGCGGCGGCGGCGGCGATGAAAAGGAGAGGGAGGCGAAATCGAGGAGGAAGCAAGGTCAGGGAGGGAGCCAGCGGCCGAGGAGGTGGTCGTGCGTCGACAGCTGTTGCTGGTTCGTGGGATGCATATGCTCGATTTGGTGGTTGCTGCTGTTCCTGCTCAACGCGATGCCCGCTTCGTTCCCGCAGTACGTGACGGAAGCGATCACTGGCCCGTTGCCGGACCCGCCCGGGGTCAAGCTGCGGAAGGAGGGGTTGACGGCGAGGCATCCCGTGGTTTTCGTGCCCGGGATTGTGACGGGTGGGCTCGAGCTGTGGGAAGGGCATCAGTGTGCCGAGGGATTGTTCAGGAAGAGGCTCTGGGGTGGCACGTTCGGAGAATTGTACAAAAGGTAAGGGCCATTTTCTCAGCTGGTGTTTGATTCGACTGTGTTGGAGTCTTCGAGTGTGTCTTGGGAATGGTTAATGCGGTGGCTAACGAGGGAGGATTGGTGTCCATGGTTTGGTCGATTCATGTTTTATAGTGGGGGTGAGTTTACGAATTGGTTGCGGCCACTGAGGTTGATAACTGTGGTTGGCAACGAAACTCGGTTGTGCGTTATCTTCTGGCGCAATTGCTTTCACAGTTGATTCTCGAATATACTTTTTCATTTTTGGGATGACTGTGACGAGAGGGAAAGTGATTCTGAAGCTCAAATTGGAGGAATAGGAGCCTTGGAAGGAAGCCAGAGCTTTTCGAAAACGTTTTTTTTTTACTCTTTTCAGCGAGTTTTCACCATTTGCTTGCTATTTTCCCTCCCCCTTCCCGAGTTCTTAAGTCAAATCAGCAAAGCCGAAGCAATAGTGGCTTTCTTGGCCATGTAGCTTTAGAATGTCAGCGGAGTTGTCCAATGTATATCCTTTTTTGTCATGGCGATGGCTTTATTGCGGGCTATTGCCATATGTCTCTCAACTTATCTGCAGGCCACCACAAGAATCTGGAATATCCAGTAGTTCTCCCAAAATGAGCCCTTTGAGTTGTTGTCAAAGTTTTCGCTTCGATGTTTCTCTTTGCTTCACGGAGCTCCTTCTTTCTTTGTTTTGGTTTCAAGATCCCCTGGCTGGGTCGGAATTCGGCATTATCAACTTGAGTGTGATAGTAATTGACATCTAATCTATTTACCAGAGGAACGGACAGGGATAAAAGAAGCATGTCCAGGAAATCCTTGAAACTTGACATGCTACTCGACTTGATTTTGCGTTGGTTTTGTATTTGAAACACATTGTTGGGAGGCCATAGATTGTGGAGCAAATGAAAGCTGAAACCATTCTTTATCTCTGGAATCATTAGCGGGTGTTGCTAAATATTCAGTTATTGCCTTGTTCTTGCTCAGTGGGAAAATTACTTTTGAGAGATCATTTGACAGTTTTTGATAACTGATTTCTGCATTTATTATATTGAATATCTATGATGTATAATTACTGTGCCCATTCTCCTGTCATTTCCCTTTATTGTTTGAAACTGAAGCTTTTCCAGTTTACTTGCATGAACCTGCGGGATCTTGAAATCTTATCCTTCAATATCCAAAATCTCGTAGAACACTTTCCTCATGAAACAACAGGTCAATTTCCAAAGGTCTTTGCTTTCTTCAGTGGCAATGTTGACCAGCATTTGCAATACTTCAAGGTGTTGCATGCACATGCTTCTCTGTACAGAATATTTGCGCATTATTTTACACTACACTTTTATGTATCTGTTGATGTTTTCTGCTTAGTCCATTAATAAAAAATGTTTAGCTGGTCTGGTGATGTTAAGTTGATGTTCTAGTAGAGCTGTATTGGTTTTTTTCTTTATTTCCTGCAGGCCTTTATGCTGGGTTGAGCATATGTCGCTAGACAATGAAACTGGACTGGATCCTCCTGGCATAAGGGTTAGGCCTGTATCTGGACTTGTTGCGGCTGATTACTTTGCTCCTGGATATTTTGTTTGGGCAGTCTTGATTGCCAATTTGGCTCGAATTGGTTATGAGGAAAAAAACATGTTTATGGCAGCATATGATTGGAGATTATCATTTCAAAACACTGAGGTATATTTATCCTTTTATGTGCTTCTTATTTTACTGGTTTCAGTTGCTTATATTGAATCTCTGAAATCAAATTCATTAGGTCAGAGATCAAAGTTTGAGCCGGATGAAAAGTAACATTGAACTCATGGTGGCTACTAGCGGTGGGAACAAAGTAGTTGTTATTCCACATTCTATGGGTGTCTTGTACTTTCTGCATTTTATGAAGTGGGTTGAGGCACCAGCTCCTATGGGTGGTGGAGGAGGATCAGATTGGTGTGCAAAGCATATCAAGGCAGTCATGAATATCGGAGGACCATTTTTAGGTGTTCCAAAAGCAGTTTCAGGACTTTTTTCAGTTGAAGCTAGAGATATAGCAGTTGCCAGGTTCTTCTATGAACTCAGTGTTATATTTCTATCATCTTGCTTTGAAGTGATATCTTTGCTGAAAGTAGTTTTTTTGCCAAATATAGAGGACGGTCTCTTTGTGGTGTCCTGTTTTGATCTGAAATAGACATCTGAGTTGGCTATTCTGAGTTCATTTCTGATTTGTTGGTGTGAATTTTGTATAAGACACCCTTCTGAGGTTCTGCTAATCAAAGAGATGGTACCATCTAAGGCTTTGAGATTTCTTTCACTTCCTCTCATTTTTCCAGCAAAATGCATCAGCATGTGACAGCAGTATCAAAATGTCAAATTGTTTTCCCTCTCTAAATGGCATGAGGATAGCAGCAATGTCAATTGGTTAACTGGACAATTGATACATTGTACAAAAGGGAAATAGTATTTCACCTCTTGAACTGTGGGGTTGATTGCACTTCACGCCCTACTTCAAAATGATTACTTAACCGAGTTGTGTTGTCTGTAAACCCTGTCAACGCCCTCCATTGGGTGTCTACTGCCATGATTTGAGGGTGTTAGGTGCTAATGTAGGTGTGTAGAGCAACGCCCTCATAAATTAGTAGGGTACTTAACTTAAAACATCTGTCCTTTTCTTATCACTTGCCTTATCTACATCATAATTATAGCTTCTGAAGTTTTAGCTTCAAATGTATTTTCATTCAACCTCCTAGGTTTACATTAGTCTTGTGGATACTTGCACACGCTTGAGGAATATTGAGAAAGACTAAAATACTGTATTGTTTGTTGCCTGCTCTGGATCAGTTTTCTGGAAATTCAAAGTGGAGTGAGATCTTCATTTCACCAGACAAATATGTATGGTGGTTATCTCAGTGTAATTCTGTTCTTAAGAATTGATATATGCTATTATTTCTATTACGTTATTTAGTGTTCAGACATTGTTCTTATACTCTTCTTTCACACAGGGAAGTACTTTTTCAAATGATTCGAATCATTGCTATGGAAATTGATTTTGGTAGCATGTCTTGCCAAATTAGATTTGAGTATTTCATGTTGGTGTTTGAACTGTTTTCTATGCTGCACTATACGATGCCTTAGCACTGGGTATTCAAGTAGAAGTTTATTATGCCTGAACTACTAAATCAAATCTGTACTTGGAACTATCGAGTTATTATGTCTGGTCCCTTTGTGGGCTTCTTATCAAGTGCTCATGTTGTACAGGGCGTTTGCACCAGGTGTTTTGGACAAAGATGTATTTAAATTTCAAACTCTGCAACATATGATGCGAATGACCCGTACTTGGGATTCAACGATGTCAATGATACCGAAAGGTGGGGACACTATTTGGGGTGGTGTTGATTGGTCACCTGAAGGAGTCTTTAACTGCAGCACAAAGAGGTCAAAGAATGTTGACATTACTACTTCAGAACTCAGTGCAGTCAGGGATCTGGAAAATAGAGCGGGTGTAAATTACGGGAGGCTAATATCATTTGGTAAAGATGTAGCTAAAATACATTCTTCCAAGATTGAGAGAACAGATTTTAGGGTATTGTCCCTTGCATTTTTTTCAGTCACTCTGTTTGTTGTCAAGTCCCTCACTTCCTCCCACCCCATCCCACCATGCTGTCTCCCCTCACAATAGACATGTGATATAAAATTGACTGAAGTTTGTCATATGAAATTCCTGTATTAAAAATTTTAGGAATTTCTTTCAATGTCAATATGGTGCACTACTTTTTCATCATTGCCTTGCTAGATTGGGTTCCATGTATGTTAACTAATTTTGCATGTGCAGGGTGCTGTTAAAGGCAGAAATCTGTCAAATACAAGTAACTGTGATGTGTGGACAGAGTATCACGACATGGGAGTTGGAGGTGTGAAGGCTGTTGCAGATTACAAAGTCTATACAGCTAGCTCAATTTTGGATTTGCTTAATTTTGTGGCCCCCAAGCTGATGAAACGTGGTAGTGCTCATTTTTCATATGGAATTGCTGATGATTTAGATGACCCAAAGTATCAACATTGCCGATATTGGTCGAATCCCTTGGAAACAAAGTGAGATGATCCCTCCCTCCCTTCCTCCCTCCCAGTGTGTGTGTGTTTGTGTTTGTGTTTGTGTGTGTGTGTGTGTGTGTGAGAGAGAGAGCGAGAGAGTGTGTGTGTGTGTATGTGTGTGAATCAATGAATCGGGCAATAAATTGACTTTTATGGGGCATTTACTTACATGTATGGAGTGGGTCGGTGTTAGGTGAAACTTTTACTTTCTACTTTTGCCTTTGTTCTTTTCTTGTGACTCTTATCAGACTCTCATTTAACACGCCACTCTTGAAAATTATTAAAAAACTCATATTCATTGACAAGAGCCATGTATAAATTTATTTTATAAATATTTTTAAAACATTTAATACTACTTTTCCATTTTCAAGTGTGTAAGTTCTTATAAAGAGCATGACCAAATAGGCCAAAGAAAACACTAATCTCAAGGACTCCAATAAACTGCCCATGCATCAACATCTGAGTGAACACTATGTCAACTGTGTTTTTGAAGTTTTGAGCCGATTAAGTTATTATGCTAAATCTGTTAAAAGAGGACGGATTTGTTCACAAAAAAAAATTCCCAGAAATTCTCCCTTTTAGACAGAAAATTTTGAGAGTTATGTAGCAAGCTGTTCTTTTGAGCAATTGTTCTAGAAAACTATCTGGGATGCCACTACTTCGATCGTCTTCGTCGTAACTGTTTCTGGACATTCTTTTAGCAAATTCTGGGAGATTTAGAGAGGTTGCTGGTGCTGAATTCTGATGGATGGCTGTCTGTTTGTTTTATACATCGCTGGCAAAATTACCATTAGGAATCAGTTATTCATGGCATGTGCTTGCTGAGGAAGTAGTAAAAGTCTCATTGCTTATGCTGCTTTCATTCCCTCACTTTTGCAGATTACCTAGTGCTCCAGACATGGAGATATATTCCCTGTACGGAGTTGGGATTCCCACGGAAAGAGCCTATGTCTACAAGTTGACTCCTACTTCAGAGTGCTACATTCCTTTTCAGATAGATACCTCAGCGGATGGTGAAAGTGAGGACACGTGTCTGAAAGATGGTGTATATTCTGCTGATGGAGATGAAACGGTTCCTGTCTTGAGTGCTGGTTACATGTGTGCAAAAGGTTGGCGAGGCAAAACTCGTTTCAATCCATCCGGCATTAACACATACATACGAGAATATGATCATGCACCGCCAGCCAATCTCCTCGAGGGTCGAGGTACCCAAAGTGGAGCTCATGTCGATATCATGGGGAACTTTGCACTGATCGAGGATATAATTAGAGTGGCTGCAGGGGCTACTGGACAGGATTTGGGTGGAGATCGAGTTTACTCAGATATCTTCAGATGGTCTGAGAAGATCCAGCTGCAGCTCTAGATTCACACGGTGAGTTAAGCTTTCTCGGAAGTATGATGATGCTTCACTACTCACAATAATACAATTTGTATTTGATTGGTTTTTAGATTTCCTGCTTCCTATAATAAGTCGTCATTTCATTTCTGAAACTCCCATTTAAATTGCTAGACTATCTCTTGGCATACAAAGTTATGAACATGCAAGGAGAATTCGTTGTAGTACGTTAGTTCCTCCTAAAAGGAGCATTGCGTTCTGCTTGCTTGCATAGTTAGTTCATTCTGCAAGAGCAGAGATATTGTATAAAGGATGAAAAAACACGGCATGCTCGATCAGTTGGAATATTCTACATCATCCATTACTTTTCGGGAGTGCGGGAGGTCCAGAAAGGAAAAGGAAATTGTTGAACTCTACGAGGAGATCTAAGAGTTCCTTGTTTGAGTTTTGTTGTGTTCACTTGGTTTTCCTGATGCTCACGGTTCATTGCAACTGTTCCTGCAGACGAACCCCTCGGGCATTGCTTCTGCACTTCGGGAGGCACTAGGCAGACGGTTTGCACCAAGAAGTGACCATGACATGGTCTCATGTCACGCCGGATTATTTGCTCGCCTGGGCCTGCTGAACTGAATTGAGGAATGTACTGGTGCAGAGAAGAATGTGGTATTGAACTGCAATTACTAGTCGTTTGGGCTCATATTGGCAATGCCACGAATCATGTACAATAACTTCATCTAGCCATTCCAGCCCTACCACTGAATTGGCCGCCGTTCTGCAAAATTTTGCATATTCAATTAATTTATTATTGATTTTCAACGAAAATTGTTAGGCATTAATGTAATTCAATCAATCTCTCTCTCTCCTCTCTCTCTCTCTCTCATGTTTTTGTCTATAGAATAGGTTGTGAAGAGAAACTGGGAATTTCTGAGGGAGGCTGCAACCGGTTCTTTTGTAGGCTCTCTCTGTCAGCTCAGCAGATGTGACTGGAGTCTTCTGCTCTCTTGTCGTTCCGGTATTGTATCAGATAAAAATACCTCGCGCTTGAGCATGAATAATTTAGTTTGATCAAGTACGCGAGTCGAGCATCGAGCCCTCATTTTCGTGTCGAATCGGACATTGTCCTTAACCTGCCTGAGGAGTCGCAATCATATGAAACATAAACTAAAAGTCCTATGATGCAAACCTCCCTTTGAGCTTGAGAAAATTATTTAAAAAGTCGTAAATTTATTATAATTGTGTCAATTCGTCCTAAATCTTATTCTTTTTTTGTCAATTGAGTCTTAAATTTTTTGCATTTATGCAAATTCAGTCTACCTAGCCAATTTCGGCTTGTTATCGTTGACGTGATCAATTTTTAATAATATTTTCATATTTTTAAATTTTTATTTATTTTTTTTTCTTTTCTTTTCTTTCTCTCTCTTTTTTTCCTTCACTCCTTCCTCCAGCTGGTTGCCGACCTTACAAGCCCTCGCCTCCAGCCAGTTGCCGAGGTGCAACAATCGGCTAGGGAAAGAAGCAAGGAAGAAATAAAATAAAGAGAAAGAAAAAAAAATCGAAAGTATTAAAATATTATTGAAAACTGTTAACGTTAGCGTCAACTGGCCAAAATTGGCCGGATATATTGAAGTTGCATAAATACAAAAAAGTTTAGGACTGAATTAGCATAATTATAATAAGTTTAAGACTTTTTTGAGCATTCATTCAATTACTGCTATTTCTTCACCTTCGTTCGTATCAGTGTCGTTTTGTGACCGTCTTCACTAAGCAAAACGCACAACACGAGAAAGTGCAAAATAATCTTCCCATAGAAAAAGCTTTAGCAGGCCAAAAAAAAAGAAGGGACGGACAATGTATTTTGCTAAACGCTGGACAACGCTGACAAAACGACAATCTACCTCCTTGTCCTCAGCGTGGACCCTGATTTACCCGAAATACCCTCCTCACGCGACGTGATTTTCATTAATTCGATAATAACGATTTGTGCGCGTGTATTAAAATTTGATGAATGCTAGGAAGACTTTCTTGCCTTTATCTCTAATTGCTGTCGTGGGTCTTAGAAGAAAACTTTTATACTTTGTGACTTTGTCCATCGCTTTCGGTAGACAAAGCATGTCGGGTTACGTTCTGTTTGGGATTGGATGGACTTCTTTTTCCAATAAGCACAACTCCATAAACACAAAAAATATATATATATATTTTAATTTATCGATACTTATGAACAGATTTTTTAAATAATCGTATAGTACGCTTCAGTTAGTGGATTTTCAATATTAAAAATCGCTCGTTACACGTAAGACGTATAAAAAAGCCACACACAAGAGGAAAAAAAAATTGGGGCAAACCGAGCATTCGCTGACTTTTTCTCACTGTCATAATCCTATTATTGCACCATAGGATAAGGTGACATTTGGTAATCTTATAAAGTCTTTGACATTTCCTCTTGAATGCTCAAGTTTATTGCAATTAAGACTACATCTCAATTGCTAGATGTTTTATACGTCCGAAGTCATTTATTAATTTTTATTTTTTTCTTGCAAAAGATAAAGTTCGATTACGCTGAGTGGTGTCATTATCTAGATGTCTTTTATTGCAATAATGATTTTTTGACTTCCTTGTTTTGCCGGTTCTCAATTCATTAAGTCCGATGAACGACACGTGTTGCTCATCGTTTCCAGCCATTAGATTCTCTTTTTTCATTTGGGAATTCTCTGCGAGTTAGAAATCCACGAAAGCAAAACCACCATTGCACCACCATCTCTTAAGTTAAGTAGGTTAACAAAGACCGGAATTACCTACAAGTTGAAGTAGGCTCGACAATGGTGATGACGAGCGGCAATGGCGAGTGGAGACCGAAGGCGAAGGGCTCCTAGGTTATGTGGTCTCAATTTGCTTTTAGCTTGACCGAAAAAGGTAAATTGACTTAACCTTCAACACGAAGGTAGGAAAAATTATCAAAAAAGTAGTGAACTTATTGCATTTGTGCCATTTCAATCCTGAACTTTTCAATTGTGCCAATTCAAATCCTAAACCTTTTGACGATTTAACAATAAAGTCATTCTGGCCAATCTTGACCCAAAAACGCTGACGTGGTCCAATTAATGCCGGCCGTCCTATGTGGCGTGGTTAGTGTGAACATAGATAATTTCTAATTTTTTTCCTTTTTTTCCTTTTTAGTTTTTTTCTTTCCTTTTTGCCAATGCTTGGTGAGGGCTTGGCAAGGGTCGCTAGGCTCTCATCGGTCCTCACCAACACCAATAGAGAAAAAAAAAAAGTTGCAAAAATAGTTCACATCAGAGTCTGCAGTGCTACGTAGGACGATCGACATCCATGTCAGCTATTTCCAGTCAAAACTGGCCGAATGGACTACATTGACAAATTGTCAAAAGGTTTACGACTCAATTGGCCAAATTAAAAAGTTTATCACTGAATTAGCACGAATGCAATAAGTTTAGAACTTTTTTGATAATTTTCTTGTGGAGCTCTGAAGCCATATTGCTTGGAGACGTGAATCACCACCAGAGATTGGAGTGTACCGTCAAATGGCCATTATTTGGGCTTGCCACTTTGATAAGAGAAGACAAAACAAAGCAATCATAGACATATTGTATCATCTTCAATATTATAAGCACCACGAACGATGAAAATTGTATACCTTATCCTTCCGTGCTTGCACATGAATGACTGAGTTTGATCAAGTACGCAAATCGAGCATCGATCCCTAATTTTCGCGTTGAATCAGACGATTTTGGACCCCGGCCAAGAGTCGCAATCCTGCCAAACATAAACTAAAGTCCTTATCCAACACCTCCCTTTAAGCTTTCATTCAATAAGCCTTACCTCTCTTCACTTTCGTTTGCATCAATGTCGTTTCATGTCCGTCTTTAATAAGCAAAAAACCAAAGAGAGAGAGAGATAAAATTGAAAATTATCATCACATAAAAAAGGGCCAAATTCCATAAAAAAAAAAAACCCCGAACTTTAAGTTAAATTCCAAATCTATTCTAAACTTTTTTTGTCTCGGAAAAAATCATAAACTCTAGGTCTAGCTCCAAATCTGCCTCGAATTTTTTTTTGGTCTAAGAAAAAATCCTGAACTTTAGGTTGAGTCCCAAATCTACTTTGAACTTTTTTTTGTCTCGAAAAAAACCTCAAACTTATTTTTTTGTCTCAAATCTGCCATGAACTTTTTTTTTTGTCTAAGAAAATACCCAAAACTTTAACTCCAGTCCCAAATCTATCCCAAATTTTGTTTTGTAAAAAAAAAATCACTAAATTTCAATCAATTCTCAAATTTACCTCCATGATCCAATCCCAACTTGGCATAACACTTCCACGTCAATAACAAATCCACATCAGCAAAGTAATGGGGCGATAGGTACAACCGACTTCGATAACAAATTCACATTGATAACAAATCCACCACAATAAAAATTGTTGAAATTTTCCAAACTAAAACCGTTCTAGAATATGAAAGTTAGAGACAATAACAAATAAAACTTCTTTTGATAAAAAAAGAACCCCAAACTTTAAGTTCAATCCAAAATTTCTTCAAACTTTTCTTTGAAAAGAAAAATTCATTACTTTGTCGATGTGAATTTTATTGATGTGGAAGTGTCATGCCAAGTTGGGATTGGATTATGGAGGTAGATTTGAGAATTGATTGAAATTTTGTGATTGTTTTTTTTTGGAAAACAAAATCCGGGATAGATTTGAGATTAAATTTAAAGTTCAGGGATTATTCTGAGACAAAATAAAATCCGGGGCAAATTTGGGACTGGACTTAAAATTTAGGATTTTTTCTAAAACAAAAGAAAAGTTCGGGGTAGATTTGAAACTTGACCTAAAGTTTGAGGATTTTTCTAAGACAAAAAAAGGTTCATGATGGATTTGAGATTAGATCAAAAGTGGAGGGTTTTTTTACGGAATTTGGTCCATAAAAAAGCTTTAGCAGGCCAGAAAAGAAAAAGAAAGGAAAGGGACAATATATTTCGCAATTAATCCAATCCAAACTTCCTCTGATTCGAAGTGCTAAACGCTAGACAACGCTGACAAATCGACAAGCTACCTCTTTGTCCTTGGCGTCGATCCTGATTTTACCGAAATAGCCTCCTCGCGCGAGGCGATTTCCGTAATTCGATAATCACGATCTTGCACGGCCACCAAATTTGACCATTTAAAAAAAAATAAAATGGATGACGTATTGATGTACGTAAGATTCGATGAACGCTAGGAAGACTTCTCACCTTAAATTTAATTGATTTCGTGGGTTGCAAGGGAAGTTTTCTATTCCGGTCCATCGCCTTCAGTGGACAAAGCATGTTAGGTTTAAATTTATTTATTTATTTCTGAGGGCCATGCCGTTTTGGATTGGATATCCTTCTCTCTCTTTTTTTCAGTAAATATATTTCCACCAAAATGAAAAATAATAATTTAATTTATAGAAACTTATGAACGAATAGACGATTCCAGCAAAGAGCATCCGTACGGTTTCGGCCGTGGATTTTTAGTTTAAAAGATCACTCGTTACACATTAGAAGTATAACAAAGCAAAATGAAAAATGAAAATGAAAATGAGCCAAGTGAATTAAAAGCAAAACTAAACATTCCGATGATTTTATTTCATTATTATTACGATACTAAAGTCGAGGTATTATTTGACTATAGGATGCTGTATTATTTGGTAATCTATGACGTTTTTCGAAGGTTTAAGTTTATCGCAATCGAACATTTCAATTGCTAGATATATTTAACTTTGATTTTTTGGGGTGGTTTATTTTACCATTTTTGCACGGTTCTTAGATCTTTGTGCTATGACTCTAATTCTTCTGGCAAGAATTAGATGTTGCAATCGTGTAAAGTCATTTGTCGATTTTATTTTCTCTAGCAAAAGCTGAGTAAAATTACTCTAAGGGGTGTCATTATCTAGAGATCTTTTTCGTATAATTGTGATTTTTGACTTCTTTTGTTTTCTGGTTCTCATTTTCAGCCCAACTTCGATTTTCTCAACATTAAGTAGAGATTCTACCGGGAGCGGAGGCATCGTATCCAATGGGCGACACGTGTTGCTTACAATTTTGGAATTCTCTGAATTTTGTAAACCACAATTTCACCTCTTTCTCTCACGTGAAGTGGGCTAAGAAAGATCGGAACTGTCTAGTAGTTTCTCCTTTCGAGCCCCTCTCCCATCACAACCACCACTAGACTCGTCGCTTGGCCTTCCCCCTGCTTCGTCGGCGCGATTGCGTGCCACAATGTCGTTGGCGACCTAGCACCCCCCCC
>BCNH02000003.1:6897921-6919316 GCA_001662345.2 Metrosideros polymorpha var. glaberrima
CCCCCATCGAATGAGGACGATGCCCCAGTAAGCCTCGTCAGGCCCTGTGACTACCTCGGCCCCTACCTCTCTCTCTCTCTCTCTCATTGCAATCCTACCACGAGAACTCCTTCACCAGAGATTGATGTCAGTCGTTGACCTTAAAAAATCTAGCTCGAGTAGCCGTCAACCCTGCTTGACCTTGAATGGACCTAGATCCTAGGTTAGGTTGAACCCACCCTAGATCCCAGGTCTAGGGTTCCCTTGAGCTCAGATATGAGATCTTAGGCTTGAGCATGCTCGATCAAGCTTGGGCTTGATGATGGTGAGGACGAGCCACAGAGGGGTGATGAGCCATCGGCTGAGAGCGGAGGTGTCAGTGGTGGAGATTTGTAGAGAAGGGGCAGTGAAAAATAGAGACCACGACAGTAGTTGAGGGCGGAGGCGACGATTGGTGGTAATGGGGGCAGTCCTTGTACAATGGTTGAGCATAGTGTTTATCAAGGGCGACAACAATGGCGAGGCATCGCGAATAATCCATGGAAAAGGAGACAGCGGTCGTGAGCCATTGAATTGGGCATGCAACTGGACATCTGTCCTCTTTCGGATGACGAGATATTTGAGAATATTATATGTCGAAAGAGTAACGTGGCGCCCAATTTCACTTGCCATTCTCTTTTACCTCTTTTATAAAATTTTAAAAAAACAAACTAAGGGTCTGTCTTGATTGATTTTTTACCTTTGGCTTTTTACTTAATCTAAATTTTGCAGTTCACTTGCTTTTATATTTTTTCTTAAAATTCGAAATTTCTGAAACTTCCGTCACACTCAAATATTATGGCATAAATTTACATTTAATTTTTTCATGTTGAAATAATTATAAAAAAGCGCCTTTTTAAGTCCAAACAAACAAGCCCTAAAAGACAAAAACAAAAACAAAGAACGATAATGACAAATGAAACATATCACAAGTAACCCTAACTATATAATCGTACGGATCGTTAAGTGAATAATCAAGAAAAATAAGTTGTCTACAACCACAGCTTATATATATATATCTGAATTGTTGCATTGTCCGAATTTTGTAAGAGCCAGGACCCAAACAGAAATCCCAAATTAATGCTGAGTATTTCCCAGGTTGTCTCAATCAAGGAAACATTAAAAAAATGAAAAAAAAATTAATAATTTTCATGTCGCAATATTTCCATTCAATTATCTTTTTCATCGCCCAGTCCCAACCCACGCTCGGGAGTGCACGCGCCCAGATACCATATATGGAATAATGCAGATAAATAGATTTTTCATTTTTTACCAAGAGGAATGCCACCGTAAAAAAGGTTAACTCAGCTGCTTCAAATAAGTCCAGGTAATTTTAATTAACCTTTTTCTGTATAAATATCAAACAAATGTATCTAATCTCACTTTTAGTCAATCCCGTTCTTGCCCTTCTATGATATCTTATTATTGCATAGAGAAACTCGGCTCTAAAGTAATGTACATAATTACTCTTAACTTTCACGTTTTCGAGACCCATTTATCTCCATCAATTACCTCCAAATCAAATGATGAAACCTTTCGCCTTCTACCTCTCATTTATCGTGCACTGAAACATTCATTCTTCACCTGCTCTGTCTCCTTCTCATGGTCGCACGAGATGCGGGACGAGTGGTTTCCATCTCCGATTGAAAATAGTATCTTCATTTCAATTGTGCCGATTGAAATTGAGATGCTCGCCCATTTTTCATTTCTTTCTCGCCTGTAAATTGCATCTTCTTTAACATAGTAGTGTTCTGTGCTTTCCCCATGTCATGCCGCTCCCTTTCACCCACCCTCTAAATCTTGACTAAATAATCTTGTATAGTATATACTCTAGTCTGTTATCAATAGGGAAGGAAAAAAAAAACCTTTTCAAACCTAATATCAATGTCTTTGCACGTGTATAGATATAATTTAGTAATCACAGTCACGTGGCAAGATTTTCCCATTTCATGTTCACACAGTGTTTCAACTGGCATGGGTAGTAAAATCATACCAAATAAAAATTACCGACTTATTGAAACAGCTTATACAAAGGGAGATTACTATCGCGACATTTCAAAAAGAAAAAAAAGCTAAAGTAAATTAAATGTAGAACTAATGAGGAGATCGATTGACGCGGGTAAAAAAAAAAAAACTAGCAAAAAGAAAAAAAAAGAAAATTTCTTTTCAATGATTTCTAAAACAATTTATGTACAATCGACAATAAATTTTCTTTTAATATCTCTCTCGAACACAATAATTATTATAAATATTTTTAGGAAAATTTTAAATAAAAATATGAAATATCATCATTTTCTCAAATAAAGACTTAAAGTGATTAAATAATCTCAAATAAGAGCTTGATCTATGGACATTTTCGTCTTTTCGCTTTTTTGAAAGCGATTTGACTTAAGTGGGTGGGGATGGGCCTTGCCGAGTGAGTGGATTGAAGAGCCAGTCCGGACTAATTATTAGTATAAGTAGGAACCGGATATTCCCTTTCTTCCGGCGACCGGCGAAGAAAGAAAAGGAAATTGAGAATGCGCGTGGAGTTCACGTTAAGCGGAGGCGCGTGGGAGAAGGATTCAAGACAGTGAAGGGCGGCTGGCGGAGGGAAGAGAGAGAGTGACGGCAATGAAGGGGTTAAGGCGTGTTTTGGGTGCGTGGGGGCCATTTGGAAAGAGACGCCAGAGTTTAAAATTTACAGAAACAAGCAAAGGTGAAGAGAGAGAGAGAGAGAGAGAGATGAGTGGTGGTGGGTGGTGTGCGTCTTTATTGTATTCCCTCGTCTCTCCATGTCTTAATGTGTGAATTTAATGGGGTTCTCTCTCTCTGTCATCTGTTCCTTTTTCCCTTTTCCTTGATTTTAATTTTGTGGGCGTGTTTTTAGTCACAGCAGAAGAAAGAAACGAAGAGGTAGAGAGAGAGAGAGAGAGACAGGAGACTTTGGGGAGTGGGAGTGGGAAGAGGAGGAGGAGGTTTCAAGGGAGGAGACATGTTCAGCTTGATCCCAACAGTTCTAGTCTTTGCTTCTTCCCTCCTAACCAGATCCTACACAGGTCTCTCTCTCTCTCTCTCTCTCGCTTATTCTTGCTTGTCATGTCCCTTCCCACTTCTCCAGCTTTTCTATTGCTTGTGCTGTTTCTTTTTCTTATTCTCTCCTCTTCCTCTTTTGCTTTCTCTTGTGCTTTCCGCCCTCTGCCATGGAGCTTGTTTTACTTATTCATTTGTGCTGGTGGCCATAGAATAGGATAGAATCTAGCTGGGTCGGCCTTATCTTGCCGATGCATGTTGAATTTCAAATTGTTGCTTTACTCATCGTTGCTTCTTCCTTTTATTGAAGTCGGCATGAGTAGGTCCCCATGATAAAACCTTCCCCCGTTGCTGGTTTTGTAGCACGGGGTCGTGTCTTTTCTTGCTCTCGCTCTTCTGGGCTGTGAGTTCCTTTGCTCTTTTATGTATATGCAACTGCTTCGCCGCACTTTTATCATGCTTTTTCTCTTGGTTTAAATGATGGCCCTTCTGTGCTGCTGAGATTTTGCCCTTTTTCTGGAACGCATGGGAAGGATTTCTGCTGAATCTGTCGAGGCCCCATATGACCCTTTTGGATTCTTATTTGAACGAGTCTTGGCCAAGATGGGGTAGTTGAGAAATTTTTATTAAAGGGTCCGTTTGGCCCTTGTGTTTTGGCTGATTCGTTGGCCAGTTGGAGTTGAAGCTTGAGACCCCCACCACACTCTCAGGCCATCTGTTCCTTTTTGTTTCTTGTTTCGATCTGTTGCATGTTGTCCACTTGTACGAACACAATCCACCTGTCTCATGTATTGACCGGAAGACATAACGTTTGCACTCTTTTGAGCTTTTTCTGGAGTTAGGGTTCTTTTCTTTTTAATTTGTTTTCTTGTTTCCTTTCCTTTGTCACATGAGTTCGGTGGATTACATTTCTGGACCAGTACAGTGGAGCTGCTCCTTCCTGTGAATTTCATTTGTTGGGTCAATCATGGGTCTGGATTTGACATTAGAAATGAATTTAGCCATTTCACATTCCAGGTTGTGGTGCATTCTTGGAACGCTCGTGCACGCGTAACACTTGACTGCTGATACAAACAATCTCTGTGGTTGGTGGTTGGTGGTTGGATATGCTAGCTTTGTGTCCATGTCTTCTCTTTCTTGTCTTTTCGTTTTTCGCGCAATGGGTTTTTGAGTGAGAGTTAGCTTTATCTTCTGTTGCGTTTCCAAGACTCAATAGCTTTATGTTTTGTATTCAGGAGACCTGAGGTACATCTCTATAAACTGCTGGGTGCACTCAAACTTGCTGGCTAGTTTAATTTGCTCTCGGTATTAAAAAATTTGGTTTTCGAAGCCTTTGGCTTTTTAGGTGAACCTTTTGATGCTGTGGGGTAGAAAATATATGGTTTCACTATTAGCTATCGACCTGTCTCAAATTCGTGATATGAAAAGCCTGTAGTGGTTGGTAATTTGTGACGTGCTCTTTGGTATATATTTATAGAGTTTATTACGGTTTGGAATGATTAATTGTTAGCATTCATCAAACTTTTGGATTTGTGTCATAGAATGGGAATGGGACTCTGGCTGCCCTTCAAGTGCAACTATCTTACTGGATTTTACATATTACTGGTGGGGTGGTTGATGGCGAACAAAATTTGCACATTTTGTAATATAGAAGATATTGGTGCTGCATTTCCTTATAAACTTAGTCATAAAGGTTTGTATGGCTAACACGTTCCCATGGAAAGAAATCTATCACGGATTGTGTAACAGTTTGGAAGATGCCACTAATATAAGACATTGGTGTTGTCTTGCTGTCAAAGACATTGGTGTTAGACGAAAGCGTTTGACTTCTCCAGATGCTTCTAATCCAGTCTTCTTAATTGTGTCTTCTGTGTGTCCTTTACAGACATGAACTCACACACATTAACTTCTTCATTTTGACAAGCATTAGATGTGATAATTTTTTCTTGAGGCTATAAGTATCGGGCACTAAATTTTTTATCTGACTTTCTTTATTCTTTTCCAGATCACAAAAAAAATCAAGAAGTTAATTATTACAGCACGCATCTAAGCATAGAGCAGGATTTATTCCACAGATTTGACTCTTGTCAATATCTCGTGGCCTCATTAAATTTGTTTAGTTTTAGCTTATGAGACATAATTCTTTGTGGCCTTTATAATAGGATGAGAATATGCTTTAGGTACTATGCGTTTTAGTTTGCATGCTACTCCAAGATTGAAATTCACTTCCATTGGTAAGTTTTCAAGTGAGTCAGATAAAATGACCATGTAAACAGCCCCCTCCGGCTGCAACTTACAATTTAAGCCATCCTTGATTCTGGTGCTATTATTGTAGCCATATTTCATTTTGTTTGTTTGTTGCATTAAGTTCTTGTTAGGTTTTTGCCTTCCCTTACTTTTCGCATGTTTGATTAAAAATTCCTCGCATGATGCCGTGTTCGTTACCTCAAACTGCACCTCCTTTATCTGGAGAGAGAGAAAAAAATGGACTTTATATGTTCAACTCATTGGAGTTCATTTTTCTTCTGTGAGCAGCTGATATCTGAATGAGTTGAGAGGAGTTCATTTCTTGTTCACTGTCTACTTGAATTTGGATCACTTTCTAAATTGCTGGAACTAGATGCCTATAAGAATCCAGAACTTGCCAAAGAAAAATTTCGAACAAGGTTCAATCCTTTCAATGCCTCATGTCGGGATAACTAACCCACCATGGTGGAACCCGAATGAACAGCAACTTCCACCATCTTTACCCAAAAATAGTGGCTTGAAAGTGGAATCTCCACCTGTGCTCCATCATCAAGCGAAGCATTTAGGTCTTCAAATACAAGAACAGGAATCATCTTCAACTCAATCAGCTGGCAATTCTTGCCATGAAGTGAGCGTTGTGGGTGGGGCCAACTCTCAGGATCAAAGCATTTCATCTGAATCTGGTACTTTACTTTTTTCACTTTTCTGCTATTTTGTTTTTATGGAGGAGACTAGGGGAGGGTGTAGGATGGAGTAATATAGGTATCTGTGTGTCTGTATAATACAATTGATAGATTTGGATTTGGTTCATTTTTCGAGGGCATTGGCTTGTTATGATGCTACGTGACTATGTCTCTATGACTTTCGAACTGACCTGAGAATCTAGTTCTGGTCCTTATTAGTCATAGCAGTTTCTTTCTTGACGTAAGTTCTATAATTCACTGCTCGAGTGTACAACTCTGATTGGTTTAACTTTTCACTGGCTGATTATTCTTTGATTTAGGTCAAGATGAAAGTTGTGGCAGGAGCTTTGAAGGTCAGACAAAGCCAATTTTCTTATTCAACAATCCAGAGATTGTCTTCAATTCTTCACTAGCTGATCAAAGCCAACCTCTGGTATGCTGAGATTTTGGTTTGTTTGTGTTGGTAGATTGTTCTTATTATGCTTGTTTCACTGTCCAGATTCGTGTTCCGTATCCCCCAGTGGATCCTTATTTCGGTGGGTTGCTGACTGCATACAGACCGCAGGCTATTGTAAGTGATACACATAATGAAAAAGTTCACGTCTTCTTCATTAATTGTTTTTTTGTTAAACAGAATGCACTTCATTTGCTGAAAAGACACGATTTCTTTACATTGTGAGTAAATTCCACGTATAGTCACTACTTGTGATCGAGTCATTGAACTTTAATTTTAATTACCCAATGCACTGAACTTCCATTTCTTGGCAATTGATTCATTTCGACGGGTGTCCACCAAATTTATCCGCATGATGCGGATGTGGTGGAACATTGCCAATCTTTTGACCACCATGTCATCGCCACGTGGGCATCACATGGGAGTCTCGCCAAGAAAGTGGCAGGATTTTGGTCAAAGTGCATCCATTGAAAGATTTGAAAGTCCGGTGCATCGGTTAATTGAAGTCAGTAATTGATTGCAGAATCCGATTAAGTGAAATTTACCTGGGACCGTTGCCAATTTTTTTAACGTGCTCTAGATGTTCCATCCACCACTTTCAACTATCTTTGGAAACTTTTAAGATTTATTTCATGTGGGATCTCAGATTCCATCCCAGGTAGGATCTCAAATGTTAGGGATGGCACCTGGACGCATTCCATTGCCACTTAACCTTGCAGACGACGGACCAATCTACGTCAATGCAAAACAATATCACGGAATTCTTCGGAGGAGGCAGTCACGTGCAAAGCTGGAGGCTCAAAACAAACTAGTCAAAGCTCGGAAGGTGTGTGTTCACTTTCTTTGATGAATTGATCTTAGGCTGCACTGCATCTGGTGTCATGAGTCCAGATCATGAACTCCAGTAAACCTCTCTCCTGTGTGAAACCATTTAGAATTTGTTTTGAGCTGTGGCGGACAATTACTTCAATCGGTACGCATAGCAGGTCACTTCTGCATGCATATTGGCTTTACCCGGAATAATATGACGCCGTTAATAGCACGAAATAGTGAATATAGTGTAAAAATGATCCCACAGGATGTAGCAGTACCAAGTTATCAACCAATTTGGTCTATTTGTAATCTTTTTTCTTTTCACACTAATTGGGCAAGGAGGGTGCTAGTTGGGCACCCTCCCGCTCCATCTTGTGGGCTTGTCTTGCACATTCCAAACATGAAGGAATTTGACTATAACTCTTGAATGTTAGATAATCTGATTATTTCTTTGTGTCTCTAAAATCAATTAGCAGGAATAATCAAATGCTCTCTTTTGTTGTAAGTACTCGACACGGAATGATAATAAATTCTTTTGTTATCTGACCGAGGAAGCATTTGTTTGATTATATACTCTGTCTGCTGAATAACACAAGGTCCATAAGTTGTGCGTGTACATGGCACTGAGAGAATAGGTTCTTAGATACGAGCTAATGTAATAATTGAGCGAGTAGGCTCTACATCACTTTTTAAACTTGAAAAACAATTAGTTTCTTCTTGGTTCTAGCAAACTCAGACATGTTGGATGAGATGTCTGGTGATCTGATGTCGACTTGAAGTTATGCTGACATAAAAATGAATGAAGCCTCAAAGATTGCCAGTCCTGTCAATCACAGTGGTTGCTAAGTTTGCCGTGATTAAATGGTGATATTATTCTTTTGTTTTAACTTTTTCGCCTGATCAAATGCAGCCTTATCTTCATGAGTCGAGGCATCGTCATGCCCTAAATAGGGTCAGAGGATCAGGCGGCCGCTTCCTCAGCTCGAAAAAGCTTCAGCAGCTCAACCCAGCTTCAAGCAACCATAGCCTATGTGCCACTGGACCCAGAGATCGAAATCAAGACGCTTGTGGACGAGAAACTCACCAAGTGGGAGCCAGTGAGCGGCATTTCACTTCGACCATGACCAGTTCCAGTGTCTTGAGCGTGTCAAATGGCAACGCGGACTTCTATCCCGATAGCAGGTTCTCAGGAATCTCCGCCCACATGGGAGGAGCGATGCAGTGCAATGAGGGGCTCATGCGCAGCGGTGCAGCCCAGCACTGCTCTTCATCCGTCCGGTGAGTAAGTGGTGCAAGGTCCTAAACCACTACGTCACTTGACGGGGCAAATCATCCTTGGCTTTATTAGGTTTAATTCCCAACTGTTCTATACTTTGGTCACTTGACGACTGACGACGCCGTGTTGTCTGATACTATTTTACTGATGTTGATTGGGAAATTCAAGTTAAATGTGTTGGTAGATTTGTGGATGTGTCGATGAAGCCTTCCGGGTCATCCCGGTTCTTTGCCGAGTATGTTCTAATTGTTCATTGCACGTCTCTGTCTGTGTTTGCTTAAGAAATTGCCGTACACATTGCTTCTGGCCTGCAGGAAAAGAAAGCTTCCGCACATTAGAATCAAGCTTTACTTGGTTAATTTCTTTTTTGGGAATGAAATTGAGTTAGGAGGGTAAATAATGGATAGATTGGAACTTGCAATTGAAGTCGTTGATGCCTCGAACTGCGTCCACTTTGAGAAGTGATCTTAAAGCCGGCCAAGTTAGCATTTCCTGGGCATTGTATTCTTTAAGAAATTCAGGGTTTCTTTCCCTTTCCCTTTCCCTTCCCCCTTTGTTGGGTGGAGATGGACTGGAAATGAGGAAGAAAAAAGGGAAGGGAAAATGAAAGAAATCATTTTTGAATTTTGATTTAATGTGTAATGTCGTCTTTGAATCAATTTTAATTCTTTCAATGTGGTGTTTGAACTTTTGGACCACGTTCAATTTAGTCCATGTACTATATAAAAATGTTCGGGATAATTGTTCAAAAAGCCTTAAACCTATTGTATGACGGTTAATTCAATCATTACGTTTTCAATTGTGCCAATAAGTCTTTTAATGATATGCCAATTGAGTCCTAAAATTTTTAAAATTTGCCAATTCAATCATAAACCTATTATATGGATAATTAGCCAAAAGGACTATATTGACAAATCGCAAAAAAGTTTAGGGCTAAATTGGTAAATCATCAAAATGTTTAGGAGTAAATTGGCACATTGGAAAGGTTTAGGGCTAAATTGGTCGCTATATAGTAGGTTTAACACTTTTTAGACAGCTTTTACAAAAACATTCAATGTCTTCCCTAAACTTGAATTAATGAAAGGATGACATTAGATATTTTCATACGGTATAGGGATTAAATTAAACATTTATCAAAAGGTTACGAACCGCATTGAATAAATTAAAAGTTTAGGGATGACATTGCACATTGAGATAAAGTTTATGGGCCACATTGACTAATTAAAAATTAAAGGACAACATTGCACATTGGGCCAAAGTTTATAGACCATATTGAACAAATTAAAAGTTCAGCAAATGATTGTGTCATTGTCCCAATAAAGAAAGAAAGAAAAAAGAAAATTATGTGGATTTATGGCTCCGTTTGTTTCACGAGAAATGAATAATTTGAAAAACATTTTTTTCTAAAAAAATAATTTGTATCGCTTGAAATAGTTAGTCACTAAAAAATATATTCATTATCGACAATAGTTTGTAGTTTAAACATTTTCATGAACGACGAGAACATTTTTTGTTATTTTATTTTTGTAAGTGATATTTAAAAAAAAATTAAATCATTCGTAAGGCAGTTTGTGATTCGATTTGGGTATTAAAAATTAAAATAATGAAAAATCAAAATCATGACGGAATGATAGAGGGAGAGGAAGGCATGGAATCTTATCTTACAAGATATATTAAAAAAAAAAAGGAAGAACAAAAGGGGTTATATCAACCTAACTTTTTTTTTTTTTTGGTCGAATATCAACCTAACTTTAGTTAATTATTTAAAAAATCGAAACTTTAGTTAAAGGGCGCACGCTAGACTCTAATTTACCAATAAAGAGGTGTAAACGGGCCCATTGGCCACAAAAAAAAAATATATATATTTCATCGTGCAGTTCTGGAACATATCCCGTCTATGAACTAGTCGCAAACGAAACTTTTATGTAAAAGAAGATAAAAAAAAAATTAAATTTAGCGAGGAGGTATCTTGTGAATTTATCTTATTTTGAAACGCGCTTTTTCATCGTAAAAGAGCGGGAGGGTAATAATTGATTATTCTTACCTACGGTAGATGTTACTTACGAACTTCGATGTGCAAAATCACCAAATTAGCACAAGGGCACGCTGTATCACCTAGTGCCGGTCCATCCTCGGTCTCTATAAATCTCTATTAGTTCGCAATTGATAGGCACCGTAGGATCGGTCGTTATCATTGAGGACCGTCGATGTGATTGGATCTTACAGATATTGCACGGAGGTTGACTTGTCGGTTGTCTTCCGGATGCAATTATTGATGTAGTTTTGATGTCGGTGTCGGTGTTTTGTGCAATATTATTATGCAAAACGTCGCTTTTTGCACATTCAATGCTTTAAATTTTAATGAGGGGAGCCTTTTCTTTTTCCAATTAAAGCACGAGGGTTTTCCTAAGGAAAAATAAGAATTTAGAGAAAAATCTTTCGCCAACATGTAATAAAATTGACCAATGAGAGTGAGAATACCGGAAGAGTTACAAAATACGTGCTTGTATCAAAACATGCAAAAATTTATATATATATAAATATATATTTCACTTTGTATGTGAGGCAGGAATAGCAAATTTGTAGCGTGTACAATTTCACTCAAATTTTCCATACAAAAGTACAACTATGCATTCACAAAATTGTATGGAAACTATCCAAGCCATGGCACATTAAGAGCAAGCCATGTAGATAAACCTCTAGAACAACGGTAAGGATGATTTCTAGCTTCAAATAGACAAACTTGTCGCTCGTCCATGATAATGTTTAGACATAAATTGCTGTAGATAATGAAAATATTTTCATTAAATAAATATTTCAAGCAACATAAACAATTATTTTAAGGAAAATTCGAATAATTTATTTCCCGTGAAACAAAGAATACCTCGATCTAAAAAAAAATTCTTGTTTGAGCTCACCCAATTCATGCGTGCGAACTAATGGACCGCTAGTGGGCACCCAGATCCACGATTAGATCTAAGTGAGCGATGCGCCTTGTGTTTGCTATGTCGAAACGTTTAGCTAAGAAGTAAAATCCCCCTATATTTGATGATATATAGGGTAGCAAATTACTTCCTTATATTGTAAAGCAATTTCGAAACTAGCCTTCAACATCAATTTTCACCTACATCATGGCAAAAATCCAATATTTTGGGCTCTGTTTGTTTCGCGGATAATAAATAATTTGTAAAACATTTTTCTAAAAACAACTACCCGTATCGCTTACAAAAACAAACAGACGAAAAATATTTAATTGTTTGCAAAAATATTTAGATATAGATTGCTATTGAAAACGAAGACATTTTTTACCGGTTAATCATTTTAAGCGACACGGGCGATCACTTTTAGGAAAGCATTTTCCAAACAATTCATTTTCCACGAATAGACGAAGCCTAAATATCGGTATCAACCTCGTATTACTGAATGATAGACAAATTGGTAAATAATTTAAGACGACAACACAAGTATCGAGTTAATCCAAAAAGGAAAAACCCTCCTAAGGAATTCTAAAACTTTCCCTCCTCTTCTTACTCTCGAAAGTTTCAAGATTTTTCGAGATTTTCCGCTCCAGATTCCTCTAATTCTGCACCATTTTCCCAAGCACGGCCTTAGAGCTGTAAGCCGTTCTTGTTTCTTGTGGTGGGCTGTTGGGCTGAATGTGACTGGGGGCTTCTTGATACATGGCAGGAGAAGAGAGACGTTCTTGCGTTCGGGGAACTCGCAATGTCTTTCCTCCCTCCAAGTTAACGGTCCTTATCAGTTAATGTGTTCGAATGGAAATCTGACTCCTCTTGTACTTTCATCTGCCTAGGTACTTGGGAGAGAAGCAAGACTGGGTTGAGCTCCTTGCACGATCTCGCGTCACTTTCGCCGACTTCGATTCGACTCATACGGTCATGATGGAGAATTTGGCTGCTGCGAAGTAGTTTTCGCTCGCCGGACGCTATGTCGTTTCCAACACACCCCGTTTCCAGCTTGACTTACGAGGGAGCATGAGATTCTAGATTGATGAGAATAATGGCGGTCTTACCCGAGACGCGATTATTTGAATTTTGGTGTTCCGGTTCATGTCGTTGCCTGAAAAATGGGATCGAATGACTGTCCGAGCAAATATTGGTGATGATACAGATACAAAGCTCTTGTACTTGGCAGTCAGCAGTCACGGCGGACTATCTGTAATGATATGTCGAAGCTGGCTATTGTATTTCAATCGGAGTTTTGTGTGTTTGCCTTACACGATCATCAACTCCGATCATTGTCAATGGTGGTGGTGGTGGTGGTGGTGGTGGTGAGCTTCCCTCTTCCTTCCTTCCCCGCTCTGCTCTCTCTGCTTCGACTATGATGGGCCTCTGCTGATGCACTGAGGAACTCGACCCAATCCGAAACACATCTAATTCTTTATTTCTTCAGCGGAAAGGAAAAGAAAAAGTAAAAAAAGAGAGAGTTAGTTAGTTATTAATCAAATTATCCAAAATAATTATGGATTACTGATTTTGGCTTAATTCCGTAAAATATCCACGATTTTTGTCTAATTCCAATTTTGTCCTGAACTTACTATACTCCCAAATTTGCTTCGCGTCCAAAAATCGCCAATGATTTTCTTCAAAAAACCAATACTCTTGTCTTCGTATGGAACAACAGTAACCTCTCGATGTTTATAGTTTTGAACAAGGCAGTGGTGATTTTTGAATGCGGAGCAGAAAAAAGAGAAGTGGGTGAGTTCTTTTAGGAAAAAGAAAAGTTCGGGGTAGAAGTGGAATTAAACTTAAAGTTTATAGGTTTTTTAGGGAATTAGGCTAGTAATTTTTTGGCCTTTTATTCTAAAAAACCTCTAACTTTAGCTTCGTTCTTACTTTTATCATAAACCTTTTTTTTCCTTATAAAAAAACCCAAATTCTAGGTCTATTCCCAATTCTAGCATAAACTTTCTTTTAGGTCTAGTCTTAATTCTATCCTAATTTTTTTCTCTCATAAAACAAAACTTTAGCTTTAGGTCCAATTCCAATTCCAATTTTAACTTGAATTTTGTTTTATCTCATAAAAATCATTAACTTTTTACTTAAGTCTCAAATCTGCCCCCACTAATCTTCCATCCAAAATCGCCCTTAATGATCCTAAGTGGCATTTTCACATCATTGTTCTAGTTTTTCCTTCAAATTTCAAATCTAAGAAGACATTTTTTGGAGATGAATTTTCGTATCAGCCCAAATAATATTTCTTGGATATGAAATTTGGGTAAAAACTAAAATAATTAGGGTTATCTTTCTTTAATTGTTTTTAGTCTCAAGAGAGTTTTTTTTTTTTTCCATCTCGCTCAAGGATATTCAATTTTGCGCTCGTTCTTCAATTTTTCGTGCTTGAGAGTGTTCCAGCTCCTACGGTTGGAGAGTTCAAGCTCGGGACACTCGACTCTGGATGCTTGAACAATTCATGCTTGGGAGATTTTCACCTCTCGATTATCAACGAAAATTTTGGACAAAGGGTGTAGGAGGCAGATTTTTAACCCAAGTAAAAGTTGGTTATTTTTTATGAGATCAAAAAAAAATTTATCGTAGGATTGGGATCAAATAATAGAATTGTGACATGACTTAAAGTTAGAGACTATTTATGGGAAAAAAAAAAAGTTGAGGATAAAATTGAGAATGAACTTAAAGTTATGAGGTTATTTTAGGGTCTTAGGCGTATTTTTTTTTATAAAGTATATCTTTAACTCAAGTTCCTGGTTACAATCGTCAACAGCCTCATCGGTCATCATCATCACCTGAAACACCCCAAAGGTCTCGAGCTCGAGTCGTCTCCATCTCCCCCCTCACATCGCTTCGATTACCGCACGCAACAGCAGCAGATCACACTCGTCGCACCCCTTCTCTCTCTGCCTGCGAGCGAGAGAGAGAGACTCGGAAATGGTGTCCTACGTGAACGCGCTGCTGTACGGGGTGGGAGGCATAGTGGTGGCGGGCATGGCGTTGCTGGTGGCCTTCCAGGAGCGGCTGGTGTACGTGCCGGTGGTGCCCGGCCTCACCAAGTCCTACCCCTTCACTCCCTCCCGTTTCCGCCTCCTTTATGAGGACGTCTGGCTCACATCCTCCGACGGCGTCCGCCTCCACGCTTGGTTCATCAAGCTCTTCCCCGAGTGCCGCGGTTAGTTGCCGATTGCTCATCCTTTCCGTTTCTTCCCTCGAATCGCGCGTCGTTTAGGCTTTTGATTAGATGCGATTCGCGCTCGAATTGAGTGTCGTAGGGTTTAGATAGTCGTCGGATATGGATCGATTCGTGCGAAATTGGACCTTCCGTTAGCTTGTGCCGGAGTTTCTGTGTTCGGCGGTGGTTTGACTGGATCTGATTCCTTCGGTCGCTGGATAACTTAAGTAATGCTTTGGAGCATTCTAGCGATTGCTATTACGAGCTTCTTATCGAGGCCAAAGTGCTTTTTGAAGCTTCAAGGCTCGGCAGGAAATTCCTGTTTGATGCTTTGAGGATGGGGAAACTAACGGAGTTGGGCTCGCAATCAACTCTTTGATTGAATTAACGACGGACACATTATGATTTGAGATAAATTAAACTGAACAAGCGACTGCCCTGTTTATGCCTTTTGCAGGCGTGATCATTTCTCCATTGGTTTGGCGTGCTTTTCTATTTTTTTTTTGTCACTGTTTAGCTACCATAACCTCTTATATAATCCAGGTTTCGACATACTTACCTCTTGCGGATTGCTGTCTGTTTTGCAGGTCCAACTATTCTGTTTTTCCAAGAGAATGCTGGAAGTATCCTTATTGTCTCCGTCTTCTTTCAATCATTACTATTTGTGCTTGTTAGTTGGCCCAACATTTGAATCATCCTGCCCTTGGTCATGCTTATCTACGATCCAGCTTGCTTCTATTGCTATTTAGTATCCTTAATATCTACATCAACAGATATTGCTCATCGTCTTGAAATGGTTCGCATAATGTTGCAGAAGTTGCAGTGCAATGTGTTTATGCTTTCGTATCGAGGGTATCTATCTCCTTTTTCATTAAACAAGTTCAACTCACATTTGGATTTGAAATACCTGGTGGCTTTCATATTCTTTTTCCCTTTAATCGAGTATTCCCGGTGCCTTGCAGATATGGGGCAAGTGATGGCTATCCTTCTCAGCATGGCATCACACTAGATGCTCAGGTGTCGTAATCTATTAATTTGTTTACTTATTAAATTTTTGCGAATATTCGATTGTCATTATTCAATTTGTTTGGTTAGGCTGCATTGGATCATCTTCATGCAAGGACTGACATTGATACCTCCAGGATAGTTGTATTTGGAAGGTCACTTGGAGGAGCAGTTGGAGCAGTGCTTACTAAAAACAACCCTGATAAGGTATAGGTTTTGCTTTCTCTTCTCATCCTTTTACTTATTTTATTTTTATTTTTTTGTTTTCTCCTTTTTGAAGCTGGCTGTAAGGAAATTTAGATTATAGACCTTTTTTACTGTGAATTTAGTACTTTATCAGCTTTTATATGTTATACTCTTAGAGTTTCATGGCTGGGAAACACTCCTAATGTTGCTTTGGCCTCTAAACTAATTTGTGAAAGCCCAATTTTTAAAATTCTGATACTCCTTGGATGAGCTGGGAGTAGGGGTGTTATCGAGCCAATACAGTTTCAAGCTTGAACTTGACCCAACTCGTATACAGTGCTCAAAACTCATCTTGAGCTTATCGACTATCAATTGTTTGTGATCGAAGTTGATTCTCAGCCCGACTTGGCTTTCATCAATACGAAGTTTCAAACTCAGTATCATCAATAAACAACCACAAGAATTCCTAGCCTTACAAAATATACACAACTCATTTAACAAACCTATTCTAAAATCAAAAGACGCCTTCACGAAGAAATTTGCATCTGAACAAGTTCAGGTAAAACTTGGATAAGAACCTAGAAATAAAATGAAGCCCATATATTGACTGTTTGGGAAAATTGCTTGCACTAACCTTCTTATAGATTGATAAAGTGAAAGTGATAGCCAAGCCAAAAGTGCCACTTCGGATGCCTTTGAATGATGGAGTGAAGGTGATGGGAGCTAGGGTTGCAACTTTCTTTTTAGAGGTCAAAGGGTATAGTATGTTCAAATCACTATGGAGGTATAAAATGGTAAAGCGGATTAGTCCCACAAGCTACTCGAATCAAGTATTATTAAACTCGAACTTGACTTGACAAGTTACTTGAGTTACTCAACTTGACTCAAACTTGGCAAAGTTGAGTTTAGTGCTAGTGGACACCAACTTGTGCCCAAGCAGCTCATGAGTAGCTTGAATCACTTTACCTTTTGATTGGGAGTGACGGCTACATCAGGATTTTGGAGTGACCTTTTGTCTTTCAATGAACAAGTGATGACAAATTCTCTCTTATAGTGTTTTGTAACTGACAGCACCTGATGACCGTTTCATCTGTGGGTATTCCCTGGTCGATGTTATATCGGCACAGTTTTGTTATGGTTATACGTAACTCTGTATTGGTTAAAGTACCTATTAAGAAATAGTTGTTGTCTGTCTCAAATTTGAGCATTCTCTAAGAAGAAAACTAAAATTGAGCTAGGCCTCAAACAGAAAATTTACTATCTGTCAAATTGGAAGGAAGGAGTTTTGGTATTGCTGAGTTGTGTATGAGGAAGGATGTTGGTGTAAATGACATCACTCCGTATTGGTTAAAGTACCTATTAAGAAATAGTTGTTGTCTGTCTCAAATTTGAGCATTCTCTAAGAAGAAAACTAAAATTGAGCTAGGCCTCAAACAGAAAATTTACTATCTGTCAAATTGGAAGGAAGGAGTTTTGGTATCGCTGAGTTGTGTATGAGGAAGGATGTTGGTGTAAATGACATCACTTCGAGAGAGATGCATAAGAACCATACTTGATTGAGTAAGGTATCAATGGAGCAGGTGTATGTTTAGTGGCAAGAACATGAAGGGGGGATGTGGTGGTCTGAGCAGTCGAACTTTGATTTAAGGGGTTAATGGATAGCAGGTTTTCTGCAGTCCATTGTACTTGATGCTTTTTCTTGTTTGACATCTTTTGTCTCGATTTAAATCTCTGCGCTGTACATGGTATGTTCTCGAGTTTGCACCTGATGAACCTTTTCAATTTTTTTTTTTGGTTAAATTGCTGAGTCTAACAATTTATTCCTTGAAATCTCCACTATTCATTCTGGAAACCCAAAGGATAAACAGGGACTGGTCATCTCCCTTTTCCTTCCATGCTAATTAGATTTCGATATAAAGCTTGTCATAGCTAAGAATTGAGTCATTTGCTTCCTGCCTATATGCATCTGATTGTTAGGCTGTCCTGAATATCCGACGGAAAGAATAGGCCTTTTTTTTTTCCTGTGAATCACATTGTGTTCATGGATATATCTCTCGTCTAAATGGCTGTCCTTAGAGAACAGGCGTTCCTGGTTATACATGTTTTATTTCACATATTGATGGGTGGTGACATCATCTTTTTGCTCCCCTGTTTTTGTCAGGTTGCTACTTTGATATTGGAGAACACTTTCACATCCATTCTAGACATGGCTGGAGTTCTACTGCCCTTTTTAAAGTGGTTCATTGGAAAAAGTACTTCTAAAGGCCTAAAAATTCTTAACTTACTTGTGCGATCTCCATGGAATACCATTGACGTCATTGGTCAGGTTAGTTGCATGCTGGAAGAATGTCTTCTTTTCTTCTTCTTCCAGGCTTTTCTAATTCTGCTGCTTGAAGAAAGCACCGAAAGGGGTGAAATTGCATTTATGCGAACCATGTTTCTTTTTTGGGAAGTTCATCTTGGACACACTTGACATTCAAAATCTTCTTAACACCCTTTTAGAGGTAGAGTTTCAACCTCTTCACCAAAAGGGTTGATGCCTTTTGTGTCAAAAGGCCCGATTCCTCAACTATTGATACTTTGCTATTGATATATGAATTGATAAATGTCGGTCAGGTTCTTGTAGCTACTCGCTAATTCATGCAATGTGTCTTACAATGAACAATTGTGTGTTTAGTTTGTTGAAGCATTGCAGAGTGTTTCTTGTTAGTTTCAAATCCTCGCATGCTAATTTCTTACATAATTTTTAATTTCAGATAAAACAGCCAATCCTTTTCCTCTCTGGATTGCAAGATGAGATGGTCCCCCCATTACATATGCAATTGCTGTATGCCAAGGCAGCCGCTCATAACAGGCAATGCATTTTCGTGGAATTTCCAACTGGAATGCATATGGATACTTGGTTGTCAGGTGGAGATCGCTACTGGAGAACTATGCAACTGTTCCTTGAACAGCATGTTCCAGAGAAGAAAGAAGGGAATCAATCATCTCAAGATGAAAATTTTTCAGGTAAGGGAAGCCTGAAGTCACAAATGTTTTTGTTGATAAATGGATGCATAATACCTTTCTTCTTTATCAGGTAGTCTAATTAGTGTTGTATTTGCATGCTTCAACATTGGATAACAGCAATCCGTTTTAGAAAACCTGTAGTTAATCCATGTTTGGGCTGTTCATTTGTGACAAGTTTTTCTCTATTGACATTCTTTGCACTTCTTTATGCTTGTCTCTGAATTGCAACTGCATTAGGCAATGTAATTGTGAAAGCTTCTCTTTCTTTTTCCACCCCCTTTTATCTGGGCAAGAATTAGGTGTTGCTCGCTAGGTAGCGCCATTGTATTGGTGGTTTTGTTGTACATATTCGCACTCAGTCTCACAATATGATTTGCGCTTAACTCTCTCTCTCTCTCTCTCTTCGCCTCTTTTAGTCAGCCGGTCCACCACCTTCTATCTCTCTTTCTATACATGAAGGAGACTGAAATGAAACGTTGCACGTCTCTCTCTCTCTCTCTCCTCTTTTTCACTTTTTCATGGCTAAGTCTCTCTCTCTCTCTCTCTCTCGCCCTCCCTCCTTCATCTTTATCTTCAACTTTTCTTCGTTTTTTTTTTTTTTTCTCATGGCCATGGCAGAGCTTTGTAGTAGAGCTCGCACGGCTATGGCTGCCAGCACTGAGCTCTGCTATAGAGCTCCAGTGGTCATGGCCGCGTTGGTTGCCATGGTTGATCTCTGTAGCGGAGCTCTCATGGCCATGGACGAGCTTCGCTATGAAGCTCGCAGGGCTGGCCGTGGCCCTCGTGAGCAAGAGGCCCACCTCGCACTGCTCATGCCTATCGCGAGCAATGTTGCCACAAATGGAGATGGAAGTGGGAAGAGGATCGGCGGGCAGCAAGGGTGTTGACAACAGGGTCAGGTTGCCGTGGTGAGGTCGGCATCGGGGTGGCTTGGTGGTCCGGCGTGTTTTGAGCTGCGTGAGGAGAGAGAAAGAGGGGTCCATTTTTTTTCTTCAAAAAATACAAGTGTAAACGATCACATGCGGTGTAAGCGCATAATAATGTCGAGTCAACCAGTCAGAGTTGAGCAGCAGCTCATTTTTTCCCCCCTTGATCTTTTCTTGTGAAGATTGGCAGTGACAACATACACTAATTCTTTCTGCCTCTTGACAGATTTTGATGCCAGTTAAGGTGCTGACCTCCAGTCGCTTGGAGTCCTACATCCCAGGTATTTCAATCTCCACGGATGCAGCGACAGTGTTATGCATCTTTGTGGAGCCCCATTGCTGCTTTGGACAGGACTGATGTCATGAGGAGGATGGGTTTTTAGCTAAAACCTTTCTATTCCCCTCGTGGGGTGAAACCGAAAGGAATTGCTGAGTGTTATGAAGTACCTGAACTGAGATCATTAGGATTACTGATGCAAATATTGATCTTTCCTGCAGTATTTGAAAGGCTTTTCTCCACCGTGTAAAGCAGAAGTGATTTGTCTAACACATTGACTGTTTAACTAAATATGCCGCAGTTGATTTTGCCGGAACTGGTATTCGGTCCTGAAGGAAATCCGTTCCCTGGAAAGGGGGTCGAAGGTGTTTTCCCTAATCATCTCTTTCTACGGTATGATGGTGAAACGATATGGCACATGAGAAATCGATGCGTAACATGGCTTGCTGAAATAGAAAAACACAGGAACAACTGCGGTTGCGGAGGAAGTTTTTTTGTTTTTTTCCATCTCGAAGTAATTTGATGAAGTTTTATCCCCTGAAAACGGAAGTTTCCTTTAGCTTGAGTATATGAATGCTTTGGCTACTATTGGCCCTTGCCTCATCAAATTCCCGAAAATCTTCAAGAGAGTGGCCAGGCGCTATTGCATCGCTGTCGCCGTCTTGTTAAATTGATCAAATTTTAAACCACTGGTCATTGAGTAGCAACCTGTGTGTGCCTAATTACCATCCCTCCTTCCCTGATCGACACATAGTGGCTTTTCGCAAGCCAAATCCAATGCACCATGGAGTCACCTTCGATGTACTGAGCTCGAATGAGCGGTGCATCAGCACACCGATCTGCGAATAATTTTCACTCCGGCATCGCTGCCCTCCTCCGCCAGCGTTGGAGATCCATTGCCCTTGAGTCCGTTTCCCAAATGATCTCGAGGAAGAGGAAATCGGATCACCAAAATGGTAGTCATTACAACTTTAGAATTCTTCCCTGGAAGTGAGGGTAAAGGAAGCGAGCCCCACATAGCCTACTTGTTTTTGTTTTTTTTTCATAAAGAAATTCCATGCTTTCGTATGGTTTTTTAAATTCCAACTTCAGGGGGTGGAGTGTATCTATAGAAGTTTGAGGATGTCCCCTTAATTTCTTTCAGACAAAAAAAAAAAAAGGAGAAAGGAAAGAAAACTGGGACCCCCACAAAGTCGTGGGCCCCACTCCTCCTCCTTCTCGATTTATGGCATTTTAACATGTGAACCGCAGATCACGTGGCCCGAGAAAACATCATGCACCGGCCGCGACGCAGGGGAACAAAACCCCCCATCATATGTCTCCGTCTGTCTCTCCGCTCCCCCCCCCC
>BCNH02000003.1:6919333-7051082 GCA_001662345.2 Metrosideros polymorpha var. glaberrima
CCCCCCCCCAGCGGCTGCAATCGGGTGCGGACACCAAGAGCAGCTCCTCCGCACTCCAACGCACTGGACACCGCCACGTGTTACGCTTCGGGTCTCGGCCTCCGATGGGAAGCCCCGAGAGGAGAGCAGCGGAGGTCAAATCAACTCCCGGCAGCAGGCTGTAACTTCTCAATTGGGATTTTTCATATTTTTCTGTCCCTGAACAAAAGTAAATCCTTTTATTTATATCCCCAATTTCCACCTCATCATCTCTTCGAAAACATCCCAATCTCTCTCTCTCTCTCTCTCTCTCTCTTCTCTGAGCACTGAAATGCTCGTTCCTGCTCCTCTTCGCCCTCTCTGACCTCCCGACCCCGCGTCGGTTCTCGCCTGCCGTCCTCGTCTCCGCCTCGCTCGGCGGCGCTCCGTTGCTCCGGCGGCGCGGCTTTGACCGGGGAAATCAGCTGGGGTTTTAGTTTCCTTCTCCGGGTGTGGTGTGGGGTGGGGTGGGAGTTTCCATTTGGATTCGAGGGCCTCGAGATGGACGGAGGGCAGTACAACCCTAGGACCGTGGAGGAGGTTTTCAGGGACTTCAAGGGTCGCAGAGCCGGCATGATCAAAGCATTGACCACTGGTCTCGCCTCTTCTTGCTCTCTCTGTCAATACCGCTTGTCCTTTTCTTCCCCCCTTCCTTCTTGCTCCCACTGTTGTTCGAGTGGAGATTTACGGACTCGGTGTTTTGATTCGGTTTTCGCTTCTTGACGCTGAACCGTGCTCTTTCGGTTTGTTCGTTTTCTTTGCAGATGTTGAAGAATTCTATCAGCAGTGCGATCCCGGTTAGGGTTTTACGGTTATTTCGATTCTTTTCTTTTCAGTCAAACCCCGTGAGTGCTCTGTACGGGTGTTGAATTTCGCCTTGGCATTGCATGGTGTAGTAGATAGTTTAGTTTAGCTTGCTCTTGCCTCTGATTTCTTCTTTCGCGTCAATTCCTCGTCCTGCTTTGGTCATCATTTTGATTCGTTCAGTTCATTTGCTTGACAGTATTTGGCTGCTTGGTTGAGGAATTGTTTCTTAGCGCGTCATCTCAATAACAATGCGAAGTAGGACTGATCGATGTTAGAAATTGACTGGTTTTCTTCCTCTTTTTTTCTTCTTTTTTTTTGGTGGGGGGGGGGAGAGGGTTGAACGTTGAATCTGTCTATTTCAGCAGCATTTGGTCTTCACGGCACTGTAAGTTGGTCCCTTTTGTTCCGGTGAAGGTTGTGCTTGTGGTTTGTAGGATAGGTGCTTCTGCAACTCATTAAGATGCTAAAGTAGGCATCTTTAGAATTTTCTTTACTTGCTTTGATTACAAGTTGCTGTTTGTCTTTGTTTTCTAATTTTTATTTTGTCCTTTCTTGTGAATGTTTCCTGCACACACACTCTTCATAATAGTAATGTTGGACTTTTTATTAATGTCATAATTACCTTTCCCCTCAACCAGTGCACTTAATGTGGTAGGTTAATGTTCATTGTCACTCCAAGTTTCTTAAAGGATTAGGAATGTTTACTGGAGTAATTTTTCTCTGGCATCCATCTGAGGGAATATTTCGTGCATATTAAGTAGCAATAACTTCTTATTAGAGTTGTTTTGAAGTTTGTGGTTCCAAGTTGCCACAATTTAAATCTTGTCGTGTGAATTTTGACTGAGTTTCGGACAAGGATTCTCGATCTGTTTGTCAATACTAAATGCACTTAGGAGTATGCATTTTTCATTGGGAAAAAGCTCGGGTTGACAATAGGTTCCATTGGGTACTGTAATTGCTTTTATGCTAAGATATAATGCAAAGCCTTAAGAAGGGCATTTAAGATACGGAAGTTTACTTCCATGCCCGTCTTTGTTTGTTTTCTCTCTCTTTCTTCCCTCTTGCTTGACATGGAGTTTCTATCCTTAACTACTTGCTAATCTTCAGCATTTTCCTTATTTGGAGACCAAAAAGTAAAGTAGAGGCTACTGTTGCTGTTAACTATAGCATCTAATGTGCCTTTGCACAGCTACATTTTGGTTTTCAAAGGGACTATGTCACTTAAATCTTCTCTCTGTTCACTTGGAGCAATTAAGTTCCCTCTATTTCATAAATGAAACTATTCCATGTACATTATTGCAGCATTTCACTTGCATGCATGAGATATGCTGTGAAGTCGAAATGCTGTTAAGATTTCATTTTGCTTGTAGAACATCCTAATGGTGGGAACAAAAGGCTCCACTAATGTTCTTGTTGTTGATGTTGCTGGAGCACCCTTGTTGATACACATAAATGAGTATGGCCTGCACATCTGCATTTCTCTTAGTGGCTGTTGATGCTTCGCACAATTCACTTCTACATATTTGTAGCAGAGAAGGAAAACCTTTGTCTCTATGGGTTCCCCAATGAACAGTGGGAGGTTAATTTGCCAGCGGAAGAAGTGCCGCCGGAGCTCCCTGAGCCTGCTCTGGGTATTAATTTTGCAAGGGATGGAATGCAGGAAAAGGACTGGTTATCTTTGGTTGCTGTGCATAGCGATGCTTGGTTACTTGCTGTGGCTTTCTACTTTGGTGCCAGATTTGGCTTTGACAAAGCTGACAGGTACCTGAATGATCGTAGTAGTAGAAAAGTGAGTCACAGTTTTTTTATTTTACTTCTTATTTGAGGGAAATTTCTGATGCAGAAAACGTCTGTTTAATATGGTTAATGAACTTCCGACCATATTTGAAGTCGTGACTGGAACTGCAAAGAAACAGTCGAAGGAGAAGTCGTCTGTTTCAAATAGCAGCAACAAATCCAAGTCAAGCTCAAAAGGGGTAAGTGGCTCTGCTTCTAGATGTCACTGTTAATGTACTTCTAGTACTATGATGCAAAAGATTTAGTAGGCTTGATTCTGATGATTGTTGGCTTGGTTGAGTATTTCAGTAGCACTATGAATTAACTCAGGTAATATGGTGCCTGCACAGAAGTCATATATATTAATGAGCTCAAGTACTCGAATTTAATTTGATCGGTGCTTGTCTTATGGAGCCACACCTCCAAAGTGTGATCCCCTTGACCTAGGGTTTGTTAACTATGTTATTTTAGTCTCATGTTAGACGAGTCTCTAGGCAATCCATTTTAGCCTGTTGTCTTTTGTTCTCTTCAGTTTCTTGTTTTGAAGACGTCAAACCAAGAAACACGGAGTATTTGGCTACATGAGGACCTTATTCCTTCCTAGTGGATTTTTCATTTGATTCAATCATTAAAATCATACTATCCATCATGCATTTGTCAGCTCAATGTGTGACCTGTTACCTATCATTTGCTCTGTATTTGAACACGGAGTAGTCGTTTGTTATGTCTGTATCTTGCTGAATTACTCACTGTCCATTCTCTGTGCGACAGCAGAGAGCGTCAGAATCCGGAAAGTATTCAAAGCCGGTGCAGGCAAAGGATGAGGAGGAGGTTGTGGATGAGGAAGATGAGGAGGAGCATGGGGATACCTTGTGCGGGGCATGCGGAGAGAATTATGCCGCGGACGAGTTTTGGATATGTTGCGACATGTGTGAGAAGTGGTTCCATGGGAAGTGCGTGAAAATTACTCCCGCCAGGGCCGAGCACATCAAGCAATACAAGTGTCCTTCATGCAGCAACAAGAGAGCTCGGCCTTGACACGACGGACATTGGACGGAATCTTTCACAATGTCGTGTCGATTTGGGCAAGGCTAACTGTTTAGGGTTCTGATGTTTGTGTCCTGTACGCACATTATTTGCATTGGATACTTCAGCCTCGGATGTCGTCATGTTGGATATGTTCATATATGGCGCGATTCGTGGGCCTTCATCTGTTTATTACATTGCATGTGTAGTAGTTTCAACGCGTTTGAGTTATTTGGCTTAGTGATAGCCTTCTTCTACTTGTTTTCGACCTCGATTTTCCTTATCGCTTATAATTTGTGCGAGGTGCTATGGTATCGACCGCCGTTCTCAGCTTCGAAATGTGAACGATGCACGGCGATGCGTGCCCCCTGTTTGCTCATGGTCAATGAGTTATCAGTATTTTTTTTTTTTCTTGGAGCCTATGATTTATCAGTATCGGTTGACCGAGATTGAATGCACCTTGAAGATTACTATATTCAAATCCAATGCACGACCTCGTAAAAGTTCTCGTATCGGTTTAATAGCATTTCCGTGCGGCGGTCATTTCCGCAACATGAGTTTATAGTTTAGTGCTAATGTTGAAATGGATTTTGCGATTGCAGGGTTGTTTTGACTTTCCCGTGACTGCTGTTTTTTTTTATCTTTCTTCCTTAGCTCCCACAAAACAATGGCAGCTGACTGGTCACCGTACGATACGATAGTCAAACTCGGCCAGCTATGGAAGCTTCCTATTTTCCTCAAGACCTCCGAACCCATTCTCTCTCCACGAAAGTCTTCACAGTGACACGCAGAAGAGCCCATCATTTCCTGGTCCTTCTTCTTGGCGAAGATTGTTTCTTTTCCATGATGAATGAGAAGATTCTGAGCTAAAAGATCAGTTAGAGAGAGAGAGAGAGAGAGGAGATGGAGAGCAAGAAGCTCTTGGAGGCGGTCCAGAACGGCGATGTCTCGGCCCTCTTGGACCTGCTCGTGCAAGACCCTCTCGTCCTCGACAAGATCATCGTCCTCGGCGTCTCCGAGACGCCCCTCCACGTGGCCTCCACGCTCGGCCACGCCGACCTCGTCCGGGAGCTGCTGAGCCGTGCCCCCGGGCTCGCCTCCGAGCTGGACTCCCGGGGCAACTCGCCGCTCCACCTGGCCGCTGCCAAGGGCCACGGCGAGATCGTGAGCGAGCTCCTGTCCGCAGACCCGGCGGCGGCGTCGGTGAGGAACCTCGACGGGAGGGCGCCGATCCACGTGGCGGCGATCAAGGGCCGAGGCGACGCGGTGGCCCGGATGGTTGGCGTCGGCGGGGCCAAGTCGGCTCACGAGCTGACCGACCGGGGCGAGACGGCGCTGCACTTGGCGGTGGCGAACGGGAAGTTGGAGTTGGTGAGGGCGGTGGTCGGGGCGGTGGGTGGAAGAGACAAGGCTGAGTTGTTGAATTGGAAGGATTGCGATGGGAATTGCATCTTGCACATCGCCGTCGCCAAGAAGCAAACTGAGGTAGGATTTCATTACGAGATGTTAGAGATCGATGCATTTACCGAATTGGGTAGTCAGGCTAAAGTTGAGATTTTGCTTGTAACATGCTTAACAATTGCCTCGGATTGTCGCACATGAAAATCATCAAAATCATTCGGAGGCGAAACTTGTTTCTGCTGATATTGATAATTGCAGGAAAATTGAACTTGCCTTGTATTGATATGGAGATGAACTCGATGTGTGTGCAACTGTACATGCTAGTGCTAGAACAAGAATTCTGAAGTTATGGCTTGCTATATTTGCCTAAACCAGTTCATTGTAGGACAGAAACTTATCTGCTGTGATCTTCGCAGACCATAAAATTCTTGCTTGCCATCCCCGACGTAAACGTAAACCCGATCAACAAGAACGGCTCGACCCCACTAGATGTGCTCAAGCAGTCTCCCAGAGCCCTCCAGGACATGGAAATCGAAGACTCTCTTCTAAATGAGCGAGCTTTGAGATCCAAGTCGATCTACCCATTTGACATTGACCCAGACCAGACACAGAGTCCTCAGCTTTCGCGCGAAGCTCCAACTTCGCCATTGCTCGTCTTGCAAAAGACCCCTTTGAAGAATAAACCTCCGGCAAGGAAAAAGGAAAACGAGATCAGTCGCCATAGATCCTCCCTCATGGTGGTTGCTTCGCTGATTGCGACTGTGGCCTTCCAGGCTGCCATCACCCCTCCGGGCGGTGTGTGGCAGAATGATCTCACCGTCGACGAGAATGGCCTACCCGTCAAGGAGCCTCATTATGCAGGTATTATTTCTACTCTCTGTCCTATGATGATCAAATTGGGTTGTATGTAAACACTCGCGCCTTGTTAGCATATCCCTGCTTTTTCTAAAAGGATTAAGTTGCTGTAGTTGATCACTTGATGCCGATGTTAAATTGTCATATGCAAACAAGAAATTGATATCTAGGCCTTACAATTGTATGTTAAGAATTGCGGGAACTCACATTGGAGCTAAAAAGGTCATATATTTCTGACTGTGATTAATTCTGTTTGTTATGTTTCGCTGAACACTCCATGATCCACCATGCAGGGACTTCTATAATGGCCCATAACCAAACAAAAGAGTACGGGCTCTTCTTCATCTTCAATACCATCGCATTCCTCTCGTCACTGAGCATCATCCTCCTGCTAGTGAGCGGGCTGCCCATAAAGCGGCGCCGCTATATGTGGGTGCAGATGGTGACCATGTGGATCGCCATGACTGCGCAGGTGATCACCTACTTCCTCGCGCTGAGGCACATGTCGCTGGACAAATCCGAGTCCGACGTGTTCCCCGTGCTGAAGGACGTGACAGAGATCGCGGTGCTCGCCTGGTTCTGCCTGATGGGGGTGGTGTTCCTCGGGAACCTCGCGAGGGTGAGCGTGTATTACCTGAGGAAGAAGGGGTATATCAAGAAGAAGAAGAAGAGAGAGGAGGAGGCAAGGGCTCTATCTGATGATGCAGGTGAAGATGAAGGGGTGTGAGACTGAGTTATATTCATGGAGATGTACATAGTGAGTCATTCTGCAAATTTTTCTGATTCTTTGGTGTCTGTTTGATGCAAAAGGAATCATGTAGAGTTTTCTTTTTCCCTCTTCTGTGTCTTCTTCAAAAGTTTCCACTTCTGCATTGTCTGTTGATTGTACTTTTGTCATCTTATACTAAGATAGAAAACTTCAAAACTTTGTTCGGCAGCTATTGAATTTACAACGTTAATCTGTCTGTTTTTTCTGGGCTTTCTATGTTCCAGTTATCTTTGACATGCTTGCTCCCCATAGTTGCGTGGACGATGTAGTGAACTGAAACTATCTGGCTGCCATTCTCTTTGCTGTAATTTCTGCTGTATCATCTCAGTTCGAAGCTTCGCATGAGCGATTACTTGCGATAAAGTTACCCATATAGTATGCGACATAACACGACTCAAATCGAACGTAAACTCACAATATGTTTAGTCTCTGAGTGTGGTTTTTTCTTTTTCACAATCTCATTGCTGCGACACATGCTTCTCTGTTCTTGCCGGCGTGATGCAGGTTTGGTCGTCGAAGCGAGTTATAATTTGAGCTTATGAATACGAAGTTGTCTCTTCTGGTCCATATGAATAAGACTGGAGAAGAATCCTTCAATCAGTGATGTGTTTGAAGTGCCTAACAGCTTGAGCGAAATTCGCATTGCAATGCCATAGTATAGAAATTCGAAAATAGATGGATATCGATATGTTCAGTGATGTTCTTGATCACATATGACGTTATGAATAGTATTTGTGTCGTTACCCGACGTTCACAAAGATTGGCCTTTTGCACTAGTGTGCTAAGCTTTTGGCTTGACTCGATAATTAGTTTTCTAGACTTTCACGTGATTGGTATGCTGAAACTAATCAATCAACGAAAAACCATTTATGGTAAAAAAAAATTATGCATGTTTAAAGTTAGAAAAATGAATTCCCTAACTTGAAAAGAGAAAAACAATTTCCTAAAAAATGATTTCTCGACCTTTGTGGACCCAGGCACAGGTGCCAGGGCATCGAGGCCTCAAGCCTGGCCTCGATGGATTCGAGCATTGGCATTGGAGTCTAGGGGGACTCGAGAATGAGCGATAGGGTGTCCATGCCTAGGCGCAGAGTTTCTAGTCCGACTATCAATATTTAGTCATATTTTCGAAAATGATTTTCGATTTTTTTAAGAGTTATTTTCTTGAATTCAAACATAAGTTTGTTGTTAACTTATTTTCCTAAGCGATTCAAACATCGAAAAACAAGAAAATTGTTTTTTTGAAATTTATTTTTGTGAAACAAATAAAGCAAAAAAAATGAAAATCCAAAAAGTCGGAAATAATTTGTAGGAACGGTGGTGGAAGTTTGCCTATAAATAGGCAAGGGGATGGTCCTTGAGATGTAGACCACCCAAAAACAAAACCCTCCTTTTGAACTCATCATTTTGAAACAAAAAAGATATACGTGCTTATGAAATGGTTCCTTAAAGAATAATTACGAATGATCTACTTTCAAATGAGATCAATTTCACAGCACCTAACTTCAGAATTTAAGGTTACGATGTTAATTTATCAAAAAATAAATTGATGTTTTCGATCCTACGACAATTTGAATCTATTTCTCAAAAAATAATTCAAATCACATTTTTTCTTGCCCCTTTTCATTTTGTGCGCGCATGTAAAACACATGTCTTTTTGTCGCTAACATGAAAGAAGCGACACCTCAAACAGAGGTGAGCAAATTGGCCCGGACCGGACTGACACATGTCCTTTTGTCGCTAACATGAAAGAAGCCACACCTCAAACAGGGGTGAGCAAATTGGCCTGGACCGGACCGGCCATTTTGGTCCGGTCCTTCAAGGAACCGGCTCGGTCCCCAGTTCCTATAAGTAGAATTGGTGGCCGGGAGGTCCGATTCCCGATTCTATGGGTCATTGGACCAGATCAGATTGCTCGGCCCGGACCAATCTCTATATAATATATGAACGTATATTTTTTTTTTCTAAATTTCTTAGTCGGGAGTCTTAAATTGTGTTGTTTTGTTTGCTTTTAATTGTTAGATGTGTACAAAAAAAGTTATCCATGCTTGAGATAATTTTGAGATTAAGTTCTCTTTTCTTTGTTTTTTATCTCTGTAAATGTTTCCTTCCTTCTTATTGCAGTATTTGATTTGACGTCGATAGGTTAATTAGTAATTAGGTGTTCATTTCATTTTAACATTGCTTGTTGATCAATGGAAAATGCTTTGCTTTTCTTGGTTTTGCTCTTCTTTTAGTTTCAAACTTCTTGGAACTTTGGACGAAATAATTGCTGAAGCAATATTTTTATCTTATTATGTTTTCGTACAATTATAAATATATTTGTTGGTTTGGTATGTAATATGATTTGTCAAAAATCATTTGTCTAATGTAAAAATGCCTTAAAATGAGAGGTTTTCTTATTCATGCGCTCTATCATAGACGAAAGAAATTTGTCCTGTTGTTAGGTAGTCATAATTGATTTTGTAAATTCATTGTTTAATGGTCCTACTAGAATCGGACCGAACCACCGATCTCGGTCCGATCTAGTCCCAGTCCGATCCCTGGTCCCGACAACATGGAGACCGGGATTACCGATCCAGTCCCGAGTTCTATTCGGGGACCGGACCAACTCGGACCGTACACACCTTCTAACCTCACATACGAATGAACTGGCTAATTCCTAGAATACCCCCGCGAGTTCCGATATCCATTTTTCCGAAACGATAAATAAAAAAAAGTAGAAATAAAAAGAAAACAAAATACAGAAAATTCCACAACCCAGGAACCTGCACAAGCCCCCACTTCTCACTTCAAAGCCCAAACCCCCCGCTCCTCCTATATTCCTCCGCCGCCGTCACATCATCACAGCCGCCACCGCTCCTCTTCCTCTCAACGCAGAAGCAATGGCGTCGGCGTCCTCCATGCTGATTCACTACTCTCCCTCCTCTCTAACCCCAAACCCTAGGCACTTCCCTATCGGCAGAAAGCATCTCGCGGTGTCCTGTGCCTCCACCGTCGACCCTACCCCCGCCAACCACTCCCCTCCCGCGCCGCCGCATCCTCCAGCGACGGCGACGATCCACAACATCAGGGACGAGGCCCGCCGCCATCGCCAGGCTCACGCCTTCTCCGCCAAGTACGTCCCTTTCGGCTGCGACTTCACCGCCTCCGAGTCCTACTCGCTCGACGAGATCGTTTACCGCAGCCGCTCGGGCGGCCTGCTCGACGTCCAGCACGACATGGACGCCCTCAAGAAGTTCGACGGTGCGTACTGGAAGAACCTCTTCGACTCGCGCGTGGGCAAGACCACGTGGCCCTACGGCTCGGGTGTCTGGAGCAAGAAGGAGTGGGTGTTGCCCGAGATCGACTCAGACCACATCGTCTCTGCGTTCGAAGGCAATTCCAATCTCTTCTGGGCTGAGCGTTTCGGCAACCAGTTTCTGGGCATGGACGATTTGTGGGTCAAGCATTGTGGGATTAGCCATACCGGTAGTTTCAAGGATCTGGGCATGACCGTTCTGGTCTCTCAGGTTAATAGGCTATGCAAGATGGACCGGCCGTTGGTTGGCGTTGGGTGTGCGTCGACTGGGGACACTTCGGCTGCCCTCTCGGCCTACTGTGCAGCTGCGGGCATTCCGTCGATCGTTTTCTTGCCTGCGGATAAGATTTCGATGGCTCAGTTGGTGCAGCCCATCGCGAATGGGGCTTTTGTGTTGAGCATTGATACCGATTTTGACGGGTGTATGAAGTTGATTAGGGAAGTCACGGCAGAATTGCCGATATATTTAGCCAATTCATTGAACAGCTTGAGGCTCGAAGGGCAAAAGACTGCCGCGATCGAGATACTGCAGCAGTTTGATTGGGAGGTGCCTGATTGGGTCATCGTCCCGGGTGGGAACTTGGGGAATATCTATGCATTCTACAAAGGTTTCAAAATGTGCCATGAATTGGGTCTGGTTGATCGGATCCCAAGGCTTGTTTGTGCTCAGGCTGCGAATGCTAATCCACTCTACTTGTATTATAAGGCTGGTTGGAAGGATTTTAAGGCAGTGAAGGCGAACAACACATTTGCATCTGCTATACAGATTGGTGACCCTGTTTCTATCGACAGAGCCGTTTATGCTTTGCAGAACTCGAACGGTATTGTTGAGGAGGCAACCGAAGAGGAGTTGATGGATGCCATGGCACAAGCAGATTCGACCGGAATGTTCATATGTCCTCACACTGGTGTTGCATTGACGGCGCTGTCCAAACTCAGGAATAGTGGGGTCATTGCGCGCACAGATAGGACAGTTGTGGTTAGCACTGCGCACGGGTTGAAGTTTACGCAGTCCAAAATTGAGTACCATTCCAACGACATCCCCGACATGACATGCCGGTATGCCAATCCTCCAGTGCAAGTGAAGGCAGATTTTGGGTCGGTCATGGATGTTTTGAAGGATTACTTGAAACAGTATTAAGGTGTTGCTTTTTGCTTATCTGCTTGTATCCTTAGCCATGCGATGTTTTTACTCTTCATGTTTAGCACGTAAAACTGTTACACTATATGTCATTGACGGTGCTAATTTTTTCAATAACCGTTTGGTGAGTGGAGTTTATTGAAATACAGCAGTATTTTCAGAACGTCCTCAGAACTAGTCAGAGCTTATGATCTGCGCATTTGGTTCTGTCACATTACCGCATACCTATGGTGGCTGCATATCATTCTGGTCCCAATAGCTCTTTTCAGATCATGTTGAAGTTGAATGGTTGTGGTCCTATGACATACTCTAAATGGTATGTATAACAACTTGAGAAAGGGAGAGGGACCATCTGATAACTCTATTTCGGGCGCTTTGTTATTAGGACACAGAGTTCTCTCTGCACTTTCTGAGAAAACAACACGCTTTGTGTCTAAGAGCCTTGTTTCTTGTTTTTCTGAGAACTGAAGTTTGTTGACGATGAAGCCATCCACCCCTTCCCTTCTCTTCCCCTACATACTTCCCCCAAAAAAATTTGCAGGTGGGGGGGTGCTGAAGCAAAAGGGAGTAGAAGAAAAGAGTCACATGCATATGGAGCCATGCATCAGTTTGAATTCTACGGAGAGATCGTAGAGGTCGTGTAAAGGGGGTACAGCTCATGGGTCACATATGAGAAATGGTCGCACGGGGTGCTTCCCTCACCTTTAGACTAGGAATGACCTGAGGGAAGTTGAGTTTTCCCTGAGATTCAATTTGATTGACCTCCATCTGGATCCTTTGAGCGAACAGAAGCAGAAGCATCGGGATTTCGTAAGGTAACTAGCTAGCTTTCTAACTTTCTCATCTTTTTGAACCAGATACGATATGCACTTGTTACAAAAAAGAGCGACTTTAGGGATGATAGTTAAGAGGTAATGAGTCTGGTTAAGGCATGGTAGCTCTGTGCTTTTTGCTCCCATGGTGCCGAAAGATAAGCAATGACGATCAAATGACTGAGAAAGCCATCGAGACATTCCGAGCTGGTATTTGCACATTCGGAAGCAGGATGAAAGTCACTGTGAAAAGGTTTTGATCCCTTGAGATGAACGAAACTAGAATGCATACATCAGTGTGCAGAAATAAAATCCCCCGTTAGTGCCAGTGGAATGAATCTGCGTGCAGATCCACCAATTTCCCTAGTTTCGCTTTTCTCGTGCTTCTCTGTAATTTTTTTCCGGCGCCGTAGAGTTTGCTTCTAGGCTGGCGTCGAAGTGATTTTGCAGGCAGGTCGCGATTCTCGTTTCTTTGAGGAGCCCCGCCAAGCTACTCAGATGTGGCAATCCCATATGAAAAATAAGATTATGTGGGTGAAAATGGTCCTGTAGTAGCAGTTGTCCAACAGTTTGAGCTCGTGCATTCTGCATAATCCGTGCTCTGGTCATGTCTGCAAAATTGTGTAGGCAGGAGAATTTGTTGGATGGTGTTTTTTCTCCACCTCCGGCTTCATTATGGTGACTCTGCAGTCGGGAGGGTAGGACTACGATCCTTTGTGTCAGCCATGGCTGGGCCAGTGGGCCTAAACTAGAATTCGTTCGGAGCAAACGTCAGATGGGAAAAGGGAAAGCTGGGAACAGGACAGGTCCTTGGTTATATTTGCCGCCACAAATTCTCATCTTGCCAATCTGCTATCCACTAGATTATACTACATCTGAATGAATTTCTATTCAGTAGGATTCCGAATGGTGCGGACCCACCTCGATGCTCGGAGAGTCCCATTGGATACGAGCAATAAAAGAGCGACGTACGACCCAAGTAGCGAAACGCAATGCAGAACGGACAGGCAACAGGAAACAGTCAAGCAAACGGTAGTATTAACGGATGCTGTTGTCTTGTCTTACAAACCCAACTAGGTAACACGGATCTTACAAACGGAAGAGGCTCTAGGAGGAGGCGATAAAAAATCCAACCAGAGCCCCCAGTACACACCCGGAGATACAAAGAGCTTACCTAACTCAAAGCACTCTCGTGTCTGATGTCTGATCAGAGAGACCAGACACGACAACACCGACGACCAAAACCACTCGAAAAAGCCCTTAAAAAAACCACAGCTTTAGGTGGACTCCAAGAGGGGAACCAAAAACAAACCCCGCGATTGGAGAGCCTACCTAATGAACAACAACAACAACAACATCTCCTTCCTCACCAAATCACATCCCCCCCTCGAATCAAATTGAAATCGAAATCGCGCAGCTAAATGCCCTATTACTATCCTTATGTTCACTGTAACTTTCTCGATACCCTCTCTCTATATGTTCAACTCAATTCAAATCGGTTCCTGTGTGTGTTTGGTATGGTAGCCAAAGCAATCCCATCATCGAATTCCTTTTCTAGAAAAAAAAAATGGGGGGGAAAGTGAGATTTGCTTCACTTGCAATTGCGTTTCCACTTTTCAAGTGGGTGGTGGGGTGGGCCCGCCCACACTTTGCTTCTCTCGGATCGAATTGATCTTCTCAAGCCTCCAACCATCCTTGAGCCTCGCTATGAAGGTGTCGGCCTTGGCGTTCACGTCTGGGCTCGGACAGAACATCCCGGGCCCACCGGGCGCCCCCCCGCCCCTGCGATCTCGGCCGTCCGTCGCCGCCCTCTCGTGGCTCGGCGACGGTGGAACGTCCGCGTCCTCCGGCTCCTGCGAGCCGCACCGGGAGCTGCGTATCGGGACGAAGTCCCCGCTGGCCACGAACTTGAACTCCGGCACCCGGAACGACGGCGGGGGCGGCGGCGGCATCGGTATCAGCGGCGACCGCGCGCCGCTGCTGGGCTGATGGACGACTGGCCTCGCCGGCAATGGGGGCTTCGGGGCCGCCGCGAGGGTTCTCCTCCGCCAAGGCTCCGGAGGCGGCGGGGGCGCGGGTACTGAGTGGATTCTCTTGCTTTTGCTGCTCTTTCTGAACAGGCTGTGGAAGACGGACGCCGGAGCAGGAGGCGGCGGAGGTGGCGGAGGTGGAGGCGGTTGCACGGCTGAATGGGAGGTCGTCTCGGGCGCCAGTTGGTGAGCGGCGTCGTTGTTTAGCGTTCTGGTCCTCTCCTTCTTCTTTCTCTTTCTCTGGTTGTACAGCACCGAAGCCAAAACCATCTTTATCTCCTTAGCCGCGTTGCTCTTCCTCCGCTCGATCTTCGCGTATCTGTACTCCGTCGGCGGCGTGGGCGGTGGCCGCGGGGGAGGCGGCGGTGGTGCTGGCGGTGCCTTTCCGATTTTAGCAAATTTAGCTCCATCGCTCGCCCTATCTCCAGTGCTTCTGCGAGCGTCGGCCTCGTACGTGCGCCTCACAGGCGGAGGAGGCGGCGGCGGCGGAGGGGGTGGAGCTGGAGATTTCGCCTCTGGTGGGGGCAGAGGAGACGCCGGAGACGGAGGTGTGCGGAGAACGAACGTGTCCACTGGAATCACTTTGATGTCATCGTCATCGATGGCACTTCGCCATCTCCGAAGAGGAACCACTCGATCAAATTGCGTCGAGCTCGAACTGTACTTCTTGCTGACCTCAAAATCGTCGAAGAACCGGAACCGGTCGTCGCCGGTTTCCCACGGCGATGCCTGCTTCAGATCCGGGTACGAGCTGCTGCTCCTCCGCAACCGGCCAATCCCGCTTTCAGGCGACCTCATCGCCGGTTCGTTGTACCCATACATCTTTTCGTCGCCGGACTCGAACCACTGCCGCAACGTCGTCTCGTGAACTTTATCGGCACTCGCCGGCCTCGCGGCGCTCTTCTCTCCTTCCTCGGCGACCGGCGCCTCCTCGTCGCTTCTGCGGGCGAATATCCCGCAGAGGATGGCGAAGAGGACGAGGAACACGTTGAGCGAGTCCCAGCTTTTCTTGACGGTGATGGGTCGGAGGATATGGGAGGAGAAGGAAACGAACGAGGGGATCGCGAAGAACAAAAGCGCGAGGATGAGTACGGGGAAGAGGACGATGAGGACCGGCGGAGAGAGAAGCGGAGAGGGCGGCCGGCGGCGGCGAAGGGCGGAGATGGGCGGCTGTGGCCACAGGGGTGGTGAGTCGCCGAGGCCGTTCATGGCTAAGTTTTGGTGAGTTTTTGAAATGTTGGGGTTTGAGTTCCCTTGGTGGAGTGTGGGACAGTTTGACGAAAGGTCTTTGGGGGAACGCAATGAGAGAGGGTGAGGGAATTTTATTTGATATTTATATAAATCTAGCAAAAAGAATTATAAATAAAAGGGACTGAAATTAAAAAATAATAATAATCTAATCATAAGTGTTTTTGCCACCTTCTCTTCTTTGATGAGAATAGTTACTGCTGCTTTTCTTTTATGACTTTAATCAATCGGGCCACTCATGCAGTTCCTATAAAAAAAAGTGCATTTTGTTTATGGTACTTTGTTATTTCTCGATATATAAAACGCTCCCCTTTGTCTGTACAAGTGCAACGACGGCCCTAAATGTTTTTTTTTTGTCGGCCGTTTTCATGGTTTCATCGGTGAAAACCTCGGGACTTTTGTCGGCGAAAATCAGAATCCTTAGGATTCAGACGACGAGATTGCAAAAAGGCGAATAATAATAATAATAATTATTATTATTATTGTTATTGTTATTATAATAAAAATAATGTCGAGTTCTTTCATGATCGTGTCTAAGAAAATTGCCCCCCCAAGTTAAATTCACGTGCGTTCCTTAGCTCAAATTGACGTGATTAGACACAATGTGACATGTGAGAATTAACAAATCAACTGCTCCAAGTACATTACATTTCACGAATAATTACGTCAGGCACACATGTATTTCCAAGATTTATCTTTTTTTTTTGTCCCGATTCGGAGGTCTGATCGGCAAAGACACGTCGAAGTTCCTTGCAAGCATTTATTGCGCCTAAACTAAATTAGATTCTCTGGTTGGCCAAACGAGAGTCCACGTGTGCACCATACGACAACGATGTCGTATGTACGGTCACTGTCGCGGCAACCTTTTTCTTTCTTTTTTTTATATGTTTTTTTATTTATTTATTTATTTACTAATTTGGGCATGAGGGCAATGATTCAAATCGTGTCCTTTACAGCAAAACCAAACCAGATGTTAAAAACATTGGCTTTAAGCGACACTTTGTCAAAAGAAGGCGCTTGGGTTTCACCCTTTTCTACCTTCTGCTTTTTCCCAAGCGTATCCGTAAAAGTCATAAAAAGAAAAGGTAGGAAAAAAATTCATATGTAAATTTACGTATCAATATAAGATATCATGCGTCGCAACTTTTTTTTATAAAAAATTAAAAATTAAAGATCACTCCGTTGCTTTAAATAGATCGAGGAACGATTTTATACGAAAAGTGAGAAAATTACAATTGAGAAATAATAAAATGGCGAATAAAAGACTTTTCTGCCTTTTGATGTTCATGATGCACTGCAAAAGAATTGCAAATGTTTATCAACACCATGCGCGACAATCTCTATTCTTTAGGAATCATGTCAATAGGCCCAAAGTCTCCTTTATGTAGAGTTAGCACTGGCCATTAGGTCTCATTGCAAGTGCCCCACTCGGGCCACTCCTCCCAATTCAGCCAATTTCAATAAAATTTTTAAAGAGCATATATTATAGATCCCGCGAAACTTTTTTGCACGGGTTAGAGAATCACATTTCTCATCAATCTTTTAGTTGTAACTTTATTAACTCTTTTGACTTCAATATTTAACTGTATTTTCAATAATTGACAGACAAGTTAAATTGATTGTGATAAAGCGGTTACTATTAAAATGTTCACACAACTTGTGTTTGGTATTGTATGAAAGTTCACAATCCTAACCGACTAGAGAAAATATCAACATTAAGAAGCATCGTTAATCTAATCGAATGTGCAGCTGAAGTCTAATAATTCAATATAATTGCACAAATATTGAAATCTCAGAAGTTGGAATCACTCGTGAAAATTTCTATTTTCCATTAGTAATGGGAACAATAGAAACGTAGTACCCACATTTCGTGTTTTTAGGTGTTCCTCACTCAAGCCAAAACACTAATTGCATTATCCTTTTAAAAGCTAGGCAACACAAATAACGATAGATATGTTAAAGATGAGTATACAAAACCCAAACCTAAAAGTAACTATGACCGATCCTGATCATTTTACAAGCGAGTCACATTCAATATAAAAAAAAAAAATTCAACAAATTACCTTGTACATATAAAGTTGATTTTAGCAAACCTCGTACAATTTACCATAGACCCTTGCAAATCGAGCTTGATAGTCTAGTTGAATTGCTAGTAGATAAAAGCACAAGGTTACCTGCTTGCAAAATTTCAACCCTCGAGCCTGGAAATTTTGGAGGAAAATCGCTTTCCAGCAACAACAAAAAAAAAGTAATTGAAAAAAGACGGAAAACAGATTTTTTTTTAAAATATAAAAAAACGCCCACCGTGGGGCTCGAACCCACGACCACAAGGTTAAGAGCCTTGCGCTCTACCAACTGAGCTAGACGGGCTTACTTGTTTACGTCGATAACATTTTATATTAAGAAATTAAATTTACTAATACCATGTCGCGCCGACGGGCCGAACCCTAAAATTTGCCCTAATACCTCAATCACGCCCCCCTCTGCCTCTTCATCCATTTCTGCTGCGGAGCTTCGGAATCGGGGAGAAGATGGTGTGGTTCCAGTGCGAGGATTGCGGAGAGAACCTCAAGAAGCCCAAATTGCCCAATCACTTCCGGGTTTGCTCCGCCTTCAAGGTCCCCCCAGATTTTCTTGGTTTTCTTTCTTTCTCTCTTGAAATACGAGGATCTTTCCTTCCCGAACGCGTTGTCCGGTCTCAGCTGATGAATTTTTTCCCGCAATTCTTGTAGCTGTCCTGCATCGACTGCGGAGAGACGTTCAGCCAGCAGAGCGTGCAAGGCCACACCCAGTGCATTACCGAAGCGGTGCGTCTCTCTCGTGCGCGCACACCCACTTCCGGGAGATGCATTTCTTGATTGCTTTGATGATTGTGCGGTTTTGTTTTGAAAAATCTCGACCATCTTATTGGCTCATGTCGAGTGAGTTAGATTAGCGCTTCGAGAACGTTCTGTTTGTTCTGGTTGTCCCCTCGCGTTCTGCCCGGGATTCTTTGTTCGAGTTCTCATTGCTCGAGTTCATTGTGTCGTCGTGTCGTTCTACCAATTGCGCGCGGCATTGGGACTGTGGGGACGCTGTGGTGCTTTTTGCTGCCAATGATGCAGCAAAAAAGAAGTAGCTTTGATGTTGCTTGCGGACGCATTTTAATTAAGTGCTCTTACGTGTTGTTAGAACTGTTGAATCCCTCCCTATCGCGTTATGGCTTGTCCTATTGATTTTGGCTCAATGAATCCTTCCCTTTCGAAGCACGCGATGTGATTGGTGTGCTTTGATTTGTAGGAGAAATACGGTCCTAAGGGTCAAGGAAAGGTTTCGAATGGCACGCCTGCCAAGCCCAACAAAGATGCCAAGCAACAACCCAATTTTGACATAACTGTCGGATTGACTAAACGGCCTCCGTGGTTTTGCAGGTATAAAGTTTTATGTTGAGTTTAATCTATACGAGGCTTAAAAGTTCTGCACGTCCTGTGTGTGATTGTATTGTCATTTCACAACATCTGTTCTTATGGTTACGGGAGTAATACTCATGCAGATTGGGCATTAGACTGGAGCATAGGTACTTTATGGATTTTGAATATTGTTGGGTGGTGTTGTGAAGACAGTTATGAGCCGCACTCTTGAAGTTGGCACTTATCACTTACAAGCCAGAACTTGATTACTTCTGTTTTGCTGAAAGAATGTTAAGCGAGTTTGTACTGATTGTTCCTCACACTTGAGATGAGATGTGGTTTTATAATTCGGCATTTGGGCATTGTGCAGTCTTTGCAACACAAAGGCCACTAGTGGGCAGACCCTTCTCCTACATGCTGAAGGGAAGAAGCACAAGGCAAAAGCGCGAGCTTTCCATGCTTCAAAACAACAACCTCAACAAAAACAGGAATCTACTTCTCCTGCGGCCCTTCCTCCTGAAGACGCTTCAAAAAGTACAGTAGGTGGATGTGAACACGTAGAAGAACCAAAGATTAACGATATCTCTGAGGTACACAACAATTCCGAGGTAGATAAGGGAAACATACAGTCAAGTAAAAAGAGAAAACACGACAGATCTGATAAAATTGATCGTAAGAAGAAAGGTGTGCATGATAATCTCAATGAAGTTGGAGATGGGGAAGTCATCCAGGCTGAAAAAACAGAAGTAAAGAAAAGCAAGCATGTTGCAACTGCTAGAGAGATCCTGGAGGATGCTTGTCATCCAAATGAAGATGCCAAGAAGAAAATAAAGTGGAAGAAGTTGATTAAATCCACTTTGAAATCGGTAAGTCTTTTTGTCTCGTCAATTTTCTATCTTTTTTTATGTTTCGGCATGTTGTCAATTATTCAATGTTTGTCCACACCTATGTTGTGAAATTTGTGGCTGAGTTTAGTCTTGTGGCTTTTTTTATCAAATTCGAAATTACTACTCCTGGAGGTATTTATTCCACTCTATTCGTGAAGCAGAACCCAGATGGAAAGATGAAGATGAAAAAGCTGAAGAAACTTGTCATGGAGGCTCTCAAGCAGTCTGGCATTACTGAAGATGAAAACCAACTCAGCGAGAAACTTGAACGGAAGGTGAGTGTCCTGAGACCACATTCCTCAATCCTGGTGGAGTGGAAAGCTCCTTCTAAGTACTCGTTTGTTGCTTTCTTGTCGCAGATAAACTCTAGTTCAAGGTTCGCTATCAACAGCAAGTATGTTCGTCTAGTTGCTTCAGACTGAAATAGTCGAAGACTGGCTAGTGAAAACTTTGCGCCCAAGCATATCGTTTCACGTACGTGACACATAGCTGCCGACTTGTTCATTTAGTGCATTCTATGTGAATCTATCAGAACAACGTTTTTGGGCTTTTTTGGGTAGGAAGGTGTGCCTTCAGGTAGAGGATCTTGCTTTGTACCCCATATTTGGGTGGGAATTTTGGAGGGAGTTTATCCAGAGAACGATTGGGACATATAGATAAGAGTTATTTGGACAAATTATCTGCAGAGAAGTTCTAATTGAGACAGAGTTATGAGGGGAATTTTGTCGATTTTGTTTTGACAACTTGGTTCGTTCTTGAATATATTATGAACCCCTTTAGTACTTACCAGTCTTTCTTGGCAATTTTATTGGCAATATTCAGTTTGATGATTTATGAAGATTGGAAATTCGGAAGCATTCTCTAGCATAATCATTCTCTCGAGCAATCGTCTTTACAATCAAGACTCGATTTGGACTAGATTGAACATTTGGCTTCGAAGAAATTAAAAGTTTAGGAACGATATTGCACATTGGGCAAACGTTCACGGACTATTTGTGGCAATTTCCCTTATGATTTTTGCCAAGAGTAATATTTTGTATCGAGTCGACACAATGGTGAGTTGTAAGACAACCTTCCCCACAATTTAATCACAACCCATACACTAATCATCTACTTAGTAGTATTTATATGAACAAAGCCAATACAAATTTCAAGTAAGCCTAGAAATTTCACTTATATCTTCTCGATATACGTATTAGCATGTTCATCTGGGCACCACGACTGCAAATAAAATAAGGAGAGATAGCATTCCATCGAGCATTGAAAAACTTTGAATGTCACTGCTATTCTAATTGGGACAGGACAGTGGTATCTGGATATGATCAAGACATGAGGCACTGGGAGTGGAGCCAATTGCAGTTGACATTTGAGTTTTAACCAACTAAAAGTCGTTGAAACCGCGTATTAAACGACGTTTTCCATACTTCCCGAGATTATGTTATTGACAGAGCATAATACATGTAAAATACAACACGACCCGAATCGACCAATCTGTCAATCCACGTCTTTGTGCATTCTTGCCATGAACCAAGCCACAAGAAGACAACAGAGAAGTTGAAGAAAAGGCAACGACAATCTTATGATTCTATTAGTATTGTCTGGCTGAGATCCCTGGGTATGTAACTGTTCTCACAGCGCTACAGTCATGAGTTCATGGCGTCACTTTTGGCGCCATCGAATCTTTCAAATCGCTGGAGCGGAGTTTCACAGTTCCAGTCCCTTGCTCTCACGTTTTGGACGTTAAACAATTATGTACACGTATGTGAGTTCCCCCTTTTTGAGTATTTCATTCTGAGATCAACAAATCCTCTGTGAGGCGATTGAAATTCACTTGGTGAACATGACAAATGCGAGGATGATGAGCAGCATGGCCGAGCATACCATTGCCTGCGAAAGAAAATGCCACTCCTCAGTCCACAATGCTCTCCACATAATAATGCCGTCCATAATGTATACACTTGCCATGAAAAGAAAATATCATTTCCTTTGGAATGGCCAATTACGACAACCATATAAACAACGTCCTTATTTGAGGCTTCACAGATGATTTATCAACCTAGCTACTGCAAGAATTTCTATTGACATATGCCTCGTGAATACTTACTTGCATACTATCGCAATAAAAAGTTGGACGAAGTATTTCAAGAATTTCGAACTCTATCGGATGGTACTATAATCTACACTGTAGCAAACTCCTCTAAGATGCATACTCCCTTTATGAAAATAATAAAAAGAAACATGGTGGAACATGCAAGCAAAATACAATCTATAAACACTTTACACGATAGACTATCAATTAAAGGGAAATTGGTGTAGAAATAACTCACTACTACAATTTTTGCTATATTATACTAATAGAACGGAAAGCTTTTGCCACAAAGAAAGTCGTATTCACTACTATAGAATGTTAATTCTCCTCTAAAATAGTCGGTTTCCTTAATTCTAAGTCATCTTCAATAACATTCAAAAAACCTTGAGGGGCCAGTTCTTTTATAATCTTCATCTATACAATATATAATTTTCAGTATTCTGGGGAGAGCATCCTCATAAGTCCCTCTTCCCTGTCCTTGGGTATTATTGATCAAATGAATTTAAGAGAGTAGAGGGGAAAAAGCAAACTGCTGCAATCTATGAGAAATAACTCAATCAAGACATTGAAAATCCTGCTAACATAAACTCCTCCAGAATGCTATAGCCTCAAATCAAGTTCAATAAACAGCAGCAATTCTTAAGAAAGGCAATCCAAAGGCAGCATACAACCACCCACCCACACGTGCACCAAGGGGGTGGGGGGGGTGGGGGGGGGGGATGGTTAGGGTAGGAGAAGAGAGAGAGAAAGTTTACAGCAATAGCAGAAGCAGCGAGGCCTGCTCGTTCCCTAGGATCCTTGCGGTAGCAGTTTCCAAAATAGAGAAATGTAGCATAGAACCACATCACAGGGCATGCGAACCCCAAAAGGAACCTGAAAGTAGATGTATGCATGAGATATGAGATTGCTAAAGCGATAAACAAAAATTAACAGAAGATACTTACGAAAACCATCCAATCCCACACCCAAAGCACGGTAGAGGTTTGTCATAGATGCCTAACTGGGAATCCTCTGCATCTCTGATGAGGGTATATTTGCCTCTTTGATGGTCTGATGCATCTGGTTAAAGGACAAGTTACTATGATCACGAACACTCAGAGAATGCGGAATCGAAACATCCCTGACCAAAGTTAAATGCCAATTGCAAGAAAAGAACATGCAAGGGGAAGTAAAAGGGGGACCGCATGCTTTAGAAAACCGAGTAAATTATCTTCACGGAAGCCCCGAACCATCTTGTTCCTCAGGAAATAAACATCCAAAAGGAAGAATAAAAGACAAAGCTGTGGTGTTACAATATTGTCTCCAATAGCTCATTCTTTCGGTGTTGATTAAAACACTAACATTGGAGAATGCGACAACGGACAAGTAAAGGCGAGCACTCGAAACAGAGAAGGTAACTACATTAACTAAACTAAGGTTCTTCCTTCTTTCTTTTGTCAGTAATAACTCAACTAAGACCTGTCAACAGGGTTAATATATGAGAAACATTGACTTGGAGTCCTATCTTTAATAGTGGGATCAAACATACCAGCACGTGATAGTAATATATACATAGAGCAACATCTGAAACCAGATTTTTGCACATTTGATGTGACGGGTCAAGAAAATCCTCATCCAGAACAAAGAAAAACTTTTCTTAATCCATGAAACTGGACAAAATAATGATTATGTAGATTAGGTCGGCATTTTGTCATCGAATAAAAGCAATGTCATTGTACACCAGTGTAGAAAACCTGTATACCTTTGGATCCCAAATAATATCGAGCTGATGGCCTCAAAAGATCAAGATGCTTGTCAGAAACTGAACTAGCCATCTCAACGGCATTTTTTAAACCCTCTGTCTCCTCCATGGATATACCTGTGACATCAGAAATGCAATTAATCTCAGGTAATCTCTTCAGGAATAACAATTAAGAACCTTCCTACCAAGTGGGCTGGTCACATGGCTCCTAGCACATCCCTCCTAATTTCAATACTAGAACAAATTTCTTTTTAAGCTCAAGCAGTGTCAGTTTACATAAATCACACAGAGGTAGGAGCCCTAGCTTTTTAGAATTCATACTTTTGCATTGCTAAAGAAAGCGCACAAGCATTTGACGTCATATATGAGTTCAAATATCAAACTGAAACAAGTAAATAAATACTTGAAGAGTCCCTCCTGAATCTGCATGCGTCCATAGATATCAAGAGTAGAAAATTTTCAGTTGCCAAGGAAAAAAAAAATTATGGCAAGAGTATGTGGCAATGGCTGCTTCATTGCAGGTTTATTGTCATGAACATTATCATGATTTCGTAAAACCTAAAACCATTCTTTACTTCCCAAATAATGTAAATTTTACATCGTCTGTGCATATGTAGTTACAATAATGCAAATTTTACTTGCCAAATGTCAATACTTCTCCATAGAAAAGTTGAACAAAATCATTCTTTAGTAGGAATCAACATCTGGCAGCTTTAATTTTCAATTTGGACGTTGCCACAGAAACGATGATGATTTGCTCAAACCAAAATGCAATGAGGAGGCTCAACTGCATTTTACTTATAACTAGATTGCTGATGTGTGTATTGGCAAGATGCTTCTGAATTTTTCATTCTACAATCACTTGCAAGACTTCTCAGTAATTGGCTTATTGCAGTACACAAATCATTCTAGCGCAGTCCACGAAGAAATGGAAAAGTCCACAAAGGTAAATTAATTGAAGTCGCTTGGCTTTTATCAAAAGAAGACATCAACGAACTGTAAATGAAACAATGCCAGGGTTGGGACACAAATTTACTTAAAGCAAAGACAACATATGAGAAACACCAGGAAGTCAATACTTTTGCCCATGTTTAACAGTCAAATATGCCTCTTAACTTCAAATGTAACATGCTCTGAAAATGAGAAATTCAGAATTCAAAAGTTTTCCTTACAATATGTTGAAAAGATAGAATCTCCATAATTTAGAAAATCCTTACCAAACTTTGTAAGCTTTCTTAGGATACATAGAAACACGAGTTAGAATGCAAATGAATTGCTATAAAATAAGACAATCATTAATGTTTCTTTAAATTATTTTTTATGTAGAAGGATAACCACTCAATTTCTAGCTTTTATAAGTACAAGCCTATCAGTCCTTCAGTAAATTAGGCATTTCTAGTTGCTGTAAAAGTGTGAATGGCAAATTGGTTCATCACCACCAAAGGTGAGAAGCAGGAAATAGATATTACCAACAGGAAAACCATGTCACTAGCCACTGATTACACAAGCATCGAGCTTGCATCATCATGCATATCTACACCAAAAACTTGTGAATGCTCGCTACAAGTCTCATTCTATGAGTCGGTGGCATCTTTCCCTCCAGCTTTTATGATGCTAAGCAATGAAATCTTTTCAATTGCCATACGCAAGGTCGTGCAACTATGAAGTCAGGGCAATCTAATGCAAATGGCACATCAAAGGCTTGCTAAATCTTCGCTACAGTTCTGGATCTTCATTTGCTCAAAGAAGCAAACAAGCTAACGAGACTCCGCAAATAGATGACTTATCGAACCCAATAGGCCTCTAAACACCATGAGCTCCAATCGCATAAAAACACGTGAATGAAAATCCCGCGTCGGCTACTTAATATGCTCGAAGTTTCAGAAAATTCATTGACACACACCCACTGAGCTATCGTCTGCAAACCCAATTCATCAGAAAATCCAAGTGCCTGAACACCATGGGCTATAATAGAAAAAAAGAGAAAACAGGAAGATTCAAACCAAGCACACAACAGACACAGCAAAGAAGGCAGCTAAAACGTGTTTCCTGAACACCCAATTCATCAAAAAAGAAGAAGTAAAAGAAAACAAAAAATCTCTACACACCCATCAATCGTTGAGGTCAACTCTACCTAACCCAGAAGCGAAATCATCGCCAGAGACACAATTACCACGAGATCAAGCAATCATGATTCAGAGAGCGACCCAAACCTGCGCAAGAAGAGGGAGGACGAGGGCAGTTCAATCCTGAAAAAAAATTGGAGGCCTTTCGTGTCCCTCCAATCCAGAGATGAAAGAAGAACCGAGAGAAGGGATCTCTCCGAATTGGTAGAGCGTATTAAATGACAAGCATTAAACAACTGAAACCGAAACCGAAAGCCCAGTGCCAATTGGGTATTGACCCTCTCTCTCTTTTGTCCTGCTTTTGCTCATCTACGCAAAGAGAGAGAAATGTTCTCTGCTTGTCGGTACTCGCTCAACGTAGCCTTCGTGCACAGTTTGATTAAGTATATACGGATGAACAACAAAAAAAGCGTATCATTCCTCCGATCGTAAAGATAAAAAAAATAGTTCATCCGCCACGGGGGTCGATTAAGTTGCTCTGCGCCTGAGGTTTAGGTAGCTGAAGCTGCAATTGGATTGGCCCCTTAGAATAGGAAAGTCAACGTCGGCTTTTGTTGACTCTAGCGGGCGACGTGAAGGAGTGAGATCCAATTGGTATGTGATTCGGACAAGAGAGCTGCACGTTTTTTGCGTCTCGGTTTTTCTGGCCGGCGACAACGGGTCGGCAATTATTGGGATTAGTACAAAACTTTATGTTGTTTTACTTCGTTTTGTGTTCATATACGGGAGAACACTTCCATTTGTGACCCGACTCACGCGAGGCGGGGGGGCCCACCTCGAACGCATTGTAGGAATTTAGAGACACGAGCCCTTCAATTGCGGATTCGAGATGGCAAGAATTCTGATTCGACGGGATCGATCGATTGCCCGGCCGCGCGGTCAATAGACTTTTTTGGCTGTGTTTCCCTGGACGTGGATGGCGAGAGGAGGGCAAACCTCGGAGAAATGGTTGGAGGGAGGGACTGGGTGACTTGACCCTTTCTTGCACCAGAAAAGCCAGACTCCAACCACCACCGACGGTGGACCCTTTGATTGAGATTAGCTGCGGTCAGGCCCACTTTCCCATTGGCTTTAAAAATGGTGGGTTGCTTCTTCTTGTAGGCGACCAATTGCTTTTCGAGTGTATAATTTTGGCTTTGTTGTTATTGTGTGTTCCCGACACGCGTGAATATGAATGACATTGTCATTAGATCACGCGCGACTCGTATTGAATCCCCAAAATTCATCAGTAGATATGCAGTGCGCTCCACACACACACACACATATATATTTGTAAGAACTCTTAGTGTTTTGTAATACTTTGGAGACGTACATGTTCATGTGGCATTATCATAGTTAGTAGATTGTGAATAATCAACCTTCCTAGCATTTCAACACATAAATATTTGACATAGAGTAGAGAAAATGACACAAATAATCTCTGAACTTTGATTGAACGTGCAATGTCACAATGTGGTACATGAACTTTAAACTTGTTCAATGTGGTCTTTAATGTACAATTTAGTCCCCACACTTTATGGAAATGTTTAATTTGTCCCTGAACTTGAATCATGAAAAAATAATATTAAACATTTTTATATAGTTAAGGAACTACATATTTCAAAAAGCGCATCGAACAAATTGAAAATTCAGGATAGCACATTACAGATTGGGGTAAAATTCAGGGATCACTTTAAACAAATTAATAATTCACAGACTATATTACACATTAGGCCAAAATTTAGGTACTATTTGTGCCATTATCTCCATTAAGTAAGAGATGCAAAGTAAAATTATGTAAATAAATAAAGAACATTGAAGTAGTGTGCCAAGAGAGCGGCTCGGGCGTTGACCACGGTCCGCCACGTGTCAAATGCCGATTGGTTGTTCGGCCTGCTAAATTTTGGTATGCACAAAAATCTGGACAAAAGAGTACACGGCATGGAATAGCCCAATGGAGGGGGGAGGATGGGCATTACCAGTGGGCTCCGAAAGGTCCATGGACCAAATCGGGTCGTGGCCCAAGTTACTTCTTTTCTATTTTTATTTTTTTTGCATCGCGAGCTTTTGTTTTTCCTCTTTCTTATTCTCTTATTTTCTTTCAATTTGATTAAATATTTTCACCTCTCCATTCTAAGTACTTTGGATAAAGCGGGACACGTCGAACTCAACGTTTATTTAACTTGTCTGGTAGCCGGTGCGAACGATTCGATAATTTGCAATCGATTCTCTTTCGTAACCAATAGTACCGTGGTCTGTTTCCGATCCGGTCTTAGTGTCTTGGGTAAGTTCTACATAGACCCGATTCACAAATCCCGACCAGACACGTTATTATCGTTAACCACGCGCGGTCTTGCGATTTCAGCGCGAGGAAGGACCTTGTACACTGCATTTCGTTCCTCCAATCGTCATCCATTGGGATCATAATTATCGAAAACAAAATAATCATCATGGCAAAAATCTTTCCCTTTTTTTTTTTTGGGTGCATTTGCTCTCTAGAGCATGGAAATGCACAAAGTGTCAACGTTCAATCACATGGTGGAGAAGGCAGAGGATGCACGCGTTTGACCCCTCATCCCAAACGCTTCTAGATCTCCAGCGTTCAGATCAATTTCTGCAAGAGTCAAAGTCAAACTCCAATCGGATGGGGCTTCCCCTTGACTGATAGGGCGATGCAGCGATCCCTCTTTTCGGAACAAAGTAGCTCTCCTTCCTTTGTCTTTTCATTTATGTATTTATCCAATTTTCCCCTCGTCTAAGATCGACTTATCGGGTTCCTATTTTCCCTCGAGTTCAATTTACTGTTCGAGTGATCAGCCCAAGGATTGAGATCGAGCGAAGTTATAATTCTGCGATAGTCCGGCTTTCCCTTCTCGAATGTCTAATAAAATCGAGTATTTCGCGGGGTGTGTTTCAGTAGCCATATGAGATTATTTTGCATCTTTTTTAGAGTGCGCAGCTTGAGTTCGATCATGATGTGATTTTTTTGTAGTTAAGTCGAGATTGAACTTGGAGGCGGCCGTTGGTCGATGAGCTTTAGAAATGTCAATTTATCACGAGAAGTTCCTACCCATACCACGTATTATAATGTGGACTGAACTCATTTCACCACTCTACCTTCCTACTTCCCCAAACTCAATCCCAACCCACTTACACTTGTATGCCACTAACCATGGAGGAACACGTGACCCAGCTCCTTACTTTTTCTCTTTAATAAAGCAGGAACGATCATATAGATGGGGTCACCTAGGGGCTCAAACCACTGTAAATCGCACGAATCGGGTTAAGTCCATATATTTTGGCTCGTACAAGGGATCTCGATACATAGTAGTTTGCACGCAATTTACAAAATTTTGAACGGGGAGAGCTGAAAAATTCCCCGACGCCACACCCGCCAATTCGGTGGGTAGATTTCCACCTTTTCTTTTATTAATGGTATTCTACAAATGATTAGAATTAGTGATTTGCTAATTCGCACGTACAGGCATCGCATTTAATTATGGCAATTGGAAGAGGATCGCCCAAAGGTGGGGGAGGGAAGTTTGCTTTTATTGTGCATTTAAATCACCCCAAATAAATCTCTTCCTAGGACTACCACGTCAACTTCGTGAAATTTTTGTCGGCAAGAGAAAAACCCATCGAGTATACAAAGGTCCTCGTCGTATAAGGAAATCAATTGGTCAATGTCTATGATGTGGATTAAAAGTGTCATTGAGTCGATACCGTGTCGAGCTTGAGTGGAGTCGTACATTCAAAGCTCAAACCTTGGCTCGAGCTCGATCGAGTATTCAAATTTCTGCTCGAGCTCGACCACAGTCGATTAACAAAGGAACTTGAGCTCGATCTTGGAAAAAAAAAATTGGATAATGTGGGTAATGTTATGTACTTCGAGGGATGTTCGTGCCTATTTTGAACTAATAAATGTATATTTAGAAAAGTAACAGCAATTCGATTAGGCTCGCGAGCAGAAGACGACGAACTAATTTCCGTGACGATGAAATACATGGGAACCGTATTTTCGCGATTATACGAATACGGATACGTACACCCGTGGGTTGCTGGACATTCGTCTTCGAGTCCTTCGTCGACAATTCTCTGTTTTCTACTTTTTAGAGAGAGAGAGAGAGAGGAGTCAAAGTCAAACTGCGCGGGTAAAACAGACGAGGAGAGAGCGAGAGAGAGAGAGAGAGAGAGAGAGAGAGGGAGGGAATACGAAATGGAGATGTCGTCAGCGTCAGCGTCAGCGTCATAGTCTTCTTGTTCGTGGCAGCAGCAGCGATTGAAGGGGGGGTGCGACTGGTCTTCGGTCATCACCACGCACGCCAACAACTTTTCCTCATTACTCTCTCTCTCTCTCTCTCTCCATTTGAGACCCAATCCCCTCTTCCTTCATCCTCCCATTCGAAGCTCGAAACCCCCCACTGAGTCCGACCAGCGATCGCCAATCCCAGCCGCCGCCCTCCATGAAGAAGGCGGGCTTAAACCCCAACCTCAAGCTCGAGCTCTCCCTCCCTCCTCCCGATGTAGACTCCTTCGCCAAGTTCCTGTAACTCTCTCTCTCTCTCTCTCTCTCTCTCTCTCTCTCTCAGTGTTTTTTTTGTGGATCGCGTGCATTGTTGCTCGCTCCTGTGATCCGCCGATCGGCTCGTCTGAATCTGGCGCTGGCGTCGTGTTCAGGACTCAGAGCGGCACGTTCATGGATGGCGATCTGCTCGTCAACAGGGACGGAGTTCGGGTTGTGTCGCAGAGCGAAGTGGAAGCGGTATGAGATTCGAACTGCTGAATGTATTGGTAGATTTCTTTGCTTGAATTGGAGCTTCTTTTTTTCTTCTTCTTAATTGGTTTCTTAGCGTCCTCGCATCTGGCGGAACTGGTTTGAACACTGAGGCGGCTCGGGAGGAAACTGACAATTCTCACTTTTTGAGATTGAAGGCAAATTTTTTTGTGTGGTTTTCATTGGTAGATATCTCCTGTTCACATGTATTGGTGGGTTGATGATTACATTTCTCCGGTCGATCTAGGCGTTTTGTTTCTGCATTCCTCTTGTTTGTATCATCTTGAGTACTTCTTACGATTCCTCTATAAAAGTTTTGGTTAACTCTCTATTGCCTGTGAAGAAGTTCCAATTGAGATGGAAGGACTTTCTTAATATTGGGAGGCAGAAAAGCCCTTTTTTTTAACCATAGATAAGCATTTAAGTTCATTATGTGGCTAGACATATTTTCATCGAGACCTTCGATTCTTAGAATCTTTGATCTGTATAATGCTAGCCTTGCTAGAGATTATCTAGCTTATTAGTGAAGCTGGCGGAGTTGCTTAACGCCAATTTGTTTCACTTGGAGTGTCATTCATTGGGGAAGAAGCTGTCCATGCTCCTAGCTGAGCTGATCCACAGCTTTTGTTTTGGAGTAATTCGATACTCTGTACTGAAACAGTGTGTATGTTTGTCTCGTTTTGAACATCTTTTGTGGTCTCTCACTTTATGTTCGGACTGCTCATAGTACTCGAAGAGTATTCACTTTGTGCCTTGAAGATTGTAATCTCTTGATGCATGCTCTCGTGTCTCTTTCAGCCACCCCTTATCAAGCCAACAGACAACCAGTTGAGTTTAGCGGACATAGACACAATTAAAGTTATTGGAAAGGGGAATGGTGGAATAGTCCAATTGGTCCAACACAAATGGACTGGGCAGTTTTTCGCATTGAAGGTACTGTAAATAACTTGCGTGCTCGGCTTCCCATTTTCAGTTATTGCACCATTACTAAATGTTAGAGTGACTCTGCATTCTGTTATTCCGAATCTTTTTGCCACTATAGTTAATGTCTTGGGAGAACAGATTCTACAGTTATACTTTCCAACTAACACAGCAAGTTTAGAAACTTACTCGTGCCTGAATGATGTAATTGGGCTCTTTGCCATGACCTATTCCCATTTTGGAGAAGCTTCCTCGTTGCTTTGACACGGAACAGTCTTCTGTGATGCTACTAGATTATGAAGCTTACATGCTATCAATACCATCTAATGTTTGTTATCATATGATCACACATTCCGATGCATGATTTCTCATGCTTTTCTGTTAAACTATAAATCCAGGTCATCCAAATGAATATCGAGGAGTCTGCGAGAAGGCAGATAGCACAGGAACTCAAAATTAATCAATCTTCGCAGTGTCCATATGTTGTGGTCTGCTACCAATCTTTCTATGATAATGGTGCCGTTTCTATTATATTAGAGTACATGGATGGAGGGTCGTTGGCAGATTTTCTCAGAAAAGTTAGAACTATTCCAGAAGCATTCCTTGCAGTCATTTGTAAGCAGGTGAAAAAAGATGCAAATCATCTATATGATTAGTCAGTTCTATTCTGTTTTCTTTTCCTTGACATTTCTCAACCTATACAAGGAAATTGATGTAGGTGCTCAAGGGTTTGTTGTATCTGCATCATGAGAAGCACATAATACACCGAGATCTGAAGCCTTCTAATCTGTTGATAAATCATAGAGGAGAAGTCAAGATTACTGATTTTGGTGTGAGTGCTATAATGGCTAACACATCTGGACAAGCTAATACCTTTGTCGGCACATACAACTATATGTCTGTGAGTAATTCAATCACATGCAGTAATATTCTTTCGCTGCTTTTCCATTAATGTGAATATATATCCCCTTTAACCTTACCCCTAATTCTCACGTTTGTTCCCCACGCTTTCTGTAGCCTGAGAGAATCATTGGAAACAAATATGGTTACAAAAGTGATATTTGGAGCCTGGGCTTAGTATTGCTAGAGTGTGCAACGGGGAAGTTCCCGTATACACCACCTGATCAACAAGAAGGATGGACCAATTTCTACGAGCTCATGGAAGCCATTGTCGATCAACCACCACCTTTGGCAGCTCCTGATCAATTCTCTAGCGAGTTCTGTTCATTTATCTCTGCTTGGTAAATCTTCTATATCTTCTCCTCCACTCTATATCGATTGACTTGGCCTTTTTGTCTATTTTATGCGAGATCAAAGTTTAGCATAGTAGTGAGGTATTGATGTGATGTGTATTTTCTACTTAGCATGATCAATCGGTGCTTATTGGCTTAATTTAGATCTGAAGTTGGTTGTATCGTATCCATATCAAAATTTTGAAACTGATTCAAGCACCAAAAGATTGAGAAGTTAGTTTTGTTGAGAATGAGCTTAGCTAACTCCCATTGTTGCTGCTCCAACATAGTGTGCACACATGTTGAATTGCAATATAAGTTGAGTTGTTTTTCATTTTGTTAATCTGTCGTCATTCTATGCAAAACCTAATTTCTTCCCTGTAATGTTTTTCTTTACAGTGTACAGCAGGACCCAAAGGACAGATGGTCTGCAAGTGAACTTATGGTATGTTCATTATGTCTTCTGAAACTTTTTGGTATCTCTCAGTGGCCCTAGTGGTCTCCACATTGAGGCCACTCCTAAACCCAACGCCAAGCGAGGGGGATTAAACCTCTTTCCTTCGACCTGCGCAACGTGACTGGTGCCACTGCACAAAGTCACCAGGGTCATCAAGTCATCTGAATTACTTATCAAGCTTATCTGCATTTCAGACATATTGACTTTGAGGGTGCTCTTTCTTGCTTTGATTTGAAAACGCAGGGCCATCCTTTCATCAGCATGTATGAGGACTTGAACGTTGATCTTGCTTCTTACTTCACTAATGCAGGCTCCCCACTTGCAACCTTTTGAAACTTCGCTGGTATGCCTAGAGCCTGCTTTCTTGCCCATGCACATATTCAATTATCGTCTTGTCTCTTATCCTGTGTAAGGATAATGATTAGTAAGTGGAAAAATTTTAGTACACACAAGGTTGAGGCTTACTGGAGTGCTATGTCTTTAAGAATGCATTGTTGTTTCAATATATCATCCACTTGTTCTCCAAACTATGCTTTAGATTTTTTGGTATATTTCCTGCTTATAAGTAATCAGGAAAAGTGACCAGTGAAACTATATATTTAGATATTTGTTTTTTTTTTAAACAGCTGGTGAATAGATTGGTATATGCAATTCCACAAAGGAATTGTGTTTTGGCTCCCAAAGTAGAATCTTTCTCATTTCAATTCTTTTGCACGGTCTTGGAAACCCGTCAGCTGTTAATTAAAACCCTACACTGCCAAGTTTGCAGCTTTTACCTAAGATCTATTGAACCGTCTGACTATGCAGCTGGCGCGCTTTGGCTGGTTGGCTGACTTTAGTTTTCTTGACAATCTATAGACTATCTAATAGGATTTCGGATCGAAGAATTTTTTTTGGAAGAGCTCTTTGCCTTTGAAAGCCATTAGCTGCATTTACAGGCTAACTTTCTGCTATATGAATTAGTAACTGATGATCATTCTCCTTGAAGTAGTGGTTCCAGCAACTGGAGATCTTTGGCTCCCTGAGAACTCAGTGAGCAGTTTCAAGACAAACACCTGCTCAGGATTTTTATTTATTACGAAAGCGGATAACTTTTGGAGCTGGTAACCATCTGCCCCAAGTCGAGTGTTGGCAGTTCAAGAAGATTTCAAAGGCGTGATTAAATTGAGCGTCAGGGGACAGCTGATGTAAATTCGAATTTTCTTTCTTATTGCAAGGTGGATTATTGGTGCTATGCTGGAATGTGATATGCGAGGAATCCTGATCAGTGCATAGGTCAGTTGAGAAATGATCTTGCTAGAGGTTTGCAAAGGTTCATGACTGAAACTGTGAGATGGCTCTTCAAAGCCGAAAATGGGGAAACTTGCGATATTAATAGCGATAATTTTGCCAGCAATTATTTCTTTTTGGCAGGTCATAACCGCACTTAAATACACTTCCGCATCGAAGTATCACCGATCTTATTGAATTAGTCGAATGATTGGATTAAGTTAAAATTATGTTAATACGTGGACTTTCAGGCCTAATGTCGGACAAAGTTACTGACAGTAGGAGAAAAATTAAGCACAATGAAGAGGATATCCCAAGGCAACAGACTTCCTAGGTTTTCTGGCTTTCGACTAGTCTGAACTATTAGACAGAATTTTTTGTTGATGATGAAAATATTTCGCATTGGCTGATTATTTCAAGCGATATAATCGATTATATTTACGAAAGTATTTTCCACGAGATAAACAGTCTAAATGAAATCTTAGAATGGTCCTAGCAGTTCATAAATAGCACTGAATGAACTGCCTTCCTTTCCGGTGTGGAGGAGATCACTGCGATTCTCCATAGCAGTTACCTGAAGTTTTTCCAACAAAACATGATCACAGACCAATCTCCAGACTTCTCGAGAAATAAAACAACAAAACAGAAGACAATCTCAACTTTCAAGGATCAATTTGGAGAGAACACATGCGATCCCATACGATTTATCCTTAGTTGGCAACTGGTAATAAATCCGTGCCAAAGGCACGATGAGAATACCAAGCACCCACACATAAAAATTATTTCGGCCATATCTTTTCTAAGATCAAAAGTTGTACGATGGATAATCTGTTGATGTATACATCTCAGAGGGAGAAACCGATAGATATATAAGGAATTCAAATTTTTATTGATGCACGCATTTCTTATCTCTATTAGCGAGATGAGTACATTGAGCATGTGTTCTTTTTCTTTAATCTTTTGAACGAGAATTTTCTAACACGCGAGACATCGAAAAAGGAAGTTCGAAATGTCACTTATTTAAGATCATATTATGCACATCAAAAGTAGCTAGCTAGTCCATAATATTCGTTTCATGAGAAAAAAAAACCACTTATTTTTTCCGCGCATAGATGACTTGAAAGTTACCAGAGGAACATATGATTAGCAGGTATCATTTTGATACCAATACAATTATTATGGAACACACTTAGAAAGTTACATGTCAAGAAATTAACAACGCACGCCATGCACATAAGGTAAAAGTCAAAATTAAATGTGGATATTTTACACACACACAACTAATGTGAATTTGCAAATTCATTTATTTTGTGTTCAAATTTAGTTGTATTCTCATATCAGGTGCACTACAAGATACCGTACCGTAATTTATCTTGTCAATTATTGCCATGTACATGTAGAAAAATATTTTTTCTTTTGGACAATTGCATGAGAATAAAGTTTGGAGGTAAATGTGTCTTTTATTTCAAATGGGGTAAATGTGTCGCATAAGTATACATTTGAAGTTTTTGATGTTATTGGAAAAAAGTTTGGAGTAAATATGTTACACTAATACAAGTTTGGAATTCTTGATGTCACAAAAAAAAGTTTTGGATAAATGTGTCATAGTGGTCAAAGTTTGGAAATTTTCATGGCTTTTTCCCCAAAAAAAAAATTGAAAGTTGAAGTGAATGGACGTTGGAGTACATTGAAATGCCTCTCTCTCTCTCTCAGGAAAGATACATACAAAAGCTATTTAAAAAAAAAAAAATTGAAAGTGGAAGTGAATGGAGGTTGGAGTAACATTGAAATGCCACTCTCTCTCTCTCTCTCTCTCTCTCTCTCTCTCTATCAAGAAAAAGTCAACCAACCAATTCCAATGTAAACACAATTAACGTCCGAATTCAACTAGCGCTGTAGTTCACTATATCACTAATACAATCTTGAAGAAGCTAAATAAATTATCGTAAGTTCAGAAAACGATAACATGATTAAGCGTAGTTAAGCATGACACAATGCCTTTTGGCCCTGCTAAAAAAAGGGCAGAACCTGTCCATCTCAAGAAAAATAACCTTCTCTAGTAGCTCCGATTGATGCATGCTCATCTCTTCTATTTGACTTTATTACCTGCATATAGACATTGGCCTACCTACACCCCCTGAAAGAAGGTGGAAAAACATTACACGGGTCGAGCAAAAGCCAACCGCAGCATATATCCAATCATAGGAAAGATAACACCAGATGGACTCCAATCATCAATTGTTGGCACAAAGATCATCAATTTGCAGAAAAGAGAGGAGTGAGTCCTTTCCTCATTTACAATGTTATTCTCTGCTCCAAAGTTCACTTGCTAACGCTACGGTGGAATCAATAAAATACTTCCATAATCCAACAAGAATGGCATCCACATATGTTGCACATTCACTTACAGGCCTCACTCTGGAGTCTTGACATAGAACTTTTTCCAGGTAGTGCGATCCCTTATGTAACAAATTCCCCTTTAGAAACCAAATGTATGGGCAGAAATATACTACGCTGAGAAAATCAGACTATCACCTGATCGTGGGCGCTTGCATATGGCAATTTACTTTGCACATGAACTATTGCAATAGATCCTATCTGTGCTTGCTCATCTTCTCCATCTAGACCTCACAAATTCAGTAGTCTTCGGGTAATACAGAACTTTCGCATCCGTGCTTGAAGATAAAGGAAAAAAGTAAACAGTAGAAAAACTAAGCAAAAGCCAACTCCATGATTAGATCGTATCATTGCACAACTCACAAAATTTCTTCTATATATAATTTCAGTTCTCCCTCAAATTCCATCTTCATCTTCCCCTGTAAAATATATTTTCTACCACTTGGATACAGTATGTTGAAACTTCTTTGTTCAACGATAATCAGACAAACATGACACTGTAGATTGGCAGTCATAGACACCAAACCTAACAGTGACAGCATCTGCATATGTCAAGCAAGTGAATGCCATCGACTGGTGGTGCCAATGTTGCGGATAAGATCATTCAACAGAAATGGCATTTTCTTTAATTTGCTGTCAAGCTGTGAAACCTCCAACATGGTGTAGTGTAAACTTCAGGATCTGCTTACAGTTTTCTAAACCATCTGGGACAGTAGCACCTGCTTATAAGTGGTTGATTAGATAATCAGAAGATAAATGACAGCTGGGGAGCCAGGTATTCAAAAAGAAGTGTAGTGTAGAAGCCGGTCAAATATGGAGAGGAGAACCACCGTTCCATGAGGATAGAGGATAGCCAAAGTCGATGCAAGATACAGTAACCTCCTGATCTCTTATCATATGAACTCTTCTGCGTTTAAACAGGTCTGCCTGAAAAAGTAGGATCGATATTTCTGTTATAACCTTCCAATTGACCCTGGAACAAAATTGATATAGAAGAGCCAACTAGTTCTCCCCACTAGTTGAGTCTGCATTAAGCCGGTGAATGTACCTTTGCTGAATCTGAGTAAATGTGAAAGAGTGGCCTGGGCATAAAGTGAGACGATATGATAAATTCCCACCCAAGAAAGCTCCAAGCAGAACAGGTACAGCTCACTGCAGAACACAGATAACAACTCATCTTTACTAATCACTTTCATGAGCTTGGGGGTGGTGGTGGTTTGGGTTTCGTTTGTTGGAAGGTGGGGGCATGCTCCCATTAGTGTTGGGTGGTGGAAAACAGGCATGCTCACATCTTTGTAGAGCTATCAAGTTATCAACTTTAACTGGATTTTTTAACAGCATTGGTGCAAAGAGGTCTAAGCACTTACTAGCAACCAAGACAAGAAGAGATTTATAAAATACGCAGAGGGAAGTATTTGAAGGCGAGGACAGACTGGATCGAAGTGCATTCTGACCCTTGTGATGTTGGGCATCTCTGCATATAAGTTTTATATAGCATGCATCTTTGAACAAAGGAGAATAGGATGGGAAGATGCTTCAACTGAACATACGAGATTCCTTAGCAGATCAATCTCACAATTCCATACATCCGCGTGATAGATAAAGAGTGGAAGTCCAACAATTACCTTAAGCTCTTGCAATCAACCTCACCAGAAAAGACACAAGTTCATGGCCCATTCTACGACAAATGTGCATGACACAAATGGCTTCTGACAAAACAAGGAAGATCTTAGTGGTCCTTCTAACTTCTGAAGTCATAAATTAATAAATATGTAAAAGTTGGAAACAATTTCAGTGCATCTTTTACATTGTATAAACATTCATCAGGCAAAGAGAAACCACATGCTAAATATAAGGTCTCCCTAGCAATGCAAATAGATATGCTAAATTGGGAAAGATTAGGCCCATGTCACTCTACTCAGTTTATATTTGCAACTGATGCAATGAGTCTTTAACATTTGCTAACTTCAATTAAAACAGACAAAATGTCGGAAAGAATAACCAATAAAATGATGAAATCACCTGAAATATCAATACATAGACTTTGACTGTCATTCAAATCCACACAAACGAATGCAATTTGCCGGCAGAAGTTGGTTGATGATCAGATATTTACAGTCAAGTACCTGCAAGAGAGCGAGGCTTTCCAAAATCTGGCCCAACTTAGATCCAGTGAAGTAAAACACCACTTCAAGCATGGGAAAATAGCAAAAATCTGATAAATATAGTGCAGACATCAAAGATAACAAAAATCTCACATTTACCCCATATTGCTAGGCACAAGATGGCTGGCAAGCCACCATAGAAGAAACATCCCAATCCTAATAAAGAGATATACAGCAGGAACAAGACATCGAGATTACACATATTGACCCAGCAAATACGATTACTAAAACTTCAATGGAGAAATGGCAATTCACCAATAATTACGTCCAATTATGGCCAGTAATTAAAGTAAGAGAAAAACACCTCTAAATATGAACATAACTGCCAAGACCGTTCCTCCAATGAAAAGATGATATTATTTGAAATCAGAAATGTATGTACAAGAGGCATTGTACATTCTTTGCGAAGATATAGTCCCTACAAATACTAACTTGTACGTCGAGCAAGATCTTTACATTCAGGGTCACCACCTTAGTACAGAGGCAAAATTGAAAACATCTGAAAGGCTCACTTCAAGATCAACTTCTGAAGAAGACTACAAAAGAATCTATATAACCTAATTTTGTTGAACTGATTGCACCCCTTCAAAGTAGGTTGTTCCTTTAACAACTGCAGTTTGTGTCTTTTTGTCAACAGTATAATTAATAAGACTATACAGAGAAACAACTTCAAACCATCATATTTACGTCTGAAAGATCATCCATAGGAATTTCAAGCCCCAGAAAGTCATTCTCTTGCAGATTATCATCATCAATGTTCAACCATGAAGCGAGGTCTTGGCCATGGCCATCCAAATCATCAGAAACACCAAGTTCATCAATTCCTGGTAGCTGCAGACTTGACAAATCAATTGGGTCCTCAAGCCCATCAAAACTAAAGTCAAGTTTTTCCTTGGAATTACTACTGGCTGTCACTAACTTGGAACCAGAAGGCAAAGCTGATTTTGATTGTTCTGATGTTCCAAGAAGTCCATTGATAGATACAGATAATTGAGTCATTTTCTGCTTGGGCTTCACTTTAGATTTTCTTTCTCCCTTGGCATTAAATACTGCTGATCGATTGCTTTTATTATTTCCCGTTCTAGACAGCACCTTTCCTTCTCTGTCCCTCTCACTCCTCTTTCCTTTAGTGCTGCTAGATAGAGAAGTTCCAAGGACCGATGGTGAAGTGGAAGAATTGCCAACTGTACCACCTACAACCTCATGGAGCAACAACTCCCTCTTCTTTACTCTATTGAAGCATGTATCTTCTTTACCGATGCTTTGTTCAGCCACGAGATTTCCAGGCAGTGGCACATCCAGAGAATTAATGTCACAATTATCCATTTTTTGACCCAAAAGGGACATGGAAGGACTTTGCTGTGAACTCTTGGAAGCTGCAGAAGGGAGGAAGAGCTTAATTGGGGAACAATAAACGAAGTGGACTTTACAGCATGGGAAACTTGAAGAAAAAATTACAAGATGGAGACTGCATATCCTACCATGAAAATTAGATTATTTATTCAGGGTTTCTAAAGCAGCCAAAAAAAAAAAACCAAATAAGTTCTAAAAGAATACCACTACACAGAGGTTGGAATATACTTCTGAGATTCTAACATACCAAGGATGGATAGAAGTGAAGGGATTTAAAATGGAAGAATTACCTTCCACAACTGCTCTACGAGAAGTCCCGGTCAGAAAGATATCCCTAAACAAGGGCTCACTGAAGCAGCTCTTGCCAGTATTTTCACATTGTCTGCACCGTTCTAACGCACGTTTAACAAATGCCAAAGCAGCTTGCTTGGCCATCTTGTTGCTTGAACTCTTCCCACCGGTGGCATTTGGACCCCGGCACATCTAAGAACAAAGTTGATTGTTATTGATAATTAGGAAGATACACATGCAAAAAGATCGCTAAAAGTAGATGTACTTATACAGAGCCACATAAGCGCCCATGCAAACCAGTGCGCAGAAGGGGGGGTTGTTTGAGGCCTGTAGAACATGGTGAAGCTAGAATTTCTTCTTATAATTTCTCAAGGCCTAGTATTCCTCTTGGACTTTTTTAGTTCTTGCATTCACTTTCCCAGTGATTCCACCATTTCCCAAACAGACAAGAATTACCTGATTTCTCTCTGCTCAATCATTCTCCAACATTACATTAACAAAGCATAAGAGTTGTGAGGACCAATCTTAGAAAGGTGAGACACAAATTTTTTATAGATCCATTTTAGAACCATATTCTAAAGTTAGATCTTTTCAGCAATTTGGAAAGTGCTTTCTATTTTTGAAATACCGTCTTCAACTAGGTCGGATACTTGGTTATCCAAGTCTTTTTATGGTTCTTTCTTTAATTTTTTCCTTTGCGTGTTTGTGCATGTTTGAGACTGCTATGGTTGGGGGGAGGATAAAAAGTGCTCGGAACCAAAAGCATGAAAGCATACGCAGAGTGAGAATAAGTTATGCCCATCCATCAAGCAAAGGGGGAAGGTGAATGTTTTGACTGAACGATTTGACAATTTATTTGCACTGAAGTGAGCATGGTTCAGCAAAAGTAGTCCGTCTTTTCAACTGGCATGTCAAGTGGGCTAGGGCTAAGAATAAAATGATTAAAACAATTCAAAGAGGGGAAAAGAATGAACACAGGTGAACAGGCCATGAGGTGCTTCACGGGACTTTTGCACAGGTAAGAAGGGGATCTGATCAAGACTTCAGAAGTTTATTCCATATGGATTTTTATTTGTTGGCTTAAGTAGAGAAATGGAAGTATTATCCATCAATATGTAGCGCCATACATACTTTTTGTTGAAATTGGAGGGCTAATACATCAGCCATCTATAGTCCTCATTCTCCATCTATTGGACAGAAAATCCTCTTTACTCCCCCCAAACCCTCTTTCAATCAACATTTTCAACTCTCTCAAGGATATTGAATTAGCTAACATGACATCCTCAAGAAAAATAAATGAAGATAATTCCATTTAGGTGATTTTGAGTTTGCAAACTGTTTCAATGGAAGCATACCAACAAATAACACCTTTTCATAGCTATTTCCAGCTTGACCAGGATGGTCGGAGGGTTTGTATTTTCCCTTGAAGCCTTGGTTTTCAGAGCTCTCTAACTGCCTATTAGTCTTTATCAACAATATCATCCCGTTTCCTTTTAATTCCAGCATAACAACGAACAGACAGAAGAATTTATCTTAAACACTCCACATTCTCTTTCTCCTTTCTACAGTTCACAGCAAATAACTAAAAATGTTCCATTTCTAAGCAAATAACAAGAGAGGACGTTTTGCAAGAATGAAAACAAGGGCGAACCTATTTATCCCTGTATACCCATAAAACAGAAGTCAAAGGGAGTTGTAACTTGACCATAGTAAGAGGAAATCTAGAAAATAATTGCATGTTTACAATTATGATAACAAGAGTAATTCATGATGAGGAAACGTACCATATACTTCTCATAAGCCATTACTACAAGCTTGTCCATGGCATGTTGCTTGAACTCCCTAAGCAAGCAAATAAATAAACCACCTATAAGTCACTGATGCATCAGAAGATCAAGTAAGAGGAGAAATAATGGAATCTGAACTGAAAAAAAAAGGTTACTTTTCTTGAGTTTCTTTTGTTTCTGCAGCGACCTTGATCAATCTTTCCAAAAAACCTTTGTTCTTGGATACCTATAATAGGAATAAACAAGCGACAGCTGAATTACAGATAAAAATGGACAGATACATCTATGCAAAAGGTAGCCAAAAATAAAGCATACAAGAACTTCGAAAAAGCACCTGCATGTGGTATTTCTCCACTAATTGCATGATCTCATCATTGACTCCTTTGCTCTCCATTTGATCACCAAGAGGCTGGTTTAAAAGGTAATTTTCAGATAAAAACCAGTTAAGCATGATTCAAATGACAAAAGTACTCATCCAGGTAAAGTATTCCCCCAAACATTTCAGCATTTCAAACGGCACAAAACGCCAAAAGACAGAAACATGAGCATAATGACTTCCTCTCACATTAGGTACATAGCATTACCCACAAAAGAAAAAACTACCGACATAACTATAACATGAGATTAATAAAAAGTTTCCATTGCAAAGAATTTCAGTAAATACATAGAGACAAAAGCAATAGGCATTCAATGATCATATATACCTACCGTGGCCTCAGGGAAGATCGCAATACTGTGAACCTCCAGGAGAAGTCTTTCCTCTATACTCATGCGATCATATTTAACTTCTGAACACCCTGTGTTCGGCATCATTATTTGGTCTCTGACTAATCCGTTTATTGGATGATCAAAGCCTGAATTTATCTGTGTCCTTATCATGTCGACCATGTCATTGTCATGTTGTTCATGTTCAGGAATGCGAGATACCATGTGACCATTGAGGGCCAGGGCACTAGAGTAGTGATGGTTATGAAGTGGTTGGCTACCAAAACTATTTGATTCCATTTCTCTATCTAGCTTGAGCCCTGATCCATGTGCATCATTTATGAGGTCATCATTTTCAAAGCTACCACGATCAGCCTCCTCCTCTGGAATTAGGGCTGCTATGAGCCTCTGACAAAGAGGGATCATGTTTTGATCCGGTGCTGCAACTTCCATCTGTCCAGCAAGATCAAGCCCCATCTGTCTTTCTCCTTCAACCAACCCAAACCCATTGGGATAACTACACCAATTATCTATATCAGTAGCAACAAGATTTGGAGTTTGGGTTGCAGATCCATAATTTCCCTGTAAATTCATTAGAACAAAAACTTCAATTAGCGAAGTTGCAGAGAAACCAGAAATATCTCTCTTCACACAACAAGACTCGCCAATTTGTATTCAAAGTAACTACAAAAGAACCACAGAAGTTCTTTAAAATATATAAAACATGAGCTATATATTTAAAGGTACATCAGAAACTCTTTTTTATCCATCTGGTATTGTCAAAAGAGCCATAATTTCACATGCGCTTGGTATAGTTTGTCTCCTTTTATAAAATCTCTCATCAGACTTCCAATGATGAAGAACTCTTCATCTCCAAACTGCATCTATTGGGAAAGTCAAACAGATAAATGCAAGGAATCCGAGTTTGCATCCCACTCGTAGAGCTGAATATTCATAAAGAATTTGACTCTCATCCAGAATTAGAAGATGAAAATTGGTATCTATTGGTCATGCTTTCCTACTCCAAATTGAATGAACCGCTTAATAAAGTGATCTGTTGAGGATCTCGATAACTAAATTGAAGGTCTACCTTAAAAAATTCCCGTCTCGTCCTAGCTTAATCCAGATCTACCTAAGGCATATTAAGCGCTTTAGACATCACAGAAAGTCACTTGGATGATGAGTGGTTTTATCCATTTCATTCCATTCCAAGGAGAAAATGTACCAATGAAAGATATTACAGGATAATCCTTGAAAATGTACCATAATTTGATCTAAACATATGACAGCAAAAAAAAAAAATTGTCCTCAGAAGCCAACTTAATTTTCCCCTTTATCATGGACACTTCTACTCTACGCAATCCTTCATTAGTATCAAAGTCTATGAAGCGATCATATAATTGAGGAATCCCAAAACCTATTCCTGACAAGTACTAATTTGCATTTCCCGTTAAAAAGAAACAATCGAGGATGATGAATTATATGTGATGTCAAACATGTTACAGGGTGATCAATGGGCCGAAGTTCTGCCCAAGTCCTCTAAGTTGGCAAGTACACATATTTGAGAATTCCATCCACACAAGAGGATTATCAATTAACATAATGAAAAAGTCCAAGACTAATAGATGAGCTTTGTCATTGAATTTCCCACCAGATAAATTTCACACTTCCAATACTGGGTAGACAATAGCAGGCAGGTGCTGAAACGATTTTTACAGAACAATGTCCTCGTTCGATTGCAATAAAACATCTTACTCACAAACAAATTCATAGAAGTGAATATGTAGAATGACAAAGGATATCATCAAAATTCACGACAAATCAGTCAAATGGTAGCAACTTAATAAGTTTTCCAGAGAGGCAAGAAAGAGAAATGCCTGTTGCTTCAAATAAGCAATGTCTTCATCGAATATAAAACCAAAGACCGCTTCCATTTGCATCAAAAACTCGTTTGGGAACACATGAGCTGCAACAGAAAACCAATCAGTTAAGTGAAATCAAAAGGTTAATGCAAAAATCGAAGGGAAGGCAGAATTCTTCGAACACATACATGGATTAAAGACAGCATTGGCAGCAGCCAATAGCTCTTCATGCCCATCATCAGAGCCAACTAAGATAATCAACAAAGAAAAATGTGAGGGTATCGCTCAACAATATGTAAATTAGAAGTAGGCCAAAAATGAAAAACAAAATTTACAAGACCGAACACAATACCCAGATAATCTGCAGCCACATTGACTGATGTATGCCGTTGACGAGAATAGGCCTTTCTGTCAGAAAGTTTCCTAGACGTTGGACGGCCAGCTTTGCTGTGAGTATGATGCAAATTAAGAGATCATAATCAATTAAATAAAACCTAAAAATCTCCTTGCATTAGTTATTTCCTAAAAAGAAATGACTGGAAAGTATGCTGTACCTTTCAGTTCTGTCAAGACCAAGTTTGGTAATTTTAAGCTGTTGTGCAGTGTCCTCATTGGCAAGCTTCTCACTTGGTACTGGCAAGAGGGATCTGGAAGAAGTAAAACCGCGCCCACTCCTCCCTTGCCTTCGGATTCCGTCTCCTAGGTCCTCCCTTGGAATTAACTTATTCTTCCTTGATGATGATACCATAGTTGAAAACTTCTGTACAGAATGGCCAGATTTCTCATCCACTTCATCAGACTTCTTGGTTTTATCCGTCGATTTAAATTCAGCAGCTCCCATGTCCTCACCTTCTGATAACGTGGTGGAAGATAATGGCTCAGCTTTCAGTCTAACAGGCTGAGGAGAACTGCTTGGCATACGTCTGGGATACCCCAATCCAACTTCATTTCCCACAACGTCGGAACCGGTATCCATAGGAGAGGTTTCGTCATTACTGGGAACAGACGGAACAAAATTTCTTCTCCTAGCAGTTCGGGAAATTTTCTGAGGCCTTGGCCAGCACGCAACAGGTGGAGAAGTAGATCGCCCCGATGTTGTGCGTTTGCGACTTTGGGCCCCAACAGCAATAGAAGGCTTGGTTGTACAATTGGAGATCTCCCAATCATTAGACACAGTTGGACTGTTGACAACTGGGGACAACTTGGGTGTGACGCCAGAACTTGATCTTGGACCTCTAACAGTTGCATTCATTCTTGTGCTAGATGTAGGACTTGCAGAAGTTAAATCATCACGGACATTTGTCCTGGGTTTTAACAAGATAGAGAAACTGTGAATGAATGCAAATTGTACAGAATGTCAAATCGACTAAAAAGTTCAAATTAATAAGAAGTTCTTGCAGTGAAAAATAAGAGAACTGTCATCATGTCAGAAACTCGAAAGTCAAGAATTAAGAAGCTATTAACTAAAACAAACCAAGATAATAATTGGCACAGCAGATTAAGCTGATAGGATGTAAATGAGAACCCGCTTATGTACAACGATATTTCAATATTTACGAATTTATATCTGAAGCTCAGCATATAATTCATACTTATTGACGGCTTTGAGATTTGTCCGCTCCTTCTCTGAGATAGGACGATCTTTCTTGTCGCGGGAACTGCTTTCCAGGTCTGCCTTAGGTAATGAAGTACGTGCACAGAAGCTAACTTGAGAGATAGCTTCTGCTTTTCCAACTCCAGGGGTTCCATTACCAACTCCTGGCCTACATTAATAGGCAACAGAAAGAGAGACTCAGCTACATCTAATTGAAGTTTTATAAGAACTACATAGTTGAACAAAAGAGCCAGCTACTTCTTTGACAGTATGACACTTGAGATGGTGATTGCATAATAAATCCTAAAAGAAAATGAGCTTCAACTTTGCTGCTGAATCACTTCAATAAGAGTCTTTTGCCGGACAGAGAGTTTGACGACATGCAAATATCACGCTCGTGCCCCTGGATTATTATATAAAAATGCCATGTGAATATAATGTCTTTCAATTACTGGAAATAAAAAAAAAAGAGATAAGTGCATTGGAAGTCCTAAAACTTGTCATGAAAGTGCAATTAAGTCCTAAAACTTTCAAAAAGTGCAATTAAGTCCTAAAACTTGTCACAAAAGTGCATTCGAGTCCTAAAACTTGTCACAAAAGTGCATTTGAGTCCTAAAACTTTCAAAAAGTGCAATCAAGTCCTAAAACTTGTCATATTGGTCCAATCAAGTCCTTCTATTGGTTGCACTTCTTGAAAATTTTAGGACTTGATTGCACTTTGATGACAAGTTTTAGGACTCGATTGCACTTTTTTAAAGTTTTAGGACTCTAATGCACTTTTGTGACAAGTTTTAGGACTCATTTGCACTTTCGTGACAAGTTTTAGGACTTCTAGTGCACTTATCCCAAAAAAAAAATTACTGGAAATATCCAGACCAAAAAAAAAATTACTGGAAATATAATGTCTTTCAATTAGCAGAAGTTCTCATTAGAATTACAAGTAGATAAACAACCAACTCCAGATAAAGATAATCATAACTTGGCTTTGCAGTCTAAAATTGTGAATAAATAAATATATCGATCCTGTGTGGCTCAAATTGTAGCAAGTGATGCTAAAATCTCTTGTATGTGCAGAAAATTTTAACTAAAATAAACAGAGGATTTCAACCCTTTTCATACAGAATATTACTTGCAAAACACATTAAAGATCTCACACTAAACTTATTTAAGTATCCTATGAACAATGGAGCAGTTGAATTGGTGATGCCAGTGCCCATTTAATGCTGTTAGCTAAGCTGGCCAGGTACCTTTGTCAGGATAAACATGCAAATATCTGTGAAACACTAAACTAATTTGAAATGTCCAATTACATAAATAAGCTGACTCAAGAGTCATCACTTCTAGTCAAGTGAATTAATTATGTCAATTTAAATTTTGTTAGGTGCATGAACTTTCAAGTTTATGCAGTTTATAACATCAGCAGTTGGGATGGCTTTCCCACTTCTCCTTCAGATTATCCAATCCCGATGCAGAATCTGAGTCAAGACTTGTTACCATGGACTCTTTCTCAGGTACACTTTCTCTGGAACGAATGCCTAGCAAGGATAGCCATAATATCTAGATACAATTTGAGAGCAACTTACAGAATAAAATAGATGCGCATGCCCCAACTCAGAAAACTTTAAGATTTCAATCTTTCATATTTTAACAATAAAACATAATACTGTCCAACTTTTCTTTTAGAAGGTTCAAAACACCTTTCACCCTCAGCAGGATATGACATAAACACAAGGAAGATGCATTCAGTGATCAATCCACCATTTTCGTTTCACGTAAACAACAGAAGAATCAATAACATGCAATTGCTTGTACTATCAAAAACCAGAGATGAAAAGGAGAGAAATTGAAATATTTACTAACACAAGATATCACAAATTCCTATATGGGTGCAGATCGATTGCTTTGTCAACCACTTATCAAATGCCTACAGTATTTTTCCATCCTGCTGAAAAAATTGAAGGTGAAAGAGGATAATCCGTACTAGTGAAAGCCAAAATTATTCACCTAGGCCATTACAGAGTTTACTGACTGAAGCAGCAATCTATCTACACCGAACTTTTTACATATCCATTCCGATTAACTTTGCTCACTCCTGCTTGTGACTAGGGGCTTGCCCCAATAGTGGTATTCAGAAATTATTCAGAAATTGTGCATATAACAAATAAATCAAGAGTAAATGTTTGGTGAAATCCAAAATGCACAATTGCTTTGCAATGAAAGGTCGTGCACCAAAAATGTTGATCTGCAACGGTTATTCTTTTACCTGGTACTTGAAATATTATTGAGTTTGTTAACACCATGCTTGGTTTATATCTATTGCTTAGTTTATAAAGATAATGCACTTTTTGTCATTATTATTTGAAAAAGAATGAAGAAGAAGAAAAGAAGCACTAGGAGGCAATCTTCACCAAGAGATGTACAAAGTTGTCTTAATTCCTGAACTTCTTCCACCAACCACACTCTTGAGTAATGGAAAAACATGAGGCAGTTGTACAGACATCATTTCTGTGATACTAGCATAACCAAAATTGAAAGGTTGACTATACAGAGAATTATAAGAAGATGTACCTGAACTCATTCGACTCATTATTCAACTTTGGTCGGGCATCATTAACAGATCTTTGCTGCATTCCTTGTTTGGAATCCCGGTAACCATCGGCAGGTTTAGCAGAGAGTACACCTGGAGGAAAATCTGACTTTATTCCAGACCGCTTCTTCTTCATTTTAGACTTGTCCCAACCATCAACGCCAATTGACAGTGTCCTTTCCTCACACTGAGGGGCACCACTATTTGCTAGCTTAGGCAGTTCCCTTTCCCTATCTGCAGGCCCGGATGTCCTTACTGATGTATTAGCCCGTGCATCCGTCTATACAATCCAAAGAAAATGTCAACCCACTCAATGAAATAATAGAGCAGAAAAATTTTGCAGATCAAGAAGAAGATCAGTAAGCTAATGACACCACACACACACACAAAAAATATAGAATCCACAGTTACTATCTACCCAATATGATGAGCAACATCATGAACCAAGAACGCACATAATAAGGCCTCACTGATATTCCCAGAGGTAATGTAGCAAGATACCAACTTATATGCCAGTAAACTCACTTCAACTCAAAATAAAGAGTTGGGCGGCAATTTTTAACACAAACTAGAGCATAATTCAAATAAGACACTATCTAGCAGGGTAAGGTCTTATACTAGCCTTGTTCATGTCCTAGCAATGTTAAATAAAGAGGCAAAACTACTGGTTAACAGGCATATCCATTTATTTATCAAATAAATAGAATTAACTGCATTGTTTATCTGCATTATTTATCATAACAGTGTCAACAAAAATTCTTTATCTGCATAGTTTAGCGACAAAATTAGCCATCTTAGCTGCCAAGGCTTCAGCTTGTAGAGGGTCATCAGTGTCGTGTTTGCAACAATTCCACAGCAGTGATCTCTTCATCGACTGCTGCTGTTAAGCCATAGGGCCACATTGCTACATCTACGTTTGGTTCAAAACCAATGAGGAGGAAGAGACAACTGTAATCAAACTCAGTTTATTTGGTTTTGGATTATGTTCTATATTGATACTAACTATATTTACATTAGGTAGACATATCTGTGGAAAAAAAATTCATTTGCTTGATAAAAAGAATAAAAAATAAAATAAGAGAGAAATTTGGAACCTGGAACAACCCTAGAACTCGTGGATTATACCGGTTCCAGTTTCAGGGTGGTAATAGGGCAAAGGATAGGTTTCAGGTTCAAAAATTAGGAAACAGGGTCCATAGGGTAGGTTCAAGGTAAGGCAGACACCCTAACCACCTTGGAACCTTGACAACCTCAGTATTTAATATAATGGGTCGTGTTCCAAATGGGATCTGGACAAGATAAATTAAACACGTCGAGCTGGAATGAGTTATTTCAAGGGTACATTTTTTACTTAACACCACACAAACACAGTCCGAGCACACAAATTGCCATGGCAGCCCCCAATACAATGGATGAAAGAAAATCTAATTGATGCAGACTTTTTAAAACAACTGGCAATATTAGCATGAAATTGTTCCATCACGACTAAATAGGTGAAAAATAAATAAGAAACAACACAAGAACCAGGGCAGGAGAATCGTCATTGTTGAGTATATTAGCTTCATTCGTAGCAGAACTAGAAGATCACCAGCCAGCGCTAAGAGGCTAAATGCAAATTATAGCAAAAGCACAATCAATTCTCTAAAATTTTAAAATAGCTCATCGGAAAGTAAACCTTTGCATCCACTAATGAGGTCCGAGTGCGTTTATTTGGAACCGAGCCTTTAGTCCGTTCCTCTGACTTTTGAAGGCCAAGCTCAAAACCACCAGTGGTGGTGTTATTTTGGGTTCCTATCTTAGCAAGGCTGGATCCAGCCATAGATCGGTCACTTGATATCATGGCACCAGAGCGATCATTGAAAGAAACGTCAGATCGAGATCTCTTCTTTACAGTTTGGGAAAACTTGTGTAGTATCAATAATGCTTCGTCAAATGTTCTTGCTCGTTCCCTGCCAAATAAAGCACTTTCACAAACTGATCCGATTTCCAATTTTTAGAATGAGATACACAATGAACTACCTGGCCTTAGTATTAGTTTCACGCAAACCAATTCTGATCCGTTTAAGCTCCTCCAGAGATTGTGAACCTGGCTTGGCTTTTGAAATGCTTGAAGGAGCATCATCAGCTGACGAGCCCAGAGCAACACTTATACCTCGTTTTAAGTCACCCTGTTTATTAGACCTAGGATCCGCAACCATCGATTTCAAATCAAATGGTAAGCATTGGAAGAAATTCATAACTTCCACCTGTGTTATTGAATTACTGTTCCTTGACATCAAATTCTCCATGCTCGCACGAAAGCTGCCTGACCTCTCCATTGGAGTTGCTATGTGGGATCCACGCGACCCACTGGCATATAGTGACCTATCGGGGCTGCTAGAAGACAGATCAAATTTACTGGACGATGCCATTGCACCAGCTTCTCTAATTCGTCAATGACAAATATCTGATAAGCAGACTGAAACATGACAAAACTGCAGTGCTGCTGGACATAAGGATCAGTTATATGCCCTCAAGAAAAAGGTAGAACTGAGTCACCTGAAAAAATTAGTAGGAAAGCAAAGCGTCAATAACTTTGAAGGAGTATAACACTGCTTCTATCGCTAAGTTTGGATTAACACCAAAGACTAATAAATGACCAGCATTATGAGCAGCATGAGTGAAGTCCAGAAACTGCCAATGCTGATTCAACTGACAAGAAGTTCAAAAAGATATCTTATTTTAAAGAAAAGGTCAGACAAGCAGATAAGCACAATACATTCTGTCTATAGCTGTTTTTCCAGTTCCAAAAAATCTTGAGTCATCTTTCATTGTTTGGATAATCACTTCACTAAAGCTGACAACGGATTTGAAAGGGTGCGTAAAGTCCTCCATCTATTGGCCCCTTAGCAAAGGGGGATTCAACCAATCTTAACTAATCATGAAAATATATCTTCAAAACGGTAGCTTCTAAATAATATTGATAGATGAACATTTCTATCATGCCTTTCTAACATAAGTAAAAAGGTAAGTTCACACAGAGTACTCTGGCTATACAAATGATTGTTCAGCTCAATCCAGTGCAAGAGATTGGAGAGGGCTCTTCAGCAAGAAGTACAACAACAAAAGAAGAAACTGCTGATACCAAGAATCAGGAGATGCCATAACATTACTGAATCTGTGTAACATAATATTAAGAACTATATCTAATAAGATGATCGCTGTTAAGGAGAAATTATTCAACAGTGTTTTGAACATCAACTGGACTGTCCTTTCCGGCCATTTATTCAACCGTGTTATCTCTCTTCTGCCATTAAACTTTACTTATTCTCAATTTGGTCATATACCGATAGTATCTATCGTGTACTGTGCTTGATTACAAATCAGCAATAAATGCTTCATTGTTTCAGTAAAATGACTAATGAACAAGGAAACAATCAGTGCACTGACATGCGTACACAACCTATTCTTGCGATTAATTAAGTTGAGTCAATTGCTGAGCATCCTAGATTGCAGATGCTTAAGTGTTTATCTGCAAAAAAATGTCCTGATGTCCATTTACTTGTCTCAGTTTCAGTTAAAAATTCTTCCACTTCACTAGCATGTGTGCGTTCCATTGCTCTTAACATCATTCTGTAACTCCCACTTCCACTTTTTATTTCAATATGATCAGTTCAAAATTACTATGAGCCAAAACATAAGGGATGCAAGATCCTATAATCTCTCAGCAGTGGAAAAATTATAGGACATCCAATCTGCTCAACTGAAAAGCTTATCAACCCTAGTTCCATAACTTACTACATTATCCTGCTGTGGTTCTTTAGATCTGTTCGGTGCAACTTGTAGATGAACAAAATGTCTTGCTCTTCAACATTTCTTGTTCTGAGTATCAGCACTGTAACTTCCCAAAAAATATTATGCAAATGCATACTATTAAGCATGTGACTTGAGCTAGAAGCAGAAATATGCCGTGTAATTATCACCTGAATATGTGTGTAAAATGAAAGTTGCTTTCACATTGTAAGTCTAAAATCTCATCAGAGTAGTCATAGCACCCCACATTTTGAATCAGAACGAATATGAATATTTTAAGATCAAACTTTTGTAAATTGAGATCCCCAAAAGAAGGAGCTTCCTGGCACTCATGGATATACCGGAATCTAAAGATGATCTAGATAACCATGGTGGGCCACATTCAAATTCCTATCTGCCTACACAATAAGTCAAATAGGCAGAGAAAAGTCCATGTCCATGTAATCAAATATCAAGCAAAAGAGCAACCTTAGTATTTCCCATTTAGGGCAAGAAATTTTGAGTTCTCGGCCTGCTAATGCTAACAATCGACAATAGGATCTAGCTCAAACACTATATCAGCCTTGACAAAGCAACTAAAGCCCAAATGGCCAGGAGAAGCGTAAATGCATTTCAACAGGCACTTGATGGTTTCTTTCCTTATCCTACTGCTCTTACAATCCTCGTCAGTAATGTAAATAGAAAGTCTAGTTCCCTCATTACCCTTCAACTTAACAACTTATGAGAAATATCTATAATTCCAAAACTTCAGCGTGACACCGGGATGCAATCAGCCACAGCGACGATTTATACTTCCTCATGCTTGCTCCCTATCAAGCATGCGCAGCACGACCATCAACACTTCACTCCGGAAAGATCACATTCTCTTTCTCTATTCGGGCCAACGATAGCTTGCCCAAAATTTACTTCCCTTCTCTGCTCAATTCAAGTTCAAAACCCCTCCCTTCTCACTTTCCAGCAACTTAAATCAGACAAAAACATTTCCATCCACTCAAAACACTCCGCCACGCAGAACTTGACCACCGCGCTCCCTCAGGAAGCACATTCATTCAAACTCCAGTCCAATCACAGCTGAACACGCAGAAATCCGCCCAAATTACACCAAGCATTAAAGCACCACACACCGGAAACACGAATTGCAGATGCTGCCACTTGAATCAACGGAAAATGCCGGAAGCAAGTACCGAAACGCAGCTCGGCACATCAACAACCAGGTCTCGATCGAAGAATCAAACCCTAGAACTTCAATCAAAGTGAGCAGCTGATTAATGCAGAATTTACCTCTTCAATCGCGACGCCGGAGGGAGAAAAAAAAAAAAAAACGGAACGAGCTCGCTCGATTCTGGAGAAGAAGAAGGAGCGAACCGAGCACAGCTGTTGACGCGAAAGCGGGTTCGAATTGCGACTTCGGAGCTCCGAATCGGAGAGGTTCGTTCGTACGAGGCTATGGGGGAGGAAGCCACCCTTCTCTACCCCTGTAGTTTTGATCGGCAATGAACTGGCCCGCATCGGAATTACGTTTTTGCCCTCGTTTTGCTTCGCTAATAATGGAAAATAAATCCCAAGTGCCGAGACATTACTGGAAATTGAAAAATATTTAAGCTCGTTTTAAATGGGAACTCCCTAGCTCATGTGAGTTTGGCTATAGCAATAAGAAAGTTATCATCCTAAAGAATAGATAATTTATTATTATCATAATTCTTCTTCTTTTTTACGATATTACTTGAGTTTTTCACTACGTCCTTCTTATGCTTAAAAAGTTTTAAACATTTCAAAGCTTTTTCTTGAGTTTTTCACTACGTCGCAACTTAACGTTATAGAGACCGTCATCTACAATGGCTATAACACTTAAGAATGTCCTTAGAAGAAAAAGGTGCTTGAAGTGTAGCTAGAAGCTGTATTCTCTAGCGAATTCTGTTCGGTGTTAATAACGAACCGTGAATTGATTTCCCAATATAATCTCTTTCGAGTTTTATCGTTCATAAGGGCGCATGTCATCGTGCAATTTGATGAGCATAATGGAAAGGTGATAATTTGCTCTTAATTAAAAAGGGGATATGTATATTAAAAGTTCTAAAACTTGTCACGAAAGTGCAATTGAGTCTTAAAATTTACAATTAAATTGGTGCAATTGAATCATTCCCTTAATTCTGTCTAACTTGACTAACGAAAATTGACATTATTTTTTTTTAATATTTTCTCTCTCCTACTTGGCTATAATGTAAGCCTAAAACGACATCATTTTGGTTCCAATATGATTTCTAAGACAGACTTTTATTTAAATTATATTTAAAGATAAACTTTTTTTTTATAAAAAAAAAAGTTTGAGATTCAATCGACGATAGCTTACATAGCCCTCCCCAGCCACCCCACCATCACCAGCCTTGCCAACGAGGGCGAGGGATGGCCGGTGACCCTCGCTAACCGCAAGCAAGAGTCACAGCCCTCCCCCAGACCGAGCAAGGGTCGCTAGTGGCGACCCTCGCCCGATTTGTCGCTTGCGATCAGCGAGGGTCGTTGGCCATTGGCCAGGGTCCCGTCAACCCCAAGCAATGGTGGGGCGACAATGGCGAGGGCTGTGCAAGCCCTTGCCGTTGGTTCTTAACTTTTTTTTATTTAGCTTATTTTTAAATTTAATTTAAATATATTTCGTATTAAAAATCAGATTTTGGCCAAAATGATGTCATTTTAACCATGTCATTGCCACGAGAGAGAGAGAGAGAGAATATTTAAAAAAGCTATGTCCACATTTTCCATCAATCAAGTTAGACAGAGTTTATGGAAGAACTCAATTGCATCAATTTAAGAAATTTTAAAACTTAATTGCACTTTTTACAAGTTTTATGACTCAATTGTATTTTTTTTACTAGTTTTAGGACTTCTAGTGTACATTGCTTACTCGATGACGGGAAAAGACAACAAGCAATCTGATACTTCTCATCAAACCAATAGACACGTAGGCATGCGTAAATAACTTCATTTATAATAATTGGAGGAAAAAGTGAACATCGTTGTATTTAGATCTCCTACATTTAATGGGATCAATGCACATAATTTGAGAGCGATTCTTCTCATAAGATGAACACACTTAAAGAATAAATCGATTTATCAATCTTAGTTTATAAAACTGAATGTCGTGCCTTACGCTCTGTCATCTCCTTTTTAGCTTTCAAAACTCCACGAATGACAAATAAAACAAATATTATCTACTAAATTCCACGAGAGACGGTTGTGCTTCCTCTTGTATTCACTATTTAGTCACGTAAAAAGAGGGTTTTCCCCTCGAGTTTTGAGTTTAGTAATTTTTACGATTTTTTTATTCAAATTCACGACGTACACAACAGCCAGATGGACACGAGAACGAACTGGATTTTAGTTTTAGCAATAAAGGAGTTCAACGGAAAACTGCCATTTTTGTCAAACAAGGGCTGTAGTGAGAGCAACAAACAACTACGAGAAAATATATTTTTTAATTTCTTTTCAATAATTTTGAAGTTTTTTTTTTTTTTTGGCCCTTGTTTTTTCCTAAGTCGAAAGGTCGAGTGACTTGGACAGTTCAAGAAGTCCACAACAATCAACCCATGTCGCCATTTCATGGGCCGTACATAGTATCTAGCAAAGCAATCTGTCCAAACTCGATTCCCCTTCAATGTCTCGGCCTCGGTTTTCTATGGTCCCTCAAGGGACCAATCCATCGTCTTAGGAACGTCATATTCCAGTCCGTTTTGCCTTTCCGTTGGCTCGATTGGACAAAAATGCTTGCGGATTTTTGGAAGTCTTCCTTTTTTTTGTCAGTCCGATCTTTAACTCTTGTCGACTTTTATTCTGCCTCTTCTAGAGTGCGTGAGTTGAACTCCGCATTTATGATACTAGCGTCTCCACCCTCCAATCCCTTTACCGACAGGGTCACATGCCTATTGACAGAGTCTTCCTTTGATGGGTTGCTTTTTGTCGAAATCTAAATGCTTGGTTTTCATCCCAGAAGGTCATTTCAACTTCTTCCTAGTTCCTCACATATTCCAAGATTTTTAGATATTGCCCCCCTTACATTCTTGAACGTTTCGACAAAAGCCCCCCAGCACAAGCAGATGATCGCATCGAGGACAACCCGTGCGAGAGCAATACAAGAAAGACGGTTAAATTGTTGATTGATGGTGATTAATTTCGCCCCCCCGCAAAACTTTACCATTCGACGGTCGTCGAAGATCTCTCTATCGAGTGACATTTCCACAGAGGTCCCATACGAAACCGGCATGGCAACGTGTGGCGTGATTCTCTATTCATCTCTGAGGCTGTGGCAACGAATGATGCTTCTAAATATGTGCAAACGGGCTATTAAGCAAAGGGAAGGAAAAAAAATCATAACTTTAGTTTCAAAACATCATATGTTATTTGCACTATTCCTGAACACGAATCTAAGTACATCAGAAAAGAATATGACCGGACGTAAAAATACATCAGAGGCCTCGAAAAAGGAAAAAAAACAGTAGAGATTCTATGGTCTCCAACAAGTATCGTGCCGTTATTTGTGATGTTTTACTTTTCAATCCGACGGCGGCGAAAAGGCCGGGACCCCATCGTCCCCGCGGCGGGGAGCAATAGACTCAACCAAGAAAAGAGCTCTCAGCTAGCAAGAAACATCAATGAACAACTCACTGTACAAAAAACACACTGCACACCGACGACGACTATAGGTAAGTAGTCACGGCTGGGCCGTGGTGCAACAGATTGTGGGCGATGTGGTCCCTGGCCTGCTGAGCGGTCGCCGACCTCACCGCCTTCTCGGCCACCATCTCGTCGTCGAACAGTTCGAACCGCTCCCCTTCCGTCACCACCTCCTCCCTCGCCTCGCATATGTTGTGCAGTATGCAGCAGGCGCCGAGCACCACCGGCAGGTCCTGCAGCTTCACCTCCGTCCTCTTCTGCAGGCACGCCCACCTCCCCTTCAGCCTCGCGAAGGCCTCCCTCGCGACCTGCTGGGCCGCCCCGACCCGCTCGTTGAACTCGTGTTGGGCCCACGTTGTGTTCTTCTGTGTGTAAGGCACAAGGACCCAGTCCGTCAACGGGTGGCCCGAATTGCCCACGATCCAGACGTCGCCCAGGAGCCCTCGGCTCGCCCTCTGGTATAGGGCCGACTTCTCGAGGACCTGGTCGTCCGGCAACGAGCCCGGCCACCCGATGCAGATGTCTGTAAAGGCACCGCGGTAGTCGACCACGCCCTGGACGGTGATCGAGTACGACGTCCTCTGGTTACGCTCCGTGTGCCGCTTGTTGTAGTACTCGGCCACCTGGGTCTTCGGGGCAATGATCGGCACGTGGGTCGTGTACATTGACCCGGCCACATTCGGGATGCCCGAGAGCGACTCGAATCGGCGCTTGATGCCGCCCAATTGGGGCTCGTCGGGCCACTGGAGGAACTTCGGCATGAGGACGTCCTTGATGGCCGCGCACACCTCGAGGACGAGCTTGTGGCAGGTGGAGATGCCGAGCCCGAACCGATTGGACACGAGCCGGAGCGGCTCCCCCGTCGCAAGCCGCCAGATGCAGACGGCCACGCGCTGCCGGACGGGGACGGCCTCCCGGAGCGTCGTGTTCTTCTTTGTGACGGCAGCGTCGAGCTCGTCGCAGATCATGTCGAAGGTGGCCCGGCTCATCCGGAAGGCGGCCCGGAACTCCTCATCCGGGACGTCGGGGCGGTTCAGGTTGTCCCACCATTCCCTTTTGCGGTTCTTAACCCACAGCCTCCGAGTCGATCCGGTTACCGGCTCGAGCGGACCCGGGGAGCCGCTATTATTGCCATTGGCCGCCGCGCCGCGCCGAGCTCGCTTGTTGCTGCCGTTCTTGTTCTTGGCCTCGCCCGCTTCGAAACCGATTCGCCCGCTGTTCGGACCGGGAGCCGGTTCCTCTTGCGGGCGCTCGTCGAACCGGACACATTTCTGGTCGTCATCTTCGGTGGCGGTGTCGTCGCCGTCGAAAGAGAAGAGGGAGGCCAAGAGGTCGCCGGGGGCGGCGGCGGCGGAGGCCATGGAGTCGTCGTCGGGGTCGTCGGAGCGCCGGCGCTTGAAGGGGTTGGAGAGGAGGTTAAAGGCGTCCATGTCGTGCTGCTGGATGAAGGTGAAGATGTGAGAGTAATCTTCCTGGGAGAGAAACGGGGAGGAAGAGATTTCCATTGTCGTCAGAGAGTTGAAGCTGGCTTTGTTTAGATGGAGGAAGGAGAAGAGTGGAGTTTAAATACGGGAGGAGGGAAGCGTGTGCGGCAGTGTGAACGCGGTGTTTGACGGCGGTTTGACTCTCCCTCTCTCTCCGTGTGGTGTTAACTGTTCTGCACCAATTAAAACAAAAATGAAAAGGGGGCAGGGAATATTCACGCGTTTGCGAGGGCGTTTTCGGACTTTTGCTAGGGAGTTTCTTAAAATTTCGCAGGTTAGTTGTATTTTCATAGTGATTTGGGAATTTCCCATAGATTATTTTTTTTTTTCATTTTAGCCTAAGTGTTTAGAACAACTCTAACCAAGTATCTAATAAGAGAAATAGAAAAGGTTGTCAAGCCAATTAGCACTCGACTCGGATTACATCCGCATCCAATGAGCCTTTTCTATTATTCTTTGTGGTGGAGCAAGAGAAATCTCGTGACCCCATATTGATCGGATCGCTTCCTGGTCTCTTTATCGCGCTTACATTCAATCACCCATTTTTGCAACAGGACCAATCATATCCTCAACTACATAAATACAATATGTTCATCAGAATCGATACTTTAAAATATCACGATCGCCGGTGAACATGGGATCGCATTTCATTTTTTGAAAAATCTTTTCCAAAATCCAAACTTTCTAATTGAAAAGGTACAGCAACATCTTGGAGCAAAGACGAACCAAACCCTAGAACGAAAGAATCCATTTGAGTCATCCAGGCTGATGGCCGTGATGACATCAGCACACGAGAAAGGAAAGGCGGGAGAAGCTTCGTGCAAAAAACATTAAAAAAAAAAACCGAAGTGGAGGAGCTGCGGATCCCTCCTCCTCCTCCGTCGGTTGGAAGAGACAGACAGGCAGGAACATTGACTCCACCGGAGAAGGCTAATCCTCTTCATTTTCGAGGAAGCCCATGATTAGGACATGTGCCATATTTATATATTCGTTCGAATTTCCTCTCTTTCTCCACCGTCTTTGACTCACCGACCACTTTCCCTTGTGCTGAGCAACTAACTGTTGATTGTTTGATTGAATGGATAGAGATGCATACTTAAATACAGTGCTGGGGGATTGAGATGAACCTTCCTCCCGATTGCATAAAGCGTAATTTCTATTTTAGTCGAAATTCTCCCGAAGCGACAAAAAGTATATGCCCATTTTCATCCGCAACCCCTTTTTTTAGATCATTCTTTTTTCCAATCTGGTTGAAGAGATGGCGGAGTATAAGTGATGGACGTGGAAGAAATGGCTTCTTTACAAGTTTATTGGGATGCATTTATTTCGTGAAAAATAAATGATTTAAATAACATTTTCCTAAATATAATCGCTTGTATTGTTTACAAAAATAAACGAATGAAATTTATTTTCATTATTGATTAAAATGTTTAAATATAAATTATTCTCGATAATGAAACATTTTTCATTGACTAATTATTTCAAATGATACAAGTGATAGATGCTCTATTAAAAAAAAGGCGATAAAAATGATGAGAATGCTTTGAGGGTTTTTTCCACTTTGAGGAAGTGATTTTCATAAGAATGCTTGTCATTTGGCTCTTAGCTTTAGAGCCCCTTGGTTTTCTCAAGGAAAGAAGAGAGAGAGAAATTTAGCAACTTGGAATCTGAATTTAATTTGACATTCAACACCTGAAATTTACAAACATACAAATATTGATATATAGATCTAAATATACTTATGTTTTCTTAACTCCAACATATATTTTTTATAATCAATTCCGTAGATGACGTAATAAATAGTTTCTTGAAGTTGAAAAACCAGCACTTGCATATCATTTTCATATCTTTAATTACATTTTAAGTAAATCGTATCAATCGTATTTACACGAAAACAAGATGACAACAATTTGAGCACTGCTTAGTGGCTGAGGATTCATAATTCACGAACCTATTGCTCAACTTCAACTATGATTCAATTGCATCTTGAATTAATAAGTTCATACAAAGTCTCGAGAGTCTGTATTTGTGCATGACGTTTCTGCTAATAACCTATTTTGCCCCCAATTTTTTCTAATAATATTCCATTTAGTTTTAAGGATCTCATTAACCGATGGTCTTGTATGGCTCATTATAATCTAAAATGTTATTCAAAATTAAAAAAAAAATCACAAAAAATTATTTGTGAATATACTATAAATGTGAATCTGAATAAGTCATTAAAAGGCTCAAGCAATAAAATTTAGAAGTGAATCTGCGTACATATAATTTGTTTTTTTTGTTTTTTTGGTCTAACCAAACTTCGCATCGTGGCCTGAATGATGAGCGACCTCAGAAGAGCAATCAATCAATCGAGTAGAGAGAGAGGTGGTGGGAGCGGACAGGTGTGAACCACACGCCGTACGAAGGGGATAAGCGACTTACGTTGTCAATGTGCAGCACACACCCTTTTGACATCGGGATTTGGCGTCTAGCGGGCGTCGCTGTCCTGACCCAGGTCACCGCTGACGTCTAAATTGCCCTACTGTCTTCTCGCTTTATGATGGCACAAATCGCGTCACTGCCAAAAGCAGGGTCCAAAAGGCTCCAATGTCTCTTTTCCTCTAGCCAGCAAAAAGTTAGACGAAGGGCCCGAGAGTGACTAATTGCGCAACTGGTCAATGAGTAACGATGAGCTGAAAGGGAAATAGAACCCATTCATTGCGACATTCACATGGCAAGAAGAAAGAAAACCAATGAGTTTTGGATGAAGATCGGCCATTCGGATTGAAAACATTGTGAACAGGGGAAGATGTGATCGAAAACTTCAAAAGATCTTAAGATTTATTCATATGAAACGAGCTTTCATGCAATTTTAGAAGAAAAATCGAGGTTGGAAGCAAAAAAGGAATTACGCTATGTACTGTGAAAATAACCACTTCAATTGGTCTGAATCTAGTTCTATATCTATCCGAATTCTACTACCTTCGATCAGTTTAACCAGCACCAAATTACCAACCACTTAACACTAGCGCATGCATTATCATAGTCACTGTCAACACTTATCCTTAGGGACCCTCAATCCTTAGGTAGCATCGCATTGCTTTCGATCATTCCAGAATTTGCAAAACCACCTATGTCATGAAAATCGTGGGGCAATGGACACTCCACACCTGTTTTCTAGCACGTGTTTTTTCTGCTTTTTCTCCCTAATGATTGCCCCTTCAAAAGATGTTTTTGTATATTTTCTTTCCAAACTTATCGGCTGTGGGGTTGAAGCAGCGAGAGATACTTTTGGTGGTTCAAGAATCCGCCATAAGACTTCGGTAAAAGCAAACGTCTACGAAATTAGGGTCCACTGAGGTGATTTTTCATACATAACTGCAACTGAGTTCAGATTCTCGGACAGATCCTGTTTGAGCCGAGGCTCCAATACCAACTCTTTTCGTAAGACAACAGTATTAGGAAAAGCATGGGGAGAAATTATACGTACATGTAAGGATCTCTTCATGGCCCAAAACCCCGTGCTCGCTGGACACCTGCTGGCCGTCTGATTTGGCAAAGTTCATGTCATGCTCGAGGGCGGGCCGGTGACTTAATGATCTGGACGCATTACATGTCATCCCCCACTTCGTAATGTCTGGCATCCCCCGAGCTCTTTTTGAACCACTAGGACAGATTTTACTGAAGAAGATTAGCTTGATACAGAAGTTAATCGATTTGGACATGATGAGACTTGCCCAGGACAACAGTAACCGGATCCCTGAATTTGCCTGGAAATGGTCGATATGAAAGTGGGGAGTGATTTCACATGGTAAAGAAACAAGTGGTATCATCACTATATAAACAATATTTCTCATCTTTCAGGCATTTCTACAGGAGAGAACAAGGAAGAATAATTGTCCTATTCTTCCAGAAAACAGCGTTCTATAGAACTATTTACAGTCTTTATATACAGATTATAAAAGCAAACGCGTTACAGAAAACTACGACAGATCAATTGTGATTCCCTTCGATAGTCACCCGGGATCTCCAGTCGTGTATGGCAGAACGTAAAGTGTGGTTGGGTACAAGAACCGTATGCTGGAGCTTCTTCCTGGTTACTGGGGATACCCTGTGCTTTTCAAGCCATGCCTGTATTGCCCTGTGCTCGTACGTGAAACCATCAGCAGCAATATATGGATCCTGCATCACCTCCTGCATGATATGCACAAAACCAGGTACAGTCAATATCGGGACATGCGATTAAAATGACAAAAGCCTGCTTATGTGATGAAACGATAAAAGGAAAGAAGAAAGAAAAAGGATTATCTACAAGTGTAGAGGGAAATCATCACCTGAAGGATTGGACAATAGTAGTGGCTTGGAGCACAAGCGTTCTCTCTTTCAAATCTAGCATTATCATTTGCAAAATCAGCCAGCTTCTTAAGAACCGGCAAGACTTCATTCTCAAGATCTGGTCTATCCCTGCACCTAAGTTTCGAACATTTGAGAGCAATTTGAGCCAATTCCTCTGTTTCAGCAACTGGCCAATCTTTAACAGTATTGTCGAGAATGCTTGCAAAGGAGCCCCTTTCAATGGCCTCCTCAGCTTTCAATAGAAGCCCATTTGGGTGACGACCCATCAACAATTGAAGAATAATAATTCCAAAAGCATACAAATCCGATTTGGGTCGAATAGTTCCTGTTCTTTGGTATTCTGGATCCATGTAGTATATTGTACCTGCCAACACAGAGTCCCTATATTCCGTAATGTTATCAGGAACCACATCAGAAATAAGTTTGGCCAATCCAACATCCCCGATCTTGCTCACATAATTTCTGCCCAAAAGGATATTTCCAGGTTTTAAATCCCTGTGTACGATGGGGACAGGTTTTGAGTTGTGCAGGAATGCAAGTCCACAAGCAACTTCAAAAGTTATCCGGAACCGAATAAACCATGGAAGAGATGGCTTGCCATTCTGCCGGTAGATATACTCCTCCAAGCTTCCATTTTCCATGTATTCATAAATCAGGCCACGACTCTCCGGGCAGGCTCCGAGTAGCAGCACCAGATGAGGATGCCGAAGTTGACTAAGAACCTCAACCTGCAAAGAATGGGGAAAACAGCAGCAGTCACTGACAATGATCGATTCACTTGAAGCTCTAGTGGAATAAATTCAGTGAAGAAGATAGCATCTAAACTTAAAAAAAATAAATAATCTATAACCTTTGTTCTACTAGAGACAAAAGTATTAGTAGAGGAATAGATGATTACATCGACCCTAGCTGGAGGTGAATCCTTATAGAAGAGATGTACAATGCAATTCCATAAGTAGTAACACAGAAGTCCTAAGAATTAAGAAGTCCCCAGTAGAGGTCAGAAAAGCTAGGTTGCCTCACAGATGAAGTAAATTTTCAGACGAAATGCGTGATATTAACCTAAACATGAATGAATTAGAAGACGAATCACTCAAGGGAAATCTTGCACATAATTAAACTACAGTCAAGCACCAAGATGTGACAAAGGAAGGGTCAGGTTAAAGGGACACCTCTCTCAGGAATTCCTCTTTCCTCTCACATGCATCTGTTTGCAGAACTTTAACAGCCACAGGTGTATGATCCAGATTGCATTTGTAGACTTTCCCATATGCTCCTTCACCAATCATGTTGGTTTCAGAGAAGGAATATGTTGCTATCTCTAGTTCATCCCTGGTGTACCTTCTATACCTCTTATCGCTTAAGAGGAGCATATCAATTATTTTCTGCTTCTCTAAGAACTCCTTAAGGGCATTCAGTTCAGCAATCTGCCTTTCATACCCCTCCTTAGCAAGCAAACTCTTTGCCTCCTCAACCTCCTTTAAAGCTTCCATGTATTTAACTCTCTCTTCAGCAGCAATTTGCCTCAAAGTTTCTTCTCTTTGTAAGGCAGAATTCACTCTTCGAGCTTCTTCCCCACATTCAGAAGAAAGTACTTGAACCTGTAAATTTGGTCACAAGAAATAGTAAAAAAATTGAGGGGAACGAGAGATATTCCCGATTTCCAAGATCAGATGATTTCTTCAACTTCGTGCAAGGTCCATGAAGACCGTGTCAGGTGCTCCTATTTCTGGTTCTCAAGACACTAGCGATTTGCAATCAACAGACAGGCATCCTGAGAATCCCGTCAATCATTCTGATCTTGATAATAACTTGAAGTTGACTGGGACAATAGCAAAGTTTAAATGCAAGATCTTTATCATATGTTTCACTATTTCATGTTTTCAAAAGTTTGCATGAAACATGTCCGGCTAAACTAATGAAGCAAGTCATAAGGTTTTAGTTCTATTAAATGATTGACAACGAACCTTGTTTTGGGCATGGACCAGCTCTTCACAAGCCCATTCATACATAGAAATAGTGTCGTCCAACTCCTGCCGCAGCTTCTCTATTTCAGCCTGCACATCTGACTGCAAAATAAACACTGCACATGAACCATTACTCAGGAAAAATAAACCTTAAACACTAAGATTGTCAGGGTTGGAAATACTTGAAAGGCCACCTGCTCAGTTGGTCTAGAAGCCATCAATGCGCTTTGTCCGACAAAATCTATTTCCCTTGCATCTCCTATATACAAATGGCTACTCCCTTGATCTCCATTAGCACTGTCGGGATAATTTGTATGATCTGAAGTTAGTGCAGTCACAAAGCTAGGCTCTGATAGTGGTGATCCTCTGAAGCTATCACTGAAGTCAGATTCTCCACACAAAGAATTGGTCCCGGATATGGGGTTACTAGATCCATCAAAAACATCTTTGTGGTTTGTTTGAGTCAACATAACATGACTAGATCCTTTATCTGTAGGAGGGAAGATCCAATTATCTTTCCACAGCAGTTTCTCTGGTAAATGAGTTAGAGAAATCCTATAGGAGTAAACTACCTGATTTGTTGACAATGTTCTTTCTAGATATAACATAAACGTCACAAGTTTCAGGCGCACAGGTAAGAACAGCTGCAGGTACTGCTGCTCCCTTCAGCTTCCTAGCAAGATGAACAAATCTTTAAAATTTAACCGTAATAGTGGGAAAAGATTTAACCTAAGGATAAAAAGGTGAGAAGACACGTGCAAATTAGTTCTGCAAACAATTGCAATAAATTTCACATGAACGGATTACGTGCTGATAGTATGCCTTGGGTGCACCCAAACACAATTCCAAGCTTGGAGCAAATAGCTCTATAGGTTTCTGAGATAAGTCTCAATCTGTCAAGATAATACCATGCAGATAGATAAAAAAATAAAAATAAAAACCTCGAACAGTGTTAAGAGCAGCTTGACTCCAATTTATCTACTTCCCCGAAAATATGGAAATAAATACTTCCATAAATGCATGTTTGGCAATCACGCACTCTGATTAAATCTAACATCCATAAACTCCATAATTTTTTTTTCCAAGAAAACAGTAAGGATAGAGATCATCTTTCACACCAAAAAAGTACTCGTGGTACCTTCCAAAAGTATTCGATGAGCAGGAACCCAGAACTAGATTATTTATTCTCGAGATTGACACATATCGAAGGAGTGCAGCTGCAGGATTGTCATCTTCCAGCACCAAAGTTTCCACCTACCAAATGCATAGCATCGAATTTAAAAAATTTGCTGCCTTCAACGATCTTCGTGAAATTCTGCAGCATAACTATAGTCATACTTCCTTATTCTATTTCCTCAATTTCTCAAACTATCTTATACGGCTCATCTCGATTCTAAATTCAGTTCAGATTTGTGACGGCAGATATCCTACATTTCCCAGAAAACTTACACCTGTCGGTTTCTCGGATGACATTGACTGAGCTCAGTACATCATTCCCGCAATTAGAGCTCGAGTCATTCTCCCTTCAACGTTAATACTAATTCTAACCAAACCAGAACCCAAGCTGAGCAAGCAAAACTCACCTTCCAAGGTTTGCACAGTTTCTTAAACGGAACAAACACCTGCTCAAACTTCACTTTCGTTTCCTCCACGTACATCGCCACCACATTCTCGTCCAATTCCGCTACGGGTATACGATCTCCGCCTGCAAGAAACACAGCATGAAATCGAAATGATCGCGCGCTGACTCGGTCAGTCAACACCGCAAGAGTCTACGGCTAGAAGAATTGCTGTCAGAACAACATAAGGCGCGTACGAACGCGATGCGCGGTCGCGGCACGTACTGGGAGTGGGGATTGAAGTGACTCTGGGCATCACGTGGACCAGGACGAACCGATCGGCTCTAGGCATGAGATTCTCGACGGCCCAACGGACGGCGCGGCGGCTTCCTCTTCCTCCTTCGAAGCCGCTTAAGTCGCCCTTCACCGCCACCGCAGTCATCGCCGGCGGAGCGCCACGATCGTCACCACCGGTGGTGCTCATTAGCACCAATAGGCGCTTGTTTCGCTGTGAACACAGAGAGAAATAGAGAGAGAGAGAGAGAGAGAGAGAAAGAGAGGACAGTGAAAGACCGATTTGACCTTTTGTAGTGAAGAAGCTGCTGTGTGGGAATGGGCCAGGTTTGACCAAAAATGGGCCAGGAATTACGGAACGGGCCTGTAATTTGGGCTTAACAAATGACGGCCCGATTAGTTATCTTCGACCGTAAAGAATTATGTAGTTCGCACTTTGCACCATTACGACGTAGTATGAAAAGCTTGTAAATCCCGATTAACAACGCACCAAAGACAAAGTTCAGGGATCAACGTGAAATATTACAGTTCAAAATTAAAGTCACGATTGTAATTCGACATCTTTTTTTTTCTGGCAATACATCCAATGCATATATTTTTTAAAATGCTTAAACTTTTAGAATAGTTGACAATAATATCATTAAATTCAACGGTGGTTTTTCCTACCGTATGTTAAATCGAAATTCCTATAAATATCTTTTCATGCATAATATTAAAAATCTTAATTTACTTGGATGAAACCGTATGTCGTTTCGTGGACGAAGACATGTACGCATCCGTGAAAATTTTGAGGAGTGGAGGTGTGAATCTCTTGCCATGAACAATGTTCATCTGATACGTATTTATTTTTTAACACCTTTTTTTTTTGTCATAATAAGAATTTTGACACCTGACGCGTTGGATAAATTTAAAAAGGAAAAAAAAAGTTAAATAGGACAAGATGAAGCTATTCAACTTGTCAAAGTCGACCCCAAAAAAAAATACTTGTAAGAGAAAAACTCCTTGGAAATCCCATTAATAGCAAGATCGGATCACAATTCTCAAGATGCGATGGATGGAAATTCATGCTAGCAATAATTACATGACTCCGATGCACAAAGAGTTCAGTTGCTCTCAGCTGCCTACCATGCGGGCGCAGGACTAATCTGGACCCGAGCAATTAGCAATTTTGGGAATAATTACACAAATAATACCTGAACTTTTAGCTTCATGTATGATGTCGTCCATGAATTTTTTATTTATTCGACACGATCCCTAAACTTTAACTCAATGTGAAATGTCGTCCCTATACTTTTAATTTGTTCGAATGTGTTTCGTGAATTTTTTGTAAATGTTCAATTTAGTCCATGGACTAAATTAAACATAATTTGGAGATCACATTATACAAATTAAAAATTCATAGACAACATTGCATATTTAATAAAAGTTCAGAAATCATTCGTGTCATTTTTCCTTTATCGATACATGCACTCTTGCATCCATGCTTTGGTGAATTTTGTGAAGAGGGGAGATAAATTTCGAGTAGGGTTTCTACCGTATTATTTGTTATCGGTACTTTATATAATTCATCGATAGTACGGAAGTTGCATAGAACTCCGTGTTTTATTTTGGAGACCACCGTGTATCTCAAAGATTTGATTCACGAAAAATGAACGATTGATAATATTTTTTTCTAATTAAAACAATCTTTGCGCACTTAAGAAAATGACTCGGTGAAAAATATTTCCGTCATTAATGAAAAAGTTCAAGCACGGATTGCTAGGACTATGCAAACAAATTTCATTGATTAATATTTCTGCGCTATTGAAACGATCTTTTTTAGAAAAATATCTATGAAATCATGCAATTTAACGGATAATGCAATCGGTTTAATCCAATCAAACAACGCTTGCACGAAAAGAGATGAGCTTCACAGGAAAGTGTTGCCCAAATTCATCAACTTGTCTGCCAGAATGATTGGAACAGCTGCTTCATTTACTCCTGAATTAGAATGGTGGTTCGTGGTTGAACGTCGGGGTTCAGTCTGAAATAAAAAGGCATGTGCTGCTAGAATAAATGAGAGTTTCGCGAAAAATGTAATATTTTTAGAAAGTTATTTTTCAGAAAAATAATAATATTTTTCGATATTCGACTGAAACCTGAAAATGAACTGAAAAATATTTTTCGCAGTTTGGTATATAGAAAATCAGATTTGGTTTTTTCCTGTGCACTCATTCTAATAATTTTTTTTTCTTTTCAAAAATTAGAATTAGAATTGGAATTTTTTATTTTTATATTTCTTTTTCTTTTTCCTTTTTTTGTAGCCAGTCGCCAGGCGAGCTCGAGCTCGCCAAATCCGACGAGGCTTGACCTTGCCTGTGGCAAGTCGCTGTGGCCAACGACGGTAGAGGAAGAAAAAAATGAAAAGAAAAGAAAAAATATATATATAAATCAAAAAAAAAGAAGAAAATGAATTTGAATGAGGGTAGAGACAAAAGAGAAAGGAAAATGATTTCCTATTTTTAGAAAAAGGAAATCAATTTCCCTACTTTTGAATGTGTCTTTTCTATTGAAGGAAAAAAAATTTCTTGACTACTTTATTTTTTACCTCCTAACACCGGGAAATTCGAAAAATATCTTTCAGAAAGTTGTGTTTCGCGAAATGAACGAAGCCTTAGTTGGATCCAGCGTTACTCTTAATGGTAATAATTTCTGTGGATCAAGATTCAGATGGGTTTGGCCCCATGCACGATGCCAATGGTAGTTCGATACAATAACGAACACAAATTCTAGGCCAGACATTGATCATCGACTAAAGGCTCTGCCATTTTCAAGTGCCCGAGTGAACCCATCCAAATAATTGAGCTGCAGCTCCACGTTGCCAAATATCTCCCTCATGGCCCGCGCGTTCCCCCTCAGCTCCTCTCCCTCCGGGTCCACCATGACCCGCCTTATTGTCTCGGCTACCGAGTCGCTCGCGAACGACCCGTCTCGGCCATCCCTCGGCACCTCCGACCCAACCTGCCTCTCGTCCATCAGCCTCGCCACCAGCCCTTGGTCCGAGCTCCCCCCGGAAAACAGGATCAGCGCCCGGCCCTGCCCAAGCGCCTCTATGACCGAGCTCCACCCGCAATGCGTCAAGAACCCGCCGATCGACGGGTGGGCCAGGATGTCGAGCTGAGGAGCCCAGCCTACCCAGACGAAGCCTCGACCCGACACCCGACTTTCGAAACCGGAAGGGAAAATGCCCGGGCCGGCCTTTCGGCCTACCACCCAGACGAAGGGCAAACCTGACTTTTCAATCCCACACGCCAACTCGTGCATGAACTCCGGACTCAGAGCCACCTCGGTGCCGAGGGCGACGTAGAACACCGACTTCTCTTCCTTATCATCCAACCATTGCTTTAGCTGACTCCATCTCCCGTCTCCTTCGTGGCGGTTTTTATTCTGCGGCGGCAACAGCCCCACCGGAACCACGGGTCTCGCATGAAGCTTCTCGAGTAGACTCAACGGCTCGGCCTCAAACTCGCTACAGCTCCTCACGGCCACGAGTTCGCAACCCTGTACCAACTTGCCTAACCTTTCGAAAATCGACATGTTAGAGTCAGAGTCCAAGAAATCCTCTTCGTTAACAACCTCATGGAGCCTGAACGCGACTTTGGTGGGGTAATTGACCCACTCGGGAACGACCGTCAAGTCCTCCGCCGTCTTGGCCCGGGCCTGACTGTCGATCAGAAGAGATGGCGGGCCGGCGAAGGCGAGGGTGCTGGCGTTGAATATGCTGAAGAACGCCGATTTAACACCGAGTCGTCTCGCCACTTGGGGTAACCAGAAAGACATAAAGTCTTGGATCACCCAGTCAACGTCCGAGCTTGCAAGAAACTCGGCGACAGCTGGCTCGAGCATGTCGTATGCCTTCTTGAGGTAAGGGACCACGTTAAGCGGCAACTCGGAGGTCGACTCGGCCGAGTCGGGGAGGCCATGGACGCGAGGCAAGACAAGCTCAACGAGGGTTATGGAGGGAGGGAGGTTCGCGGGGAGTTTTTGGAGGTTCTTGGGGGTGGAGATGAAGGAGACGCGATGACCCTTTCGAGCTAAGAAGGTGGCGACCTCGAGGAAGGGCATGATGTGGCCGTAAGCGAGCCATGGGAACATCGCTATGTGAAGCTTCTCTCTGTTTTCCATGGCGGCTAGAGGATGAAGTGGGGAGAGAAACTTATCAGAGAAAACAGCTTTATGATATGAAAAGGTGCCAGAAATTTCAAAATGGGCCTTGTGATTAGGAGATTAGGGCATCATGGCCAAAATGTTGAGGGCGCACGTGCCTCTCCTTTGCTACACACGTGCGTTTTGCAAATACATGGCATTCTAACATCAAAGCAAATGCTGAAAAAAAAAACAAAACATCAAAGCGAATGTTTCTTATACGCAAAAGAAGAAAGCAAAATTTTTAGTTTTCCTAGAAATGTCGAGTGCTCCATTTGTTTCTCGAAAAAATTATTTACTCAGAAAATATTTTCTTAAAAATAATAGTATATATCGCTTACAAAAATAAATGAACGAAAAATATTTTCATTATCTACAAAAATGTTTATATATAAATTATTATCGATAATAGAAACACTTTTCACTAACTAATTATTTCAAGCGATCATTTTTAGAAAAATATTTGCAAAATCATTCATTTTATGTGAATAAACTCTCCCAATCTTGTTAATTCGCTGATCAGTCGAAAGAATGAGTTTGTTTCATGATAACTTGAATATCACAATTTTAGGCTCCGTTTGTTTCGTGAAAAATAAATTATTTATAAAATATTTTCCTAAAAATGGTTGCTTGTATCGCTCTAAAAAATTAGTCGATGGAAAATGTTTTCATTTTTAACAACAATTTATGTCTGACACTTTTATAGGCAATGAAGATATTTCTTGTTCATTCATTTTTGTGAGCCATACAAGCAATCATTTTAGGAAAATGTTTTCAAGATCATTCATCTTTCACGAAACAAACGAAGCCTTAATGGCGATATCAGGATGCAGTGTCCATTATATTTGAAAAGCTTATCAGCAATTCATGATTAGTAATGATGCACCTAAGATAGTAAGTTCAGAGATGGACTTACTCGTGATCGGGAAATATCAAAGTTCATGACTATAATATTGACACTTCCCTTTTTAGTGGTACCCGTGTACTTGATGGTATGTAACATTTAGTTACTGTTACCCTTTAAATGCAAAAATGTCAAATTTACATGTATAATGAAATGTTAAAAATTTATTTGAACTTTCAAATATTGATTGAGTGGTCAAACGCTTGATTTTAACATATGAAAGATTTTGTATACAGATCACAATTTATTCTACTCAGCGAAACCTCGGGAGTTGGGGCCGCCATCCTTTATATGAAAATGTGAAGCATTTGTGTTCCTTCCCACGTTAAAAGGTTCATTTGATATATACTTGTATATGTTCTAACAATAGTTGTACTTGGATCTTGGTTCCGATAAAATAAAAACTTGGCAAAAAGAAAACAAGAACATCTTGGACATCAAGATGAAGCTATTTATCCCTTGCAAAAGAGAAAACTACTCGGAAATGCCATTTATAGAAAGATCATGTCGCTATCCCCAAGATGCTTGGGCGGAAATTCATGCACTCTCTTATCGATGCTCGGTCCTTGCCACTGCCCCGAGTTATTACATCTTGCTTCCCGGTGTTACTATTAGTGGAAGTAATTGGCACGTTTGGCACCATACACCCAAGTTGGCCATACAATAAAAATTAGCTGTTTGGCCCGCGCAAAGTACTATACCATGATTTGTCTTATACTATGGAGGTTGTTCATATATATATATTTTTAGAGATAATAAATAAGATCCATATGTTCTCTTTGGAATTACAATGAACTTTATCTAGTGAATGTGTGACCCGTGTTGCCATGAATGGAGTGAACGAGACGCAAATTTGAGGACTAACGGAGATGATCGATTACTGAATGTAAAATACATAAGTTTGTAGGGTAAATGTATAGATGGATAACAATAGTGAAATATTTGTTTTGATGGCAAAGGAAGGAAAAATGACTCAAATGATCATTGAATTTTAGTTCAATGTGCAATGTGTTCTACAAACTTTTGATTTATTCAATGTGGTCTCTGAACTTTAGCTCAATATGCAATGTGGTCGTTGAACTTTTAATTTGTTTAAGGTGGTTCCTGAACTTTAGCTCAATATGCAATATCGTCTCTAATTTTTCAATTTGTTTGATGTGGCACATGAACTTTTGATACATGTTCAATCTAGTCCTTGATCTCTATGAAAATGTTCAATATTATCCCTGAACTTGAATTAATGGAAGGACATCATTGAATATTTTCATATAGTCTATGGACTGACTTGAACATGTACAAAAAGTTTATGGACCACATTGAACAAATTAAAAATTTAAAGATAGCATTGCACACTGGACTAAAGTTAAGAGACCACATTAAACAAATTAAAAGTTCATTGACCAAAATTCATAGATTATTTGTGTTATTATCCCGCAAAAGGAATGTACATACCCATATAGAATGTTATTGGACACATGATCAATGGTCGGAATGGACATGTTGTACAATTATTTATTAAACCACACATTGTTTTTTCCACATTGGAACTCACTGTCGATCTGGACTCCTCCTCCCCCCGGAGTGATTAAAATCAACGTGGATAAGTCTTGTGTTGAAGAAATAGCGGAAGGGGCCATTGCTTGCGTTTGTAGAGACAACATATGAATTTTAATAGATAGATTTGCTTGATCAGTAAGAGTCTCGTCGGCGATTCAGGCGGAGGCAATCGCACTTCTTGAAACCCTAAAGCACATCGAAACTCATCTGGAACAAGAGTGGGAACTGGAGACAGATCGAACTGATCTGGTAAAAGCGATAAGTGAGGGCACAGATCAGGTAAGCTGGGAAGCACATGTGCTGATTAGCGAAACCCAAGCCCATGCAAGACTCTTTTGCAATCTTAAGGTGGCTCACTGCTGAAGAGAGAACAATCAAGTGGCCGATTGGGTAGTTAAGGCCCACCGCAACAAATGCCTACTGGCCAATTGGGTCGTTTATCCCCCTACTAGCCTTTTAGAATTGCTTTATTCTGAAGCCTGTATTTCATTTATTTAGACTTTCACTTAAATGAGAATGCCACTAGTATGTTTTTGACCAAAAAAAAAAAGAGTACATTCACGTCCCAAGAACTTATGCTCCCACCCAACTAGACTAACATGATATGAGTGAGCTTATCTAGATACATGTTTTGCAACTTGAAATCGCTAGGGCATGTTTGAAAACAATTCTTGCCAGAATTTTTTATTTTGGCAAGAATTCCTTTTTACCAAAATCAATTCTGGCAGAGAATGAGAAATTATGTTTATCAAATGCATATTCATTTTATTTCTGCTTTTGGCAAGTTTACCAAACGGAGTCTGAGGATTGGCGATTGCCCACTGCCCGCCGATGACCAATGACCGGCAGCTGGCGACGGCGGGTGACTGGCAAATGGCGGCAGCGACTGATCGGTGGCGGCAGCGGGAGACCAACTGGTGGTGGCAATCGGCGACCTACGAGCGTGAGAAGGAAAATAAGAAGTGAAAATAAAAAAGAATCATTTCTGGCAAGAATTGATTCTGACCTTAGAGAATCACATTTTTACCAAACGCAATTCTTATTTTGAAGTAGAAAATTGCTTCATAAATCATTCTTTACCAAACGCATTTCTACCCCAAAATTACTTCTGGAGTAGAATTAAAAATTTTAACATGTTATCAAACGCACCTTAAATGTCTCCCTCATGGCCTATGCATTTGCCCTCAATCGCTCTCCCTCCGGCTCCACCATGACTCGCCTAGTTGTCTTGGCCACCGAGTCACTAGAGAACGACCCATCTAGCTCATCCCTCGGTACGTCAAACCCAACCTCTCTCTCTTTGAACAGCCTCGCCATCAATCCTTAGTTGAAATTCGTTCTAGAAAATAGAACCAACGGCCAGCCTTAGCCGAGCGCCTCGATAGCAAAGCTCCAAATGCAGTGGGTCAAGAACCCTCCTACTGCCGCGTGAGTGAGAATTTCAGCTTGAGGAGCCCAATCGATCCATAAATAACCTTGGCTTGAGACCCTGCTTTTGAATCTTAGAGGTACAATCTCCGAGCTGAGGCTCTGACCCACCACCCAAACGAAGGGTAAAACTGACTTCTCGATCCCTTCAGCGAGCTACAGCATCATCTCTCTACTAAGGGAAAATTCCAAATAATGGCCTGAAGTGCCTTCATTTTCTTAAATAAGGATCTGAAGTAGACGTTGTTTCGAATAAGAGCCTAAAGTGTCTTCATTTTCTCAAATAAGGATCTGAAGTAGACGTTGTTTCAAATAAGAGCATGAAGTGCCTTTCTTGTCTCAAATAAGGGCCTGATTTGAATGGCATATTCGTCCTTTCACTTTTTCTATTTTTTCCTTTTTTGTTTTCTAAAAAAAAAGGAAAATTTAAAAAAACTGAAGATGAAGATGAAGATGCAGGTGCTGGCCGCCGCCCCACCATCGCCAGAAAGGGCCGGCGAGGGGGGGAAATGGTCGGTGGGGGTCGCCGAGCCCTAGCCAAGGGTCGGCGTCCTTCGCCTTTAGTCAGCGGAGCTGGACGAGGGTCGCTAGCCCTCGCTAAGCCCCACTTAAGCTTTGACAAGGGCCGACGAGCCTCACTGAAGGGTCGTCGCCGCTGGGCGAGGGTCGACGACCCCTGGCTGAGGCCTAGCCACACCCGCCGACCATTCCCCCCCTCACCAGCCCTTTCTGACAACAATGGGGCAGCGGTAGTGGCAAGCGGCACCTGCGTCTTCATCTTCTTCTTCATCTTTTTTTAAAAATCTTTTCTTATTTTATGAGAAAACAGAAAAGGAAAAAATGAAAAAAAGATAGAAAAAGTGAAAGGACAAAAATGCCATTAAGATCAGGCCCTTATTTAAATCAAGGAGGGAACTTCAGGCTCTTATTTGAGACAAGAATGGCACTTCATGCCATTATTTTAAACAACGTCCATTTCGGACCCTTAATTGAAAAAATAAGGGCACTTCAGACCCTTACTTGAAAATTTCCCCTGCTAATGTTAAACTCTATGCCAAGCCCAACGTAGAAGACCGGTTTCTCTTTCTTATTGTTGAGCCATTTTTTTAGCTCACCCCATCTCTCATCTTCGCTGTTGCATTTGCGACGAGGTGGCAATAAGCCCACGGGGACCAAGGGTTTCTCATAAAGCTTCTCGAGTAGCCTCAGCGGATCAGCCTCAAACTCACTACAGCTCCTTATTACCACGAACTTGGAACCCCGAATCGACTCGCCAATCCTTTGAAAATCCGACACTCCTGTGTCCATACAATCCTGGTGAGTGACCATCTCATGGAGCCTAAACCTGACCTTGGATGGGTAATCGATCCACTCGGGAACAACTGTCAAGTCCTCTGGCCTTCTGTCCAAGCCATCTAGCAAGACAGAAGGTGGTTCGACAAAAGCAAGAGTAGTAGCATTGTGTTTGGTGGTTTTGGGCCTCACTCACTCCAAAAGCTAGGTCAAATGGTAAGACATTCCCTCATATTTATAAATTGGCCACTAGCCCCTTCCACAATTGATGTGGGACAACCTCAACACTCTCTCCCTCACACATCAAGCCTTGGGTTGGAGCAGCGACAACCTGTATCTCTCCTGTGTGACTCTTGAGTTCATACTTGTTAGCAACCTGGGCTCTAATACCAGTGTTGGGTGGTTTTGAGTCTCTTTCACCCCAAAAGCTAGCTTAAAAGGTAAGACTTTCCCTCACACTTATAAATTGACCACTAGCCTTTTCCACAACAGATGTGGGACGACCTTAACACACTATATACACTTAAAAATGCAAAGCACACACCGAGTCGGCTTGCCACTCGGGGCAACCAATGCGATGCAAATTCTTGGGTTATCCAGTCCACACTGGAGCGTTGAAGAAACTCTATGACGGTTGGCTCGAACATATCGTAGGCCCTTTTAAGGTTCGAGACCTTGTTGTTCGGTAACTCGGAGGTCGACTGGGCCGAGTCCAAGAGGCCATGGACACGAGGCAAGGCAAGCTCAACGAGGGTTATCAAGGGAGGGAGGTTTGTGGGGAGTTTCTGGAGGTTTTTGGGGGTGGAGATGAAGGAGACGCAGTGACCCTTTTGAGCTAAGAAGGTGGCGACCTTTTTTTTCTTTTCTTTTTTTTCTTTTACGTCGGGCGAGGTGACCCTCGCCCACCCAGCGAGGGGAATGCAGCCCTCGCTTGAGTCCGGGAAGCTCCGCTGGCCATTGACAAGGTCCGGCGATGGCCAGCGAAGTGAAGAGGGAGAAAGAAAAAATAAAAAATAAAAAGGTAAATGACAAAAATGCCATTCAGTTAGTAAAGTCAAATTCTTCTTTGAGATTGATATAGCCACTTCAAGCCCTTATATGAAACAAAATCCACTCCAGGCTCTTATTTGAGAAAAGAATGTCTATTCATGCCGTTATTTGAAACAAGGTCCACTTGTAACTATTATTTAAGAAAATTTGGGCACTTTAAACTCTTATTTGAAATTTTCCTAAAAATTAATGGTCTAAGATGTTCTGTCACTTTTGCGGAGAGCAACAAAACTGTCCCTTCGCTTTTCCCTTTTGATTTATACGGGCAGTCTTGTATTTTTACGACAATATGTTTTGGAATTCTCAATATATAGCAACTTTCACCGTTTCCATTTATGATTTTGATTAAATAGTTATGTTGAGGATTTTTGTATCAACTCAATAAGTTAAGAAGTGTTATAGCCATTTAAAAAGCGGAAATAGCAATAGCCTTTCAATACGTAGCAAGAGCGAGCTTTTTCCAAATCGAATTTCAATTTGTTAGTCCACTCTAAAATCCAATTTTTAAACTAATTCACATTATTAAAAAAAAAAGGTCTATCTAGGTTGAGAGTTTGTCATTTCCAAGTGTATGGATTTTACGAATGATATGGTAGATAAAACTAACATTATATAGCGTGTCAATTGTATAAGAATTTGTGATTTTTTACTGGAACTTGGCGTGAATCTCATAAACTAACTTGATCTAATAAACTGACTCTATGCAACGTTTGCTAGCGTAAAAAATTATCATTGGGTAGTTCTCTTTCCTCACACTAATATTCATCTTCCTGCAACGCTTGCACCATTTCACCGTAAATCGTGTTAAGTGGAAATTTTGTTGGTTGTATGTCGTGAAAGGGATAATGACATAAATAGTTCATGAATTTGGCTTAATATGTAATCTAGTCCTTGAACTTTTGATTTGTTCAATGTGGTTCATGAACTTTAATCTAATGTGTAATGTGGTCCCTGAATTTTTAGTACATATTTAATTTAGTCTACAAATTATATGAAAATATTCACGGTTGTTTTTCTATTAATTCAATTTCATGGACAACATTGAACATTTTCATTTAAGTCAAACTAAATTGAACATAAACTAAAAGTTCATGGACCGCATTAAATAATTTAATAGTTCAAGAAAAATATTGCATATTAAGTTAAAGTTTATGAACCATATTATACACTAGGCCAAAATTAAAAAATTATTTGTATCATTTTCCTGCTATTAAATGATCCCAACAGCTATTGCCCGTCTTTACTCCTCAATTACAATGGTAGTACAAAATGTTTCCACGTTTGGCCCCATGCACGATGCATGATGCCAACGTTGAACAACCATTCATGAATTCTAGGCCGACAATATTGACTTGAGGATAGCAAACCTATACAAAATGCTTGCACTGCAACTATCTCCCTCATGGTCCAGGCGTTCGCCCTCTGACGCCTCTCCCTCTGGGTCCACCATGACCCGCCCGATCGTCTTGGTGACCGATTCACTGCGAACGACCCATCTCGATCGTTCCTCGGCACTTCCGACCAGATCCACCTCTCCTCCATTGGCCTCACCACTATCCCTCGGTCCGAGGTCCCACCGGATTACAGTAGCAGTGCCCATCCAAGACCGAGAGCCTCCACGACCAAGCTCCACTTGAAATGCGTCAAGAACCCACCAACTGACGGGTGGGCGAGGATGACCTAGGAGGGATGGCATCTGGACATGCGTGTCCCACGTTAAAAAAGAAAGAGAGGAGAGAGAGCGTGAGTGGAGAAGGGAAGGAGAGAAAGAAAGTGGGGGAGTGTGAGGAGGAGGGGCCCGAGGGGGACATAGGCTCTATCATAGAGAGAGAGAGAGAGAGAGAGAGAGAGGGGGGGGGGAGAGCTATTATGAAGATTTGTGCGGAGGATTTTAATAGTAACATTCATGTCCTGATCGTAGATATAAGCTTGTAGGGAGCTAGAGAAGATAGAGCTAAAATTACTTCACTACCCTTGATTGTCAAAGGTTTTTGCCTTTGCTGCCATTTCCGTGACTAAAAAGAGCGAGCACGTAAGAGCAATCGACGAAGCACGTAGGACATGGATGGAGACGGAGATGGAGGTGAAGGTGAAGGTGGAATTAATAAACAGTCAATTGACGGAGCCCCTCTTCGTGAGCTCATCATCGCTTTTATATTTTCGAATATTCCATCTTTATCTGAGCGAAGACCATTTTATATTGCATGAAAACTTAAATACATCTTTAAGAACAAGAATTAATAAATTGTGGATTAATATTTTTAGTGTAAATCTATTTTATGCTCTCTTTTTATTATTTATTTATTTATTTTTGAATTTGAATTAAATTAATTTGATTGAAATAATCATAAAAATAATAATTTATCATGTATATATTAAAATATATGTTTAATATACAACGTGTCGAAATTCTTAATTTTTTAGAAGTGACGTGTCGGCATGTCGTGTCGCATGTTGGTGTCGGTGCAACATAGCGTAGAACACCGGCTTCTCTCCCTTATCGTCGACCCGTTGCTCCATCTCTAGTCACCTCCATGCCTTTTGACCCCGGGGCGCCACAAGACCCATCGGAACCACGGGCTTCGCGTAAGACATAGGTAAATGTTTCGCACGACTTTTATCCATTTTTAATCTCATGAATTTAGCGGCTTGTGTCTAGCCTAGCTCAAGATAATCAGTTACACATATAAAAGAGTCCTTCAAATTGGAAACGTCGGATCTCGTATCCTTACTCATTTATACTCTGGCATCAAATCCGGATTGGACGGAGTTGGGTCAATTCATGGTGCCCACGGGCACTCCCCAAGAGTTGATCCGGCCCAAGAAGAAGTCCAAGCCCAAGCTCAAGCCCAAGCCCAAGCCCGAAAAGTTTACCAACGGAGCCGACGCACTCCACAGTACAGTAGTCACAGGCACTGAAAAGCCCCCGGCGTCGTCGTCTTCATCTTTACGACAGCTGCGCACGCACAGCGCCCGCGAGGGATGGGGAATCCGAAGCAGAAATGGACCCAAGAAGAAGAAGACGCACTGCGCGCCGGCGTCGCGAAGCACGGCACTGGCAAGTGGAAGGACATCCAGCGCGATCCCGAGTTCAACAAGTTCCTCTTCTCTCGCTCCAACATCGATCTCAAGGTCTCCGTCCCCTGTCCCTCTCTCGCGAATCCTTATGAACCCATTGAGCGTGAGCTCGAAGGACACTCGATGGATGGCAAGTTGTTGTCCTTACCGTGAGCTCCTGGTAATGGGAGCGAAATGGGAGCATGTGTGTTCAAGGAGGAGGACGCGACCCGCGCGTACGGCGGGACATCCGTACTTGCGAATGCGCCTAAGGTGTTCGTGAAAATGTTCAGAAGGCGCTCGATCGCGTCTTAAGGCGAGGAGGCGTTAGCATGTTTCTGTCGCATGGGTGTCAGAGAAGTTATAAACGATGCGATTATAACATCTCGATTGCGTAGATTATGCTGTTGTGAGGTGCATTAAATACTAGTTTTGAGCTTACCAAAATTGACTTTGATCAGAGACTGGCCAAAAAATAAATAGATGACTTGATGAGTTAAGGTGCTCGGGAGAGAGTTGGAAACCCAACCTTGGTCATGTGTTGCAGCCTGCGCGTAGGATGTCTTTTTTTTTCCCCCTTCCCCGAAGAAATGCTGTCCGGCTACTTAGAATATACACCTTCAAAGTTGTTGTTGCAGGTTTCATTTGATTGTTCATTACCAGTGTTGGACGTTGTTTGATGCAGCTCATGTTAAGTTCATTCTTATGGTGTTTACAACTGTACTTATGCGGTGCTGTGTAGCTTTGCCTTTAACTTAATTTAGTGTTGTAGAGATGCCTTAGATGCATGTGCATCTAGTTAGTGAAAGGGTGGGATATTGCAGTGCTCTATGAATCAGTATATGAGGTGTCTTCTCAAATAAACAAGCTTGAAGGGTTTTTCCTACATGTAATGTAGTGCCCTCAAGAACTTTTATTTCGAATCGTCTCCTTTATGCTGGTCTTGATTTTGGTTTTTCAAGAAGCGGCAGAAGTTAGGTCTTGAACTGTCAAATTGCTCCATGAACTCATGTCACAATATTTGCACAATTCAAACTATTGAAAATACCAGCTTGAAGAAAATTTACTCTATTTTACAATTCCAGACATTTTCACACTAATGGATGTGAAAGTTGTAGGCATTGGAAAGAAATTTGCTTGTCTAAAAGGAAAGCCTTAATTTTTTAAGATAATGAAAGTTTGTTTCTTCTGACTCCTTTACTTCCGCAGTCTTCCCTGAAACTTTCTTTACCTGAGAGTATTAAAAAGATCTTTGTTCTTCTTTAAGGTGTTCAACACTTACTAAAATTCGACACGCCATACTGAAAACTTTTCTACTGCTCAGGATAAATGGCGGAATATGATTGGTGGTGCCAGTGGCCAAGGTCAAAGGGATAAATCACGGGCAAAAGCCAAAGCAAGCTCAGATGCTCCTTCTACCTTGCCCAATTTGCCAAATGCTCCTAATGTTCCCGCTTCAGATGAAGCAACTGCAGAACCAGCTACTGACAGTGTTCCAAAAATCGCGGATGATGGAAAGAGTGCGCCCAGGTATAGGGTACATTATCTTCTTATATTTATTTTCTTGGAAAATCACGCAGGTGTCTTGGCTAAACCAGTATCTTCATTCGGTGTGCATAAAGTACAATGGGCAAGAGTGTCTGATACTGTCATAAATATTGTTTTTCAAATTTGAGTTAATAGATTTATGTTCACATTGGAAAAAAATATTTTGGCAGAGGAGGCATGTTGCCATTTGAATTAGACGTACCTTTAGCTCTTAAAGTGTTCTCTCTAAAGATGGGTCAGTACCACTTTGTACAATTTTGAGTGAGGAGATGTGGAAGGAGGAGGAGGTTATTATCAGCTGTCACTAAAGGTAAATCATAGACACAGGGTGATCATTCCTTTATCCTGTTTGGATGGTCGCATGCCAGCGTCAGAAGTAGGATAGACGAAAGATTAAGGTGGACTAGATTTGGAGATTGAGGTGTTTTATAATGTCGTTAGTATTACATCTGCACCCTCCACTCAGTAGTGCGGAGTGTCTGTTTTAGCACAGATCATTGTAACACTGTCCAAATAAATTTGTCCACTAGTCTCCATCTTCTTCACGATATATGCAGTTATAAATGGTAAATTTCCGCCTACTTCTTTGACTGACTTGTCAGTTATTAGGTACAATGCAATGATATTTGAAGCACTTTCAGCATTGAAAGAGGCCAATGGATCAGACACCAGTGCAATTTTCAACTATATTGAGGTCTGACAGCAGCTCTCTGTATTATAACGGAAGTGTGTTAATATTCCATTTTCCTCTGAAGAGTAAGAATTTTTTAGATACGCATGAGTGTCGAATACGCCAAGAATGACTATAAAAATTATCTCCGTTGTTCATCTTATTCTTTGCAAGTCAGAAGCCAAGTGAGAAAGATGACACTAAGACTTCAAAAATCTCCCCTCTGTTCATATTTTTCTTGGCGTATTACTTTGTTGGCACATGATTTTGGAGAAGTAGACTGCTATTGCTCTCCAGGGTGACCTTTTTACAAATTCAAGCTGCAAATATTTTCCAAAAGAAAGAGGGATATGTTCTGTCATTCTTGTATTAGTCATCAATAGAAAATTGTCAAGAGGTGGCTGTTGTTTCAGGAGTTGTGCATCACCTTTTTTATTCTCAACTTGATATTCAGCGTTCCTTGATTAGACCTTTTTTATTTCTTGTTATGAAACTTGAGTTTTAAGCAGGTATATGTTTTCTTAATTATGCTTCCAGCAAAGACATGAGGTCCCACAAAATTTTAGGAGGCTGTTGAGTTCAAGATTAAGAAGGCTGGTTGCACAAGACAAACTTGAGAAGGTCATATTTTTTTATGCAATTGTTTGCGCATAGTATGTGATTTTATCAGGCTTTGATCTCGTATATTACAAAGTCATGGTTCCAAAGTTCCACTGTTGATAGTATTATCTCTCTAATCTAGCTGCTCGTGCCGTCTTTGATTGGCTTGCTTTGTGTTTTCATTTCTCCCTAATCGAAGAGAAGCTGCAATATCTCAGTTTAAGTCACAGCAGGCTTGGCTTCACCCTTCCTATCATCACTGAAAAATTTAAAGAGTAATTATTAGAAGACTTCTAATGATTTGAAAATATAAAAACTATAACTAAGCTCCTACGTTCTTTAGTCTAGGAAGAGCTTTCTTCCGATGAGCAATTCCAATGCCATGAATTTTCTGAAAAGTTGACTGATGAAGTTCTTTCCCTCGCATGGGGCTTAGGAAAATAGCCTTCGTTGATGCAGTGATGGTGGGGAAAATGCTATATAATGTTCAGTGTGGACTGTGGAGCTGCCACTCTCTTGGTTCTTATTCTTGTAATGTTGCTTATGGTGTCAAAAACGGAGATGTGTTCAGATTGAGAAGTTGACAAATATTAAAGTTGGTAACACCACTACGAAATGACCATGCAGGTTCAGAATTTCTTCAAGATAAAAGAGATCACCTCTTTTGGGACAAAAACACCAGCCCCTAAGGAGCAAGATGTCCGACCTAGGCAGCTGCAGCCTGTTGTCAATACAAATTTCGGTGAAACAGTAGATGAGGCAGCTGTAGCTGCTGCATACAAGATTGCGGAAGCAGAGAACAAATCCTTTGTGGCAGCTGAAGCAGTTAAGGAAGCAGAGAGGGTCTCAAAGATGGCTGAAGATGCAGATGCAATGCTTCAGTTGGCTCTAGGGATATTAGAAAAATGTAATGCCAAAGGTCCGGATGTTGATTTCTTTTTTTTCCCTTTCCTTCTTGTGGCTTGTTTCCGTTCTCTGTTTAACTCTTTTGCTTACATTTCAGGTTCTAGGGACGAAATGGTGCTCGTCGCATAAGATGATACATAACTCATCAAATAAACCGATGACTCAACCTTGTATGTGTAAATATATAGCTTGCTCTCATTTTTGACTTTGTTACGAAGAATGAAACCAATGCTGTACGCATATACTCTCTTAATAATAACATTGTCGTTGTCACTAGGTGCGTTGTGCCTCTTACTATTTGGTCTGTCAAATCTTTTTAGATGGCCGGACCTTCTTGGATGGTTGTAGAACCATTTTTCTGCTTGCTGTTACTCAGAGTTCTATCCTCTACTACACTACGAGAAGAGGAGACACTACAGTTTTTCTCATGTACGAGTAGAAGTTCTTTTGACAAATTTTCTACCCGGAGAGGTGATATCTGATCAGGTTCTGGAAACACATTGATCGCAATGTGAAGATAACAGAGAACTTACAAAGGTCATCACCACCATGATATTGTAATATGTGCCTTTCTACTAGTTAGGTTGCCATTTCCGTCGCTTGTAATAATTTAACCAGAGTGACGATACAACTTATGATAACCCCTCTTGTGAAAACTTGGGTCATCCATTCGGCCCTATCGCCTATACTGAGCATTTGTTCCAAGATGGCCAATCGTGTGATGCAGTGACCGCGACCGTGACTTGATTGGCAATCTTACCTATAGCAGTCAGTAGTATCCATCAAAACGATTTGATAAAACCATATTCTTTTGTAGATGAATTTCTCAAACATACCCTAATTGCAGAGACACTCTCGACATTCTTAACCTGCTCGGACAACTATCACCTCAAAGTTCACATGCATTTCAATCTACTACATCGAGTGTATCCAAATAGGTTGACAACAAACACACGAGGCGTCCAACTTTGTCCTTGGACATTTCTGGGAAAGAAATATGTGTGCATTTTTTTTTTGTCAAACTATAAGAAGCATCTCTCTAATTCATCTCTCTTCTGTAAAAGAAACCATCTATCAAATAATGTTCAAGTAGGACGATGCGATGCCAGCCATAACGTGCCACAGCACCCACACTCTCTTAACCGAATACGCAGACTTTTCTCGTCACCCTGTTCCTTGTCACAACCAAATATCACAAAAAGCGTTGTGGGAAATCTGCCTGAGTCAAAGAAACTAGCAGTCAAATGCTGCGACGCATCATGAGCTAAATCCATCAGGCACAACAACTCAGAACATGAAAAGTAACTGCTGAGAAGTGAAGCAAAGAATGAGTAAATAGAATGTTCAAGAGGAAGAAAAACAAGCCAAATGAAATTAAAATCAAGTCTCCAAAGTTAATTCCTTCAACAAAATCAAGAACACCAATAGAAAGCACTGTGGAGTCTTCTAGTTGCACTGCAAAAACACATTTCTCAGGTATAAAGGAACAAAACCACCAACCAATCTAATGAGCGGTTCCCAGCAGCAAAAGCAGTGCCGATCTTTTCCTTTTCCACAGAGTCTTCGATCTACCATTTATAAGAGAACAAGGCCAAGCTCTGAGGACTTCAACGCATCTCTTAATCGGTAATTATAAAGATAATAGTGGAGTTGCCCATCACCAGGACCAAATTTCAACTCCTTCAGAAAAGATTCGTTATGCATGACATCCAAAGCATTAAAAACATCATAATCTTTCTGTTTTGCGACAATAAGCACGTCATTCATCAACTGTAGTAAAGGAGTCTTGGTTGAGACATTATAGTAAGAATAAGCAGCTTTCAAGGTTGAGTAATTCTGATTCCCGAGTATAGATGAAGGAAGAGTGTAGAAGCTGCAGAAGTCAGTAATATCATGACTGTCAGGACTTTCCACGACGAAACTGTCAACCACATTTTCAGTTGGAAGCAGCCAGTGCTCCACATCGTTCTCATCAAAATCAGGGGCAACCGCAAATTGGGCCAAGTAGTCCCTGAGCAAACGGGTAACAGCAGGGACATCGCGAAGCTCCATTTTTCTGAAACCAGGGGAGGCTGTTGAATCTGGCAACTTATAAAGCTTTATAGTTCGACTCATAGTCATCCTAGCACCAAGCCTCGAAAATCCGACATCAATGAGTTTCTTAGGATTCAAGGACCTATGCCAGTACTGGCAAGTAGTGATTGGGGTTGGAAGAACCACACCAGCTGTATAAGCTGCCTGCCAAATATTCTCCATGTGGACTCTTCTTGTAACCTCCTTAATTAGGACAGGTGCTAGTCTCTTCGATCTGAGCTTCTTATGAACACACAAAAAGTTAACCTCCGCCATCTTAACTACTTCATTTCGCACCCTAATTCTGGCAGGCACACCAGTGATGAAGGCGACAAGCTTCTTGGAAGCTTTAGCACGAACACCAATGTGCCAGCTCGTATAATAACCTGGAGGATGCAAAGCCCACCTGAGGAACTCCTTCGAATAGTTAAACCGAAACATGTTCTCGTCGTCTTCTACATAGTTGTTCTTCAAAAGGTTGTAGACCTCAGTGCATGTCTCCTCGGAGCCCATGTCGCAGGTGGTCCACTCATACTGGCTCGGAAGATTATATGGCTCCTGCTTGACCTCAGATATTGGGGTCGGGGCCTCGATCGGGCCCTCAGACAAGCTCGAGTTCCCGAGATCCTTGTACTGCCCCACTGGTTGGGTTTCCCAAAATTTGTGCTTCTTGCCGACAGAGACCGAGTCATTGAACTCTCTAATGATGCTATCGAGCGACTTCTCGATATTGTCAGGCAAAACCTGGTTAGGATCTCGATCCGGGTTCCCTTTAGGAGACTCAGGAGGCAACTTGCTATCTCCCATTTCAGAAGATAATTTCACCGCTGTCCACTCAACAATCAAGACAATGCAAATCCCATCAAATATTTGGAAATTACGACGTAAATTAGAAAGGGGTTTTCGGCAAAATCAAAACCCGGAGAAAACAACCTCATTAGATTAGAAGCTACAGAAAACGTCGACGAATACTATCAAATACCCACGAATCGTGACGCCGACAGGTACGCAAGCTTTCGCGGCAATTTAAACAAGAAGGCTATTGCTTTACAACACCATAACAACAGTTAAATTCGCGCGGAAGTCATTCACAGAGAGCTGAACAGCCACAAATCAACACGCGATCGTGATAGATTACTAGGAGCAGCAGCTTCGCATAGGCAACGAATCATACATGAGGGCATTACACTCAATCGGCAGAGCTACAAAGAATCTTTCTCGGGAACAGACTACTCACAGTTTCAGTCCGCGAGATTCGCGACGCGGGACGAATCGGTCGTCGTCCCTCGAACCGATGGAGATTCAGATGATGCCAGGAGCGGAGGAGCAGATCTGGAAGAAGGCGATCGAGGGTGCGTCGATCGGACTAGAAAGGTGAAATCTCTCTCTCTCTCTCGACGAAGGCGGCTTTGGAGTTGCCAAAGGCAGGCCATTTGGGTTTTTGGAGGAATGCGAATATCAACGAGGCATCTCATTTTCTTTTTTCTTTTTTCCTTTTTTTTTAACCGGTTATGAATGTCGAAAACCATTATTTGATTCCTAAATTCAACATTGCGTCGTGGCCACCGAGCTTATTCGACACGAATGGTTTGATTTAACGTGTAACGTCGTCTCTAAACTTTTAATTTATTTGATGTGATTTTTAAACTATCAGCAAATATTCGATCTATTCTTTAAATTATATGAAAACGTTTAATGCCAATTCGTTAAGTTTGACGATAGACAGTAAAAGAAGAAGAAGCTACACTCGGATTATTTACATGAGATATTCATCACAAATCATGATATAATAATGTAATTAAATAACGATGGACATGTTAGCGCCCTAATTTTATTTTTCTTTTCTTAAGTAGATAAATGAAAAGATGGACATGTTAACTTATTATTTTTAAACATCCAATTCAACATATAATAATCCGCACTGTCGAATAATGTATGATTTGTCATTTGCGCAAAATGAAGGACTACAGTGAACATATGCTAGTAGCTTGAGGACCACATCAAACATATTAAAAGTTTAGAGATGACTTTGCATATTGGGCCAAAGTTTAGAGACCGTTTTTATCATTTTCCCTTTTTCTTTATGGTACAATGACTTGAACTACTTAATAGAAATGCGATACATTAATATTGGCTTGAATTTGAACATGATTGCAAATTGCGTCGTGCCGAATCGCTAAATATGTATTAGTTCTCACGTTATGACCTCACTCGAGATATAAAGACAGTAACGATTTTATCAGCAAGCAATTTGAATTCGCATATATTTGATCCACCATATCGAGTTATATTTTGTGTATTTTATGGATTTTTTTTTATTTCTACATCCAATATAAAATAAAATATCCACATGAACGTGACGATACGATTGATTTTGCCCCCTACATTATTTACAAGATAAAACTCCTACATTAAAGTTTAGGATGCTTTCGTTTCTTGCAACTTGGATTTTAAAAGACGATTGCTTTTATTGCTTACGAAAATGAATCAACGAAGAATATTTATATTATTTAACAAAAATATTGAAGCATAATTATTGGTGAGAATGAAAATAATTTTCACACAATGCCAATGATCCTCTTTAATAAAATGTTTTTCAAATCATCAATTCTCTATGAAATAATCACGCTTTCAATATTTTCCTTTTCGCGCTAAAATTGTCACTTTGATTAGAACTTGATACATAATTTATATGTGCTAGTGATTTGAGAACGACTCAAATCCTCGAAACCAAGAAGGACATTGTAGTGCCTTTTCCAGTTTTTTTATTTCTATTATTTCAGAATTTTCAACTCCAAAAATGCGATCCCCCTCGAAAGTATTGTCAAAGGTGGGCCCGATAAACAGAAACACCTCACCCGAACTTGAAACCGCAGGTCCAAATGGTTGGGTTGGACCTTGTTGGAGCCCAAGATTTAGCCTCAAAGTCCATGTCCAAAACTGCCCAGATATTAAAAAAAATTCATCGGAATAAACGAAAACCCACCTAGCATGGCGAACCCGCCACCCGCCACAAGGTTCGAGAATGCAACCGAATCGCCCCGAACCTTGTTTTGCGGGTAGGCTAGGTGAGCCAGTCTAACCGCTAAACTCATGATTAGCTCTAACCCCAATGTTGCATCAAGGGGTATTAACATCCCTAAAAACCCATCACCAAAATAAGTTTTGTCGACCAATGAATATTTCATTTCTATAATCTTCTTGGGCTTATGCAAATGAACCTAAGATCTATTGAGCTCTTATTTAGACAAAGTTCAGCTACCATGATCACCACAAAAATAGCGTACGAAAAGATTGGATAAACTGAACAAATTATGTACAACCGCTTGATTATCACGCAATGGCACCCGAACATGAAAGACTTTGGATATCATTAGAGATGCATGACTAGTGACATAAATTCAAGGGAAAATTCCAAATAAGGGTTCAAACTATCCTCATTTTCTCAATTAAGGATATGAAGTGCTATAATTTCTCAAATAAGGGCCTGATCTCAATGGCATTTTTATCTTTTTATTTTTTTCGATTTTGTCCTTTTTCTGTATTCTAAAAAAATAAGTAAAATTAGAAAAAAAAAGAGATGAAGATGCAAGCCCTCGCCTGAAGATGCCGCTACCACCCCACCATAGTTGGAAAGGGCCGGTGATGGTGGGGAATCGGTCAACAGGGGTCGCTGCGCCTCGACCAGGGGCCGGCGATCCTCCACCCACCGCTCGGCGACCCTTGCTTACTAATTCCCCACCGTTGCCAGCCCTTTGCAACGATGATGGGGCGGTGGCGCCTGCATCTTCATCTTTTTTTCTAATTTTATTTTTTTAGAAAAAAGAAAATGGAAATAAAGAAAAATGAAATAAAATCAAAAAATATAAATGACAAAAATGCTCTTGGTCAAGCTTTTTTGTGAAATAATGAAGACACTTTAGATTCTTATTGAAATAAAGTTCACGAGGCTACTTCAAATCTTTATTTGAAATTTTCTCTACATTCAATACATCCGTAATAAATAAATTCGTCGGGCTCCTCGCTAATCGATTTTTCACATGGCACGCAAACTGAGAGGTACGGTAATTCGAAGGTAGAAATGAATTGGCCTCGCATGCATCCGGGTGAACCGAGAACCTCGACGGGGAAAAAGTCCGTCAAAAGCAAGTGCTTAGAACTATCCATCATCCTCTTCAATTACACACACGAGCAGAAACACTGGCTTCAAAAGCCCAAACCCCACTTGAAAACTCCTCACAGAGAGGGACACACACACGCGCCGCATCCCATTCTCGTTGGCCAATCTGCCTCAGCACGAGTCGGTACCAAAATGACGACAGACGATGGCTAGTTTCTCTCCTTCCTTCCACAGTCCTCTTGGAACTTGAAGGGCCCTGTTGACAGCTCGAGACTAGAGTTTTGACGTGACGCTAGCGAAGCAGTGGGCATTTATGGGTCAAAGAAAGAAGAGCCGCACTTGCACTTCCAACCCTCGGGCTCGTAGTTGGCGTACTGGACCCTCGCTCGGTCGGTAGTCGCGGGGATCTGGATGGCCTCACATGGCTCGCAGCCTCTGCACTTGTGCTCGCAGTTGGGTGGCCTCGACCCGAGCCTGCTCATTCCCCTGCACTTCTCGTCGTCCCCGATCTCTCCCACCTCCTTCGCACTCGCTCCCTTCAAGATCACAATCGCAAGAGGGAGACAAAGGCACAAGCAAACAAAGATTCACAAACCATGTTGAGAAGAACCAAACCCAATTTAAGATGCGATTGGCCCGAGAAAAATACCTGCTTGATGTTCAACGTGGCCCGGGAAAGATGCGGTCTTGCGTCTGTTTGATCAAGAACGGACATCAAGAAGCGGTAAAGAAGATGGTGTTGGGTGATTTGATAACTTAAAGCAACCGTAAATGGAGGCAAGAGGGAGAACAGACATCAAGGGCATCGTTCTTGGGAAAGTGCGTGATAATCTGATAGACAATTGAAATGAACCAACACTAGAATACACTGTCACTGACCTTGCTTGTGAGCGGCGACGAATAACGAGAAGGCCATGCTTGTCATGGACACCATACCCACCGTCTGCAGAATGGCCACGAGCAAACAGTACCGAATCATTATTGGCTTCATCATTCTATTCGTCCCCCCTTCAGATTTTTTCCCGAATGATGACGACGATGAGGCCAAGTGGGGATGACCTTCAAGAGCGAGCGTGACAGAGAGATGAATTGGGTTGGATGTGAGTGATTGGCAGGGACAAAGAGGCCATGCAATGACGAAAGCTTTCTTTAAAATGAATGGATGGTGATGGTGAGGAAGGACACAGTGCAGCAGCGCCCCCAAACAGAGCTTGATTTCTCTTTTTCTCTTCTCTCCTTTATTCAGGGTCCAGTCTCTGGGCCTCTGTCCCCTCTCTCTCTCTCTCTCTCTCTGTGGAGGCTGGAGAGATATTGCTTCTTGCACAAGTGATTCTACCTTTTCTCTTGTCAATCTGAGATGGGATTTCCCCTTTTCTTCTTCCCTTGGTAACTGGTTCCCGTCCTCTCCGTCTTCCAGGTTACAGATCCATACGGAAATGACAGAAAATACCAAGGTGTCTCTGTGCAAGGGATCTCATCTCGCTGCACAACATCCCTTCCTAACACGCGACAGAATCGAGACAACGCCCAGCTGTATGTCCATACAAAAATCAACTCCAAATTGTTTCTCCTCTGCCCCAAAAAAGAAAATAGAACGCGAATAAAAAGAGGAGGGGGGTGTGGAAATCCGGCGCTCTTGGATCTGGGACTTCTTCATGCTGGAGAAAACAACTGAACGCTCGACCGCATTTAATGAAACCTGTCAAGAGGGCAGTGGGATTTTACTAGGCGGGTGGCCTAGTCCCTTCGCATCTTGTACTCTTGCAAAGAGATGGGCAATTATATGAGATTTCCTATTTTTCTTTTTAATAATCGTGAAGAGTAATTGTTTCGACGTGGATTTTGTTTAAAGATGACAAGGCTTCTGTTATATTAATCAAAGGCCAATGGCCACAAAAAAAAAAATCTCAAAATACGGTTAATATGACACATTTATCATAAACTTCTTTTCTACAATAACAAAAATTTTAAATTTATACTTGTGCGACACATCTATCATTCGTCAAAGTTCTATCAATAAGAATTATTAAAAATCTGCCTACGTAGATATAAGAAAGCAAACATTATTGACATGGCGCCCACATGACTTAAGCGAAATAAAAACGATGATATGTTTTGTTGAAAATTCATTTAACAAAACATTGACGGAAGGTAAATATTTCATGTAGGTACAAGTTTAAAGTTTTTCATGTCACAATAATAAATTTAAGCCAAATATGTCACGGTGAGCATAATTTGGAAATTTTAATGTCGCATAAAGAAGTTTGGGGTAAATGTATCGTAGTAGGCATAGCCTGAGATTTTTTTAGGATTTTCAACTATAATTAAAAGAAATTTTTACAATTTTTAATGAAAGCATGGTCCTTATGATAAGAAAAGACATGTGACGAAGGATGAACTAGTTCTCGGAGTCCATTGTCCTTTCACTCCAATTTAAATGATCGAGCCCATTTCAAAGTTGCATAAATACTCATTAAGGTTCGGGACAGTACCCAACTCGGCGCCATGTGGGAGTGTGCACGGTCCGATTCCTGTATGGAATCAGTGGTCTGGACTGGTTCGGTCTGGTTCAATGGAACCAGTAAACAAGCTGAATATTTTCTAGTAGAATTGAAAAAAGTCAAAGAAAAGTTATGCACCCACACCACTATTTAGAAAACGAGTATCAATTTGTGAAAAATATTAGTCTCTCGCAATTTTGTCAAAAGTCACAACTCGAACGTAAATATTTGTATATGAAAATGCATGTAAATATAAAATCCATTTCATTTCTCTTCAACAACAAGCTACAGGAAACGTGAAAGGGCAACGAGGAGTCCTATGGTAAGCGAGCAAATAGAAGGCTCGGTGAAAATGCCTTCCACCTTCTTCAAGCTGGATTCAAATCGCCAAACATGCCCCTAAAAAATTTAGATTAACAAATTATATATATTGGTCCAGTTCAATCTTCTTTGGAATTGGAGACCGGACCGCCCTACCACTGGTTCCACTTTTAGGAACAAGAAACTGGACTGATACCCTTTAGGACCGTACCAAAACGGTCGGTTCGGGCAATTCACGGTGCTCATTCCTAACGCCATGCATATTGTGATACATACCCGTGTCGAGTTAATTACATCTTGGGGCGAGGCGAGCTCAACATCGCTCTCGAGTCTAAGTAATCAATGGGTGGCGAGTTAACCGGGGTCTTTCGACAACTCCGTTTGCTCTACGAAATCGCCAAAGCAGGATTCTCCTTTACATTCCCTTTGGTCACCAAGGGCATATGCATTCAAGATGGTAATTTTCATCACGAGGGTTGAAGCCGCGTGGGCGTTCGGCAACAGTGAATTTGCTGTGTTTGATGGGCATGTTCGAATCAGTGAGTTAATTGAGATGACTGACTCGGCATCATTAAAACTCACCACTGTTTTTTTTCCTGGTTCGTGGCTTGGTCAATGGTCATTGACACGTTGGGCTGGTCTCCTTGGGTGGGAAACTAAGGACACAATTTGATTATAGGCAGTGAAGAGGTCTTTGACCACATTGATTACACCTCTTCGTACTAAATATCTCCCTCGTCTTTGTCGAGACTTGCAAAGGGAAGATGGTAAACCTTTTTTTTGTTAGTATCACCAAAAACTTCAAATTGAATTATTCACCTAATATTCCCTTCAAATTAATTTTTACGTCATAAAAACTTTCAAATCAATACATTTGTGTCATATTTATTCAAAACTAATATACTCATACTACATTTACCTTAAACTAATTTTTGTATTATGAAAAAATTCAAAGACATCCATACTACATTTACCTTAGAGAAATCATAAATTTACCACAATTTAGAGTAAATATAGCACAGATATACTAATTTTGGGTAAATGTGGAATTTTTATGACATGGGTATATGTGGCATTTTTGTAGACAAAAATTAGTTTTTAGTAGATATGGCATATGCATATGGTGGTTATAGCCCAACCTTTTTTGTCACATTGCAGAGCATAGTCTACTTGGACTATTCTATATGTATCTTCTATATTTATTGATGATTATTTGAAGTCTAAGTAAATCACTTCGAACTCAAACAAGTAACTGTTCCTCGTGAATTATATAACATTTCTCTATCATTCCGACCTTTGTGGTACAACCGTGATGCTTGTTGTGAATGAAGAAAATTGTTGAACGGGTAAAATGTTTAACACGCCATTTAATGTAACCATTCTATTGTTATTTATGCTCAAAACACTTTAATTAAGTCATAAATAAGTCGAGACAACATAAACATATAAGAAAGTGGTTTTTGATGTAAGAGTTTTCTTAACGTGGGCTACATTAATTGAGATTTATAATTACCGTTATTACGTGATTGGTATAATAAAGTGAGATATAAGATTTCTTAATTAGTCTAATATGAGAGGACCTTACTGAAAACTCTATAAATAGTGCTTAAGTCTCTCCTCTAACCCTAACATTAGACGACTATTCAAAAGAGAAAATCTCCGGGGAGGGGCTATTTCATTGAGCCAGGGTTACAGAGGGCAATAGAGGAGAATGACTTAAACTTTGGATCGTCGCTATTCCGCATCAAGAACGATGAAATCCAAATCAAGTGCACAAATTCTTTTCCTATCTTATATGCGTTTTAGTTTCTGGCTATGGGATCCTGGGGTGCCATTCGTCGACGGCCAACATTTGAGGCCAAAAGGATGTCCTAATTATCTATTTGTAACACTCTTGAAAACGAAAAAAGAAGAAGTTCGGCTTGGGTTTACAACCAGCCTGACCCGGACCGGTTTAGCTACCTCAAGCCACAAAATGCCTTGAGATGCAGCCTGCTCAACCCGTGCTCACCCCTAATAAGCACCAAAGACAGTACCCTAGGAGTCGCGATACGATTCTTCGAACTCAGATGAAATCATTGCTACATGCCAGAACATCATCGTAGTCCCCATATCTTGCTGATTGTTCTTGGGGGTGAGGATTATGGACTATTGTTCTGCAGAACCTTGCACTTTGATAATTCAGAGAAAAAAACTCGGGGCAAACTCAAGAGGAACAACGTACGCGGGCGACGTCGTCATCATTTGATCATCAATTAGCTCTGTTGGGGATGGGCCAAAAGCTAAAACCGAAAAGCTGATAGGCGCACAGCTAAAAGCGACGAGTTCAACATGGCACAGGAGCCGAAGTCTTCTTGAAGCCCGAGGCAATTCTTCCTTTTTTAATACTTGAAGCCCGAGAAATACTTCATCGAAACTATGTAATTTCACCCAATCTAGAAACAAAGATTTTCTCAGGAAAAATAAAATTTAGTGAAAATAGATCAGGTCGTTCTGCTTACCGTCGCGTCAAGCTTCGATTTTTTCAAACTTCATCAAAACTATATAATTTTCTGTCGTGTTCAAGTTTGAATTTTGGCGTTGATGGAAAATTCCAAATAATTGTTATTATTTTCTCAAATAAAATTTTAAAGTGAAAATTATTTTAAATAAAGATTTGAAATCGATCTTATTTTAAAAAATGGCTTAATCTCACTAGCTATTTAATGATGTTTTCGTCATTTTTCCTCTTTTTTCCCATTTCTATTTTTCTCCCTCGCCTAGCCGACAAGGCCGCCATCAACACCCACAAGTGAGGGTTGCCATTGCCTGATCTGGCGAGGGTCACCCTCTCCAGCCACGGGCGAGCCAACAGCCTCTGGCCCTCGCTAGTTGGCGATGGGAGAAAAAATGACAAAAAAGAAAAGATTAAAGGAAAAAAAAGAAGAGAAAATGACGAAAATGCCCTTGATCAAATGGTGAAGTTGGGCTTTTTTTTTAGACTGATATAACCATTCAAAGCCTCTATTTAAAAAAAATCTATTTAAAACCTTTATTTAAATAAATGGAAGCACTTCAAATTTTATTTGGAATTTTTCCTCGTTTTGTTCTCAAGGCCTTCTCTGCCGAAGAGATCAGAGCTATCAGAAGTGGCGATCAAGGAATGCCTTCTGGTCCTGAAAACAAGCCAACAAAACGATTTGATTTCGCTAATGGGGAGCGCGCATACGTACAAACCGAGGAAACTGTCCTGTCCCCGAGGTGGGTTTCTCGCATCTGGCACCTGTCGTCGTTCGGACCCGAGAGACAAAGGAGGAGTTGTCTTCAAAAACTCGGTACGTCGACTGGGACTGATGTGATGCTTCACTGCGTGGTATTGAGTTCCAAGGTTCTGCGGCCTCCAGGCTCTGTCAAAGACCCTCCAGAAATTTACATTTTCTTAGTTACTGGGTACCTTTTCTCTTCTGCATAATTGTAATATCCAAATATATTATGGGACTTCAAATTTGCTTCTCTCCATTTTCGGGTGACTATACTCAGAAATGTTTCTTTGGCTACGATGGTTGATATCAGATTCTTGCATCTTAAAGATACAGCATCAATATGATTATGCATTCACATAACGTCTTGAACAATTTTCGTGATGCATCGGAGCTTGCGAGCGAATAACTAAGATGGCGATCCTGTCGTGGTTCGCCTTCTCTTAAGTTGTTGCTCCATAGTCATTTGATCTTATCATTAAATAGTCAGCCTGGGAAATAGATGGTATGCTCGTTTCGTGTCTGAAAAAAAACCAGCCAATGAACTTGCAAACAGATTTCGAGCTTCTTTATCAACTTGACTTTTACAGCCCTAATCTTGAAGATTAGAAAAGAAAGAGCGGCATCAACTAGGTATACCAAAAAGAATTTTAAAAGAAGAACCGCAATCGGGTAATGACAACAACTTGAATGAATAAAGCAATTGGCTAAATACATGAAAAAAATGGGGTTAGTCCCTGAATACCCTTCTCTTACTATAGGCTCTGGAAATTAGAATCTTGAGCTGAGAGCAACAGAACTACAAGTGCCTCAGCCATCAAAAATTGCCACGACAATCGAAGCCCGTCCCCTTGTTGAACGAACTCAGTTAGCCGAAGCAATGACGGTCCTTGGGCTCGGGAGGCCCATGCCAGAAAGCCGTGGGGACAATCTGACCTTTGGGCTGGGCCGCGGTGAAGGTATTGGACCGTAACCCCCGAAGGCCCCCGGGACAACTCTTGGCGAGAGGTTGACCTGCTCCAGTGCCCGCGTTTGGAGCGCCGTGGGGTAGTCCCTCACGCAGCCGATGCGGGGCCCGGTCCCTGTCGACCACTTGCACGATAAGCGCTTGGCGAGGTCGAACACTGGCGGCTCCGCCTTGGCACGGGCATTCGTGACATTTTCGTGCAGAAGTCCAGGTTTGACGGTAGGCTCCTCTGGCTCGGCAGCCAAGTCAACGGCTCCCGGGGCATCCGATCGGGCGGTTTCTGCGGGGCCCTTGCCTGTTCCATGTTTTGAATCCTCACTGGAGTTTGTGTATAAAATATTGTCATCATCCACCGCGCACCTCTGAGAAAAAGAATACACATATTATGTCAGTGATCAGCTGATATAGCAAAGTTGGTCAATGAGAACAATTTCGCGGACAATCATTTGTTCATTTTTTAACAATACAAAAACTTTCCCATCAATTTTATACGTACGTAGCCAATTATAAGAACAGCTAGGTGGTCATCTTCTCTACCTAACCTTAGCAACTTGTTCACTACAATACTTATATTTACAATTTTATACCTTGACATTGCTGAGGTCTACATGATGCTCCTCCAAGAAGCTGATGAATTCCCTGAAGTTCTCTTCTGTTGGGTGGTAGTGCCCACTGTATGGCCAAATAGCCTAAAGACATACACAGAATACACATCAAGTGAGAAACAAAGCCGGCTGTCTACTAGAGAATATCGATTAAGAGCAGAAAAGATGCAGACAGATAATTTGTTTTGAAATGCAAGGAAATGTGCCGTACCTCTAGAATCCCATTATGGGTGACCAATCTTCCGGCTGCGGTGATGGCGGCACCAGCAAGAAAACTGGAGTGCTGAAACATGCCTTTCTTCTTTTGACCCACATACAAGGCCCTCGACGTGCTGAGTACAAATATTGACTTTGAACCTTCTACGGAGTCCACAAGCTCACCGCTTTGCTTGAACATGAGTTTCCCATTTTCGACTATCACCTCGTAGGCTTCCCTTTCGTTCTGCAGCAAAAAGAAAGAGGAGTTAACGACAGTTCAAAGTAGATGTATCACGAGACATTTGATTTCGCACTGCGAAATATAACAAGACACTTTCTCTCACATGTCCGCTGAACATTTCGCTACGATTAAGGAAGTCCCAGATTAACTTTACCTTTCAGTTTGTCCGAAGTGTGTTCCGACAGGATATTGATAAAATAATTTGCTAAGACATTCACTCTAAGTCGAAAAAGAAGGATACTTACAGGTCCGAGATACTTGATGCATTGCTTATGCAGAACAGTTCTTGGGCACTTTTCAAGATTTATATCTTTGCCTTGTCCAACATCCAACCTGCATTTTACATGGTCCTCATTATTAAAGTCTTTTGACATCTGATGAACATTTGCTAGCTCTACAATATTATGATAGGCTAAAACACGAGCGTAACAAACACAACAAAAGATTTCCACGGGTGAACTACTAACCAGTAGAAGAAAGGCTGTGTGCTCTCGCTATTGAACCACACGTCATAGTAGAGATGCAAATTGTGGCCGTAACGATGCCGTGGGTCAATCTGATCAGACAAGATACTATCAGCAGTATTCTATGTACTGAAATCTCCTTTTCTTGGAAAGAAAAGTGACCGTGCCATTGCATGCCTAAGGAGGATAAGGGACTTACAGCTTCAAGCCAGTGCTGTAATGCTAGCTTTTGAGCTTTCTCGTCTTTTGACAAGCCTTTTCCTACCTGAAAGATAATTATCAGCGTCCTAATGATATTGTTGATTGCCAAATAAGTTGAAAGCCGGAAAAAGAAATCGGGTTCTTTCAAAAGATTATCTTTTATGTACCTTGGCGACTCTAGTTCTTGCCCTCGCCCACCGAGAACCAACGGTTTCAGGCTTATCATCCTTGTAGAATGACACGGAACTATGCTTCAGAGCTGCAAAGTCTATCGCCTTCCACCTGAAACATTTGCAGTTTTGCACCGATTAGCCATATTTAACAAAAGGGCACATCAGAAACAACTCAGATCAATTCAAATTAATTCAAGAAAGACTCACCAGAGCTCCTCGATGACGACGGCACAATCTGCCAAGTTCCTTCTTGTTCTGTAACTCTTGTACACTTTCTGCAACTTAATGGCCGCGGCATCGAGCTCGCTTTTGGGTCTAGGCGAGAAGAATATCTCAGGTTTAGGGAGGGACAATCCACTGGCCGGTTTACAGGCCGGACCATTTTTGACTTTTAAGTTCTCCGAAGCCTGGTTGGCTTCTTTACCATGTAAGAAATTCTCAAAGGAGAGGGTTCGTTCCAGAACCACGTTCTCGGGCTTGCAGCTTTTGAGTTTAATGGAATTCTTAGAATTGGTCTTGTGCGAGGCAACTGAATTGGTCATGACTTGCAAATTTGTCCTCTTCAAGCTACTTGTCCTCAAGGCAATCGCTTCTGGTTGCCTGGGTGATAAACTGATGTTGTGGGCCAATTTGACACACCAATGAGCAACAATTTCGTGCCAAGCAGATATGAGCAAGGAAAGTGATAAACCCATACAAATTGCAGCAATGACCTGTTCGAACACAATAGAACCCAAATAATCAGATGACAAAATTCCCAAAACGAAAGTATTATTATCGACATAAAATCCCCACGGACATACTAAAATAGGACATAAAAGCTGCTTTTACGAACTTAATCCACAATTTTGATCTGAAATTTCTGATCCATTTTCGATGGAGTTCAGAAAAGAATGCAGTCTGAGATACTTGTTCGGCAAGAACAGGCACAGATCGTTGAAGAAAATGAAAGAGGAAGGGCAAAGAAAGCAAAATCAATTCACTTGACTGCCATTAAACTACGTAAAACACAACCAAAGTCCAAGTTTCGACACATTATCCTCCCCAAAAAGGGGGAAAACAATATTATCGGAGACAACCCAGAGCAAGAACATGTTTCTCTGCACAATCATACCCACCTCCGACATAAAAAAAAAACCTCGAATGCCCTGCTTTTAGCTGAATAAACAGATTCGAATGATGAAAGGTCGGAACTTTATCATTACCTGTTAGCCCAGAATCAAGAACTGAACCCAGAAATTCTCTTATCGTTTATTTTCTTTTCCCTCGCGAACAAGTTGTTGCTGTGAGAGCTGAAAGATGATTTTTCACGAGATATGAATGACGCAGACCCCAGCTCCCCTCTTATATACGGGCACACTCCAAAGGGAAGAAGAGGAGGGAGGGTCTACAGAGAGACCTTCAAATACGCAGTGTGATCACAGACTTCGAATTGGGTCGGTTCGAGTTGATTTCAACGTGGGGGAACTTTCAAAAGCACGAATCGTTCGAGGAATTCAAAGGTAGGAATGGAGACTCGGCGTGAGTTTGAAGGAATATATGTTACAACCTTTTGGAGACGAAAGGAAAATTGAAAAATTTGGTGGGGGGGTTGTTGTTCTTGTTGCTGGTAAAGGGAGATTGTGCAGAAGGAGAGAGGTTCAAGAACGTTTATATGGGAAATGGGGATTTAGAGAGAGAAGGGCAGTCAACGAAAGTAAGCCACTGCCGTGAGCTCGGAGAGAGAGAGAGAGAGTCTGCGAGAGATCAAGGAGGTTTCCATGAAAAAACACGGTTGATTTTGCTGTGAGTCTGACTGCGAATCGCCGACTTTTGTCGCATCTTTTTCCAAGTTATTAATGGTCAAATTGGCAAATTGCCCTCTAAACAACATCGATAAAATAATGTGAAAAGAGAGAGTTATGTACCCATTGCGGTCATATGCTTCGGTCACGCTCGTGCAGCAGACAATAGGAGTGAGCATGATCCGATTTGATCCGATTCCCATAAGAATTGAGAATCAGATTGGTAGTCGTGATTCTCAATTTTCAAAATTGGGGACTAGACCGCTCCGATTCGGTTCTCGAGCGGTCCTATCATTGGATCGATCCCATTTTTCATTTTTTGTGATTTGTCGTTAAATTTTTCTCATTAACAACATAAACGTCACTAATGAAACATAAATAAAAAAAATTTAGGTTTAGATTTAGGAAATTTTAAATATACATATTATTTGATCTAATCCGAACGGTCTGGTCAGTTTGGTTTCTCTCGAAATTGGGAACCGGACGGTCCAGTTTGGGCGGTACCTGATCTGAACGGTCCATTATGCTCGGCCCTAGTAGAGATGAAGGCACTGCAGCTGCGAAAAGTTGGTATTTTAGGAGCACACTATAGTCGCTTCCCATGCTACGTATGTACATCCTCGACACTCTAATTCCAACGTCCTAAGTCGCATTCTAACTTCGCCGAGTCTGTTCGATCTGGACGAACACTTAGCCGAATTCTCGCGCATAGTCGATTTCTCTCTGGATCGTGCATAGTGTGTGTCCGAATGCTTCTATTCTTGATATTGTAGATGTTTGCCACCAAAAAAATAGTTAGGAGGATGGCATTGGCATGGCCCAGTCGGTGCCCTGTGTGTATTGCATTTGGGGCCCTTTGTTTTCCCATCGCTTTTATGCTGCCTTCTTTTTTCATATTGAAAAAAGTTAGGAGGGCCACAAGGCAAAGTCTAGCATGCATGATTCCGTCCACCTACGCGTCGAGTGGGTGGGGACTGTGGAGCACGAGGACGAATGGCACGACTTGTGACCATTGAATGGGCTCGGATCGGACTCGAAGGATCTCGTGCGTTGCCCAAAACTTCCCAAATCGTAAATTTTATATAGGGGTTCTTGAGGTGGCCAGGCTTTTCCATATAAGACCTTTACCCGAACTCATCCATTTATCTCTCGGGCCTAAGCTGGCCAGTTGATCACCTCTAGCCTAGATTATTTATTCTCCTCACACTTAGTTTGGTCTTTTCGCCTAATTGAAAAGACAAACGAGGTTTGAAAAGATTTAAACTCAAAATCTCCTGCTTTGATACCATGAAAGATTTTGTCAACCAACTATTTTAAAAACTTAAGTTGCTAAATGAATGCCTGGTTTAATATTTAGTTATTCCAATATGAGGTATGAGTTTCAAGTAAACAGAGTAGTTATTATGACTCAAATCGCATATTTCGTAGTAGATTCCAAGACTCTTATAAAGGGAGATTGATGAGATGGTCACCTCTCCACACTCTTTTCTAATGCCAACTTGTTTAAATGACCTTTACAATTTGCCACGTCACTTTGTAATTTTGTATGTGGTTTTCATATACCACCGAGTTTGACAATTTAATAAGATTGTAAAATCCTTATTAATGATCCGGTAAAATTTTGTGTTGTCAACTATTCAAAAGTCAATTCGGGCGGAATGAGGGCACGATTCTTTTATTGAGCTGTTGCAACACTGCCATGTGTCTCGTCTCGCGAGGTTTGTATGTAATGTAAATTTAGCAAAATGTTCTTGTTAATGAATGTCTATGGGGGACATAAGTAAAGGCAACCAAAAACGGAAATGACACTTCCCAAGACAATTCGAAAATGTAGGAGTTATATATTATATTAAAGTCACTTACTTTAGATAATAAATATCAAAATTGTAAGGTACGTTCGATGAACAAGTTGTCGAGGCGATGCTCTTTGACATTTCCTCGCCAAAAACGAGATTGAGGGGGAAAGAAGAAAGCTCACCATCACATCGAAATCGATGCATCTACTTCTTCAAGTTGGTAATAAATGCTTTTGCCGTGGGCAGTTGGGACTTGGGCAGGGGCGGCTGGGTGCCGTGGCACGATTCGAGTCGCCTGTTTAAATGGATATATTCAAGAGCATGGGTAATTTCTGTGCTTGATGTCGCATATATAAAGGGATAATTTGAATACGAAATCTTGGATTTTAGTGGTTTTAAGAGTGCGTTTGTTTGTAAAAAATAAATAATTAAGATAATATTTTTTTAAAAGTGATCGCTTTCATCATTTGAATAATAAATGTTTTTTTTTAATTAACAACGGTTTATATTTAACTATTTTAACGAGAAGGCAAATGACTAAACTTGTATTATTTAATGGGAAATGGGTTGGCATGGAACGAAACGTGGCATTTGGCTTGGTCCACATAGCTATGATATAGATAAAAAAAACATTGATTTGGACATGTCCCTCTGGCCTCTTGGTTTGGTTAATATTGTGCTGATATAACCAATTCAATCGAACCATGTTTTTTTTTGGTCGAATAATCAAACTATGTTGGTAGTTCAATTCAATACACGAAAGCATTTGCACTTTGATACCGCTGGACAAGCGAACGTGTTAAAAAATGCGATTTACGTTCAACCGGGATTTTTTTTTTCTTCTGATGGCCAAAACCCAGAGTAAAGGCGAAATGTAGCTTAATTAGACCACAAATCAAGAAATGGGAAAAGAATCTTCTTTATGGTTATTTAACTTTCGATATGTTAATCGGTTTATACGTACAATACACGTGATACAGAAGAAAAACCGTACAATCGAGTCAATTGCTTGAAGTGTTAATAAAGTTTTCTAGCGAAGTGGATATTGAACAAGTCAAGTTCCCTTTATAATTTCTTACTTTCTCACGTTGCACGTACCGATGATGTAATCACTATTTTAAAACAAGAGCGACCTTCACAAACGGGATTAGGACATTAAAAGTGTCATAAATTTTGTATGGAAATCACTTGAGTGCTATAACTTTTTTTTGGCTCACTTGAGTGCCATAACTTTTTAAAAATGCTCACTTGAGTGTCACATCGCTAGAAATCTGACATGGACGTCGGAAAAGCACAAGTGGATGCCGGACACGTGTGCTTTTCTGACGTTCACATCAGATTTTCGGCGATGTAGCACTCAAGTGAGCGTCTTTAAAAAATTATGATACTCAAGTGAGCCAAAAAAAAGTTATGGCACTTAAATGATATCCGTACAAAACTTATGGCATTCCTAGTATCCTTCTCCCTTCACAATCTGTCTCGAGATCATACTATTAAAATGGTTTTTATTTTTATTTTTTTAACTTTTCAAATATTGCCTCGTTATAATCCACGTGTCGAACCCAACACAATATCTTATTCATTGGATAATATTGCATATGCATTTCTCGAGGATGTGATCTTATCCCGCAAAATTCGGATCGAAGAGGTGGCCAAGCATGCCCATTTTGCATGGGAACAAGAACAGACCAGTAAATTCAATTGGAAGTACCTTCACTTGCATGGGTTTGCTCTTATTATATAAACATGCATGGGACTCGCAACTCAGATTATATTGAGCTCGCGATAACCGTACGGATTTACTAAAAGTAAAGAGATCCCCGGTGACTTTTGTTAAGAACACACGTCGTTAAAGTCGACGGCGTGCAACCGGTAGCCGAGAAATCGCATGTTGTAGGCGGTCGGACTATGCGCAGATCCGCTGCCCCCTACCGTGCATTCGCTTGCAGTCTTTACATTGAGATCACGACACCCATCCTCTTCATTCTAGCTCTCGCCTCACTAGATTTGAAATCCCACAAAACCCTAGTTAGCAACCAATTTCTTATTTATCCCCCTCTCTCCTCCTCTATCCACCATAGTCACCCGACTTTCATGCTCGCTAACGGCAGATTGTCGCGTTTGAGCCCCGCCGTCATCTCTGTAAACATGATATGCATGGACAAATTTGAGACCTTGGGCTTTCATATATACAGGGATTTGACATAGTGTATTAAGGCTCTGTCCGTTTCGCGGAACATGAACAGTTCGAAAAATATTTTCCTTGAAACAATCACTTGCATCGTTAAAAAAAAAAGGAATAAGCTAAAAATATTTTTGTCGTGCATGGAATTATTTATGTATAAATTATTATCGATAATGAAAATATTTTTTATTAACCGATGATTTTAACAATACAAATGATATTTTCAAAAAAATAACTCTTCAGACAATTTATTTTCCATAGAACAAAAGTAGCCTAATTAAGAACAGTCAGCTTAATTATTTCTCATTCGTGAAACTTTGCAAACGCATGCATGAGGTGTCCCGTGCTGTGGGCCCCGCGACCGGGATCTAGGAAATGTAGTTAATGGCCACTTGGCAAGTGCTGGTGCAGTGACTTTTCCCACGCGACGCACGCACACGCGACTTGGTTCGACGCCGTACGATCCCACGACGGGTCAAAACCACCGGGTGGTTTCCGCTTCGGTCAAGAGTCGAGACGTTTTCCGTGTTCCCCAAGATCGCGTTGACCTTGGAATTCGCTTTGGCATCTCCTTTACGTACCAACAAATACGCCAAGACCAACTGTTTAGGAGGCCTTTGAAAATAATTATTGCAAGAATTAAATTTTGGCAGAGAATTAAAAATTATGTTTATCAAACACACTATCATTCAATTTCTACTTTTAGCAAGCTTACCAAACGGCGCTTAAGGATTGGCAACCGACGCGGCCGGCGATCGGCGACGGTGGCAACTGGGGTCGGTGATCAGCGGCAATGGGGCAGCGACCGACAGCGGGTGGGCGGCGGCGGCGGCCTACGAGCATGAGAAGTGAAAATGGAAAAGAATCACTTTTGGTAAGAATTAATTATGGTCCTAGAGAATCACTTATTTACCAAACGCAATTCTCATTCAGAAGTAGAAAATTATTCCAGAATTCATTCTTTATCAAATGCATTTCTACTCCAGAATTACTTCTGGAGCAGAATTAAAAATTCTTGCAGGTTATTAAATGCACCCTTAATTTTCAACTCCTCCAAATCCAGAATTAATTAAGCATCGCATGCTGTCCCATGTGCAAAATCTTAAATTATTAGAAGACTACGGTTTCATTTTCAAACTCTTCTAAGCCCTCACCTCGTTTTAAAATCTGTAGATCCCACGCCGTTGGACATGTAAAGTAGGAAAACGTATCATCATAAACTCAAGTTTCTAACCGTCGATTTGAAGTTTAATCTGCCAAATGATGTTGGAAATTGTATTCTATGCTCCGCTTGTTTTGTGAAAAGTGTGACATTTGAAAAAAAAATGTTTTCTAGGAAGTTATTTTCCAGAAAAATGATGAGCAACGATGTCTCGAGTCCGACCTCGATGGACACAAGCCCAACCTCGATGAACTTCGATGCAAGTGTTGGGGTCTCAATCCTGGCCTTGCTTGACTAGGGAGGGCGCCAGTGTCCCGAACCCAACCTCAATGGACTCCGGGCCCAGGCATGGGCGCTAGGTGTTACAGATTTGGGCACGAGCAGCAAGGCCTTGGGCCCGACTTTTGTGGACTCGGGCTGGGGTGTTGGGGAGTTAGGCAACGGTATTGGAGTCCAAGGCTTGACCACGAGCATTGGTGTCCCGAGCCCAACCTCTATGGACCCAGGTGACCTCTTTAGACTCAAGCTTGGCCTCGATGGACCCTGGCACACTTGACCCTAGCTCAAGCCCGCTATCAAGAGCCTGAGAACAAGCGTTGAAGTCCCCGTGCCTAAATGTAGAGCTTCTGGTCCAAACGTCAATATCTAGTCATATTTTCAAAACTGATTTCTTTATTTTTAAAGAAGAAGTCATTTTTCATAATTTAAATATAGATTTTTAGTCGACTCATTTTCCAAAGCAATTCGAATGCCGGGAAATGAGGAAAACGTTTTCTACAAAACAAATGGATCCTAAAAGTCTCAATACATAGCACGGATTTAGATTTAGATATGTTTCTACTATTCTTTTTTGCATCATGACTTTGAATCTCATAGATATATGCAAAATAACGAGAGATGTGGGGAATCAAGTGAAATATCCTAATTATCTCTAACAACATTAAGATGTAATTTCATTGTATTGCAATATTTCACATCGCTTGATTATGGAGTTTATATGCTCTTTATACACACACGATCTTCTTCCCGCCTATAAGTTCTCGAGGTAGGCATTCTAACAACCAGTAAAAAGGACACATTACTTTATCCAAACCATCGAAACAGGCGGTTCGACTTCGTGGAAAGAAGAAGAAGAAAGAATTGTGGGACACGCAAGTCCTTCGATCAAACGTTGGACCGACCTCCTTGGCGACTATTCATAAACAAAGGAAGCAGTCATGCACGTGTTAAAGAGCCACGTCTTTGCCCATAACCGAGCTCGTTGACCTTTCTCGCATGTAAATACGCATCACGTTGCAAGAAAATAATAACATTTTAATATAGTTCCATTTGCTTTTATAATAATAGAAACTAGAAAGCTGATGGCGATTTGGAAAATGTGTGCGTTCGTCTCTTCGAAGAAGGACGAGGAAAAAACATAAGTCACGACCCCTCCTTCACGGAAGCAGGGCTTGTAGACTTTTTTACAGACGAGCGAGAAAAACGACCGAGACTATTTAATTAATTAATCAAAGTCTGTGATTTGGTTAAACAGGAAAAATAAGAAATAATATAATGATTTTGTTGTCTGCGTTCCATTATTATTATTTTTTTATTCTGTCTTCTTTTTCCACAGCTGTCGGGGTGGTTGACAAGGGCCACCAGTGCTGACACATACATCTTATCTTATTATGTAGTGTGCTATTTTCTGTATTTGTCGGCATTAAAGTGCTGCAAAAAAAAACTACTCACTAATCATACGTCTCATTCTCCATGAATGCCGGTCCGTGCCGGGCATTGGTTGTTGAGGTTTCGTGATTTTCTGAATCATTAATTTAAAGGGTTAATACCATAAAAAATCTCAAATTAATACATTTGTGATAAATTTACCACAAATTATTTTTTTGACCACGAAAAGCCTCAAATTGATACACATGTGACAAATTTACCCCAAACCAATTTTTTGACCACGAAAAACCTCAAACTGGTATATTTGTAACAAATTTACCCTCAGTTAGTTTTCGTTAAATTGAATTAATATCACGAAAAATCATAAACTGGCAAATTTGAGACAAATAGAGGAAAAAGCCCAAAAGTAGTACACTTTGTTAACTGTCACGTGTCATCAAACTCAGCAATTTGATAGTAAAATTTCACAAAAACTGACGAAGGGTAAATTTGTCACAGGTGTACTAGTTTGGAATAAATTTGTCACAGATATACCAGTTTAGGGTTTTTCGTAGTCAAAAAAATTGTTTGGAGTAAATTTGTCACAGGTGTATCAGTTTGAGGTTTTTCGTGGTATTAACCCTAATTTAAACAACCACCAACAATTCTTGTTTTGATCTTAATTAAAAGGGTAAATGCCACAAAAAATCTCAAACTTTACTCTCTCTGACATATTTACCCCCAAAAAAATTTTATGATACAAAAAACCTCAAACTTTATTCTGTGACACATTTACTTTAAATTTATACGGCGTGACAAATTTATCCCAAATTTCTTTTTTTGACATAAAAAATCCTAAACTTCTATTCGTGTGACACATTTACCCCAAAAATTTTATGACCCAAGGGCATTTTTATTTTTTACCTTTTTATTAAATAGAATATTAAAAATATTAAAAAAAGAAAAGAAAAATTAGGGCCTAGGCAGCAAGCCCTTGCCGCCATCGCCGGCCCTCACCGAGGCCCTGGTGACGGGGGCGGCGGCGGCAAGGGCCTGCCGCGCAGGCCCCAATTTTTTTTTATAAATATTTTGAATATTCTATTTAATAAAAAAGTGAAAATAGAAAAAAATTGGGGATAAATATGTCTTTTTACTTCAAGTGAGGTAAATGATCACACAATTATAAGTTTGGAATTTTTGGTGTCAAATAAAAAAATTTGGGGTAAATGCGTCACAGTGATAGAGTTTGGGATTTTTTGTGATACAAAAAAAAGTTTAGGGTAAATATGTCACATAGGGCAAAATTTGGGGTTTTGGTGACTTTTTCCCTAATTAAAAATGATCTTCTCTTTTGATATTACTGATAATCAGGAATATCCATCCACTCGACGTTAGTTTCTTAGATGAGATGATGACCAGATGCAGTTGCACCTTGAGGATCATTCGTAGGTATCTCGTGCCCACGTTCACTTCGATTTCTTTCGAAAAATGAGTTTCCGACGTCTTCATCGTGTTTCCTGCACCAAACTAAAACTCTCCCTTGTGATATTTGCTTCGATCAGCCTTCTCTGCTCGCGACAAGCTATTTGAAATCAATAATCCAAACATTGCTCGAAATAGATTTCGTGTGGACTACATGTGAATTCAGGGACAAGATCATCATGGGGATGTAAAAATATATCCTGTATTCCTGATTCACGTCAACAGTTTCGCTAGAGAAGAAATTCTATGTTTTCTTAGACCGATTTCCAAATTTCGTACACTAACTGATGTGGCCGATTGTTATTGGCCCGTTGAATACGATCCACTTGTTTAATTGACCCCTTGTAGTCTCCCACATCGTTTAATTTTTACAGGCTGTGTAAGCTAATCTTGTAGTAAACCTAACCTCGCTCTCGTCGAAAGAAAGGTCTAGCTAAAAGAATGTGAAAATTCGAATCTTGATCTCATTTTTGTTAAGTAATAGCGCCATTCTTCACTTTTTAATAAGCCACGAGCAATGATAAATTATTTCATTAGACAACTCTCAAGTGGGGTACCTTTAATGTATAAGTATACGTGTTCTTGTGGAGTGAATCTTATTTAAAAAATCATGAAAATCTCGAAAGTATAATTTCGTAATCTTGCATTAGATAGTTCTCTAATGGCAATGGATTTATTCCTCTGCCTAGGCTATTAAAAACAAATTGCCGAAAGTAGATCATTTGATGGCAAAAGTAGGGGTATACATGGTCTGAGTTGGTCCGGTCCCTCCCGGAACCGCGGACCAGACCGATCATCCCGGTTCTCTTATTTTTGGAATTGGGGACCAGACCGGACCAAGTTAGTCCGATCCTAATGGAAATAGTAAATTTGGAGGATGAAATCAACAAATTAAATTTCTTTGAGTAAATTTGAATCTCAAAAACCCAATTGTCATTCTTGGTAATGATTAAATTCATTGCTAGACACATATTTTAATTATGCGATTTGTTTTATGAAAGAAAATAGTATGTAAGTTTTCCGCACGAGAGCAAAAACATACGGTTCACTACAAAAAAATAGCATGTAAATTCATTTGATATCTCTTGGAATGATTTCCCAACTAACAAAGAATCTATCCATCTTAACTTTCTTTCAATCAATTTAATTTTAGCTTAAGAAATAAAAAAATTATATATATATGGTTCGGTTCGATCCAATCCCCCTCGAAATCGAGGACTGGATCGCTCGGTCACCGATTCCATTTTTAGGAATTGGGAACCAAATCGGGATCATTAGGACCGGATCAAAATGGCCGGTTTGGTCCGGTCCGATTCGGACTGTCCCCGATGCCCATCCCTAGGCAAAAGATTGTGATAGAGATGGTCGGAAAAGTGTGTAGGAATACGGTCTCGGTCCTTGTCTTTGAATGCTTCATCGCATGTACGAACGGAAGGCTTTTTAAGTCTCCTCTCCAACTTGCGAGACCGTGAATGGACTAGACAGATGAGGCCGCTCAATACTAAAACCATCCCATTTTCTTTGCAAAAAAAAAAAAAAAAATCAAATTTAGCTCAAATCTCAATTCTGGTGATTTTTTTTTTTATTTCATAAATGAACACGAACTTTCTTTCAAGTCTCGATTTTGACCAAAATTTTTTTTTGTTTCGTAAAAAAATATTAATTTTAGCTAGAGTCCCAATTTCAGCCCACTTGGTTGGAATTTGTTTTTTTGAAAGTGAGTTCCTCGAAACCACGGCATGGTAGAAAAAGAAAATAGATGAAGTTGCGGAACCAAAAATGGGTTTCTCTTTTTGCTCATTCCCAGAAACCTCCATCTGTATCTTTTAACACCTCAAAGGGTTGAAGCTCTTCACTTGTTCTACGCTCCCCAGCAATTGGTCATACGTTTGACTAGTCCAGCTAAAAAAATTCAGATTTTCGAGCAAAAGGACTCCTTACCAAACTCTTTCATTGTCCACTCTTCAAGTTGGATTCACCCTCTAACTCGGTTGGACGAAAAATGGTGCATGACCAATTCCAAGTAGAAAGGACTTGGACTATCGTGCATGTCGCGTTATCACCGATTTGCTATCAATTTGGTCTAACGAAGGAAAGCGATTCGACCTCTAACTCGAGGGGTTTGGTCGTTCTCGAAACTAGTTTTTCTTTTAATAGAATTTATTGAGGGAAACCATAGTCACAGTCTAATTAACAATACAATTTTGCTTTCATGGTTTATGGTTAACTGTTTATGAATCTTTAAATCTAGTGAAACCCCACGATTTCCATGGAAAACTTATATGGGGCCCATATGTTTTTCAAGTCAAACTTAAGACCGTAAGAGATGGTGAGAGAGAAATTAGTCAGTTTGGGGATTTGTTGGGTAGGAAATCATGAGACTTTGTGCTTGTCAGATAACACAGGATCATGACTACTTAAAGATATTAAAAGACTCTTACGCTCTCATTTTGAGTTCAAAATATATCATATTTTTTGAGAAGGCAATCGGCCGCATTTGGATACTACCTTATACTTGCAGTCTCCTAGAGAACTATCTCATATTTTGTTCGGTGATAAAGTTGGGATTGTAGACTTTAGACTTTAATTTAACTAGTTTTGTATCTTATATTTACCAAAAAACAAAAGATGGAAATTTTCTCTTTTGAATTAAAAAAAGAAGGAAAAAGGAAACCCAAAATATTTCAATGATGGGCCTGGACATTCGGATAGTGCTACATAAGATGAAGACATTTGGGGAAAATAAGGTATGTCAAGACCATTTTCATTGAAGATACCAATACTGAGTTGATACTGATGAAGAACACTGGCAAGAGGTGTATAATCCACATCTAACCAAGTTAACATTAGTAATTTAGCTGTTAAAACCTTTTAAGACTCCTATCATTCGCATACGTATATAGTCATTAAGGATATAATGCTCCGTTTGTTTCGTGAAAAGCTTGACAACTCCAGAAAATAATTTCCAAGAAGTTATTTTTCAGATAAACGGTAATATTTTTTCGGTGCTTGGCGGGAGTTTGAAGATGAATTGGAAACTAACTTCTGTCATTTCAATAGGAATACTTGTTTTTTGTATTTTCTTAAAGAGATATACACGCACTATTCGCATTCTTAGGCATACGGTCTTGCAAAGGAAGTGTACATTCCCTTATGAAATCAATATATATGCTAATAACGAAATTGCACTTAGGTTCTAATTCTAATTTTAACTCTGTTCGAGGATTCTTTTTTTCGTCGACTGTGCGTACGAAGTAAAAGTTCTGAATGCTCATTTTGTTTTTCACTTTTTCGTTGGATTAAACTTTTGAACTAGGTTAATTACGCACTTCCAAATTCCAAACGTGTTAGCTCACTTTCAAGCGGAAAAAAGGATTATTTATTTATTTATTTATATCAAAAACATCGTACGCACATTGATTCTATCTTGCTATGCGTAGTCTTCAGATGGAAATATTATTTTCTGACAAAATCTCTACTACGGCAAGTTATTCATTGCACTTTTGAGTTCCTAATGAAACTTTCGATGATGGAGTCCATCCGTTCTACCATCGCAACTTTCACATTGGATGCATACACGTAACGAGATTTCGCGTGAACATTTTACCTCGTTAATTAGACTTTGAAGTAATCGAATATATTTTTTTCAGTGTAGTTATGAAGCTCAGCTCATCTTATTTGATTATATCCAGCTTTGGCCGTCGGGCGTCTCAATCACTTGGGCAAGATCGCTAAACACCTAGGTATGATATCGAGGTCTTTGGCCCAGCCGCCGAGGTCCTAGACCTAGGTGCCGAGGACCCCATGTTAGGCATCAGGGACTAGGCCCCAAACTTGAGAGACTTGGGCCCAGCCTCAAGGGACTCGGGCTTGGCTGTTCGTGTCTCCAAGTCCAAGCATCAAGGTCTTAATTGTAGTAGTCGAATGCCCGGGCACGACCAAGACTCGTGCAAGGGCATCGGAGTCTCAGGCCCGACCTTGATGCACTTGGGCCCAGCCTCTGTGGATTCGAGCCTGACCTTGATGGACTCGGCCTGGATGCTTGCGACTTGGGCACGAGAGCCGAGTACTCAAGCATGGCCACCGGAGATCGAGACACAAGCACAGAGTTCCCCAGGCCCAGCCTCAAGGGACCTGGGCATGGCCTCCGAGGACTAGGGCACAAGCATTAGGGTCCCCGTGCCCACGTGCCAAGGTCTAGCCTTAATTTTGAAACTGATTTCTAATTTTTGATTGAGTAAGTCATTTTCTCGAATAGTACTCGTTTTCTTCAACGATTCAAACGTGGATAGGTAAAGAAAACTGATGGTAAATTTTTCTCGAAATAAATGGCCCTAAATCTCAACAAATGGGCCATCTGCTCCTCTCTTGAAGCTGAGTTATGGGCAGCACATTCGGGCCTCCAACTTTCTTTGGCCATGGGCTTAACCTGACTCGCACTGGCCTTGGTACTTGTTCAGGTTTTGCCGGAGACAGTCTCACTCTAGTGCATCACTCAGAACATTCGCACCCTTCCAAATAGTTGATGCAAAATAGAGAAGTCACTAGGTGCGCCGATTGGTTAGCAAATGGGGCAGCGAGTTCTTCTGATTAAATGCATATTTCATCCACGATAGGCCTCCAGGAGTTTTTTGTGTTTTGGCCAGAACAAAATATAGTTTCATTCCTAGAGAAACACAGTTCAAGGTGGCCCTCTCGGCAACATCAGAAAATAACAGGAATTTCAAAGAAGATGGGGGGATTCACATCCCAGTCCCCCGGAGAATTGCACCCCATTGAAAAGAAACAGTGTCCTAGACTTCTCTTTCGTTCTGCAGGAAAAACAAAGAGGAGTTAATGCCAGTTCAAAGCAGACGTATCACCAGACATTTGATTTTGCACTGCGAATTGTAACAACAGGCATCTTTCTCTCGCACGTCCACTGAACATTTTGCTGCAATTAAGGGTGCCCCAGAGTTTCTTTACCTTCAGCTTGTCCGAAGTGCGTTCCGATAGGATATTGATAAAGATAATTTTGCTAAGACATCTACTATAAGTCGATCAAATGAAGTATACTTACTGGTCCGAGATACTCGATGCATTGCCGATGCCAAACACTTCTTGGGCACTCTTCGAGATTTATATCTTTGCCTTGTCCAACATCCAACCTGCATCTAACATGGTCCTCGTTGTTAAAAAGTCTTTTGACACCGATGAAACCTTTGCTAGCTCTACAATATTATGATAGGCTAAAACATGCACGTGTAGAAATAGTTTGTTATCATGAAAGCAGGTGACTTTCTATTATGAAAAGAGGTCACTTTTAGTTATGGAAAGAGGTTACTGGTGGTTATGAAAGAAGTGATTGTTGACATGAACAGTAGTGAAAATGGTGATGGTTGGGATAAGGTGCATATTCCCAAGAGATATGTTGATTGGTTGTCTATAAATAGCACCAAATTATACATTGTTCAAACAACTGTTCAAGGATAACAACCGTTCAATAAGCACAACTGTTTAAAACGACGACTTCTTCTTTGTAACTCTCTTCTTCTATTTCCATACTCACAACTTTCGAAAGACATACTAGGTGAGATTCCAAGAGAGAAATTGAGTAATTGCTAAACTCGTTTCTCTGTGACTTTGGTGTATATTCTGGAAGTATATTTGTTCTAAACCCTACAGCAACAATAGTGGGGGCAAATAATAGCTTAAGGACAGTGATCGTCATCATGCACCAATGCATCAAAGATCTATAACTAGTGCTGCAATCAAATTTTCCCTCAACAGAACGTAACAAACACAGCAAAAGATTTCCATGTATGAACTATCCAGTAGAAGAAAGGCTGTGTGCTCTCGCTTTTGAACGACATGTCATAGTAGAGATGCAAATTGCGGCCGTGACGATGCCGTGGGTCAATTTGTTCAAACAAGATGCTATCAGCAGTGTTCAACATACTTATATCTCCTCTTCATGGAAAGAAAAGTGATCGTGCTGTTGCATGCCTCAGGAGGATAAAGGGACCTGCAGCTTCAAGCCAGTGCGGTAATGCTAGCTTTTGAGCCTTCTCTCATCTTTTGACAAAGCTTTTACTACCTGAAAGATAATCATCAGCGTCCTAACAATATTGTTGACTGTCGAATTAGTTGGAAGCAGGAAAACAAATCGGGCTCTTTCAAAAGATTGTCTTCTATTGTACCTTGGCGACTCTAGTTCTCGTCCTCGCCCACTGGGAACCAGCAGTTTCGGGCTCGTCATTCTCGTAGAATGATACGGAACTATGCTTCAGGGCTGCGAAGTCTATCACCTTCCACATGAAAGATTTGCAGTTTTGCGCCGAGTAGCCATATTAAATAAAAGGGCACATCAGAAACAACTCAGATCACTTCAATTTAATCCAAGAAAGACTCACCAGAGCTCCTCGACGACGACGGCGCAATCTGCCAAGTTTCTTCTTGTTCCGTTACTCTTGTACACTTTCTGCATCTTAGCGGCGGCGGCGTTGAGCTCGCTTTTGGGTCTTGGCGAGAAAAATATCTCAGGTTGAGGGAGGGACAATCCTCTGGCCGGTTTATAGGTCGGACCATCTTTGACTTTTTAAGTTCTCCGGAGCCTGGTTGGCTTCTTTACCATGTAAGAAATTCTCAAAGGAGAGGGTTCGTTCGAGAACCACGTTGTCGGGCTCGCAGATTTTGAGATTGATTTGCCAAGCAGATACGAGTTGCAGCACTGACCTGCTCAAACACGATAGAATCCGAATAATCGGATAACAAAATTCCCAAAATGAGAGTATCATTATCGATGTAAAATCTGCACGAACAGACTAAAATAGGGCATAAAGCTGCTTTTATGAACTTAACCCACAATTTTGATCTGAAATTTCCGATCCATTTTCGGTGAAAGTTCGTGAAAGAATGCAATCGGAGATAGTTGTCGGCAAGAACGCACACAACTCATTACGAAAGAGGAAGGGCAAAGAAAGCGAAATCAATTCATATGACTGCCATTAAACGACATAAAACACAATCGAAGTCCAAGTTTTGACAGGTTATCCACTAAAAAAGGGATGACAACATTATCGGAGACAACCCAGAGCAAGAACATGTTTCTCTGCACAATCATACCCACCTCCGATGAAAAGCTCCAATGCCCTGCTTACTTGTGAGAGCTGAAAGACAATTTTTCACAAGATATGCCTCCCTACTCCCCACTTACATACGCACACGCCCCATAGGGAAGAAGAGGAGGGAGAGGGTCTACAGAGACCTTCTCATACGCAATGTGATCACAAACTTTGAATCGGGTTCGAGTTCGATTTCGACGTGGGGGACTATTCGAGGAATTCAAAGGTCGGATTGGAAACTTTGAACTATATTTTACCTTCTCAAGACACAAGAAAATGAAAAATTTCGCGGGGCTTGTTGTTCTTGCCGTAATTTGAGACCATGCAAAAAGAGAGAGTTTCCAAGAATGTTTATATGGAAATGGAATTTAGAACTGTCGAACGAGTAGGTCTTTCGATCAAACATTGGAGAAAGTATGAATAAAGCAGCCATACTCTGTTTTGGTAAATGTAATCTTATGTGCTCATGGTGATTTCGAACATGATTATTTTTTTTTTTTATCTCTTTGAAGAAGACGAGAATAGAGCAAGTCATGACCCCTCCTTCATGGAGGTGGGGTTCGTACCCTTACAAATGAGCGAGGAAAACGACCATGAGCATTCAATTAATCAATCAAAGTATATAATGTTATTTATTTCTTTTGGTCCACGTTTAATTATAATTTTTTGATTTCTCCATCTCCTTTCTCCGCAGCCGTCGTGGTGGTTGAAAAATAATATAAGGACTTGGACTTCCATGCATTTCGTGGCATCGCCGATTTGTCGTCCATTTTGCCTAATGCCGGAGTGATCGAGATTCGACAAGACATTATAAACAACAAGGCAAATTTCTCGGTCCAGAGTCTGCTCTCGAGACTAGTTTTTTTTCTTTTCATCCTTTTTCTTGTAGTATTATAAGTTAATGAGGAGAACCATGTCCGCATTATAAACAGCAAGACAGTTTTGCTGTCATGAACCTGAGGTGGTCTAAATGGAAACTCCACGATCGCCGTGGAAAACTTATGGCGTTTCTCTTTCACGTCAAACTTCGAAGTCGGGCCTCGACGTGCGTAGTAGTTAAGGATCCAAGTCTTTGTAAGTGAGCCATCTGTTCCTCTCTCCAAGCTGAGTAATGGGCCGTACCGTTGGGTCTCCAACTTTCTTCGGCCATGGGCTTAACTTGACTCTTATTACATCCGTCAAACGAGTGGATCGGATCGAAAATGATTTGGCTCAAATAGACCTGTTTAACCTGTTTTGACCAATTTTCCATGCAGTGCAAATATATTGATCCATACCAAATCAATATCTGATCTGACCCATATTGCTAAAACGCTATCATATTTAATCAAATCTAAGGAAAACTCATACTCAAATTGAGGCGTGAGCGTGAGATCAAATGAGGGTGAGAGAGAATGAAGAGAGAGTCATAGAGGTGGTTGGGTTGGGTTTAAGTAATTTGTAAACTCATCTATGACCAATTTACTGAATATAACTAATCCATAGAATAACTCAATCCATAATATATTTGGGTTAAGAAATGTGTTTATGATCAATTTTGACAATTCTAACTCCTACTAGACGGAGATGATCTCAATCGAGTCGCTCACTCAAGACCCTTTCATATGGTTCATTTCTAATAGAGAAGGCACTTACGCGTGCTGATTGGTTAGTGAACGGGGCAACAATTTCTTTTGGTCAGATAGATGTTTCATACATGATAGGCCTCCTGGAGGCTCATTGCCTTTTTTTTTTTTTCTAGGAGATAGGATTGGCTATTGTTCTAATTGAGAGGGTTCTTCATAATTAATCGAAGAACGACGAGACGGTCGAGATGCTTATAAATCCCGATTTTGCAGATTCGGGGGTAAGATGATTTTTGTTGGAACTGGGTGTGTTTAGCTCTAATTCGATTTTTGGACCGCTCTACTCAGTGTTACCCAATTCGATCCGGTTTGGCCACGCCATTTTGAGGAATCCGATCCGGTCTTAAGAACGCTTTCTTATTTAATACCAGTCGTTTTCTTCGTGCTCCTGTGGGCCAACCGAACCGAAGCGTCGTTTGGGTCGGGTCCGGTTTGGCGTGTCTCTGTCTGAAAGCGCTCTCTCTCTCTCTTTATTCTCTGCGTACGCGGACTTTTCTCACCTGAAATCGCATCAGAAATTCCAAGCGAAACACCAAAAACTCTCTCTCTCTCTCTCTCCATGGCTGACGTGAAGCCTGAACGGAGTGCTTCTTCAACGTCAGGTACCAATCTCCGCAGCATCTGGTCATCTCCTTCAAAATTTTGGAATTTTCATTGACTGCGATGTCGATTCCAATAATCTGATTTCTGCCCATCTTCCCGATTTCTTCCGAAAGACGAATGTGGTCGCGTTTGAGTTATCTAGGATGGTTGCTTATTTGCGAGAGGACGCGGATCAAACGTTAGCTGTTGAGGTTTTTATAGTCAGTTGCCAATCGTCTGGGTTAATTAGTGCGGCGATAGTGAGTCGTCGTTCGTTCATCCGCTTCTACGAAACGATGATTGTTTACGGATGAGTTCGAATCTCCGACGCTTGTCTCTTCCAGTTGTCGCGTGCGTTATGTGCACGCGAGCTCACGTCCTGTGTTTCACGTGGAAGGCGGGAGGAGGGATCTTTAGTAGCTTGTTCGATGTCGCATTTACCCGAAACTTGCTTTCAGTCTTCGCATCTGTATGGATTTGTACAATCTAGATTCATCCTACATGGGAATTGGATTGCATCACATCTCTATTTGCATGACTTTGTTTGATGGACTGGTAATGGAGTGACACCTTCGGAAAGAGCTACATTGTAGCAACTGGGATAGAATTTGATCATTTTCTCTCCGAACGTGTCGTCGTGCATTAGTGCAGATGCATAAGAGTAGCGGTACTCATGGGTTTTGGTTCCCCCGGTCAAATGTGTTAACAGATGTTGGTTTGAATCAACCTGCTCATGCGTTTCGAAGAGAAAAGGAAGATGACAAATCACCCCATCACCGCATAGAAACGCACGGATTGCGCAAGGACATTGACGAGAACACCCCGTTGAGCGATGTCAAAGCACCTAATGTATTTGAACGAGCGAAGGAAGAGATTGAGGCTCTGGTTCAGACTATCCATTCAAAGAAAGAGTCTCCTACTCGTGAAAAAAGGTATCATCGTGTTCGACCTTTAATTTTGCAGAAAACTAAGCTTTCAAGTATTTGGACTCCTCTTTGACATGGCCGAGTTCTTGAGGAGATTGCAGGGACCAGACAGTGCAGACAGAGTCCAATGCTAGTGGTTCTCCCTCAGGTCCAATTTCTACATAACATAAACCTGATACTTGTTCAGTTGTTCTTATTTGCACAAAAGATTGGAAGAATATGTAGCAACTCTAATCTGTCATAACAGCTGAAAATGATGGCAAAGGACCCAATTTCATCCAGAAAGCGAAGCAAGAGATTGAAGGAATTATGCATTTCAAAAAGTCACCCGGCCATCATGGCAAGGAAACTCATGGCTTGAATGAGGACATTGATGAGAACACCCCAATAGACGAGGTTAAAGCTCCAAATGTCTTTGAACGAGCAAAAGAAGAAATTGATGCCGTTGTACAAGCAATCCATCTAAAGAAAGAATCCAGCAATGACATCACGAAGTCACCAAAGAAAGAACGCAGATTCAGGTACTCCATTGGAAAGGGTTTGGAAAAGGTGTCCTCTCTGTTGGGTCATAAAAGAGACTAGATGTCAAGCTTCGGCAAAACCCTGAAGAGTCTTCATTGTTTAATAGTCCTTAAGAGAGCGAAACCAAGGAAAAGCTATAACTATCTGACCACATTTACTTGCATGGCTTCTCTGAGGATGACATTTTGTTTCATGTGATCTGCCGGTATATATGTTTTGTTACTCAAAGGTACATAAAAGTTAAATATGTTTGTCACTCGTCCCAGTTAAGCTGTCGGATCTAAGAAGAGGAAACTTGTCTCTCTCTTAGGACTGCTCTTCCATGAATCCTGCTTCTGGTGCGTCGGGCTTTACTGAGTTAAATCATGCAGAGTCCTGTTCATGTATGGTCGACAGGACCGTGCGAGCGAATGTTTGTTCCGACTCGATCTATTGTCATCTCATTTTTCGATATAACTTTTGCGATTAGGGCATTGCGCATTGCCATCAGCATGCACAACATCAAAAGTCCATTATCTGATACAATGAGATCTGTGCATATCTGTAGAGAAACTATACAAGCTCGGGAAGAGTTTCACAGCATTGTTATTAACCAGATTCTGATGTTCACGCACTAGGACCGTGACTCTTCATTAGCCTTGGCAATGCTTCGGTCACCAATTAACAACCTGATGATCAGATTCTTTTCAAGCTGTGAATGTCCTGACGGTCTACATGTGAAACCTCGTCTCATTGCTCAACAGCAAAGGGCATGTCAAAGGCGAATTTGCGCACAACTTGGGGCCGTAATCTCTTTCGCTTTGAAGGTCTATTCGACATTATTTCTCTCACACTTCTCACGGAACGTTTCATCAACTTGACGCAGATTTTCAATGTGATGATAACTCGTTTTTCTGTGAATAACTGTACGAAAAGAAATTGCCGATATCATTACTTAACAAAAGAGTGCTTGTTAGTTCATGTCAGGTGCGAATTTGCACAAAACGTGGGGTCAGGCACACTTCAGATCTCTTTCACTTGGAATGTCTTTCCGACATTCTTTTTCTCACGTTTCTCACGGAATGTTTCGTCAATTCGACACACATTTTCAACGTTATCATAACGTGTTTTTTATGTGAACGATTGTACAAATGAAATTGCTGATCTTACCAGCGGACACCATGCTTATATGAACTTCCATGCATTTCTTGCCAATCCTTCGGTTAGATGCGCAACGATGTCAAAGCAGGAAGGGCCCATCAATGGGATCTTGCGGCCAATCCCGAGATTTTCTAATCATCTTCCATACATATATGTACTCTTTTTGGTCAAAACATTATCAGAAAAGATAATGTTTGACTAGATCATAGAAAGATAAATATGAACGAAGCATGGATAAGAACAACAGAAAAGATAGAAACGAAAATGAAGCAGAAAGAAGCCAGATTCTACGCATCTTCGTCGGCCAGTGGCTTCCATAGATCCTGGCCCTGCACCATCAAGGAAGGCAGCTGAGCTAATTAGGGTGCGTTTGATAATCTGTCAGAATTTTTAATTCTCTACCAGAAGTGATTCTGGAGCAGAAATGCGTTTGGTAAAGAATGACTTCTGGAACAGTTTTCTACTTCTGAATGAGATTTGTGTTTGGTAAAAAAATGATTCTCTAGGATCAGAACCAATTCTTGCCGGAAGTGATTCTTTTACCTTTTTATTAAATAAAATATTTTAAAAAACAAGTTAAACAAAAAAAAAACAAGAAAAAAAAGGGGCATCTAGGGCAAGGGCGGTAGGCCCATGCCGCCGCCGGGGCCTCGGCTAGGGCCGGCGACCCCCACCGGCCCTCTTCGGTGATGGGGTCGGCGGCGGCAAGGGCCTGCTGCCCAGGCTCGATTTTTTTTTTTTAAATATACAAATATTTTGAATATTTTATTTAATAAAAAAAGTGAAAATTAAAAAATTAAAAAATTTTGAGGGTAAATGCGTTTTTTATTTTAAGTGGAGTAAATGTGTCACACAATCATAAATTTGGGGGTTTTTAAAAAAAAAATGATTTTTCCCCTTTTTATTTTCACTTCTCATTTTCCTTCTCACTCTCGTAGGTCGGCGGTCGCCAAACGTCAACCGTAGGACGCCGGCCACCGGACGCCGGATGTCGGCCGCCGATCCCCAAGCGTCATTTGGTAAACTTGCCAAAAGTAGAATGAGAATAAGGGTGTGTTTGGTAAATATAAATTCTCATTCTTTGTCAGAATTGATTATCGAAAGAATGAATTTTTGTCAGAATAAAAAATTCTGGCAAGAATCGTTTTCATGTAGGCCCCTAATTGTAATTGGTAGGGGTTATCATTAGAATTAGATTGAACCAGCCAAATCAGGGTGGTTCCTACCAGAAATTATTTGGTTTCTAATCTCTAAAATTTGAAATTGGTGATTGTCGATCTTGTTCTCGATTTGGATGTGAAATTGAATCACTCGGACTACTCGAATCGAATCGATATTTTTTTTTATTAGCAAGTTAATGATAGTTGATTATATTTTATCACACCTTTAACGTCTTCCATCTAGATTTTCTCTGATTAAAAATCTAAAATGCTAAAGAATGAGATTTTAGACTATGTTATAGTCGTGTAGGATTGGTTTCACAAAACCGACCCTTTTGATCCGATTCCTGATACCAAGATGGTATTGACTCGCCCCGGAGCCATGACAACCATTCTGGAACAGAATTTCTGTTCCAGAAATAGGTTTGGAACAGAAATCCGTTTGATAACGCAATTTCATTTTTCTATTTCTTGAACAAATTTCTCTTCTAGAAATAGAAATGGACCAGAAATCAGAAGTAAAAATTTTATACTTCTCTATTTCTGGAATAGAAATAGATTTTTCTATTTCTATCCAGAAATTGATTTTTGAAACAGAATGATTGTCATGCGTGCCCTAATTGGTTACTTCCAGCTGATTTTTCGTTTTTTTTTTTCCTTTTTCTTAAACGGGTGGCTGACGTGCGGACCAACCCGTGAGGAGGACTCATTCCAATCAAACCAAAAGCCAAACGTTCGAACAAGTTGACAAGTGACAACTACCTCAATCACTACCTTCCGAGTTCCGATGCTCTGTTCGTTTCCTTTCTCCTCTCTCTCTCTCTCTGTGTCCTCGCTTCCGTCATCTTTTACACCTCACTCTCTCCAACTTTCTCTCTCTAGATGCCATTGACTTCTCCTTCTTCACATTCCACGCTCTCTCTCTCTCTCTCTCTCCTCCATACTTTCGCCCCCAAGGCACACAGCACACGCTTCGGCGACTGCTCCTTTCATCTGCAATCGAATCGACCGCCATGTCCTCTTAGCTCGCGTCGCTCTCCCTCGCCCTCTCTAACCCCTCTTCGCCTCTCATGGACGCTGCGAGGTCCGCCTTGTCCGACTCCAACGACATCATCAGCAACAGCAGCAGCATCTACTGTGCTCCGACCACCAACACCGACTCCCTCTCCTCCCGCGGGAACCATTGCGCCCCCGACGCGCCCTCCCTCGTCCGCCTCTCCGACCACCTCGGGTCCGTCTTCTCCGCCGAGCGCGGCGACTTCGACTTCTTCGCCGACGCCAAGATAGCCCTCGGCGATGGCCGCGAGGTGCCCGTCCACCGCTGCATCCTCTCCGCGAGGAGCGGGTTCTTCCGGGGCACGTTCACCAGAGGGGCGACCAAACTGGAGGTCAAGGAGTTGGGGAAGGACTTAGAGATCGGGCACGACTCGCTCATGGCGGTCTTGGGGTATCTGTACAGCGGCAGGGTGAAGCCGCTGCCGCCATTAGTGCACGGGTGCGTGGACGAGGAGTGCCCGCACGAGGCGTGTCGGCCCGCCGTGGATTTCCTGGTGCAGGTGCTCTATGCGGCTTTCACGTTCCAGATTTCTGAGCTGGTGGGTCTGTACCAGGTGAGGAATGATTGCAACTGGTTCTCGGAATGATGAATTGTTGGCTGACTTTTCGTTGGCTTGGTGTTTCCTAATAAGAATCTGCTGCATTTATTTGATTTCATTTGTTAATTGTCGTTTATTCTTAGAATTAGATCCATATACCGAATGATAATAGCTAATCTTAGCAGTATTTAATTGGGCCTTCTCTGTATGAGTGAATTTTCGTGGTGAGAGAGCTAAAAATTTTACATTTGGAAAGATAATTCGAGGAAATGATAGTACTATTCTTGATTTGTGTTGGGAGGAAAACATCATGAACTGGAAGGTCCTCTATAAGTGGAAGAAACTTGTCTGCTATCACATTCTTATCCAGCAAAGATTCACCCGAAAGGGTAAAACGTTTGGAAAACCTCTCTCACTTGCTCTGTAGTTCCATCTCGATGTACTTTTAAGGTTAAAGAGCTTGAGTATCCTAGAAATCTTTTCTTCTCTGTTATTAGATCTGCATAGATGTCCAAAGTGGCACCATGTAGTAACTTTTTTACTTCATGATCCTGAAGAGTAAAGGAGTTGATCATGCTTGTAAGTCTTGAATGCAGTATAATGCATCTGATATTGTTACTTGTCATGGTAATGTACTCGATCTCATCCTTTGTCCACATCGAGCGTTCTTGTTCTTGTCTTTTGACTGGAGAATAATTTTGTTGAGACAGTTCTCGCGTTTTTAAATTGCAGAAAGACCTGCTAGACATTCTTGACAAGGTTGCCATAGACGATCTACTGGTAGTTCTATCTGTTGCAAATATGTGCAATAATGCATGTGAGGGTTTGTCAGCTCGTTGCATTGAGCTTGTTGTTAAATCAGATGTTGATGTTGTTACTCTAGACAGAGCTTTGCCCCCTCATATTGTTAAGCAGATCATGGATGCCAGAATGGAACTTGGCTTGAAGAGGCTCAAATGTGACAGCTTTCCTGATAAGCACGTGAAGAGAATACACAGGGCTTTGGATTCAGATGATGTCGAACTAGTCAGAATGCTGCTTAGGGAGGCACATACTACTCTTGATGATGCATGTGCGCTCCATTATGCCGTTGCTTACTGTGATGCCAAGACTACCACCGAACTTCTTGATCTTGGCATTGCCGATGTTAATCAAAGAAATTCCAGGGGCTATACCGTTCTGCATGTTGCAGCATTGAGGAAAGAGCCCAAGATTATTGTGTCTCTTTTAGTAAAAGGAGCCCGGGCAACCGACCTCACTTTGGATGGTAGAAAAGCACTCGAGATATCTAAGAGGCTCACTAGGGCTGCGGATTACTATAAATCAACAGAGGAAGGAAAAGCTTCTTCCAGGGAGCGACTGTGTGTGGAGATATTGGAGCAAGCTGACAGAAGAGATCCTTTACTAGGAGAAGCTGCTCTTTCTCTTGCTATAGCAGGGGACGATCTGCGCAAGAAATTGTTATACCTGGAAAATAGAGGTGCTTTCTTGTTTCTTCTTTGTCTTCGATGTAAACATGCACACCAGTGAGCACTGTGAATGTTTCTATATATGCATGTATAGGCATGTCATTGCATATGTATGTTGCATTTGAGCAGTTGTTGCTTGCTAGAGATCACCGTTTGGGTTGCGTAGTAAAATCGCTGAAAAGTTACACTTGATGGTGTCAATACATTCGTAACCTCAAGAAAAAAGAACTAAGTAACTTGGTTTATAACGTCTATCTTCGATTGGGGAATAGAGTATGTGCCAAACACGTAAACAATTTGGATTTTCTTCGACATAACTTTCCTGGTAAATCTCAATAACCTCATTTATGACCCCTTTTTTTATGCACAAACATCTGATGTTAGACAAATTCTGTGGTCTATGAATTAGTTGCAGTATCCTAGCTGGTATGTTGCTGGAGACTTGATTAATTAGTCAAATAAAATATGTTTTGAATTGCAAAATTAAGAGATTAAGAGCAGACCAGAAATTAGCAATAGCCAGACTATCCTTTGTTCGGTTACTCTTACTTTTTCCTGGACATTGGTTGATCGATGCAGCTTGTGCAGTATATGAGAGCAGGCTAATAATAGAAAGAATGAATCAGGAAAGGTTCATCAACAAGTATACAAGACATGAGTGTTCATCAGGCACTTAATAAGGCATGAGAAGTGTATGAAGAGCACTACTTTTTCTGTTTTCATTGGGTTTAAATTCTGAAGGCAATATAACAAAGCAAGGCAAGAAAATTTTGGGTACTTGTGATATATCTTATTCTTATGTTGTTTAAATATTTGACGGTGATTCTCATCCATGTTTCATTTGTCAGTTGCACTAGCTACACTACTCTTTCCAATGGAAGCTAAAGTGGCAATGGATATTGCTCGAGTAGACGGCACTTCTGAGTATCCTTTGGTAAGCATCGAGAATTTGGCTCGTAAACAAGGGGCAAATGTGGATTTAAATGAAGCTCCTTTCAAAATACAAGAGGAGAATCTGAATAGGATGAGAGCACTCTCCAAAACAGGTAATACTCCTTTTGCATTGAAATTAGCTAATCTCTAGGGTTAGTTGGTTGGGGCATTGCAGATCCACAGCTACAGGTTAGGGCCACCTGCATAGGTCGAAAGCCTGGACTTAATCGGTTCATGGGGCTTATAGGAAGGTGTTTCATCAATCTGCACGTAGTGGGGTATTCATATCTGTTCCATCGGATTATAAAAAAATTAAATTAAATTAAAGTAAAGAATTGGACTTGGCTTGTGTTGATAATGCATTGATACCCTGGAATCGTCACAGTGCACTTCTCATTAACTTATCAGGTCTAACAAACGAAAAAGTAGCCTTATTAGGTGACGTTCTTTGTCCGAATTCTTATATACTTTCTATGGCCAAACTGACATCTTTGGGCACCAAAAAAGGTGACGTCTTCATCATCTTGATCATTGACGATTTAATACCCATAGCTCAGGCTCCTCTTTTTGATAACTGCTTATTCGACGTTGGACTCTACAATGCATATGACCAGTTCTTGCCCAAACATGACCAATATGTATACGTTTGAACTAATTAATTGCATTTCTTCCTAATGGGCCTATCTCCTTCATCTTTGTGAGCAGTGGAACTTGGAAAGCGCTTTTTCCCTCGATGCTCAGCTGTAATCAATAAGATAATCGATACCGATGACTTGTCATGGCTGGCAACTGTTGGGGATGACACTCCAGAGGAACGACTTCGTAAGAAGCAAAGGCATATAGAGGTTGAAGAAGAGATGACTGAAGCTTTCACCCAAGACAAAGAGGAGACTGATAAGTCTAGTATATTGTCTACTTCGTCGTCGACGGCAATGAGTATCCTGAAGCCTAATGGTAAACTAACGACAAGTGACCAGTAGTGATGCTGCGAGATTTGAGATGCCAAAAGACATCTTTCTCATTGTACGATATTCCAATTTTTTCCTGCTGGCATGGTTCCACAGTTTTCCCATGTAATGCATCTTTGTAGCCAGTTTGCATTGAAGCGGAATAATGGAAGTACCCATCTGTACGTACAAGCAGACGATTGTATTAGTAGTAATTATACAGATCTTTTGGCTGGTCGACGAATTTTTTACAGATGGTACCGGGTATTTAAGAAGCTATGTCTTCACAGTTATGAGAGATGTGCTTAGAAAGTTTACTCGTCCATCGGTCTCCATAGCTCGCTCTCATGTCTGAATCAACTCTGCTCTAGTGTTTTTCCCATTCCAACCGGTATATATGCACGCAATCTGTCGAGATAAAGTACATTCAGCTCTGGTAAGGGTTTGCATCGGTGTAAATACCGCCGTCTATCTTATTTTGTGTAGTTTGTTGAATTGCGCATCCTTCATAACAAAAAAGAACATTTAGGTTGTAGAAATTTGAGGATGTGTCACAGAGGGATCAGATCACATATCTAATCTGAATCTGCTTGTACAATGCTCTGTCTGCCTGGACACATCCCTTGTCGAATCTCATCCACCTAACTTGGACCACTCTTTAATCAAATTCTGTATGCTTGCTTGCCTCTTTCGGTAACACGAGATCTCTTCGAAAGGGACCTTTTGCCTGAATTGTGAGGCTTTGCTGCTACATCTGCCTCGCTTCGCTTGCATATTTAGATTGAAGTTTCCAGCGAGAACCAAAAGCATCCACCCTTTAAAAGGCATGTAATAATGATAACAGTCGGTATAAAAGGATGGACCCATAAATATTATGTGCTTTGTCAGATTGTTAGGAAGCACATTTAGTTGACTAATCCTGTCCCCCATTTGGTAAAAAGCTCATTGCTATATGATGAGGTCCTGTCATACAATACTGCATATGTCTATGAAACAAAGCTGTGCAGAGCTTGGTGGTATTGCAGAAGTAAAGACTAAGTGGGACTTGCTAACACCTAAGAGGTCCTATCACATTGGTTTTTTACAGATAACTGAGCAACAGAGCTGCGTAACTAAGAGCTAATGGACTTGCCATAGAATCTACAAAATTATGCACAAGTTGGAAGAATGGTCCTTTGGACACTTCTGAGGCTGCAACTTTCAGGAACCAGCTCCATGCACTCAAGAGCAAAGTCTGATGTTTCCTTCCAAGAGAGAACCTCCCATTGGTACATCTTCGCAGGTTGAGGAAAGATCATACGAGACGGATCAAGGCATTAATGCCACGGGTTGCTCCTTGAGCTCGTTCACGCCGCCCCAGTCGCGCTGCTCCCCAATTAGATACTCCAGTTCCAGGTATATGTTACTGTCATTGACGGCCAGTTCTTCGCCGATTTCTCCTTCGGCAATTGGGCTACTGTCATCGAGCAGCTTCTCCGACATTGCCTTATAGACCGTGGACGCATCCCCGTGCGGCATCACATCGTTATACTTTAGTTCATCGGTAAAATTGTCATTCGACACCAGATTTGCAGACCCATCTGGCTTCTGATCCACACGCTCCGATACAATCCCATTCTGGCCATCTCCACAAGCACCGAACTCGTCATCATTGTTCCCCTTGAAGTCGCATCTATCGGGATCAGGGTCGGAGGTGAGGAGCCTCCTTTTCTTGATGAATTTGCCCGCGTCAATCTCTCTGCTTGGCTTCCTCTTCTGAACCAGCTGCTCCACAAAATGGGGGTTCCTCACTGCTTTGGCCAGGAAGAGGAACATCTGCTGGTGCCGGCACTCCGTGCACCGAATCCGCTCTTCGATAGCGCCAATTTCACTCAGCGAACACTCCTGTTGCTGCCTCAGTTCGAGGATTTCCGACTTCAGCGTCTCCTGATCTTCCTTGAGTGTCCGAATTTCGGATTCCACCTCCGTTCCTTGAATATCCTCGGGAATTGTGGGTCCTTGTTGCTTCTTGGCGATTCTGCCTCTTCTCTTGATGTTCTTGAGCAAGTGCTTCTTCCCTCCCCGAAAGCCTTCGTTTGCGAATTCCCATCTGTCCGGATCAATTTTCCTGAAACCCTGAGGCACAGACGATGATTCTATCATTCAGGGGTGGAAATTCAACCAGAATATACACCGTAGGACTCAAAGGACAAGAACCATCCAATCTCAGGACAAGAACAACATTGAAAGAAGACATGCATACTAAGGAGAGATTCAATCTAAGATAAAAACCAGCAACTGCTCATGTACAGGTACAGATTATAACGTCCAGAAAGGAAGATTCAAATTACTCACTCCCTCCAATCTCGTCGTAAATTATGAACACCACTTCCAAAAGGCCTTTACAATGAGTCATGGCACTCATGAACACAATCAATGCATCCAAAAAGAGCAGTTCTTTAAGGAAATTGAGAACAGGAATGAATCTGAGCTCACATAAGTGTTGAGCTGGCGAATGAAGCTGGAGAAGTTCTGGTGCTTGAAGTATTTGGGCAAGAGGTCCTTCGAAAACTCGTGCTGATCCCAAACCACGAAGCTGTCCCGATTCTTGCTCCACGACACCACCGAGTCCGTCTCCGGGTCCTCCACCATCTCGAACGTCTTCTTCAAGAACGGCGGTGGACCCACCTCGTTCAGCCCCTCCATCGGCTTCTGCGCCCCCTCCGACGGCGGCGGCGAGGTCGAAGAGCAGGAAGACGACCCGTTGTTACCATTGTTACAGACGGCGACGTGATCCATCACCGCCTCTGCGTCCTCAGCTTCTTCGTCTTCTTTGCTGACGACGGGCAGGCCGGAGGACGAGCTCGAAGAGCACGGCTTCTTATCCCTCGCGCGGCCACGACCGACTGCACCACCGTCAAAATCAAAACCAACCTTTCCGTTGACGGTCGCCCCTGTTCCCATTACGGGCTCTTCAAGCGAAATACTCGACGAAACCGAAGGGCACAACGCGCCACCGCTGACACTGGCCTCCGCCACCATTTTCCCCAGGCTATTCGTGAGGAGAGAAAGGTGTCGTTGGCGTTTTGCGTTTTTCGGTTAAGGGGTGAGGACGGAGATGGGTGTGTGAGTGTAGCAATGGCGTGAAGCGTGAGACGAGGCTTATATAGAAGAGTACGATGCGAAGGCGGAGAGTCAGAGTCGCGGTCGCAGTCATGTGTAGAGACAGAGAGAGAGAGAGAGAGTCTCGCCACGTCCAGCTTCGGACAGAGATGTTGCCATTTGTAGAGTGATCCTGCACTCGGTCTCACCGCTTTTTGTCGCCACCCACTTCGAGTCCCTCGAGAATTCGAGAATTTCGATTTCGCCCCCTGAATTCAATTCTTTTGTGCACTACGGCCCGATTTTTCCACTAACCAGCTGAAAGATGAGCATGTGCTCCGATTCCTAAAATTTCATATTAATCTTTCATATCTCACCCTTATGTTATGATATTGGATTTTTTTAAATCTTTTATAATGCGTTTGTTTTGCAAAAAATAACTAATGAAAAAAATATTTTCTTTAAAATGATTACTTAAAAAATTAATTAATGAAAAATGTTCTCATTACTGATAATAATTTATGTTTAAATATTTTTGCGAATAATGAAAACATTTTCGTTCATTTAGTTTTATAAGCAATACAAATGATTTTAGGGAAACATTTCCCAAATCATTCATTTACACTGAAATGGAAAATGCAGTTTGAATTTATGTTTCGATTACATACATAAAGAATTAAACATGGGACTGCATTCCTATCGATAAATCGGTGTCCTTTCATATCGTTACTAGAACAACGATAGTGATGGAGGAAATTCTTAATTATAACCAAGGTGAAAAATGCATCAAACTTAAGTTAGCAGCACCTAACTATTATGAGTTGTTTGAGTTGCCACCGTTTTCACTTGGGAAGGGAGAGTTCAATTCTTTACTTTCTTAGGAGGCTGGGGGTAAGGACGCGTGAGTGAGGGAGTAAGATTTTATAACCTGCGTATAATACATAACACACATAATGACTTGTATAATAGAATTAGGATACGATAGAATTGGAAAAAAAAACAAGAAGGTTAGCCGCGACTTTGATGCGGCAGGCACTCTTTAACAAGATCCTTGAAACAAAACTTCGGAGATCGTTTCCAGAGGGTTGGGCCGGGCCGGACTAAAGCCCAACCGATCGAGCCGTCGGCCCAAATGGAGCAGCGGTTCGTCTCTCTCTCTCAGTCTCTCTCTCTCACGAACTACGAGGCGAGGCGAAGGCCACCAGAGCCAGTCACCGAGTTCAAAAGAGAGGGAAAACCAAAACCTCGCAACAGAGGCACAAACCCTACATTCACTCCCTCCCTCTCTCTCTTCGTCTCCGAGACTGGCTCCTCCGCTTCCGCTGCGATGGCACGTCCGCAATAGACGGTTCGCCGTCCGGACGTCGTGCTGCTGCAGCTCCTCCCCCGTCTCTTCACATTCGCCCTAACCTCCGCCGACG
>BCNH02000003.1:7051373-7077462 GCA_001662345.2 Metrosideros polymorpha var. glaberrima
CCGCGATCGCGCTTCGCAGGGCCGGAGAACAGGGGCTTTGGGCTCGTATTCCCAGTTTTGTAACTTTTCTTCCAAAGGTTAGCTTCACTAACCTCTTCACATGGTTTGAATTCTAAAATGCTGTTCCTTTGATATGATTTGGTGGGATATGGTTCATGGAAGATGGATACTCTGACAATCCTGTGCAACCTGGTGTGATTAGAAGTCGTTTTTCCTAGCAGTGCGAACAAGCTGAGGAATTGCTTGTTTACGAGGGATATGCTTGTTACTTTGGTTGAGAGCCTATTGCAGTATCCCTGTCTCTACATTTGCTTCCAACAAGTACAAATGTTAACTGCGTGCATGTCCATTTCGGTCGGATCTGCATATTGGGCAGATACGAAAAGTTTGGTTTCCAGATTGTGTGCTATCTATTTGAATTAGTTCTATTAAAAAAACTAATATTTTATCTGTTGTAAAGGTAGGAGAAAATCGAAATCCGACGGCAGCGACTCAAATGACGAAAATCTGTCTAAGAAGGACTTGGCCCTTCAACAAGCTCTGGATCAGATCACTTCCTCCTTCGGAAAGGGATCGATTATGTGGCTCGGCCGATCTCCCTCTCCCAGACATGTCCCGGTGATTTCCACCGGTTCTTTTGTTCTGGATATAGCTCTCGGTACTGGTGGATTTCCAAAGGTATTGACTCATAGCCACCTATTCAGTTTTCCGTTAATTACCGAATTGATATATTTATTGTTGAAAGTCTCTATCTATGATGCACGTCTGTTTGCAAGAGGTAGGTCCTCAGACTCACAAGACATACGATATTTGAGTTCTTTAGGGGCGTGTTGTGGAGATATATGGTCCTGAGGCGTCTGGAAAAACAACTCTGGCATTACATGTAATTGCTGAAGCTCAAAAACTAGGAGGTAAGTAGTGTTTTGTGTTTTTGGATGCTTTCATAAAGTTTCTCGAGCAGATCATTGTAAATGTGCATTGATGCTGTAAGAAATTTGTCCACCATATCTTGTTCTGCTGTTTCAATCTTTTGTATCTTCCAGTTCTTTTGTTGTATTGGAAACATGTCTTCTTGTTTGAAATTCCAAACTGCCCATGTCAAGAGAGGACACCTTGTACAGCAACTCATCTTGGAGCATAAAAAGCAATGAAGCCATGTAGTGAAGGAAAAGACATCCATCAATAAGTTGATGGTTTTGAATATCTTCGACGATTAGTTGTGGCGAATGGCTATATCTGCACCTTCTTGTCCAGTTGAACAGCATGTGCAGATACAGTAAAAGATACTTCCTTTTTAACAAGAACGAGCTGTTTTTATGTTTTTGGGTCGTATGTAATAGGCTTCCTCTCTGGTTTTGTCGAGACTTCATTTTACTTAATATCTTTTACAGGATGTTAAACCTGCTGCTTATGTTGAATTGTTTAGGTCACTGTGTATTTGTTGATGCTGAGCATGCTCTTGATCCAGCACTGGCAGAGGCCATTGGCGTAAAGACTGAAAACTTGCTACTGTCTCAGCCAGATTGTGGCGAGCAAGCTCTAAGTCTAGTTGATACTCTCATAAGAAGTGGTTCTGTGGATGTCGTCGTCGTCGATAGTGTAAGTAAGGTGCTTCTTATGGGTCTCAATGTCAACGCTTTAGAATTTATCATAGTGACTGTTTTTTCTCTTTTTCCAAGTTTAGTGGGTTTACTTTGAAGACTTTTTTTTTTGTTTCAATTGCCTCTCGCTGGATCCACTTTAGATGAACATGTCTAATAGAAAGAAATCTCTTACCACTCCTTGGCATCGAGTGTAGGGTTGCATGGGCACATACTTATGTTTGAGTGCATATTCAAGATTGATGAGCCACAGTTAAATGTCAGGTAGCTGCTCTTGTCCCCAAAGGTGAACTCGATGGTGAGATGGGTGATGCACACATGGCAATGCAAGCTAGATTGATGAGCCAGGCGCTTCGCAAACTTAGTCATTCTCTATCACAGTCACAGACTATATTGATCTTTTTAAATCAGGTATAATCTTTAGACATCATAACTGGTTCATAATTGCTGGGTTTTATCTCCTCATTTATGTAAGCCAATGATTTCTTTTCTTTGCATGTGCCAGAGCCTTAAAAGTATATGTAGTCACCATATAGTTGCCAATGGATTGTGAAATTTTTTGTCCTTGCGCTTGTTAGAGCTTGAATTTATTATTAGGCTTGAAGGTTTAGCTGTTAGAATTTGACATGGACTGCAACCTTGTTTGATTGGAGCAATCAATAAGATGCGGTGGGGCTGGTGAAAGATATTCAGCAGATACCCACTGAAATTTTCCAGATGACATAAGTTTTTAACTCGAGTTGATATTAGATGTGTATGCCTTCTTTTTAATCTTTGTTATAATTACCATGCATATTTGCTGGGACATATTGATGTTAGTTCAATAAGTTATCTGAACCCATTAGCTTCATCTCAATTCAGGTGAGATCAAAGCTCTCCACTTTTGGAGGATTTGGTGGTCCCACTGAAGTTACTTGTGGTGGTAATGCTTTGAAGTTCTATGCCTCGGTGCGCCTAAATATCCGGAAAATAGGGCTGATAAAGAAGGGGGAAGAGGTAACCTGCAAATTGATGCATATGTGCCATTAATATCCCTGAATATTTATTTATTTTAGCTGGAAATATTTCCTCTTTGACCAATCACTTAATACAATGATTAATGAGCAGTATTTTTTTAAGAGCGAGATTGCGTTCAGTGTCTGACTGCGCTATATTTATTTCTGCCAGTGCATGATCCCATTATTTGTTAATAACTTTCACCAGAAATGACATAAATGTAGATGATTCGTAGTGAGGATCAAATTTAAGTGTGTTTGTCGGTGTCAGATGAATAATTGAAATTTGTCTTAATATACAGTGGCAAATGAGCTTGGCACTTAAATGTTCGTAGATTTTATGGTCTTTCATTTGTGTTGGTTTTACTTAAGTTGCATCTAATGTAAGCAGGGTAGGATACTCCAATTTGGAGATAAAAGAAAGAGTGTATGCGCGTTAATAGCATCTATTTTGTGGATCTATTTTGGGAGAAATCCAGTTCCAGATGCTCTGTGCTATAGCAGGTAGCAGGGGTTTCATTACTCTAAGTAAGACATAGGACTGAGCTAATCATTTTATGTAGTAAAATTAAACATAGAACCTACTCCATCTTTTTGCGAGAAGGCGTTTCATAGCAAGTGATGATCGGATCAAACATTTATATATTAAAAAATGTTCAAAGTATGTTGCCTGGACATATTTGCAGGGTCTATTCATAATCCTTGTATTGTCAACCTGTACAGTGGGAATAATCTTGTGAAGCTTGATAGGAAGTGCTCTGTTCTTGTCAACATGTATGGTTCTTGGTTCATATTCTCCACCACTTAAAATATTGTTACTGGTCTTTTTGCAGACTGTAGGAAGTCAGGTACAGGTGAAAATTGTGAAGAACAAGCTTGCTCCTCCATTTAGAACTGCTCAGTTTGAGTTGGAATTTGGCAAGGGCATATGCCGCATCTCCGAGATCATTGATTTAGGATTAAAGCACAAGTTCATCACTAAGGCTGGGGCCATGTACACTTTGAATGATCGAAGTTTTCGTGGCAAGGAAGCCTTGAAAGGGTTCCTGAAAGGAAATGACATTGAACGCGAAGAACTTATGATGAAACTCAGGGAGAAGCTTCTCGTTGAGACAGAAAAGGAGTCAGATAGAGAGGCTGCTGCGGATGGAGAATCTTCTGAAGAAATTATCTCAGCCGAAACTACCGATGAAGAAGCAGCTACTGCGGTTGGAGCGTAAGTCAGTTTGTATGTAGAGGTTTCCCACTGTAATGCCTCGATATTGGCCCACCAGATCTTATCTACAGCTGATTCTTCTGATCATTTGGTAGTTGGGGTGCTCATCGGACCTGATTTAATTGCTAAAGGGTACCTTTATGGTTCCCGCAGCTCCAGCGTTTTTGTCTTAAGTCGTGAAATTCATGGCCTTGTAAGTTGTATCGGTGCTGAAAAGAAAGGTGAATCAGTGTAGGTGTATCATATTGTCATGGGTTGTGTGATTGGTCAAAGTTTTGTGGGCTGGAAAGGAGTTGATCATCTGAATGCAATTCGAGTTTAATGTAAAGATTCGTTTGTTTTTTTTTTTTTCATAGAAAATAAATGATTTAAAAAATAATTGCTTGAAATAATTAATTAACGAAAAATATTTTCATTATTCATAGTAATTTATGTTTAAATGTTCTTATGGTCGATAAAAATATTTTTTCGTTTGTTTATTTTTATAAGAGATACAAGTGATTATTTCTCAAAAAATTGTTATTCCAAGTAGTTTTTTGTTTTGCGAAACATGCTGTGCTTAATTCGTGGAGTCATCTCCTCTACGGTTATTGCTTATGTTTTCAGAAAAAGGAGGATTATGCTCGTCATTGGTGAGAGGCATCTGGAGTCTCCCCTCACCTTTTTTGAGCTTTCCCATTATTTTTTTCCAATTTCTATTGGATTTCTTCCATTGTCATTGTATGGAAATTACTATGCGTGTTTGGAGATTTCTGAGATTTGGGGCGACATTAATCGAAATGGTTAATGAAGTAACACCCAATCAAAGATCAGTTTGATACCATTCTTCTTTTGAGTGTCGTTTTTCAGACCCATGAGGTTGACTATCATCAACTTCAGTATGTGTTGTAAATTTGTTGTCCGGTGTCACGCCACGCACACGGATGATGGTGGAATATGTCGCGGCAGTTTTTTTCATGACAATGCCTTCCGATGTCATTAGAAAGTTGACACATTAATTCAAATGAAAAAATTCACCTGTGCTAAAAAGTATTTCACGTCACTCATTCATGAGATTTATATATATATATATACTCGTGAACTCACTTCACGGTTACAATTTAGATGCTCTTTATATACTTATAAATTTTCTTCGCTAAGTTTTAAGTTTTTAACGTGATCAGATATGCGTTTGAGAGACTTTAGATACGGGAGAAGAATACCAAGGTTAATTAGACTTAGGGAAAATCTCAAATAAGTGCATGAAGTGGCCAACTTATTCTAAGGGCGAAGTAGCGCTATTTTCTTAAAAAAATGTCCAAAGTGCACTTTATTTCAAAGAGAGGCCTGAATGGCCAATTAAACATCAAATAAGAGCTCAACTTGCCGGTTTGCCAAATCTTCGTTGGCCAGCTTGCACATGCAATTCATTCCACCGGCAAAGTAAAAAGCAATTCTGATCAATTTTTTTTTTCTTTGACCCAATTTGAAGAATGCCTAAATGAGGGTTTTTCGATGGTTCTTACGAGGGCTTGACAATGAGGATTTTTGGTTTGGTTGTCCAGTGTCACGTTGTGGAACTGAGAACCATTTGGTCTTTGGTGAATTTGGAAACCCTCAAAGAATCCTTGCTTCAGTTTGGGTCAAAGTATTACTTCTGATCTTGCCGTTGGAATGAGCACGCGAGTCGCATGTGCAAGTTGGGCAGCCAAAATATGGCGATCAATCTGCTTGGGCCCTTATTTGAGATTAAGTTCGTCTCTTTAGATCCTTATCGAGATAAAGTCTACTATGAGCTCTCAATTTAAGAAAATGACCCCACCTTGAGTCATCGTTGAAGACTAATACGACCACTTTAAATTCTTATTTAAAATAAAACATTCTGAATTTTTTGATGTTATAAAGAGTTAATACAACGAAAAATTTCAAATTGGTATATTTATGATAAATGTACTCCAAATTAATTTTTTAACCACAAAAAACTCTAAACCGATACATTTGTAATAAATTTATCCTAAACTAATTTTTTGACCATGAAAAATCCTAAATTAATACACCCGTAGCAAATTTATGATATGTTATAAACTGATTAACCTGAAAAAAAAGAGGGTAAATTTATAATAAATGTACTAATTTAGGAATTTTAGTGGCATTAACCCGCATAAATACCAAGATCATCGTCAGAGCGATGGACTTCGGGGTCGGGGATCCACGCAGAACGCAGCCGACCGAAGCCTCGTAAGTTGTTCTCTCCCTACTTCCTCGGGGCTGATGATTCAGGTTTCGATGACGAATGCTTGCTGCTTGATGCAAATTCAATCTCCAGCGTTCAATTCCATCCGCCCGTCGCTCTCAATTCCTGCTCCGCCCAAGAACCGCTCTTCGCCGAGGTTCTTCCCGAACCGATCTCCAATCACCTCACCGAGCAAGCCCAAGTTCGCAGCGACGCTGAGGATGTCTCGGTCCACTCACGACTCAGGTAATTTCATCTCACTAAGAGAGTTTCGTTTGGCATTCGAGCATGCGAGCAATTTGGAGTTCCTGCTCATCGGTGCGGCTTGTCTCGTTTTGTTTGTGGCGATCCTGGTAAGTAGGTGATGGGGTGCTCTTGATTCTCGATCATGTCGCTGTTGAGAAGTGAAATCTGTTTAAGTATGACTGATATCCTTAGAGTCATTTCGACTAGTGTTGGAACTCGTATGGGTGGAAGCACTCATTGGTTGATAAGGGAAGATGCTTGATTCTCAATTATGTCAGCATCTAGTACTGAAATTTTTTACTTTACGGTGGACATTCTGCTTGTGCATGTGGTGACTGGTGGTATTAATTCGATGAGTTTTCTGTATTCAGTTGTTCAGCAGCAGAGAGTCGTGATACCGAACAAGCATGGGGAGAAACTGGCGGGGTTGTTGCATGAGACTGGGTCTTCGGAGATTGTGATCCTCTGCCACGGCTTCCGGTCTAACAAGGTGCAGTAATTTTATAAATTTGGAAAATGGCAGAAATAAGATTATGTATAAGCTGCAGCATTAATTGCTACTGCGATACAGCGACTTCCTTTCTCCGCTAACGTTGAAAGTTCTGCAAGCAAGCTTTAACCTTTTCTTTCTACCTGTTCTCCAGGAAAGTAACACTATGGTGAATCTTGCTGCTGCTTTAGAGAAGGAGGGTATTAGTGCTTTCCGCTTTGACTTTGCTGGAAATGGGTATGCTGAAATATACTCGTGATATGTAATTATTGTGACATCATTTTGCCACTAAATCCATTTGTGTGTGTGAGAGAGAGAGAGAGAGAGAGGGTCAGAGTCTTTGAGAAATATTGTGCAGGTTTCAGTAAACAGCGTACTTAGAGTTGTAGCAGAAACAACGCTGTTGATCTGGGCATTTTAGCAGTTCAGAGATTTAGTTTAGCCAGATGCCGATTCTGGTCTTTAGCTCTAAATTTTAGTAGCAATTTGTCTGTTGTTCCTTTACTCAAACTTGGATAGCTTGACTGCTATTTCAAATGTCCTTTTAGGTATCTCTTTAGTTTTGATTTCCCTCCCCTTGGTAACTCATTTAGCTACTGAAAAATCAAACCGTACCTCCCCTGCTTGGTCTTGTCAATATTCTCTTCTTCAGCTCATCGTCAAAAGAAACCTCCTTACCATTGGCAATCCCATTCAAGTCGTGGTTATCTTACCTGCTGTGAATATTTTCCCAAACACGGTTGGGTGATGTGTCTATGATATTTAATTTGGGCATTATGAGGTCATAGTTGTACCATCTGGCCAGTGAAAGTGCGGGTACTAAGAGACTGATCATTTCAGTGGTCTTGATCATAGGACTTGGACTCACGCTCAAATCTGAAAGCATAATCAGTATTGATGGCTTATAGTTATGTCTAAGGCGATTGATTTGATCTTGATGTAAGTTTTTGGGGACTGGACACAAGTTAGACAGGAAAACGGTCTTTGCTTCTAAGTATCCTTTCCTTTTGCCTTAACACTCTTATATAATTTATGCTTTCTAGAGAGAGTGAAGGTACGTTTGAATATGGTAACTACTGGAGAGAAGCTGATGATATTCGTGCTGTTATTGAGCATTTCAATGGAGCTAATCGGGTGACCAGTGCAATTGTGGGGCATAGCAAAGGTTTGTGAAGTCACGAACAGTTTCTTTGATTTTTCTGTTTTTTGGGAGGGAATAGCTCATACATAGGCTCCATTTATTTCGCAAAAAATGTGACGTTTTTGGAAAATGTTTTTGCTGGAAGTTTGTTTCTAGGAAAATGACAATGTTATTCGGTATTTGGCTGAAACCTGAAAATGAATTGGAAAATATTTTCCGTAGTTTGGTCAGGAATATTTAATATAATTTTCCTAAATAGACATATATTATATGACCGCTAGTGACTTGCGCAGAGGCAGCTGGAGAGCTTGGTACAGGCACCGGGGTCTTGGGTTTGGCCTCGATGAACCCCAACTTGGGCCTGGCTTCGATGGACCTGGGCGCCGGGGGTCGGAGCATGGGCTCTGGGGTCCCGATCCCAGGCTCAATGGACCTAGTCGCGGGTGTCAGGGACCTGTGCTTGGGCACCGAGGTCCCAAGCTTGACTACGATGGACACGGGCCTGGCCTTGATGGACCTAGGTGCAGGTGCCAGGGTCTCGAGCTTGGCCTTGATTGACCCAAGCGGGCATTGGCGTCCCAGACCTAGGCTTGTTGGACTTGGGCCCAGGTGCTAGGGACTTGGGCAAGGACGCCGTCTCGGGCAGGCATCGAGATCCCTGGCTTGGCCTCGATGGACACGGGCCCGGGCGCCATGGACCCGGGCACTGACACCGAGGTCACGGTCCCACCCTTGATGGACTTGGTCCCGGACGCGGTGTCTCAGGCCCGGGTGTTGTGGACCCGAGCCCGGTCTCAATGGACACGGGCCCGGGCGTTAGAGATCCTGGCACAAGCATCGATGTCTTGAGCCTAGCCTCTGTGGACCTGGGCTGGGGTGCCGGGGAGTTGAGCAACGGTACCAGAGTCCTAGGCTTGGCCATGGGCGCTGGTGTCTCAAGCCCAACCTTTGTGGACACGAGCCCAAGTACCGGGGTTCTAGGCCTAGCTTCTTTGGACTTAGGCTTGGCCTCAATGGACCTTGGTGGACCCGGCCTTGGCCCGGGAACAAGTGTTGGGTTTCCCCTGCCCAAAAGTAGAGTGTTGGTCCAAGCGTCGATATGTAGTCATATTTTGAAAAAGGATTTCCGATTTTTTAAAGAGGAAATCATTTTTCTGAATTGAAGTATAGATTTTCTGTTGACTTGTTTTCCTAAGTAATCCAAATGCCTGGAAAATGTTTTTCGCCAAACAAAAGGTGCTATAGGTTGGATGGATATACATCCACGCCTGCCAAATGCCTGCAGACATATGTGAAATCTGCAGAATAGACAACGGCCCAAATCTTTCTACTTTGTGAATTAGCTGGTGTCATTCTACTTAAGTTGATTGATATTCTTAAGTTTTGAATTTGTCTTGCTAATGTTGTTGCAGGAGGCGGCGTGGTTCTTCTTTATGCTTCTAAGTATCATGATATACATACTGTTGTCAATGTATCTGGCCGTTATGATTTGGACGGGGGAATTGAAGATCGCTTAGGCAAAGATTTCATGCAAAGAATTGAGGAGGATGGATTCGTTGATGTTAAGAATAAATCAGGTATTCATTCATTAAATACTTGCAGTTTCTATTGTTTTTTCTCTTTTTGACGGAAACAAGTTCGCGGTTTGGTATGTGCAATGAAGAGGGGAAAGTGGAACACTACGTTTTCGAATGTGGTACATAGGGGGTAGGCTTCTTAGGAACGCTTTTCCAGAACGAAATTCGAACAGTCGGATGTGGAAAATCTTTAAAGCTCAAACTAGGGTAATTTAAATATGTTGTGTTTAGAGCACATTTACAGTCAAATCGTATATAGTATGTGTTAAGAGCACGTCTCCTTTATTTCATCTGGAATGCTCGGAATGCCAAATCTAGCATTCCAAGTCGCTGGTGAACCGTGAATTGGAATGCATGTAAACTTTGCGGATCACTGCTGTTTGAGCGAATTCTGGGAACCCTGGTTTTTCCACAGACGATGGGGTCTAGCTTTGTTGGTTCTTTCATCGTTACCTTTTTCCAAGAAGTACTTTAATGGAAAATTAGCTTCCTTTTGGAATTCAGAAACTGTAACTCTTAATTTGTCGATAGTAAAAAACTAAATATAAACTTCGCTATTTTACAGGTAAGTTTGATGTGTGGCATTTTCATCCTTGAAGTTTTTTTAAGTCCAATATCCTTGAAGTTATGTGGGCGCAAGGAATGGTCACAGATTCTTCTAAGTTCTGTTTCTGTTTTTTGCAGGAACTATTAGTTATCGTGTGACACGCGAAAGTCTGAGGGATCGCTTAAATACCAATATGCACGAAGCATGTCTTCAGATTGACAAAAATTGCAGGTGATATTTTCTAGATGGTACATGATGAAGTGCTGCTCTTCTAATAATTTTCTTGTAGTACTTATTGTTTTCTAATGATGATTTCTAGTGAATCCTTGCAATGGGTTCATCCTATTAGGACAAAGAAATAACTTAATCCTGTGTAGATAAACTCTCTAATTTTTGCTGTTTTATTTGGTAACTGAGAGCCGCTATAGGTTGTTATGAGACTACTTTCGGTCCTTACTGTCCTGTCCCAGAACGTAAAGCTATAAAGAACTCTAGTTATTTTTAAGCATTTTTTGTTTAAGTTTCAAAGCTCTGCCACAAGGGATGGTAGACGTATATGTCCAAAGTATGTTTCATTTTCCAGCTTGTTTATAAGCCAAAGAAAAGCAGATTATATTCTACCATACGTGATTACTGAAACTTTGATACAGGGTTTTGACGGTTCATGGATCTGCTGATGAAATTATCCCAGTAGCAGATGCACTAGAGTTCGCAAAAATCATACCCAACCACAAGCTGCAGATTGTAGAAGGAGCAGATCATTGTTATAACGAACATCAGGCAGAGTTGACCTCTATCGTATCGAGTTTCATAAAGCAAGCATTGGAGGAGGACAGAGAGAAATCCAGCCAGTAGTGAGGTACCCTCGTGCCTGATTGTCGGAGAGGATCTTTGCACACATCATGATAGGAGGCTTTCGACTTATTCCTGATTATTACCTTAGATGTGTAGGTACCGGCCAAATTGGTTTGGGATGCCAACCGAAGATGGCCAAAATATGAGCGCACGATTGGTAGTTAAGATTCCTTACCATGTCCTATTGCATTTTCAAATGAGAATCGTGGTGCGAGAATTAGTTGTACTATGAATTGTCCATTCTTATAAGGGTGATTCGTCTCTATTTAAACTGATAATTTGAAACTACTAAAGATTGTCCTAGATAAGCTATGCGATTGTTTTCTTCTTCCACGTTTCACAGTCTAATCCACAGTGTAGTCTTTGCTAGCTTTTGCAAAAGCAGTTATATAATGGTGACAATGTTGTATCAAGGGTAGCCTGCGCAAGGGTTTAGCAAGTAATCTCATTAAAATGGGATATCATTGCATCCGGTATGAAATACTTGCTTGAGGTTCTCACGTCCCCGGCATCGCTACATCCACCATGTCATCTGCTAATGCTATGCACATCAGCGATTATGAATTTACGACACGCATGGCTTAGCTACATCGATGTCTTACCTCGTTTGTGCATCTGCAAAGGCTTATTTTCATGCATCCCTACAGTAATCTGTACTTACAGACACTCTCGTGGCTGAGTTTAAAGTTATCTACTACAATAAGGTAGACCTAACAACAAAAAATTAGCTGAAACTGCCAGTGGGCTGCTTTTTGAGGTGAGAGAGCCAATGCGCTGGTTTCTTCTGCGAACTCGTTGGAAATATGCACTCGTGGGGTCATGAACAACTGCAACCGTGGCTCGGACCACCTACTGTTATCACCAGGCACTTCTATCAAGTCTCCTGTAACACCATATTCACTTCGGGAGATTGTGAACCGGTGCAATGGTGTCTCGATCATCGGTGTTCTTGTACTGCCGTTAGTTGGGACGAATGCTGTGTGGATTTCATGAGACGCCCACCTTGCATTTTAATTTCCTTCCTACAGGTGATTATAAAGACTCCTCATGTTGAAAATAGTTCATAACATCCAAGAAGTCTGCTTCCAACCGTAAGTAGGGGTGCCTGGATGATCTGCAAAGATGGAATTAGAAGAAAAATAAGGAAGCTAACTCATTCTCAAATCTCCATGATCACTGTAGTGAAAGCACGACTAAACCAAATACCCGGGTGTGAGAGCACCATATTGCCCGACTCGTGATCAATGTTGCAGGAGCAAGTAACTTGATATTCCATAGGATAATGAATCTAAGTGAAGACAAGAACAAATAATATGTTGCTTGCCTAATCATGCAAGGAAGCTACGTACACGCGCCAAAGCGAACGTCCCATCAGAACCTCAGTGATGAACTGACCAACTATATTTTACGGCCAAAAAGAAAAAAAAAGAGACCAACTATGTTTGAGACATATTTTCTGATTCAATTATATGCTCAACTTCTTCTGACATAATCTTCCTCAGATAATTTGTAAAGAGGGGAAGGTATAATTAGCAGTTAAAATTACCAATCAGCTTCTCAATTTCTTCAAGTATCCTCCACTTCACTGTCATAAACTCCAAGGTATGCCTCCTCCCCTTCATCCTAATTCGAAATTATAGAAAAGGTATCAATCATATGAAAATTACTCTAGAAATTACCAAGGATTGCTGTCGCAGAAAGATATTGCAAACTTCCCCCAAAGGACATCCAGATAGAAGTAAAGCCAAACAACTCAACCATGCATTAGAACATCACCTTCAGCGAGTATTGCTACCAAAGAAAAGAAAACTGAATCTAAATTCAGATAGCAACGTTCTACAAGTTTTGTATCGAGTATTTGAGGTGAATTGCCTCAAGTTCCATGCTGATTCTATATGTAGAGGAGCAAATGTACTTTAGAGGATGAGAGATAGATACCTCAGATGTGTCGTCTATTGTCAATCCGGCATTAAATGATCTAGAAAGTTTTTCTTCATCAATCTGGTTGTTTACTCTCATATCTTCCTGTGAAGAAGGAAGAGAATGCATTATTGAAATAAATGCCAGTTTTTTTATCTCATCATAATTCTAAAAGGTAGGAGCTCATACAATTTCGTATTTTAGCAGCTCAATGCGCTCTTGTAAGTCTGAAATATGATGCTTAAGTGCCTGCAGTAAAAGAAATATTGATAATATAGAATAGGACAAGCATTGTGACAAGCTTAAGGATAAGGGTTTAAGTATAGTTTCTCAATCAGCTTCACCTCACGTCTTTGGAGTTCAATAGAGCGAGCCAATGCCTGCCTTCTAGTCAGCAAATTTCTGGGTCTCACTGCATGAGGCCTTTGATAATTCTTCCCACGATAAACGATGATAGCGTAGCCTTTCATAGTCTTATCTAAGGATACCAGCACCCCACCACTTTCAGCCTCTAAAGAAACTGCAAGATGCTTCAATTGTGCAAAACTTTTTCCCCTCACAATTAATTTTACCAACTCCCGATACTTCCAATGCAAGTGCATGTTCTCTATGGTACCATCAAAAATGTCACGCCTTCCTGGATTAAACCAAACAGAAGATGAAAAGCTAGTCATGAAAGCTAACTTTTTCACATTGTTCAATCAAGAGCCAAACCAGCTGTTCTTACCGATAAGCAGGTAGGGCTTCATACTCAGACCAATCTTACGAAGTAGAGATCTCTCCTCATCACTTATGGTTTCCAGATCAACTGGAAGGTCTGCTGGTTTAAGATTCTGCTGCACTTTCGCTAGAGCTTTCTCCGCCTTTTTGACCTTCCCTTTTGCCTGGAAACAAGAGGAAACAATAAATGGCATATGAGATAAATAATTAAGGAAATGGTACATGATTTTATAGCATAAGTTCGTTCCATCTTGTAACTTACAAGAGCAAGTTTCTTCTCAAGATATTTCAAGAGTGAAGCATGCTTATTGAGTGATTCATTTCTACGCATTTGCTCAACATCTTTGCTGCTTAATTCATTCCCCCACCGAGAGGTTGCAGCCAGAGTTTCAGTAAGAGTGCCAGCAACAAGTGGGCTTTTAGAAGCTCTTAATTTTGAATCAATTGCAGCTGAGGCCCTCTGACGTGCTTGGTCTTCCTCATTTGCCTGGACATCTGTTAGTTTTGCTCTCTCTTTCAATGCTTCTACCACCACAGGAGGCAAAAAGTCATTGCCCCTGTAAAACACAATATAATCTTTGTTCCTAGAGAGTAGTGTTCCCCCAGTTAAATTCTGCATGCAGAATGACACAAATTAATTACAAGAGCACCAAATTTTGCTTACCTAAAGAAAAAGGACGGTAATATGCAACACTAAACAGAAGTTGATATTACCATAATGTCAGAACAATAAGAATGAAGCACAATGCATAGAGAAATAAGAACTTGCATAACCACTTCCTCACAACACTATACAAGTACAACGCTATACAAGTATGTCCCGGAATGGTGACAGACTAACCTCGGCTGAGTTTTACCATTACAATAACAATTACAAATTCGATGGTCAGTGACGAAATAGAAAATTGAGCATTGTCCCGTGGGCTTGAAAAACAACAATTTAGTCAAACTACCACTCTATGGCAAAGAGTTGGTTATTCTTTCCGTCGGGCAAATCAATAAAGTACAGACTCTGAAAGGGTTCTGTGCTCGAGGAAAGCAACAGAACGCCCATTTTTGACAATAATTAGCTCCATACACATATGCTAAAAAGTCAACATATATAGATTGTCCAACCTTCAGTTCTTCAGCCATTCTATCATTGCAAGTATTTGGCACGCCGCGTTTAATTGCTATTTTTGCAACAGCACTGCTCTCCCACAACTTTACCATGGCCTTAGCAAGACCTTGCAGCTTTCTGTTTCTTCCTTCAAAAAAGTAGGATTAATTTAGAACGATTTTGAGTCTTAGTATAATCAAACCAGTATGTCAGTCATAACCAGCAATGGCAGAAAAGCCAACAATTTATTGCCATTGATGCACACATACCCAGGGCAAAATGCGGAGGCATCGTTCTTGCAAGTCTACGAAACATGGTCATCTCTTTGTTTCTCAGACAATGTCTTACCCCATAAGGAAGAAGCCTAAATGGAGTTTTATATCCAGGAACCTCTGAAGGGAGCAAGTCAGCATCAACTGGAACTGGCTCACAGCCTGACCAATCCTTGAACGGTGGACCCAACTCATCTAATAAACCGTTAAGATCCTTCATATCCATGAGTTCTTCCTTAGATACATCCTTTGTATATTCTGCAGAACCACATAAAATTCGGCCCTTGTTCTTGAAAAACTCCGTTCCTCCTTCACTATGAAAAACATCACTGGCTGTGTCATCATTTTTCAGAGAACTTACACTGGCCTGTATTTTTTTGCTGTACGATTGGACACAAGGAAGCTTATAGGCCATCCCTCGGTACAACACCACTGAACTTCCAGATCTCCATATAACCAAGCCTCCAGTCCTACTCTGATAAGGCAAGTGTATTAGAAGCTCATTATCTCAGTGCACCAATGGTTCATGATTAAAAAACAGACTCTCTAGTCTCTAACCCCAAACAAGATTTATGCAAGCAATTACATCTTTGCAGTCAAGATTTTATATCCATCCCAAATATCAAATACAGCACTTAAGATGCATGCAAGCAATCAGCAAGCTCATGAAAGTTCCAGGCTCATCAAGATTCCAGCTTCATTTACTTACTAATCCACAGGCAAAGAAGAGACCAGCACTAACCTCCAAAGTTTCATGGGTTCTTTTCATGTTAAGTGATTGGGCACCTTCAAACTTCAACTTCACCACATCATCCACTCTCCACTTCTCATGTATAGAATCCACCAAAGCCTGAGTAATCCCTGCATCCCCAACTTTCATCCTCTCCACCATCCTCAGAGCAATTTTCCTGAGCCTCCTGAGCACATGTTGCGGAAGTACTCTCTCCGCCAAATCCACATTGCTCTGCATCCTCCTCCCATCTCCTTCTCTCTTCCATGGTAAGTCCACTGAACCCTTATTACCACTCACACCAGAAACGTCAAGCTTCTCAAACTCAAGATGTTCCTGATGATCCTCATCATCGGACAAAACGTCACTCACTCTCAATCCTTCAATGGCAAGTGATAAATTTTCACCCGGCCGAGCAACTGCAGACAATTCCTCCCATTCATCATCTTCTGTATCAGACTTCCCGCCAAAATCAACTCCACCAATTGACTTGCCATCTCTAACAACTTTGGCATCATCCAAGCGCTCCCTAACTTCGTCAATTTCCTCTCCCTCTGAGCCTAATCGCGAAGCTTCGCTGTCATCGTCGCGGATGGGTTCTGGGGATGGTTTATATCCATGAACCACCCAAGGAGGCAACGTAGACTGGTTGACTGAAACAGCACGCCCCGCGCCATCCGTCACCGGCGAATCAACACTACGCTCATGCTCAGATGACATTTCGACAGCTTTATCAGATACTTCCTGGCTCAACAACCCTTCGTCTTCGCACCGTCCTGGCGGTGGCTCTCGCTCCTTCACCTGCCAAGGGAACCTCTCCCGGGCCGAATCGGTTTTGCTCGCCCACTTGTCGCGGATTTGCTCGAAGAAGCTCGGCTTCGGCTTCCGCTTCTTCCTCCCTGCATCGAACGGGACTCTGGTAGGTTGAGCCTCGAACTCAACCGATCGGCGCGAGCAGCGAGTTCTGAATCGGACAACTCCCGAGCTTCTCCGGAGGAGGAGGAGTTGAAGAGAAGGAGAGTGAGCGAGAGTGGGAAGGGAAGGATAGGAGCGATTCGGTGGTGGAAATGGTGCGAGCGCCATAGCTCAGCTCTGATGAAGCCCGGCCATTTTCCTGATCGCGACGAAGAAGACGAAGCCTCTGCTTTCTTGGATAAGCGATGAAGAAGAAGAAGAAGAAGAAGCTGAAGATTTAACAGTGAAACCCATTAATGGCCCAAAAGACAAAGGCTTTTGACTTGGGCTTTCTTTTTCATGAGTTGAAGTAGTTGGATTGGGCCGGGTCAAGCCCATTGCGAAACACTTACACGTGCACTGCATACAAATATTTTCGGGATAATGATACAAATTGTCTCTAAACTTTGTCCAAATATATAATCTGGTCCCTAAGCTTTTAATTCATTCAATGTGGCCCCTGAAATTTAGCCCAATGTGCAATGTGGTCCCTAAATTTTTTGTGAATTTTCGAGCGAGTGCCTGAACTCAGGGACCGCATTGAACCAATTAAAAGTTTAGGGGCGATATTGCATATTCGACTAAAGTTCGGGGATCACATTGAATAAATTAAAAGTTCGGAGAACACGTTGCACATTGAGTTAAAGTTTAAAGACCATCGATGTCATTTTCCCAATGTTGTCATATGATTTGTTTTTTTTTTCAATTTGTAGGAAAAATGCTTTTTACTATAGAAAAGTTTAAATTAACATTCCTGCTAGGACTTGATTGGGCAAAGTAAAAGTTCAAGAACTAAGATTGAAGATAGTGAATAAGTTTAGAGACCAAACGTGGACTTTCGCCTGATCAAATGTCTCAATACACATAGCGTTTCTCTACACGAGTATATATTCTGAGCTAGCAATCAGATGGCGATCCTAATCCCAATCTCGCTCATTAAAAAAGGGAGGAAAAAAAAAAAAAACAGTACGCGGAATAAGAGAATACTTCATCATTGAAAATTGGAGAAATTGTCAAAAACATGTTATTTTTTTTGGTAAGGAAAACGTGCTTTGAATTTCAGCTTAGGACAAAAAACACATCTCTATTTTCAAAACCTACAAATTACATACCTCAATCCCACAAACATTACCTGATTATGCTTAATGTAAAGATTCCCATAGCCGTAGCCTCGCACCATTTACACATCCAAACTCTCAAACTAGCTCTACCAATACCCTCCATCGTCGCTGGCCACCACCTACGTCGTCTCGAAAGCCCATCGATGTCATTGCCGCCATCTTAACCCTGTTTCTCTCTCTTCATCTTGAGCTGAGGGCTCCTCTCTCTTGTGCATCCTTTGTAACTCTCTCTCTCTCTCGCCTCGTCTACAACTTGGTCTGCAGCTATAATTTCCTCTTCATAGGCCATAACTAGGATAGGGGAGGACCGTCACAATTGTTGCGACCTTGTTTTGAGGTCGCACATGGTGTATGCACCCATGTTCCAAGGTCGTGATGCCATCGGTGACCTTGGATCGAGTCCACAAGGCGCGGCCACACCTCCATGTGTGAGACAAAGAAAGATTGACTAGGATAATAGAGCTACAACGACAAATTTGTGTCAAGCAACTTTATAGCCGCGCTAAAGAAGGCTAGGCAATTAGTTGGAGACCTTGGTGGGCAGGTGGTGGGGGTTGCGACAGCAGAAAAGGGGAAAAATATTAGGGACTCTCAACATATGTTAGCTCACTTCACACAAGCTGTTAAATTAGGTGTGACTCACATGGGCCTACATGATTTAACAGCTTATGTGAATTGGGCCAACTAGGTCGGGAATACCCAAAAAGGCTCCTAAGAAGGGGCTAGCTTTTGTATTTTGTTGACTAGGATATGGACATGAGTGGGAGTGGTAAGATTGAGAGGGCATTTGCGGAAGGAGAAATGAAAATATTGCAAATAAGTGTGCAAATACACTTAGTTTAGGTACTTATAGTTTTGAAAATAAGAAAATTATCTAAAAATTCATAAATCTAATGTACAATAGCCAACTCAATCCTAAACCTTTTAGTTGTGCTAATTTAGTCCTAAACTATTTGAGGATTTGTAAATTTACTCTTTTCGGCCAAAATTGGTTGGAAATTGTTCACATGAACATCAGCTGTTTTACGTGGCACGATTGGTGGTGATGGAAACAATTTCTTTAATGTTTTCTATTTTTTTTTTGTTTTTATCATTTTCTTTTCTTTTCTTTTTTGTTTTTCACTGTTAAATGCTAACGAGGCTGAGACTTGGCGGACTCAATCGGTAGTTAACTATAAAGAAAAATAAAATAAATAATAAATAATAATAATTTAGAATATTAAAAATATCAAAAAGTCTTGAAAAAGATTGTTCTTGTCAACGTCGGCTATGCCACGTAGGACAATAAGTGTCCATGCTAGTGATTTTCGACCAAATGGCTTGAAATGACTTAATTGACAAATCGTCAAAATGTTTAGGAATAAATTGGCATAATTGAAAGGTTTAGAACTGAATTGACCATCATTTAATATGTTTATGAATTTTTGGACAATTTTTCCATTTTCAAAACTATAAGTACCTAAATTTAGTGGACTGATAAATCATGTATTCCCGACCTTTGTTAGTCTACTTCAAATGAACCGATAGATCAGGTAAACTGATGTGCGGCCTACATGATCTAACTACTCATATGAAGTGGATTAATATAGATTGGGAATACCCCCAAAAGTTCTTGAGAAGGGGCTAGGGTTTGAACTTAGTTGATTAGAGATTGGATGGGAGAAGATTGAGAAGGCATGAAAAATGACAATCTAATAAATAAGCGTGCAAATTTACTGAATTGAGGTACTTATAGTTTTGAAAACATAAGTATAATTTTGGTCATTGCATGAAAACACGAGCATAGTAATTCTCAAATCGCTTCCATCTCCATGTGCTCGATGCAACTCTGCGAATATAACGAATTCAAACATTTTTTTTTTTATGTATGTAAGAATTCCTTGATGATATCCTCCTCAAGGAGATAATGGCCTGTCCCTGAATATTCATATAAATAATACGAATTAAATAAAGATCTAGACCACATCAATATTCCCAACTTATAATTTACTTAGATCATCACAGAGCTTTAAATTAATCAAACTTCTAGAAATTTAGTACATAATGTACGTCAGATGTGAATTGTGGAGACTATCTTATTGAATATAAAATTTTAAGAGGTAATTCAATCTCTGATTTGGGCCAACAAGTAATATTCATATTCAATTCTGTCAGGCCAAAAGAAAACATTCAAAAAGGAAAATTCCCAATCCTTAGTGCTCTCAAACCCTCCCTATGGTTAGGATTAATCTTCTCTTTTCATGATTGCCAAGGATCTATCTGTAGGGCTTATGTAGCTTATGTGAAAAATTCCTAATGGAAGAGTAGCTGTAATTAACAAAAAAAAGTCATATTTAAGAAGAAAATCGTGTCTAAACACGAAGAAAAGTCAAAGATGGTGGGAGAAAGGTGGCTCTCGATGTTCCCTAGTTCCCAACAAAAGCTGCAATTAGGAGTTCCAACATTCGGTACACATTGGAAAAATTGGATGCAATTGGGCCCATCCCAAGGCCCCCAAATGAGGGCCTTTTTCTTGTCACCATCATCAAACTCCTATTTATGTCCCTATTTTATTTTATTTTTACCTTCTCTAAGGATTCTCGGGTTTTCAATTAAACTTCATAAGCCGATTTTCCTAGGCCGCTTTTAGCTCATCCTAGGTAATGCTGATAATTCTGCTATTGTTTAGGACATTATTAGAAGGAATTGAGGAATTTTTTATTTGGAAAAGTGAGTGGGTTGATCAAAGTTCTTCTCTTGATAACCTAGCTATAGCTAGCACCGACACCAATTATTCCATCTTTTTCGAGGCTCTCTTTTTCTTTCTCCTCTTCTTTCTAGCAAGTGGTCTTATAGAAACAAATTTTTCTGTCCATGCAGCACTTTTTCTAGAGGGAAAACATTTTAATCATGTTTATAATGCGCTGTCCCCAAGGTGTCTCCATCGGCTGTCTTGGTCGCGAAATTGCGTTGTATTTAATCATTTTAATCACGTTCATTTACCTCCTCACCACACCAAATCAAAGGAAAAATTCCAAAAGCCTTTTCTCAAAACAAAAACCCCCCTTTTCCTCTAAAAAAAAATTTGGAATATATTTTTCTAAAACCAATCACTCATATTGCTTAAAATAATTAGTCAACAAAATATTTTCATTCATTCATTTTTGTAAGCTATTATTTTCAAGAAAATATTTTCTAAATCATTCATTTTTTGTGAAACAAGTGAATTCTAAATGTCCCTCAAAGTGGACCACCATGCATGATTGAACCCGGCCTTATTGTCAGTGATAAAGAGAAATTCTTGGTGATTGCATGATTGCCATGTGCAAATTTCTTGAGGTTGGATTGGGCGTTTCTTACCCAAAAAATCATTTGCCCCTTGAGTCTTAAAAAAAAAGGGCGAATATGGAGAAAGAAATTGAGAAAGAAGAGAGAGCGAGCACTAGGGTTTTGGAAAAAGAATTAGGGCTAAATCCTATTGGAATGGAGTACATGAGCTGTAGATCTGAATGAGAATCCAATTGTTCCCACCACAAGCGAGCTCCTCGTCATTTGCACGGGCATGATGATGGGAGGTCGAAGAGATGGAGCAGTGGCGTCGCCGAAGACGGTGCTGGGCGGCAGCGGCCCAGTAGTGGTGGATGGGAGTCGGCATTGCCCGATCGTGGGTGAGAGGAAGAACGGTTGAGTTTAGGGTTTTGTAGGGATTTTTACCCTGATGTTTGTAAATACACAATAAGACATCCAAGTGGCATTCGCTGATTGGTGGCACAGAGAGAGACTGGATTTATTTAAAACAGCAGACCTTTAACCATGGTTCTTTTTCCCTACAATTCCTTATATGCGAGCTATGCACGCAGTTTGGTAAAAGATGAGTCCCCATTGTCCATTGGAGCAGTATAAAGTCCTTGGATGGAAGACAATATACTTCCCGAGTATGTAAGACACATTGAATGATTTTCGCATGAGTTTAGAATAAGTATATGCAATTTAGTCCATCGTATAGGCAAACACATCTCATTGAAGCTTGCTTATGTTAAAATTAGGGTTTGAATATTGGAATATTTCGATTTCGCATCATGTTGTTTGAGGACAAAAGAAAAAAAACACAGTGCTATATGTAGGAATCATCGTAACAATTGAACACGATGGGGAATTTGCGTTTAAGACTGTAGAAGTCATAATTTGTGGCGAATCTATAGAAGATGTGTTTATTTTGAACAGTTTGTTCAAAATCAAATGGACTTCTTCACTAGTGCCACGATGGATGTGTACAAGATAATTACATCTTATAGTACGACTAGCTGACTCGTCGAACAAGGGGTGAGATGGTGCAATTTCGAAAAAGAATCAACTCGATAAGAGAAAGGAAATATAACTATCCTACGAAACCCTAAACCGCAGCAACGACGAACCTATATGCTTTAGTTACGATTGAATATTCTCTGCCCAGGAGAAAATATCATCTTCGGATCGAACTGGACTTTTCTCTTACGGAACATCCTCCATTTCGACTTGAAATGTCTCGTCCATTCTCGTTCATTGCTAAAAGTTGGAAGATAGCGTTTAATCTCAATGCCTGCGTCTTCACAGAAACTCAGCAACTCCTTATTTTGAAGATCGAGCTGTTGCCAATCATCGAACCCGCTCGAATGCAAAAACCCTACGGTGTAGAAGACGTCCTCGTCCGGTACAACTGCGGACATCCGATCGTCCCACCTGCAGAATTCATTGATTAATATAGTTTCATACTCTTAAAGTAGATCCCGCGTTTGCACGTTTTGCGTTACTTAGTAAAGATAATAAATCTGTAGCTAGAGGAGACTTACTTGTTTCGATTCATGGGATAGATGAGGACGGTTCCGGTCGTTATGTTCCTTTTGAGGAGGATGTTCTTGAAAACACCTTCGTTGAAATCGGTAATGCGAGATTTGGGCACGAATAAGTTCAACCATGGATGAGGAACATCCCAAAGGCCCTGCGCTGTGAGTTTCAGCTCTCCTTCTCGTACTCGGTCGAGGAAATCGACGTAGGCTACATCTTTCTGGAACATGAACTCAGGAATATGGCTCAATCCTTGGAACAAATCTTCCAGATCCTAGAATAGTAGATTAAATAGTCAAGTTAGAGACGATAACTACAGGAAGATGATTAAGTCTACATGAGAAGGGAGGGCTTCTCTCTCTCTCTCTCTCTCTCATGCGTGCAACCATAGCTAGGGTTTGTCAAATATGGTCATTCAGTCGTACCTTGTTCACTGTATTTTGGGTGAGATCATCGTAGTATTTCACTACTTCGATGCAGTAGACCATTTTATGTCTGTTCAACAGCGATACGATACGTGGGTGGTCCGACCGAGGGAAGAAAGAAGATCTCCAACAATCCGGAGGACCCCGGTGCATGAGCAGCAGCCCTTCCACATAATCCAGTGCATTGTCTTGGTCCCTCCTATTCTTTGAAATCAAATGTTCTTGGTCTCTCGTAAAATCCGAGAAATCACTGTAAAGCATTCTCACCCATTTGACCTGCATGTCAAAATTACCGCATCGTAATTAATATTTTGAGGCTAGTGATTTGCTTTTAATCAACCAAATGCAAGCATAGTGAAAACTGTATTCCGTTAGGTAGCTATTCTAAAATGTTCCAGGAACCATGTCATATGTTTGATTGGCAGAGTAGCTCTCTCTAATTTATTAAGAAGTCGACTTGATCTTATAAAATGAATTGAGAAAATCTTTTCTAGAATAGTTTAGTCCAAGGGTTCGTACTCTCTTCGGAGCTCGATCTAAGGCGATTCTCGCTCTCGTTATTATGCCAAACTGGCCAAGACCTCCAAGAACAGAGTAAAACAGCTCGGGGTTTTCGTCGGGCGAGCAAGTCATAAGCTCCCCAGTTCCTGAATCCAAAGAAAAAGAACAAGAATCGACATTAATTCACTCGTATATAAGCAGGCAAATATGAAGAAGAGCACTTTGGCGACTGCCCATGCATAAACAAATCAATAAGCGCGTTTTCAGTAGGTACGAGATCTTAATAGTCCTCCAAAAAGCAATTGTTAACAGGAAAAAGGAAATTCTATTAATCTTCTCTCTCTCTGTGTGTGGACATGATTTGACCCCCGTTGACTGGTCCGGTCAACCTGTAAATCTGCAACTAACAAAATCTAGTACAATAATTACAGGAAGATCTAAGGAAATGACACATGGGCTGCGTTCCCACGACAAAGTCCATAGCAAAAGACAAATAAACAACAAATTCATAGCAAAGACCTTCTAGAAATTCTAAGACCCCAGAGAGCCCAGTTTCTCAACAAACGAAGTATTCCACAAGGCACAGATTTACAAGAGCTCGATTCAAATTAGAAATGAGTGTCTCCACTATCTAGGAGTTCATATATTTATTGGGCTTCTTTCCTAATGTTCATATGTATTCTATTGATAATGTCTAGTCGACTCGTAAGCATAGTTTAATGACCTACGTTTCTAGATTAAATCGAGTCTATTTAAATATATCTAGCGGAGTCAATTTTGGTCATCCCTGCCTAGTGAGATAATGGGTTTATTCTTTGTTTATATGGGTCGACGGAATCTTACCCACGTCGCTCGGTAGACAAGTTTAGGTAAATGTATTGTCACGTTGACGTATCCCACAAGAATTTATAGCAAAGAACGTATTTATTGCCAACTACTACACGACCCTTTCGATATCGTAGTAGCTTTGCTCAGAATGAAAGAGGAAGGAAAGAAAGAAAGAAAGAAGAAAAAAAAGGAAAAATCGGAAGAGGTCCTAGCGTTCATACCAGTAATGACGTCCATTTCATACACATTGCTGATTTGAGGACCATGTCGAAACGTTTGCCCGCTTATGCCAGCATTGGAGAGCGTCCCACCCACGGTTAGGTACAAGTAGTCCGTCCACGAAACCGGCGAGAGCCCGTGCCTCAGCGTCTCCTCCAACACGTCCCTCCAGAGCTGCCCGCCGCCGACGTCGGCATAGTACCCGAGCGGCCTACTCCACGAAACGGCAACGGCAGCTCCTCCGCCACCGCGTGCCAGCGACATCATGTCCACCACGACCCCGCCCCGGGCCATGGCTTGGCCCCGGACCGAGTGACCGCGCCCTCTAGCGGCGATGGCGAATGGGGCGGAGGAACCGCCGTCGTTGTACGCGAACCTTACGAGGGTCGCAATGTCCTCGGGGCACGACGGGTGGAGCACGGCCGCAGGGGTTTCCCGGACGATGTTGCCGAAGTCAGCCGAGGCTGCGCCGATCGACTCGGGGTCGGTGCGGAGCTTGTCGGCGAGCTTGTCGGGTAGGCAATGAGTTGGGGGATTGGATTTGCCGACTATCGAGAGCAATCGGCTTATGATGAATATCGCCGTGAAACATGAAACGATTAGATAACTCTCTGCCATTTTTTCCAGAGAGAAGAGAGAGGGAGAGGAAATGAATATGCGGAGGAAGACGAAGAGAAGATGAGAAGTTGATGGTTAGTGTGTGGCACTTAGACAGATACTGTCTCATATATATAGAGGAGCAGCGAACCAAATAAATTAAATAATACCACCTTATATAATATTGGATTAGGCAGGAGAATAAAGGCAGGACTAGGGTAGTAGCGAGTACCCACGAAGCATCACAAATAAAGTTTGTCAGATCATATGACCAACATGGAGATAATAATCTGACCACATGTTTGTCATATCGTCGACGGTCTCTGCAGTAATGATTCAGGATCACGATTATATTAGGATACGATATATTAGATTTGCCATATCAATCTTGATTAATACTCCACGCGCAACAAATCTTGCGATTATATGGAAAAGTGGTTCAAGAAAAGAAGGGAAACGGCGAGAGCTTCGTGCTTATTATCTACAAGATTTTGGCCTATAGTATGAATTATAAACGTCAGTGATAAAGATACCAATGACAAGTTTGTCTATGAACAGGACTTGAACGATCTATACGTTAATTTTGCTAGGGACTACTTGAAGAGCGGATATTACATTCACACCGATTGTGATTTTACTTGGTATAACATGACCCGAATTACAGCGAAAGTATTTGTATATAGACTCGACCCATCATGGAGCAAGCCGATCGCGATTGCAGGCGACCGGTGGGTCTCACGTGATCTCGCGCGATCTGCCTGTAATGATAGTGTTTCAGTCCACAGATTCGCGATTCCGGACAAGTTTTGGCTCTAGGAACACGTCAAGCCATGGAGGGGTCACCCCCCAAAAAACACCAAAAAAAAAAAGTTTCCCGATCTGGAAAGGAAGTTGCATGGAAGAGAGGGTAAAATCTTGGGTTGCAGAAAGCAAATCTTGACGTTTGGCTGAAAACGACGTCGGACTGTCGGATGCATCGCTGTAATGCGAATTCCTCTTTTTCAAATATACGAAAGGACC
>BCNH02000003.1:7079970-7134119 GCA_001662345.2 Metrosideros polymorpha var. glaberrima
GGGTAATGTTGAGGTTTTATGCTTTCGTGGTACATTTCACTATATTCTGTGGTCCCTTTTGTCGATTTGGAATTGATAAATAATCTTTGGATGTGTTTGTTTAAAAGAATTTTTTTTAGCGAATTAGTTTTTCATATTTTCATGCGTTTGGTTTGTTGAAAATGATTAGTCAATGGACAACCATTTACGATCGAAGAAAATATATGCTTGATGCGATGAAAATGAATTCTAGAGAAAGCATTTTCCTTTTATCATAAAGTTCTCTCCAAAACAAGCACACCGTATATTTTCATCCATCCGACTTCCTCCGATCATATTTTCGATTGGTTATTTATAAGTTCGTGCGTGATGCCCATAAATAGTAGTACACCAAACGTGCCCTTTTAAAGGATCATATCTAGCCAACCCTAACTTAAGAGGGATCTGTATTGTGTGTGTATGCTAAAAAGAGAGATTAACATTTTACCATTGGGACAAATATAATAAGACCTGTCAAATGTACAAAAACAGAACACAACATTTTACTGCTGTCGCAAACAGAACACATAGTTATATATGTGAATGCAGAGAGAGAAGAGTTTGGCTGGAGCCTCGTGGGTATGGGAAGGACTGCTGGTCTTGTTTTAAAGATGCTCCAAATCTTTATAGGGATCGAAGCCAGACCACCAAGATCACGTGGTGCTTTTACCCCATTTCTCTTTCACCGCCATCTGGCTCTCTCTCTCTCTCCACTTTCGATTAGCCCTCACGGACGTCCTCTTTTTCTTCACTCTCGACTCTCTCCATTGCACGTGCACGTACAATGCACGATGCGGGACAGAGGGAAAACCCTAATAATAATGTCACTCCTTGCTTTGTCCTAGGATTACATGTACCCAGCGTCACAACCCGCATGAAACCAGGCATCGTCTGCAAGCACATAGAGCAGTCAGCAAATGTCAATAAAGCCAACCGGCCTAAACATGTGTGTGCATGGAGCCTAGATTGAGGGAAAAAGAAAACCAAGGGTAAACGAAAGTGAAGTGATCTAATTATTGAGTAAATTTATATTTCAATACTCATTTTCACCCGCGGTGTCAGACGGAACTTAAATCTGTTGATAACACTGTCGGTGACTTTCATAGCTTGTTGCAATGTGGTGCTCGTGCTATGTATGTGTCATGTCCTCGGTATGACGTCAACCTCGACACAAGATACCTATCGAAAACTCCATATGAAATTGATTTTATCCATGTGAGGAAATTTGGACGAAAGCTTTTTTAAGCTTTGCCCCCATTTACGCGTTGCGTCTCTCGTTGTCGCTAAATTGAGTACCTACGCTAAAAGTTTAAGCTATTAAAGACGAGGGGCCGGTGGTACAAAACTCGTATACGCCATCTACCTAGCAACAAGTTAACATCAAGAAACCATGAAAGGAAGGCAAGTTCAAGGGCACTTGAAGCATCGTTATCAGTATTTATCACGGAAAGAGACGCGACACCAGTTAAAGCAGAAGCCAAAGAACAAACATATACCCTGTGAATTGGTATAGTTTTGCTTTTTGCGTTCTCGTTATATTATCCTCCATATATGAATATCGTCTTCACATGATCTTTTTGCAAGATCTCGGTAGCATCTTGTGTACCTTTCTCTCATTACCAAAACAGAGACCTCAGAGAGAGAGAGAGAGAGAGCGCGCTTCAAATATGTCTTATTCCTCACCCACATCACATTTCAGCTTCTTTTGTGCGTGGCATGTATCAGTGAGAGAGACGAAGGAGGAGTTGGAACTGCGACACAGCCAAACTTTTCTCCTTTTACGTGAGAAGGAAGCCTCTTGGGTTTGGAGTTTCTTTTTGTTAGTTTTATTAGATTCCAAGAGTGACAAGTCGACCCCACAAACATACAAATCCGCAAGATCTCGCATCATGACTCGTGCTTCGCTACTGTCTGTACTATGGGGTGCTTGCCAGGCGCGGAGAGAGAGAGAGAGAGAGATGGAGGATTCCTCTCCGCTCTTCTGAAAGATCTGTGGCTTTGGATTGACTGAGAGTCGCTCGATTGGCAATTCCTCTCCTCTCTTCTGAAAGATGACGGAATACAGGAGAGACATCTTATGCTTATGAAGCGCCACGCAGTTTTGCAATTATGCGTCTACTAACTTATCTGCGTGATGCGAGAGGAAGAAACGTAACCCTTCTCACGTTAAGTGCATCGACATGTCAATCGGTCAAAAGAGGTAAATGCACTTCAATGCATCTCTTCTGAAAGAATTCCAAACCGTTGCACCGCTATGACCTAATCAAGAAGAGAAAACCTATTTTACACCATATCTAATTAAGTAAAGAGACAGAAATAGAATCGATGAACGACCAAAGGAGGAGAAAAAAAACCCTCGAAACCTTAATCTTACATCTGATTCTTCTCCCACTCTCCGAGATATTACAAAATAAATAGTACTAGGATACAACTATTCCGAGGGTCGCTACACACTTCATCCTTTTGGGTCGTACAATTGAGCTTGCGCATTAACATATACGCTAAAATGGCTCAATCGATCCCCGAGTTAAATCTCCTTACACCCAATTCAACCAGGCCTTTTCACCGAGAGTAGTTAGAATAAAGCTTGAAACCCTCAAAGATAGTCGGTCGTTTGGTTTGAAGTCTTGAAGCATCTCTTCGATTCTCTGGTATTTTGCCGCTGCCATGGGAAGTCAAATTGATGTGTTGGAGATGTCACATGTTGTAGGTACGTCCCCCTCCTAGTGCAAGAAGAATCTCCACACGATCGATCATCAATCAATCAAATTTGGCGATTTGTGTGTGTGTGTGCGTCTTTGATTGAGAGAATATTAATGGTGGGTGGGTCCTTACACACGATACAGAGTGTGTAATGTGTGTGTTTTGATTCTCTGTGAAACCCTAGATCGTCTCTCTCAACACCGTCCCTACCACGATTGGTATCTTTCACATGAGTCATTTTCATATTTCTTCTACATTTGATCTCCTTTTACTACTAAAAATATGAATGCCCGATCATCCAAAAATCATGAAATATCTTGCGAGCTCATGAACTGATTAAGAACAGGACTTTTGATTTGTGCAGGCGACATCTATCCAGAGCAATTTGCTCGGGACTAATGAAATTGGGACGAGTGACCTTCAATTACAATACTTTGGTGGACCGCTTTTTTACGATGACACGTGAAAATTGGGTTGGTCGTTTTTACTCAATTGTCTACGAGGACTGGTGTACTTGGAGATGTTCCTTCGATGGATCTTGTCAGTCCATGGATTTGGTCCTTGTCTTTGTTCTAGTTCCTCTTGTACGGGGAGATATTGAGTTATCTAATTGCATGTGCCTCGAATGTCTACGAGAAGGAAAAACGGAAAAAATTACATGTGCCGCACCCGTAACTTTAGATATCTGCTCCTCTTTATATATCGAATTGGCGTTGAAATAAGCCAATTATTTGACACTGGCTGTATACCCGAGCGATGAACCGATTTCATGTGAATACCGAAGCTTTTAGAATAATTTATTTAGAAATATCGAAACAATAATCTAATGATTGTCTTATAATATTTGGAATAAGGACATTACAAGTGTCACAACTTTTTTACGATACTTACTTGAGTGTCATAACTTTTTTCCGATCACTTGAGTACTATAATTTCTTAAAAACGTTCTAAGTGTCATATCTTTTAATCGATTACTTAATTGCCATAACCTTTTAATAGCGTTCAACCAAGTGCAAAAAATCTGATGTGGTAGGCACTAGTGGTAAAAACTTTTAAAGACTTATGGCACTCAAGTGATCGATTGAAAAGTTATGGCACTTAAATGAATTTCGTACATAAATTATGGCACTCAAGTAATAAAAAAAAAAGTACTAGTGAGCGCTGCATGAGAGCTATGACACTTGTGATGCCCATTTAATTATGATATTTTGTATTTTTTCAATATACATGTTTGTTTGCACGCACATGTGATAGTAATGGACTGTTTAGTGAAGATGATTTGATGTGGAAGAGATGGAACAAAGATTGAGTTAATTCAAATGTAGCTCATCCGGTACATTAAATAACATCAGGCACTTCAAATTTATTTTCATGGCAACTTATTTTATGGATCCTCATGTCTTTCTATCTAACTTTGCGAGGAAGAAACTCAAAATGGCCATGACCACCAATCGCCCTGACTAATAAGTTAAACACCAATTACATCATTCAAGATCTGAACACATACTATCTCCGACATTATATATATTGGTTTACTAGTGATCAATGATTGGTTTTAGCTACATATAAATTAGAGTTTATCAGATGTTACATAGATTTTAGTGAATATTCTCATTTCCTCTACTATAACATTCGCGCTTACAATGTGTGCATGCTATATATAGATCGGTTTCCATTTGTACCTCTAAACAAAAGTTTAGACGGCAAATAATTAGAAAATACGAGTAATCACTAAACTAGCTAGTCTACAAATTTCACTAAGGGTGCGTTTGTTTTATTGGAAATTTCATGATAATTTGAAAAAAAATGGTTAGTACTCATTTGTTTGTTAGTTTAGGGAAAGTGACCTTCTTCTTGCCTGAAGGGGCCAAAAGGGGTAGTTGTTTACCCCTTGATCTAAGCTTGTTGTTTTTAGTTCATGAAAAACGTTGTCCACAAATCGATTAGTTTTCCATTATCCAAACACCGAAAAGTCAGAAAATAATATGTCGAATACAGTATTCCTTCAAACAGACGGACCCTGAACTTGTTTTGGTATGACGCAAAGTATACACTCTGGGATGAATTCTCTCAGCACTAGCTTCTACCAAAAACACAACAAGATAATCCTTCATTTGTGCGGAGGAATCTCGTGTGAGAGTGAAGTGCACGATCAGATCTCTTGTTTGACTTGGGAAGTTGTGGGTCGGCCATTTCGATTTGCCAGGCTTTAACGCAATTTCCGTGAGCATGATGAGGGCTCGATCCGAGACAATAATGCCCTAGCTTGGAATTATTTGTCAAGGGAGATCATGATGATTCGTCTAAAAAACCCTAAGGTCCCCACTCTCTAAAGCTGAGCTGCGTTTTCCTTGCGGCCACCCCGTGTGGTTGCAGCTTTACGCACTCTCTCGAGTTACCTCTTCTTCACGGTCTCTCTTATCTCAATCCATGTTGATGTATTGCCTAGTGGGACGTATTGACATTTCAAGAAGTTTAATTCGATGGACATTTTAATGCATGTTTTGCTTCTTTTTAACAAGTTCAAAAATTTTTGGGGAAGGACGGTGGTTTGATATGATATATATGGCGTGTAGGGACAGCTGAGCATTAATGCTTGGCATGCAAATGCAAACCATTATCACCAGTTGGAATTGTGTTTTGTTTCGTCGAATTTCGGTAACATTCGTTGATCATATGGAGCAGTGGGTCGCGCATTCTATATCATAAGATGGATTGGTATATGCATCTATCTCTTCGCGTTTCATGATACCTTTTCCGAATCACACGGAGCATGACCTAGTCTACGTCTTGCTTCACGAGAGACAAGTCACTCACCTTCTCTTGTCCTTGTCGTTACAAATGCATCTCTTGATGAAGTTAAATCGACCGAGCATACGCGATATTAATTTCATGAACTTACGACAAATGGTTGAATGTTCAGTATATACCGCGTCATATAGATACAAGATAGGTTCCATGGGTTTATTATGCTTGTTATCGGCATACTAGTCGGCTTAAGCGACGGGAAAAACCCTAATGTACACTATATCTTTGCGACTACGTACGGGGGAACTGTTTGGATCTCATCATTGCATGAAATCTTGGGAGAATATCACGTGCGCAAGAAAATCTGATGCGTCGCACATCATCATGAGGAATCCTCAAAAAGAGAACTTCCCTCTAGCTCGCCATCATCGATACTTCACTTTTTACCCGATCGCCTTCACACACGGACACGACCAAAAGCCAAGAGACAAAGAACCGCACAATGCATGCACATCTTCTAGCTTCAGAAGATGTGAATACAGACATTGCTCATCCTCACGCTCGAGCTGTTCTTTTAACCCAAGAGACATGACGGTTGCGATTCGACCTCATGATGGCTTCTGTTCTTTTTTTTTTTCTAAAGAGAAGAGGAAAGGGCATGGCATTCCCACACGAAGGGCAATGAAGAGTTGATGCAATTAAAGAATCTGTGTGTTATGTTGTGGTGGGAGTTGTCCTGTCTGGACCAGGCTGTTACGAGTGCTGGGCGTATGAGAAGGTCGACGATGGCGACAACAGATTGATGCATGTCGAAAGGTGCGGCCGATTCCGGCTTTTGCTTGTATGACAAAAGTGAGCTAATGGCATAATGAGTGGGGACACCTTGTGATGAGATGTTGGCAATGCCTCGGCTTGCATGAAGGAGATGTTAAGGTGATTTGGTAAGAAATCTGTTACTAATAACTCAATTACTTCGTGGGTAAAAAAGAACCGACTGAGTGGTCAAGTGTTTGGTTCGAATGCGCAATGGATCCCTTGTTTATTCACAACAAGTCTTGCTCAAACTAATTATCGGGTGTCACACCCAGTGTTGGAAATATATTGAGGCGTGTAATCACTCTCTTTTAAGATCAATTTGCCTCACGAAGTTGCTATAAGTTTCTGGCAAATTCCCTTCAGGATACAACAAAGTCACAGTGAGAATACTAAATAATAATTCCAGTAAATCTCCTAAAACTCTCTTGTGAAATAATGAAATATTGGCTATTTTGAAGGAAGACAAAAATGGAAGTTATTTTGTTCTGCCGTTCGTTCTATTATTCTCTCTTTTTAAATGAACCGAAATTGTCCTATATATAAAAACACAGAACACACCTTTTGGTTTGTAAACTGTCATTACGGACACACCCATTCATGTCTGAAAAATTGCAATTTGGACATAACCTTTAAAATGAAAACTGTCAATTTTGGACACACCATTTCATGTCTTAAATTGAAGAGCTTTGTCCGAACAATCATGCTAAAATCATGCACCCGTACGCGGGTGTTGTGGGGTCTAGCCCACTCACCAATTTCTCTATTTATAATAGTAGATAATGCTTTAACTAATAAAGAGACTAAAAATTTTCTTTCTTTCCTATGTGGGACAAGGAAAATGCCTTGTGTGTTTGTTTTACAAACAAACACCAACACCCAGTACTACGTCTCATGGTTGAAGCCGTATACAACACATGCGCCAATGGATAAGATTTTTTGTTTTTGTGAGATCAGTTAAGCCGAAGGTTTAGATAAATTAAAATCTACTGTAATCCTTGAGGGAACTAGTTAAAATAACTAAAAAGAGAGACGGATTCAATCACACGCATGAAAATGTGAAGATTACTTAAAGTTTCTCTTCAGTCAATCTAGTTTTTGGGGTGTCGCCACACTGTAATAATACGACTTATTCTACACTATTGTTCAGGCGTTATGTTTCATGCAAAACTTAACGATGGTCCCCATCCTCAGTATATGCAAAGAATTTTGTTGACTGAGTGTCTCGTGAGTACCTATAAACACAATAGATAAGAAAGTTTGTAGACATAGCACATGAGGTAACGGGTTATGATCTTCAATGACTTACATGAGATCAGTTTTGGACTTTGATCTTCAATCCCAAGCGGAGACGATGTCGATTGAAGCTGTTTTATTTTTTTTTCAATTGGAAGACTGTAACCAAGCAGCGTTATGGTCTCGTGTACCGTAGTGACGTGGTAATAATCTCACCCGACCTGTCTGATTAATCATGAAAAACCCTAATCTACCCAAGGATTTGCGGGCGAACTGAATATGGGGGAACGTTCTTTTGCCTCTCAAGAGATCGTGCATCTCAGGCGACAAACGTCGGAAGACGTAATCATTGTGCTGGGCCTGCCACTATGAACCAAAGACAAAAGACACAGAGGAAAAATCTCTCGATTGTGGCTGCTGCAGCCTCCCACCTTACCCACTAACAATCCCTCTTTATCAGCTTCTTCCTCGAATTGGGGGCGATCTATTAAGCTAGGAGTTAAAAAGATCATGCATTACGTGACATGTGTCGATGGTGTTGGAGTGTGATTTATATTCTCATCGACAGGAAAGTATTGGAGTCCCACTCTCAGATGAGCGGGCGGGATCCAGGGAGGCTGCCCCGGCGGGGGTTGAAAAGGGATAGTGCCTCCTGAAAATCATAGGGTTTTTATAATTAAAACTCATATTTTATATTAGTAATTTGGGTTTTGATCCATGAATAACTAATGCTTATATATACTCTCTTTCTCTTGTAATTGAGTGATGTAACGAAAAGTGCGATATGTTAATTATAATAAAATATTCTGCTGGACGTAGCCTTAATTTAATGATGAAATAAGATAAAAATTTTGCGTCTCGGTTTCTTTTTTTTTCGTTGTGATTGTGCGCCAATTCTCAACAGATTGATCGTGAGTCAACAGCCCCTGAATGAGCATTTTTCATGACCATGTGTCGTAGGATTCTGTACTGGTTTTCTTGGTCTGCGTTTTCTCTGTAAGCTGTTCATTTCTAGATGGAGACAAAGAGTTAGGTTCAGTCGCCATCACAGGACGGGCCAAGATCTCCTCCCGTGGGGACTCCAAGATATGTCACCTTGGACCAGATGGGGGGCTAAGTAAGTTTGGGATTCGACAATCCCCACAAGCTCGATTTCTACCGGAGCTTCTTGATAGTGATCAAAGGACACTTGTAAAATGTTAATTGATCGGGAAGAGATTGATTTGAAAGCGCTGATTCTATATGTCGGCAAAACTGTTTTTCTTTTTTCTTTTTCTGCATAAACGGCTCGGGCCCAAGAGCACAAACCAAGGGAACCATGGCTTTGAGAGAGGAATGTTCAACTTTGAATGGTTAGGCCCCTGCTCTAGGCCCCAAAGACGATACAGTGGCCTAGCCTTCGTTCAGCAGCGCCCATGGGCCAGCCCAACTTCCTTTCCTTTGTCAAGTGTCTAGGAGTACTCTAGCCCTACAAACCCTTTATGAGATAAAGCCCACCAAGGTCTCTCAACCGCCTTCGAGAGCACGCTAACACAGGTATAAAATAGGGCTGTGCAAAAGAATCGGAAACCCCTTGAACCGGACCTAATCGACCTGTTTTGGGTGGTTCTCACCGGAATTGAATCGGTTCTCGATGTGGAACTGCCTATCCAAACCATTCAAACCGAACCGATGCACATATTTTTAGTTTTTACGTTTTAAGTTGTTTGCATGGACAAACTGCCCTCGGTCTCATTGTTTCCTTTCTAGCTTGAAACGAAGACAATCGAGGGGAGTGATGGGCCCTACCTTTTGTCATTTTCATATTTCACTAACATCCCCCCCCCTCTCTCTCTCTTCATCGTCTTCTTCGTTAGTCGTCCTCCAACAGTCTCCTCTGCTCTCAATTCCATGAACGCACCCTACTCCTATTTCTTTTTTCTCCATTGTCAGTTCCATTTTGCTCCACCTTGCGAGCCCTAGCTTGCCTCACGAGGAAGAATTCGTCTTTTGCCGAGCAATTTGTGATTTCACCGCAATTGATGGAGCGTCACAACACAAGCTTCATCCAACCCTCAACGACGAAAGATGACGACGTTGGTGTTGCCACTGCCACGGCTCTATGTCGCGGCAAGTAACTGAGCAAGATGTTCAGCTAACACAGAGTCTCACGAGTTGTATTATGTAGACCAGTTCTCTAGTGGATTTAGGAACCAGTGAGCTGTTCTCATTTTGTGGAACCGGCTTTAGTTGGTGGTTCACGGTTTTGGGATGGGAATCGATCAACCATAAAGGAAAATTCCAAACAAGGGTTCGAAGTGAGTTCATTTTTTAAAAAATGATCTAAAATGGATATTAACTTAAATAATGGCCTGAAGTGGTCACTTAATTTCAAATAACGGAGATCTGGCCTATTGGAAAACTCCTACGGTACAACAGGAGCATATTAGTTCAAAGACAGATTTTTTTTTCTCTTTTCTCTTGTTCTCTTATCTGTTCATCGTCTTCTTCTTCTTTCATTATTTTTCCTTCTTCCTCCTTTCGCTCGTTCTTGGTGGCCGGCTAAAATGGAATATATTCCAAAGTAGTTCTTCTTGAACTTGCGTTTGATATTTGACCCCCCAAAAAAAAAGAGAACTTGCGTTTGATGGTAGCAATTAGCATATTAGGATTGTTAGGCCTGGAACTACTGAATTTATAATATTTTTGCTCTTGCGTTGTTTCATACTCAACTCTCAGCAGAGTCAAATCTTCAAGCCAAAAAAGAGAGAAGATGAAAACAAAATATCAAATTAATTGGAAATTTGTGAAAGACAAAGAGAGGCTTAGATTTGTAGAGCAACTGTTTTAAATAGATGGAAAGATGTGAGAAGGCGTGTCCATCATTTTGGGTCGGCAAAATCGTCAGCTCCACCGTCGTCAAGACCCGCGGTCATGGACAAGCCGCTATCGCCTAATTTGTTGACGAGCAGTCATCGCCAGACTCGTCGAGAAGTACAAGGCCGCTGCTCTGGTCGACCTTGGCAACCCTAGCCCAAGCGACTCTTGTGGATTGTCGGGGTCGTTGCGGTCATTCGTGCGGACAATGCACTCCTTCGGGCATGGTTGTGGGTGGATATGCTGATGGCCATCGCGGTGGAGGCGGTCGACTCACCACGGCTTGTGCTAGACGCAGTGGATGATCTCCCGGAGAACAAGTCTGCGATGGTTGGGGTGGCCGATAAGCGGTGGGCATGCGGGGTGTTGGTGCAAGGTCCTAGGCAAAAGGGACAACCATTCTTGGACGAAGAAGATGAATAGGGAAGAGAAGAAAGAAAAAGAAAAAATATGAATTAATACCTTTGGTCGAAAGTGTCCCTAGCTGTGCTGTCGGATCTTGCATGGCCGATGAGTTCATATCCTTATTTGAAATTAATGAGAAAATTTCAAATAAGGATCTAAGTACCTTTATTTTTTCAAATAAATGTCTGAAGCGATTATATTAACCTAAAAAAAGGACCTGAGCTCACCAATTGGTCAAGGCCATTTTCGTCCTTTTATTTTCCTTTTTTCCCATTTTTTTTCTCTGCCGCTAGCTAGTGAGGGCCCGACGACCCTCATCGGCCATTGGGCGAGGGCTTGGTTGGCCACTTGCATGGCCCTTGCCAGATCGGGAAAGGGTGACCCTCGATCAAGCGAGGCCGACACACGATCAAGCGAGGCCAACCCTCGCTAGATCTGCGTGAGGGTTGCCTCACCCGTGGCCGTCAAGGGTTGCCGAGCCCTCATCAGCCATGTGAGGGAGAAAAAAAAAAGAAGAAGAAAAAAAGGAAAAAGAGAGAGTAAATGACAAAAATGCCATTAACTAGTTGATGAAGTCAGATTTTTCTTCAAGACTGATATGGCCACTTTAGACCCTTATTTGGATTTTCCCAAAATTAATTAACCACTTCGGGCTCTTGTTTAAAATGAACTCACTTTAGGTTTTTAATTGAAATTTTCCAAAAACATCGATACTAGCCCTAAAATGTAAGTCCTACATTTTTTCTACCTTTTTCGCTCTCTTCCCAAAGAAGATTTTCTCACAAAATTTTCTTTTATCTCTATGTTATTTGTCTACCGACTTGTGCATTGGAGAGTCCTCCTGAGGCCAAACTGAGAATGCTTCTTTTGTATTGTGGTAAGTGGCCTGGTTCTTGATCATGTGGCTTGGAAAGTCCTCCTAAGCCATATTTCCAATTGCAAGCCTCAAATTGAATGCAAAAGTAAAGTTTACCACCAAATTAAAAAACTGAATATAATACTCATTTGCAAGCCATGAACACATTTTGTTCTAACCAAATTTTATGGCAGCATGGAGTACAAAAAGCATAAGAACACCATATAAAATGACAAATAGCATTATCAACTAAGTGACCTACTCACCACATCAGGACAAATTAAAGATTGATTATGTTAAGGATATGTCTCGAGTTTAAACCTGAAAAAAGAAACTTTCCTAATTCAAGTATGTTTCCTATTTTGAATAGATTTCTTTATTGGAGAAGGCTTTCTAAAAAGAGATTTCCTATTATGGATCTGCTCTTGGTTGCGTCTTTATTGTGAAAATTATCAAAGAAAAAACTTCTACTTGTGAATTACACTATGAAGTAAGAGAGTGTTGAAGCTGATTAAATTTTAGTGTAAGATTTGTGTATTCCTTTAGGAGATTGAGAGATTATTTCGTGAGGAATTATATGGCTTAACACTTGTGGGTTATTGGAAAAGGAAATGAATCTAGCATATGGGAGCCCTTGTTTGAGAGAAATTTAAATGCTCTGATGCTTTAGATAAAACAAGCTTTTTAAGAAAAAGAATTGGAGATCGACATTGCAAGTTTGATGGCGTCCTCTCTTGCATCATGGACAGGATGTCCAACCTTATTGAACATAGTCATCGAATTCTTTGTTCTTCAAAGTTGTGATGTCCTAATTTCTTCATATGGACCCAAAATAAGTATTCTTCTAAGAACTTGATGGGTCATTTGGGCCGAGATCCTCGTCCAAACCTTAGCTTTGTCAATTGGATGAAACATTCATTACTATCAATAAAATTAAGTATCATGCATAGGCTTTCCTCAAATTTTCAGACAAAAGTTTGAGGTTTAAATTCAATTGTGGATTTACTTACTAATGAGATGTTAAGCAACATTGTGACTTCAGCAATTAATTAATTACCTAGGTTTCATTTAGGGCAAACAAAATCTAACCCCATTAACACCACTTATCCAAATTTGGCTAGAAATCTAACCAAGTCAAAGCCTGCATTCAATTCAAACCCCACTATAAAAAAGATTGTTTTGCCATGGCTTTTGTACTTCAATCTCTTGCATTTTCAGAGCCAGAGAAAACAGACCCACATGACAGCGAATTCGCTGTGGCTGGATGTAAGCCTGGAGTGATTTTAGGTGACACAAAATTCTAGTCAATTGGGCAAGCCATGCCTTCGACTTCCAAAGCATGCGCATCGTGTAGACACCAGAGGAAGAGGTGCGACGGCAGCTGTCCCTACGCCGAGCTCTTCCCAGCAAGCCGGTACGATGAGTTCCAGAATGCGCAAAGGCTCTTCGGTGTGAACAACATACACAACATCGTGAACGCGGTCGACCCCGAGTTGAGAAAACAAGCCGCCGAGTCGATACTCACGGAGGGTAACATCAGGAGACGCGATCCTGTGCACGGACGTCTCGGCGTCGCTCGGAAACTCAAGTGGCAGATAGATTTCTGCAAAAAGCAGCTCGAAGACGCGAATCGTTGCCTATCTTTCCTTCGACAGAGAGACCAAGAATTGAAGAGGCAACGACAGGGATTTAACAATACTCCAGTCGAACTCCCGCCATTGCCGCCATCATTTTTCTCTAATGGGGGAGGCGGCTGCGGGAGTTTCTACGAGCAGATTCGATCTAACCCGGTAAGCCTAAAACATAATCAATAAATCTCGACGATGGTATTCATGAAAGGGACTCATGTAATTGTCACCCTTTTGTGCATGTAGGCCACTACTGTGCTCGACTCGAGTCACATGAATTATCAAGGACTCAATTACCGATCGACGTACGAAGAAGGAGCCACCAGCATCGAGCCCTACGATTCCTTTCGCGCTCCCGAGCCATGGAACGACAATCCTACCGCGACGATCATGAGGTAAAATCTCCAAATCGATTCATTTTCTACAAGCGCTAGGAATCGATTCATTCATCATCTCTCTTGAAGGACGGGATAGGGCTTATGATTAAATTGTCTCTTCGTCAGATTTTGCAGGGCGGACCAAAGTACTAAACCTGAAGAGCCGAAGCAGGCTTCACAGAGGGTATGTGATGGAACGGAGAACGTGGGGCTGCGTTCGAAAGAACCGGACTTCGAATCTCATAGTGATCAAGACAAATAAAACGACGTCATTGTGCTCATCGGAATTTGGAAGTGCTCCTTCTGTTCTTTCTTTATTACAACCGAATTAGACATTGCAAATTTCTTTTTTATTGTGGCATGTGGTAATATTGTCATCGTCAAGAGACCGATTCATGTATTGTAGTACAAGAAGGTTTGTTTTTTCAATGGATTGGGATGCTTTTTCGTTTTGGGATATGCATTCTTTCATGAATGACGCCATTTAATGGCCCAAACATATCGTTTTCCACAATAATAATAATAATGATAATAACAAATAACAAAGAAATAGATCAAACGAAAATCTCCAACCTCTCCCACCACCCAAGGGAGACTCCGGTCACCACAATAGATGCATCCGAAATTTTAAATTATGCCTATTGTAATACCAATAGCCCAAAATTTTTTTGGTGTCACAAAACATCACAAACTTATACCCGTATGACATATATATATTACGTCACGCTTCCGTCAAAGGCCGCCATTAAAAATTCTTCATAACAGCTTACGTGAACAACGGAAGATAAACAGTATTAACACGACTGCCACGTGGCAAAATTATGCCTAATTCACTATATGTTTTTCTTGTTTGGCTCGTTACAATTCAAATCTACCATTCTCGATTCCTTTGAGTCCGAAAGAATCTTGTAGTTCTCATCGACTTGCTCGTACGTCTTAAATATGTGTTATAAACTTGTGCCATTTTCCTTTTCTTTCCTTCCTCCTTCATCTTGTTTCTTGGTCAGCACCTGGCCGATGTGTTCACTGCCGCCGCCGTCCTCACCATCGCCATTGCCAATACCGAACATGTGTGATGGAGTCCACAACTGCCAGAGGCCATGCTCGATTACATCTCACTCTGTTTATTTCTGTCACGCTCTCAGATCAACCTCCATTTGAGATCACGGCTGACCTCCGCGCAGCCTCAAATGTGGTGTTCGCGCCTCTAAAATGAGGTCAGCGAAGGTCTCGCGGCCTCAACTCGGGGCTGCGACCTCCATTGAAGATATCGCAACCCCGGCAACCCATCATCGCCTATTCCTTTTCTCTCCATCCGAGCCTCTTCGCACTCTTCGAGCTCGCTGCTGTGGTAGAGGTCGATCGTGACTCTAGGGTCGACCTCAAAGTTGCAAGCGGAGCTCAGCCTAGACGGAGTCGAGCTCGAGCGGCATGGTGGAGATTGCCCAGATCTAGGCCCTTGAGCTCGGTAGCCATGCATGCATGCTCGGATCTCTCTCTCATCTAGTTCGAGGTTTTTCTTTTCTTTTCTTTTCTTTTTTCTGCTTTTTTAGTTTTTCTTTTTCTTTTTATTTTTTTTCATGTGGAGCCAGGCACCACAGGTCCACGGCAGCACCAGTTATCCTAAAAAAAAAAAAACATTAATAATGTCACATCAAATGCCACGTCAGATTTTTAGCAGCCTACGTGATCGGAACTATTATGAGAGTATATGTAACACACTAATACAAGTTTCGAATATTTTGATGATACAAGAAAAATGTTTAGAATATGGATGTTATAGTTTGAAGTTGCTAGTGACATTTGTCCAAATAATTTCTTTTTAAAAGAAAATTCGTATTTGAAGCTTATTTTATAATGGAATTATTCCACGTGTCAATCAAACGAATATGTATCTTGTTTTTCACATGCGTGAGAAAAGTCCATTTTTTGAACATGATACTATAGGATGTCTTTCCTCCTCCCCCGACCCGTTTGTATTTCTTTCTCCAGTTCATACATCTTTCTTTTGCCGCTCTTTCTTCCTTCCCCGCCATAGCCAAAATCCATCTCGCCGCCACTGTTTCACGAGATCGAGAGAGAAAGAGCTTCGAGGCACAAACGAACGTGGGCCCCCGATTCTGCCGAAGGCAACAATGGCGATAGTGGTGTTGCGCTTCCTTGATGAGGAAGAGGAACACCTCAGGCTCAATCCTCTGCGAAAGTGATCGTTTTCGAGGAACGGGTATCATCAAATCTCGCTTTCGACAATATCAGGCGCCGCGAATGTGTAGGAACAGGAAAAGTTGCGGTGAGTGGTGGTTGCTCGTGAATGAGGGCGCTCCATTCACTTGTCGAGAACAAAGCGTCTGCTCTAAGCAAGGCTTTAATAGCCCATTGTCAAGCTATCGTGGGAGGAACTTTGAGGGATCTCTATTCTGCCAATAATGTCTTAAGTGGGTATACAAAATGTGGAGAGATCTGGGTTGCTCACCAACTGTTCGACCGAATGCGCGACAGAGATGCAGTGTCCTGGAACACCATGATTTCTGGTTATGTTAATAGTGGTAAGTTGGAGAGAGCATGGGATTTTCTGGAGTCCATGAGACGATGTGGACTAGACGTAGATGCTTATACTTTTTCGAGTATGCTAAAAGGGGTAGCTAGTGCTAGTAGGCTCGACCTCGGTCGGCAATTGCATTCCTTGATTTTCAAGCATGCATATGCCGGGAATGTTTACGCTGGAAGCGCTCTTTTGGACATGTATGCTAAGTGCGAGATGGTTAAGGATGCGTACATCGTGCTCCAACACATGCCGCAACGTAACTCTGTCTCGTGGAATGCGCTAATCAGTGGGTTTGCGCAAAGCGGTGACAGAGAGACTGCATTTTGGCTTTTAGATAGCATGGAGAATGAGGGTGTTAGGCTAGATGATGGGACCTTTGCTCCTCTCTTGACATTGCTCGACGACCGTGAGTTTGTCAAGCTTACTGCACAGGTCCATGCCAAAATTACGAAGCATGGTCTAGAATGGGAAAATACTGTTTGTAATGCCGCCATTAATTCGTACTCAGAGTGTGGTTCCATTGAAGATGCTAAGAAACTGTTTGATAGTGTTGTCTTTAGAGATATAGTGACGTGGAATTCAATGCTAGCTGCTTACCTCGTGCATGGTGATGAAGTTTCTGCCTTTAGGCATTTTATTGGTATGCAACGGTTGGGCATTGAACTGGATGTTTACACTCACACAAGTATAATAAGTGCTTGTTCTGAAGCAGCACATGAAAATCAGGGAAAGTCCCTCCATGCTCTGGTGATTAAAAGAGGTCTGCAGAAATCTTTACCAATCTCCAATACATTAATAGCTATGTATATCAAATTGGGTAATGGATCCATGGAAGAAGCTATTAGTGTTTTCAAATTGATGGATTCCAAGGACCGGGTCTCTTGGAATTCCATGCTGACTGGATACTCCCAAGTGGGGTTGAGTGAAGATGCGTTGGAACTTTTTGCTCACATTAGATCTTTGGATACTGAGATTGATCATTATGCTCTTTCAGCGGTTCTCAAGTCTTGCTCCGATTTGGCAACTCTCCTTTTGGGCCAACAAGTTCATGCATTGGCACTTAAGTTTGGCTTTGAGTCAAATGAATTTGTTGGCAGTGGACTGATCTTTATGTATTCTAAGTGTGGCATTATTAAAGATGCTAAAAACTCTTTCGAAGAGACCTTCCAAAGCAGCTCAGTCACTTGGAATGCAATCATGTTTGCATACGCACAACACGGTCTAGGACATGCTGCACTTGATCTTTTCCATATGATGAGAGCAAGGAGAATAAAGCTTGATCACATCACCTTTGTTGCTGTCCTGACTGCTTGTAGCCACATTGGTTTGGTTGAAGAGGGCTATGGGTTTCTATTGTCAATGGAAACTGATTATGGCATTCCTCCAAGGATGGAGAACTATGCTTGTGCAATTGACCTTTTTGGGCGTGCTGGGCTTGTGAATGAGGCTAAGGCCTTGGTGGATTTGATGCCGTTTCAACCTGATATGATGGTGTGGAGGACTTTATTGGGTGCTTGTAGGAGTAGCGGGAACATGGAATTGGCTTGTCAAGTCGGGAATCGACTACTTGAGTTAGAGCCTGAAGAACATAGCACTTATGTTCTGCTCTCGGACATGTATGGGCGCCTTAAAAAATGGGGTGATCATGCCAGGGTAAAGAGGCTTATGAGGGAAAGAGGGGTGAGGAAGGTCCCTGGCTGGAGTTGGATTGAGGTCCAAAACCAAGTTCATTCTTTTAATGCTGAAGACCGTTCCCACCCACTCTGCGAAGTTATATACCCTGTGTTGGAAGGCTTGATGGATGAAGTTAGAAAGTTGGGTGGGGATGCCAATTCAGAGGATTCGTCCCAACAAGTGGAGATATGGTTTGGGACGCTTTGACAGTGACATTTATTCATATTCTCTAAGTCGATGGAACGAATTTCATACGTGCAGCTACAGGTGCTCAGATAATGTTTTAGGCAAACATCTGGTGCAGCGAATAAGGAAAATTGGTAGGCATTCTCTATTGTAATCATACAGAAACACAAATTTCATGCAGCTTTCTTCTCATTGTTTTATGCTTGATGAAGAGGAAGAGAAATTGGTTTATCATGAATGCGAAGCGTACCCTTATTCAATCAAACTTACTATCTTCTCTTAAATAGGAACTCTCTCTTTGTTGCTCTTCAAGGGGAAAAAGCTGTAATGCTGGGAGAAGGAGTCAGCGTAGTGGAGGATTAAGAGAAGGATGCCTTTAAGTAGATCATGATTTCATTAGTTTATCAATTAAAGGTAACTGAACCTATTAAAATGTGTCTCGAGTTTTAGCCCGAAGCGAAAATATGAGTTTTGAATATAAATAAATAAATAACAGAAATCAACTTCTGATTCAAGTTCAAGTCTGCGTTGGAGTATTTGGCCACTGAAGAGGAAAGTTTGGATGAAGACTTTGACTTGCACTTGGACTTCTCTCATGGAAATTGAAAATAAGATAAGAAGGGGCACACAAATTATTCCTGTTAGTGCAATCGGCTAAGGAAAAGACAAAAATAGGAAAGTCCAAGATGGACTAGGATTCGGTCAAACTTGGGGCTTCTTTCTTATATATATATTCGCTTCCTGCAGAGGGATGGTTAAAAAGAGAAAAAGTCTGGAAGCGCCACTACACCGTGAGTGCTTGAAGTGCAGAGAAGACTTCTTCGTGGAGCGAAGCTTGTTCGTGAATTACATCAATTATTCAGGTGTCGAAGTCGATTAAATCTTGTGTTTAGATTTGTGTGTAATTCCTTCGTAAGATTGAAAGATTATTTCTGTGAGAAATTGTGTGGCTAAATACTTATGGGTTATTTGATGTAATTGGGATTTGAAAAACACCGAGAGTGTTTGAGTGACTCGAGTGTGGTTGTAATTTCCATTATATCGCTTGATCTATAGTAAAATTTTGTGCTGCTCTCCCTATGGATGTAGGTCTTTACGATCGAATTATATAAATCTGATGTTCGATTTATTTTCTTGTTCCGTCAATTTTATTATTTCGATCACTCGATTTTTTAACATGACCTTTGCATTGGAGAAATCTTACCTGGACACCAATGTCATGATTCTGATGTTAAGGTTCCTTTAGTCTTAGTGGGTTGTAGGCTCCACCCGTTATTTGCTTTTACCACGTGCCGTTGTCGTCGCCAAATTCCATGTGACTCGGTCAACTCTACCTCACTGCAGGTCAGTACCTCCGAAAGAAACAAAAGGACTTCATTAAGGGGAGATGCTGCGTTAATTTGCTGGCGACAGAGCGTGTTAAACTCAATACTGACGGGGCAACCAAAGGCAACCCGAGTGTCACCGGAGCAGGCGGAGTGCCCAGAGATGGAAGAGGAAATTGGATTGGAGGCTGTACAAGTTTGGTGGGCATATGCGCTTCCACACTAGCGGAACTTTGGGCTCTATTGGCATGATCCCAAATTGGCACTGACTAGTCGACCGTCGAGCAATGCTCCTAGTCGAAATGGATTTGCATTTTGGTTATAGAGGCGTTGAGGAACAAGGACAGGGGTACGATGAAGCGGAATCCTTCGCTGAATTGAATCGAACGGCCAAATTTCACAATGTATTACAAGAACAAACCAGCAGATCTGCTCGCTAACTGCGGGATTCTAATGAAGGCAGGATTACAGTTTCTGCAGAAGCCCCGGGCGGACTTTGTACCGTATTGTTCTTGGCGTAGATAGGCGTTTCGCATTGGAGGTTTTGGATTCTCCTTTGGCTTTTACCCCCTTTGTACCCACGCAAAAAGCAGACTTTAATGTTGTCGACTCACGGGGATACAGAAAAAACGAAATTTAACGTTGGCTCACAAGCATATTCTATACGATGCTCAGGATTGCTTTTTCTTTTCCTTTTCACTTTCTGCCCTTGGAAAAAAAAAAAAGAAATATATAGGTAAAGAAAAGAAAGAATAATGATAATAAAATAAAAAATGACACGTTGATTCTATAGAATTAAATTCGATATCATATAAATGGAAAGATCCATTCTTTTAATTGCAGTTTCGATGACCAATAATAAGCATTTTTTAAAAAAATATATTATTTTGCCTGTGATTTGCAATGGAACAGAAAATGGCCCGGCTAAGTATTGATCAGACCAGACTGTGAAAAGAAAATAAAAACTCTTTTGGAAGAAGATGTATTCTTGCCTTTTCATATTCCCAATTCGAAATATCTCTTTAAAACATTTGCTTTATCTAAATGGGATTGCTTTTCTCTGCCCAATCTCTTGCCAAAATTTTATTCATTATAATCCACCAAATTTATATTCCCTCATTTTCTTCAATTTCCAACATGGCATTATGTTGCACGATCGACGTGCATTCTCTTTTTCCGAACAATGCCTTCCTTTAAGTCCTCGATCATTTCAATGTTCGATCTATGAAAATGAGACGTTGATCAGATGTTTAATTTTATTGGGATACTATAGGAGCGCTATACGAGATAGATGATCTTCTCTCACGCGCTCTCTCCCAATCTTTTGATACAAAGCCTCACATTCATAATTTTTTTTTTGTTAATTATCCCCCACAGTAGCTTCTAATCAGGGATTGATTACGGTCCAATATATCGTGCCACTTTTAGCCGGCCTAGGATAAGATTTAAGATACAAAAACCCAATCAGCAACATCCACGTGAGGATTCCGCGCGATTTAAGGTCGGTCCCATGGAGACAAACTACGACTATGACTGCTCACACAGACAACAGCATGTTCGTTCATTGATGACTTCCCATCCCAAAGTCAAACCTCTTTATTTATATAATTCACATTAATCTCCACAATTTAAATAATTACATGCCACCTTTTAATGCCACTGCACGTTACTTTAAAAAGAAAAGGAAACCCACTTTCTATTAATTGAAAACTTAATTCACCTCACGAAATTACAGAAATGCCCCTGAACCCATCGCCTTCGAGCCAAAGGCAAAAAAAAAAAAGGGGGAATCTTCGCAGCTGTTCGTACCAAACTGCATTTCTTGTGTGTCTCTTCATGCTTAGACCATCGACAGCGATATGACCGTAATGCCCATGCTCGAAATCGAGCAAGACCCCACCGAGGAGGGGGCAAAACCGGCAGTCTTCACGAAGCGCCTCTGATCAGCATCTCCTTGTAGCGCATGATCGAGTCGAGCCTCTGCAACTTCAGATGCTGCTTGAACCGGTTGATGAAGGCGTCGGCTTTCGCGTCGATCTCGTCTCCTTCTTCCTCGGACGGCGCCGCCGTGCCGCTCTTTTTCCTGCCCTCTCTCGTCGTCTCGGGCCTCCGGCGCTCCACGCTGTCCTCCTCCTCCTGCTCGAAGTGCCCGAACGCCGACCTCTCGCTGGCCGACTTCTTCATCTTCGCAGGGACCCGACCCGCGTCAGTGTAGGGAACTGGGTCGCCGTCTTCAGAATCGGAGTCAACTCCGAGGTGGTGAAGCGCATCTGCATCCGGGTCGGGCTCGCTCGATCTGTAGAAGGAAGAGAAGTTGATGGACTTGACTCGCTCGAGGAAAGACGGGGCGCGGGCGAGCTGGGGCGGTTCGGCTCGGTCCGCGTATTCCTGTTCCGACGAATGTCCGTCGTGGTCGGCTTGCGGCTGGGCGTAGCTCGGAGCTTGGAACTTGTAGAGAGAGAAGTCGAAGGACTTGAGCCGTTCGACGAGGGAAGGCACTCGTTCGAGAGGCGGCGAGTCGACTCGGTGAGAGAACCCTGGCTCCTGGTACGAGCCTTGGACGGGGACTGGCTCCGGTTCGGGATAGCCGGCGGGGTGGTCGAACCCGTAGAGGGAGAAGTTGATGGACTTGAACCGGTCGAGGATGGACGGGGTGCGGGCGAGCGGGGGCGCGTCGACCCGGCGGGCGAAATCGTGGTCCGGGTAAGAGTGGTCGTATTGCACGGGGTCCGGCTCTGGGTATCCGCCGCCGCCGCTGGGGTGGCCGAACTTGTGGAGAGAGAAGTCGATGGACCTGACGCGGTCGAGGAGGGAAGGAGCGCGGGGGAGCGGGGGCGAATTGGAGGGGCCGAGATGGTGGGGGTGCTTACGGGGGGAGTTGAGACGGGAGGTGAGGACGATGGTGCCGATCACGAGGTTGAGGAAGATGAAGAGAGAACTGGGCGTGAACCAGCCCTCCATGAAAGCCCACATGGCCTCAAGAAGGGTTACGGCTCTGCACCTTCTTCTTCGCTGGGTTTCTGGGTGTTCTAGGGTTTTTGGCCGTGGGAAAAGAGAGAGCTTGGGAGTCAGAAATGGTATGCAAAATCGTCCAGATGTAGGAGGAGATGGCGAGGATGAGAGATATTTATGGGTGTGTGAAAGCCAGAGGATGGGCGGAGTGATGATATCTCAGTTTGGCCGTCGTTTTCTGGAAATTTCCTTCCGTTTTTTGTTTTGTTGATATGTTTGTAGTGTAATACTATGTATCGATTCGAAGGCGGGCAAGGACACGTCGGTGTGACGCACGTGGGATTTTTCAGGGTTGAAAAATCAAATGATCCCTCCGTGCGAAGACTCGGCGACGGTCAAGCCACTCACAACTACAGTCCACAGATATCAATTACACCGTGAAATGAAATCTACTTCTGCCTTTTAAGAAAAAGGGACGTATTCACTGAAAACAGAAAATCATAAAATTTATCTCGAAAGAACGATTTAGTTCCAAGGTTAAATTTGATTCAGCATTCTCAATAGGTTTTCGACCTATAAAGTCCCTTAGAGAAATGCGAAGGGTTTGGCAAGCTTCTCAAGGTACTTTTGGCCAAATTCTGACCTTGAAAATGCTGGAAGCTCAATATTAAAGGGATCGGTATTAAGTTTTTAATATTTACATTTTATTAAGACTCATTTGCAAAGCTAAACCAAACATAATCTAAAACTTACAAAAAAATACAATTAAGTTTTAAATTTAGAATAAATTTATTACAAATATATCGGTTTAGAATTTTTTGTAGTAAAAAAATTAGTTTATAGTAAATTTGTTATAGAGATATCAATTTATGATTTTTCGTTGTAATAATCTAATTTAATAAAGTTAAGAAATTGTCACATCGATTCTGTCGATGGAGATCAGGATTTAGTGTTGGTAGATAGATAATATGTGGAAATGGGAAAGGTAGCCGAAGATGAGAGTCCACTCTAGCTTGGAGTGTTCTCACCGTCCATAACTAACCAGCCCTAGTCTTCATATGCATTTCTCGTACTCCCAGGACTGATAACTCCACATGGGCCTCCATCGCGGTAGCCCGCAACATCGGATTCGCTTAAGATTTTAACGGTCACCCTCGCTTTAAATTTTGGGAGAAATTTCATTTTTTCAGACCTTTTATTGCACTAAAAGAAGTCAGCCGTACGTCAAAACTCTTAAATGTCTATTTCTACGGGGGGAGATGACAAAAAAGGGCCCCCGGACTTTTGGACCGACGTGCAATATTGTCTCTATATTTTTAATTTTATCCGATTTGGTTCCTGAACTTTTGATAAATATTCGTTGCGGTCCTTCATTTTGCTCGAATGATGAATATGACGATATTTGATGGCATGGATGATTTTTTATCTGTCCTCTTTTAGAAAAGGAAAATTAGAATCAAGGTGTTGGCATTGCCCATCGTTATCTAATGACATGTATTATGATGTCTTTATTTGAGATGGTTATCTTATATGGATAATACACGTGTGATTTTTTTTTTTGTTTGCCGTTTAAACTTAACAGATTGAAAGCCATGTCATCAAATTTCGTTAAGTTAAATTGACGGAAGGATGACCATTGCACGTTTTCATACAGTTCATGAATTAAATCGAACATTTACCCAAAGTCTAGAGATAGTATTACACTTAGGGTTGGAAGTTCAGAGGCCATGTGTATTATATTTCATTGTTCTTCTAATGTGGGTTATGATAAAATTAACTTAGCAAGGTGATCTGGCCTCTCGAAATCCATTTCATATTATCTGTTGTAACCACATGAGGCAAGTTCTCAAATAAGTAATCCCCTCGCGTCATCGGAGAGCCGAATACATAATAAAAAACTAAGATCGAGACATACGTGGCAAACAAAATTCGGGTGTGCAAAGCAAGATTCTAAGTCCTAGTCTCACGTTTCAATGATCGTATGAGCGACCGCGACATATCGAGGGGGCGAAAAAGAAAATCAAAGTCGCGGTCCACCGAATGTGGACAAAGACACGCGTCAAGTGATCTTCGCAATCCCTCGTCAATCAAACGATTGTGCGATTGCAATTTGCAATCATTACCGTCGCAAAAAATTTCAAGACAAGCCAGCCAGCATTGACGGGCCCGATGCCGCCAGGGACTAAGACTTTTGATGATGATAAGATAACTTCGATGGACCTTTTTGTAACGAATCGAGAGTTCCGGAAGAAAGAGCAGGAGATGACAGATGCGACAGTGTGAGAGATATTTAGATATTTTATACAGATATTTAGGATATTTTTTTTCGTTTTTTGTATTTATTTGAGTTCATAACACGAAAAATCTCGTACCGATCATCAAATATCTCAAGCCGGTACACGTACGACTTATTTATCTTTTGTTACTTTCCGTCAAATTTTACCATAAAATTGCTAAGTTAGAATTCATATAATACCACGAAAATCTCCAATTAAGTACATCTGTGACAAATTTATCTCAAATTATTTTTGGATCACAAAAAATCCTAAACTAATATACGAGTGACACGTATATCTTTCATTAGCTTCCGTTAAATTTTACCGTGAAATTGTTGAAATGGATGACACGTGCTCACATGGAAATCCGTAGTGTTAATACCACAAAAAATCTTAAACTTATACACTTTTAACAAGTTTACCAAAAATTAATTTTTAGGTCATTAAAAATCCTAAACTGGTATATACGTGACACATTTACCGTCTGTTAGCTTCCATCACTATTTATCATGAAATTATTGAGTTGGATGATACATGGCAAGTTCACATGGAAATCCATACCATTATCTCTTTGTTTCTTCAATAGCCTTGATTTGAAAACAAATAAGACTCGTTCTCTCTCTTTCCCTCTTCCTCATAGCACAAAAAGCCCTAAATCGTCTTCCTCTTCATCGAGTCCTTCATCATCGTCTTTGTTAAAGGTCGTGGAAATTGCGAACACGGTTTGTGAACTTGAATGAGCCTTATTTGTCGCTAGGGTTTTTTGTTCTTTACCTCAGGATGTTGCGTATGATGATGAACGGTCCTTTTCTAAGATGGGTGCTACCCACATCCTCGCCATTATCTCTTTGAGTCATGTTACTAAATTAAACAGTCCATTACCCCATCCAAAATGGTTCTGATCATAACGTAGAGAAGGTGACATAGCGACAGCAATGTTTTCTTAATTTCATTATAGCTTAGACAATCGTTTTCGGAAGGAAGGTTCGTTTTCCTTGTGATTTGCACTTCAGGAGCTGATGGTCGTCCTCCTAGGCATCGCCTTTCGCATCTATTTCCCAAGGGGGGTGAAAAGCTAAACCAGTTTGATATTTCCTATCCTTCCCAAGACAATTAGAAAGTGGGAGGATCGGATCGAAAGTGGGTGTCGAAAAATATGGGATTTCTTTTTTAAGTTTTTGGCGAGAAGATGATGATGGAGGAGGAAAACTTTTTAAATTACTGCCTAATTTCTATCCCCACTCCTCAATTTTCCTAGCCTCCCAAGTTTTCAAACTAGACGACAAAGTGCGTTTCTAACCGCCGCCCCCGTCGTCTTCTTCTTCTTGTTTTAAGGGCACTAGTAATCATGGCTTTCGATTTGCTTTGAAAATGATTTCGTCACATGTAAATAAAAGGTTGAGCTCGAGAACTCACTTGTCGTTGGCTTTATCAGAAAAAGAAAAGAAAAGAAAAGACAAGAAAGGAAGAAATATCATAGCGGCGAAGAAAACCTTTAAGCGAAAAGTACTCAGGTTACGTTTGGCCGTCAGGATAAAAGTCAGAATAAGACACGTTTATATCCTATCTTATGTTTGACAAGTGTCGAATGCGAGATAAAATGGAATTTATAGGGAATAAAATAATCATAGGAGATGAGGTGAGATTAAGTGGGATAAGATTTTACTTCATTTCCTTAGACTAAAATTCTCTCCCCAACCTCCACATTGCCGCCTGCTGTAGCTGCCCTCCCCCATCATCTGCTGTTGGTCACCACTGCCGCCACCCATCGCAAACAAACACCCTTAAAATTCTCTTTCAATTCCGTCATGATCTTCTTTTGGCTACATTTGGTTGTTTAGATTTTTAGTTAGGATAAGACTAGATAAGATATAATATGAAATCTAGTAATTTTGCTATATCCTATCTACTGTTTGGTGAATATCAGTATTAAAACAGGATATTTTCATATCTTATCTCTTGTCCATTATTTGCTATAAACAACATATCGGTGCAAATGTACCTAAAAATTGCACAAACGGAGATGATAAGAATCTCTCACGACATTTTTGCCTAGTTCATTTTTCATTTCCTTAATTTTTTAAAATTTCCCTTTTTTTAATATTTACTTTTTTATTTCTTTTCCCCCTTCCATCATTCTCTAATAAAATCTTATTACCAGACTTAAAATATGTAATAAGTTTAATTACTAAATATATATTTACATATGGAATTTATATCATAATATAAAAATAATTTTGAATATATATAAAAAATAGGAATAAATAAAAACGAAATTGCTGTTATTTTGATTTTTATATTAGAATTCAAATATTATTTTATTTTTATTAATTTAATAATTTTATTATTCGAGAAATATATATGAAAATTAGAAATCTCATCCACCTTTACCTCACCTCTCATGTGATAATTTGATCTGAGCTAAATTTTTTTTATATCCAACTTTATCCGCGTAGCATCAAACAGAGGAGGTGATATGATAAATTTTATCCTTTGGAGTTACGTGGTATCGATCATTCACTCACAGGCCCATTCGATTTAGGCCCACGACTCCATAGAAGGCCCATCACATATTACTTGGGCCAAAGGACGTCTCAAAAATCAGAGCCCAGAAAATCTCGCTCGGCCCGTACCCCTCTCTCCCTCTCTCTCTCTCTCTCTCTCTCTCCCCTTCTCCTTCGCCATTTCTACAGCTCTCGCTGCTTCTCGGCCTTCCTCATCAGTCTCAATGGCTCCTCCGAGAATACTCCTCTGCGGAGACGTCCGCGGCCGGCTCAACCAGCTCTTCAAGCGCGTCTCCTCGGTATCTCTCTCTCTCTCCACCTCTCGTATCACGCTTCTCTAGGGTTTATGCTCCCCTCTCTCTTAGCTCGTTCCGTGCGGTCCAGGTGAACAAGTCAGCTGGCCCGTTCGACGCGCTGCTCTGCGTGGGCCAGTTCTTCCCCGACGCGCCGGAGTTGCTCGAGGAGTTCGCGGACTACGTGGAGGGTCGGTCGCCGGTTCCTCTCCCGACCTACTTCATCGGCGACTACGGCATTGGGGCTCCGAAGGTGCTATCGGCCGCTTCGAGGAGTCACGCCAACTTAGGGTTTAAGATGGACGGTTTGAAGATTTGCGATAATTTGTATTGGTTGAAGGGGAGTGGCAAGTTCGCGCTTCATGGTACTGTTCATATCTTTTGTGATCGATGTCTGACCTCTTTCTACGGCTGTTAATTAGCTTCACATTTGAATTAGATTACACTACGGAATTGCAATTTGCTCATGTCTACTCATCAGCTACAGCTGTAATATGGAGGAAGAATTGATAAAACCAGCTTACAGTTGAATGCATTTTGCTTGTTTTTGCTAGAATTAACAAAACCAACTTCTGCTGGAGTCAGCCTTTGAATATGAGAACACCGGGCGAATCATTTGTGGAGCTTAAGCTTCCGTTACAATGGGAAACTGGGGGTGTAACGTGTAACTTTTGAGAATATCCATGTCATACGTGAAAGATGGTGAATTTGTTTGGTTCTAGGTTATAGCCAAGATCGCGTATATTTGTTCTGGACATTGCTACCTTGTTTGATCATTTTAAAGGGATAATTTTTCATGCGATTGCGTATTGGCTTGTGATGTTTCAGTGACTATGGAAAAGATTTAGTATATTTTATCTCTGATTAGATGTACTTATGTTTAGGGTTATCTGTGGCTTACATATCTGGTAGGCACTCTTTGGATGGACAACAGTTGGGAACATATAGTCAAGATGATGTTGATGCCATGCGAGCATTAGCTGAGGAACCTGGAGTTGTCGACTTATTCTTAAGATATCCTTGCTGGTCCTTTTTTATTTATTTATATTTAAACATATCTTGCTCTGTTTTTGGTTGTGTGACGCTTGTTGGCCTCCTTAATTGGCTTTCACTAATGAATGGCCGAGTGGCATCACAAATAGAGCTGCACAGACAGATGTTCCTCCTGGAATATCTGAGGCTTCTGGCAGCGACTCTACTATTGCGGAGATAGTAGCAGAGATTAAACCACGGTAGGCAATATTTCTTTTACTTCGTGAATGTCTTTGTTGAAAATGAACTATTTGTGATTGGTATCGTAAGACTGATGTTTTGATTGCTATTCGTGATAGTTACCATATTGCTGGCACTAAGGGTGTATTCTATGCACGTGAACCTTACTCTAATGCTGATGCTGTTCATGTCACTCGCTTTATCGGTCTTGCTCTGGTTGGAAACAAAGACAAACAGGTCACTTACCCTTCTCTACTTCGCATCATAGATCATTTGCGTTTTGGAACTTGTAAGTGTAGTTTTCGCCTGACAGACTCAAAATATTTTGGTGTTGCTCCTTGATTTTAAGTTTTGTCAGTTAAATCATGTTTATCGGATATTTTAGGTAGGTAGGATGTAGACTGAGTTAGACATGAACATTATATTTGATTGTCTACAACGTTAATCATGCAGTGAGATACTTTTCTCTAAGGCATGCTTTTCTGCATACAAGTAATGGAATGGTGGCTGTTTTATCTTGCTTTATGTACTTTATGTTGGAGATGAGATCTTTTCATGTGTTAATAGTATGCTTCTCTATGACTAGCATACTCTAATATTGGAGTTATCTGGTATTCAAACTGCTTTTAGTAGAAATATCTCTCTGTTCTTGTCTGTCTACTAGTGTTTCCTCTTTCCATTTTGCCCATGTGCATCATAATCTTGTTTTTCTCTCAGAAATTTATCCATGCACTTTCTCCTACTCCTGCGACTACCATGTCTTCCTCTGAGATTAGCATGAAACCTCCAAACACAACCTTGTCTCCATTTACAGCAGTAGAACAAACTGCTGGCGCAAAGGAAGCAGGAAAGAGGACTGCCGATGATATTAATGATGCACAATATTGGAGATACGATGTTTCCCAAAAACGTCGGAAACATGCAGTTGGTGATGGTGATAAGCTATGTTTTAAGTATTTGTCTTCCGGATCTTGTCCACGAGATGAAAAATGCAACTTCCGACATGATATAGATGCAAGGGAGCAATACCGAAGAGGGGTTTGTTTTGATTTTCTTAACAAAGGGAAATGTGAAAGGGGTCCTGACTGCAACTTTAAGCACAGTTTGCAGGAGGAAGAGGAAAGTGTTTCTCGAAATGGAAATAGGTCTAGAGGTGCTAATGTTAATAGGTCAGTTTTCTCAATGGGTGCCTTCTCTTTTTGCTAATAATTTACATTGGTTCAAGTGGAATGAAATATTCGACCCCTGCTTATGAAACCATTTTAAGCACAGTTTGTGATTGAAATTCAGGTCAAAAGAATGCTGGTTTTGTTTATCGAGCCCCAATGTGGAGTCTCATCTGATCATCAGTGTAGGAGAAAGATACTACTGTGCGCTCCCCAAGGGACCATTAGTTGAAGATCATGTGCTGATAATACCTATCGAGCATTCACCAAATACTCTTTCTTTGCCTCCTGAAAGTGAAACAGAGCTTGAAAGATTCCAGAACTGCCTGAAGATGTATCACAAGAACCAAAGGAAGGAAGTTGTTTTCTTTGAGTGGGTTTCCAAACGTGGGACTCATGCTAATCTTCAGGTATTGTCATTGTGCAAAGAAAATTTGTAACATGTTGCTCATGGCATTACCTTATTTCCTTCATCCATCTTGTCATTTTATCTCTCTTTCTAAGTGCCAGCTATTCACTTTCTTGTTCTCAGTAGTTTGATTGCATTGCCTGCAGGCTATTCCTGTTCCGTCATCTAGAGCAGCTGCTCTTCAGAGTATATTTAGTTTGGCTGCTGAGAAGTTGGGATTTAAATTTAACTCGAGTAAGTTAAATTTGTCATTTTGCTTGTTTTCCTGGAGGAGAAGGAACTTCAGTGACTATCTTCCTTAATCCTTCGTATCACGCACTTTTGGGCTTACAGACAACAAATTCACATTTTTTTCTGGCTTGAGTAGTCATAATGTGACTTCCTTTCTTTTTTCTGCTTAGTTATCGGCTATGACAGACACTTGACAGTTTACGGTTGCTTATCAGTGTCTCAAGGCCATATAGCTCCAAAGTGAGAAATTAGTGCTCTGGTACTGACCTGTTGATCTGCCTCGTGTGTGAGATTTTTATCACCCATGCTGAGTGGCTGAAGCATTGACAGTTCGTGAGAATGCTCTAGTTTGTTAGAGTGACTGAATTGAAGACAGCCATTTTGTTTGTTGTTTCAACTGCATCTATCATATTCATATCGTGCTTCTCTTGATTCAGGCACTGATGGTAGAAAGATGGTGAGAACAAAGTTCGATGGTGAATACAGTCTCTTTTATGTGGAATTACCTGAAGGAACTGTACTATCACATACAGTGGAGGACAACGAGACTTTTCCTGCTCAATTTGGACGCGAGGTAATTTATCTGGCATTCTTAATCTATTTACTTTCATCGGTTTTCTTCTTGGCTTACTGTTGGTAATACGGCTTCTAAGTTTACTTCAGTTTTTCAGTTATGGAAGATGGTATTGATTCTGTCCTTATGTATGGTCAGTGACAGATGTCAATAATTTGGATATAGTGGTCTCTAATGATGTCCATTTCAACCTCAAGGCTGGGACAACTATTGAAGTTTAAATTTAGCGGACTGGAGACTAAGCATGTAACATGATCCCTGTGAAAATATGCAGGTGGTGGCAGGTTTGCTGAACGTGGCAGATAAGGCTGATTGGAGGAATTGCGCACTAAGCAAAGAAGAAGAAATCAATTTGGCAGAAGAATTCAAGCGCCGATTCGCAGCATTCGACCCCAATACATGATTGTCGCACTGAGGGTAGTCAACCACAGTGCGTGTCTTCCGTCTTTCCCTTATTATAATGACCTTGGAATTTCAAGACAACCTCAGTGGGTTGTTCTGCAAGAGCTGACAAAAGAGAACATTCACAAAGTCAATTCTTGCCGGGCCATGACCATCAGGTGTCGAGCATGCAGAGGGAGTTGTTTATTTATCATTTGCCAATGAATGTGGCTAGGGATGGTTCTTGTTGCCGGGACCACTAAAGGAACCACTAAAGAGACGGACAAAATCTGAGTGACTTTTAAAGCTGCTTGGGAGCCAATCTTGCAGATCCTTGAGAAAGAGACTTGGAAGTGTGGTCTACCTAAAAAATGTGCGCGTCCTGCGAGCCCTTGGTGGAATCTGCTGTTGCTTTCTTGGTCAAAATGAATCAGCAGTTGGAATTTTTACACATTTCTTTACTTTGTTTCTATTAATTACTCAATAGCTTTTCTTAGGTGCTCGTCCTTTATTCATAGGACAGGTGCACAAATTGTTTAAGCTCGTTTGGAGCATTAATGCGTGACAGATGAAGGCGATTGTGACGTTCCCTGGTGGTGTTCTTCTTAAGCTCATGACACGATGTTCTGCTTCGCGTGAAACATAAAGCATTTCGGAAATCGGATAATAAAATAAACAGAACATGGAAAATAAATGGGACATTTGAATTTACGTGTTTTACTCGACGTGAAGTACAAGATTTCATTGTAGATTAGGCGATGGAGATTATAATCACACTTGAACTCTCAATGTTTTTCAGTCTTCATTTACATCAAGTAAGTCGCATGATGTTTAGTCTTCAAAATTCCTCCACGAAATAGACTCTGTTTCACAAAGGAATTACACAGAATCTTTTTGTGCAAGATTCTCGCTACTTCGAACACTCGTAATTAGTTCCCTCGGATGAAATCCCTTGGAGGGAGTGCTCTAATTAAGATGTAAAACAGAACTCAGCGTCTGCCCACCAAGAACAACGAGTCCACAATAGACATTCCACTTCTTAAGTCTTCTTTTCACGGTCAAAGTCCAACACCACTTCGAACTACGAAGTCCAATCTCCAATTTGTTCTTTCTTTGTACGGCCAGACTTTCTCGCACATGGGTTGCACGTTGCCAAACAACGTTGTGGGGTGTGAACATTCGTGTCCGAATGCCACGTCGCTTCTTTGGGCGGGCGATCATGAGTCAATCGTCAAACAAACCTTTTTTGGTTACGATCGTGACATGGCAAACGGCGAATTCCTTTTTGGAATCGTGACTAAAGATGGTCATCGCGGTTTACATAAAGGAGGAGAAGCTAAAGGTTTCTATTTGGGTACTTGTCGATATTGATCTTCTTGTCACGAGCAGATACGCGCACGCGTGACGAGTAAAGGTGACATTTTTTCTTTTTTGAAACAATCGTGCAAGGATAGTTAGAGAGCTGATGTTCGTCTCTAATTAGTTTGATCTAGCTCGATAGAACCTAGAGAAGATGAAACCCGCGATTTCCGTAGGACCGGCATTGACATGGTCATGCATCCGGTGATCCGCGACCATGACAGGGCGGGGCTTCGATAAGATTGAGCTTGCCCGATCAAATCTGAAATTTATTCTTTTTCCAGATGTGAGCCTAGTCCTTTTCTTCTTGTTTTGAAAATCCAGGGGCACAATGGGAAGATCTGGCTAGAGCAGTTTGCACGTAGTCAGTGAAGTTTTGGACATGTGACTTCACCTAGTGAAATCGATCTCTTCTTTTATGCAACATGCCCTGACTTAATCAATCTCGTACTTCATCTAGTGACAGATTTAGTCCCTAAATTAATCTCTAGTCACAAATGTAGGATAAATTTCATACTTCCATCCAGATATCGATGAAAAAATCGGAGATACATACATGGCGCTGGCACTTACGTGGAATACAGAATAAAAATAGTCAAGGAGAAATTACATAAATGGTTCCTATACTATTGCCTATGCGTTTAATGTCGGTTCCTATACTTTATTTTGTGACACTTCAGTCCATAACCTGATTTTAGATCCCAATTTCCAGATATTTTCGTCCTGAAATCGATTTGCTAATTCACACGAATCCAAATAAGTTATGACGAACAGACCACATGCAGAGAATTTTACACGCGCTGTCTTGGCTAGGCTTTCCTTAGGTATCTAATGACCTTATATTTTTGCTCACCACTAGGAGAACTATTGCCCATTTATCACCGGTCCACATGGGCTGGATTCTTGCTCAAGTGTTGGCCAATTAGGAGAACCACTACTAGTTCATCAATTTCGCACTAATTATAAAATGTAACCGTCACCCATTAATCTTTAGCACTTCATCAGGATTTTCTGTTCACATTTGGATGGAAAAATACGAAATTCATCCGAAAATCAAGAGTAAAGATTAGGGTAGGGAACATATTTGTAACAAAAATAAAGTAGAAGGACCTAAATTGAAGCAGGAGCATTGTGGGGGCCATTTTTGTAGTTTCCACTCAACAATTTATTTACCTATTTGCGTTAGTGCCACGGTGTCCATTGCTGGTGCATAGTCAGCATTTTTCGTCCAACTCGAAAATATTAGGTTGTTCGGGGACACCACGTCAGCGTCGTCCCCGCTAATCAGCAGAGTGGAGCCCACAAAGTTTGTAGATTCAGTACCAGAAATGGAGAGATCCCTTTTGGTCTATAAATACGTGCACCGCTCGACAACTCTGGTCATGACCTCGTTTCTTGAAAGATCTCTGCTAAGGAAAGGGTTACTCGATGGATATAGAACATAGCAGAGCCAACCCGGCCGTCGTCCTGGCCCACTCGAACCAAGAATACCCCATCTCCATCCCCACCGCTGCCGCCGGTCATCACCTCCAGCCGCCACCCTCGCCGATTTGCGAGAAGTACATATTCCCATGCTTCAAATTCTCGTCGATCGCCATATCTGTCTTCGTCCTCACTCTCTTCGTGGTCATACCCGCTCTCGTGATCCCCGACTACCGGGTCGAGCCGGCCTCCTCCTCCGGTTCGTTCAACATGTCCGCCTCTGCGATCTTCCTGCGCTGCGATGTTCGCATCGGGGTCAAGAACCCGAGCAGCTACTTCCGAGTGAACTACACGCGCGTGAGGGCCACGCTCAAGTACGGCGGGAAGCGCTTGTCGGTCGCTTCACTGGATCCGTTCGTGCTGGGAAAAATGAAGCGAGCGACGGTCGCCGCCGTGTTCGAGTCCAACGTGTCGAACAGTAGAAACAGTTGGCAAGCCATGACTCTGGACTCGAGCGTCTCCCGAGGCGAGGTGAGCTTCGACATCGACCTGGAGGTCGGCAGGAGAATAGGGTTGGGTGAGTGGTGGATCAGTGCGTTTGATGTGACCATCTCATGCGAGGACATGATCTTCACGTCCCCGTCCTCGGAGGGTCAGGGTTGGGCGGTGATCACTCCGTCCGAGCTCTGCAACATTGGCTTCTTTGGTTATATTTAGCAGGAACAAACTCTGCCCGTGGGAGAAAAAAAAACCAGAAGAATTAGGGAGAAGAACAAAAAAAAAAACATACAGCTTAAGTATAAAGAAAATCCTGCATAAATGACCTTATCCTTCATTGATTAGCATCGCTCTACTTGGAAAGGCTGAGCGATTAGGAGACATCCGATGCAACGCATCGAGTGCAGTCGAGCATCTGATGCAACGCATCTAGCAGCGTCTTCATCAAAAGAGCGATCGACAGGGTGAAGTTCGATCGCCCGTACATATTTAAGGCATTCCGGTCGAGACCCATCACCACGAAAGAGTTGATCAGTGGCCGAAATGAAGGTGCAGTTGGGTTCCCACCCCAATCTTACGAGTCAAGTTATTTGTACATAGAGGATATATAGGTTTCCTTATTCAGGTACTGCAGTTGGGTTGGATCGCCCGTACATATTTAGCGGTATGGGTTTGATTTGATTAGAAGTGTAGTATTTAGACGTGTGTGATAGCTAGAGTTGATTCTCTTCATGTCAACGATTGTAAGTAGTAAAAATAAATGGATTGTTCATGTTATGACGGTTTATTTCCGATTATTCAAATTTCTCTTTGAGTCTCCATGTGTGGGACTATACCTTGCAATGTGGTGTTGTCCAGGATCTTTAGACAAATGAGAGAGCTCAATATTAACACTGCCATTTAATAGATTTAGGCTGAGTTTGGTTCAGCATTCTGAAGGAGTTTTTGATCTCCAAAGCTCCTTGAGGAATGTTGAAGTGTTTAGTAAGTAGCTTTTAGCCAAATTTTAGCATTGGGAATGCTAAAAGCCCAATGATTGAGGGACTAGCATTGAGCTTTCATTATTTACAAAACCGAACCAAACCCACCTTTAATATATGCGATTGTTGGTCTTCTTTTTCATGTTATATCGGTATTGTTGATTTCATCAGTTGCAATGTATTTAGCTCAAGCTTTTGAACTAGGGTTTAATGCGATGCGGAAGTTGGGTAACACATACTCTATACTCCAATTAATCCATCAATCGGGAACTGAATTCCTTTGTTCCGGTTTACATGGAAGAAATTATACATGGTTTGTATAATGCGGTGGTTATTATATCATCGTTCTTCTATTATTATGGAGGGAAATAACGAGCATCTACATCCAAATTACTTCTCAGCGCAAAAGGTTGTCCCTATAAGAATACACAAAAATGGAGTATGTTCTCGAAAGGGAAATGGCCATATATATATATATATATATCGAGGAGACTCGTGTTAGCTTTTCCTGTAGCCTTTCCATATAGTTCACTCCCATGTTGATTGATCATCACAGAAGTTAGATCTAGTTGGACCTTTTCTTAGCACACATACCTAATTACCTACAAAGGAGGTGAGATCAGAGTCTGGCCTTATATGCTGAAAGAGCCCCACTGATTATTTAGTTTTAAAATCACCCGAAGAGATTCAAATCACTGTTCTCAAAATAGTATATTATGATTTGTTTCCTGTTCCAGCGGCTGAGCCTCAAGCTACGCCCCCCTTACTCGACCTTTATAGAAGAAGCCAAGCCCTTTCCATTTTTCACAATAAGTTGGTAAGCTCCAGAATTTTGTAATGGAAAGCCAGTCGTCATAGTATTCCACTGTAGCCAAACTAATGATGAAAGAGGATCTTCGTTTATCTACTCGGTACCCTAGCTTTTGTAGTATCACACACTACTTATATACAAGATTTACAACAGTCTTGTACACACATGTACTCTCTCTCTCTCAATAGCTTGAGCTTTAGGTCGAACTTTTTCAATGGGGTTTGAAGCTCGACCTGAAAACTTTGTTCCTTCGAAGCTTTCATATAAGATGGTGATTGAGGCAAAGTCTGAAGGGCAGATGTTGTCCTCACCACAATATGCCAAAAGTGGCCGGGCCAAGCTGGAGATTTGCGTTGAGATAAAAAGGAAGTGGAAAGATATTTAGATTAATGGGGAGCAGCCCTAAGATAGGAGGCTCACATGTGAACGGGCGATTTATCGAGGTGCACATGAGAGGATGTCGGACGATAGAAGTCCCCCATGGGATATGTGGTGTGAAGTTGAGAAAATTATAATATCAAAGTTGCCTTATAACTCATTGACTTAAACTTTTGAGTAATATTGACGTGTTCAGACTTGGGTTTTCTCTTGGTTATCTCCTCAGGTGAAGGTATCAGGTATCCAGTGGGCATCCTACCAGTAAGACTATTAAAGAAAATTGTCCATACTCTCAAAATTTTTGTCGTATTTGCGACAACATCCTCTCTTATCAATTGCATCTTCCCTTAATAAAGCCCGTTAAAGTTTTCGAGATTTCGTATCTTTTTACAAAAAAATCTCGCCAATTATCAGCGAAATATCAATACGAAATAACAACATCATCTCAAAAACCAGAGTACATCAAAAGCTAGAAGCCACTGTATCCTTGCTTTTGGTGAATATTCTGAGTGCTATTATTGTTTCCGCTTAATGATAAGTGGGGATCTTTACAACGAAAGAAGATAGCACTCTTGTTTCGGCCACTCATATGAATACTCTTTCGTCGTGCTTTGCTGGCTTAAGACCACGGGATGACGTAACTGGGTTTTCACGTAGCCAGATGCACCACAAGGAAAATTACGTCATAAATGAATGTATATGTATATCAATAACTAGGTTGTTTCACCGATATATAAAGATACATGGGGCTAATCCTATCAAATTGAAAAAGCATACTTGATGGAAACTCCAAAGAACTGGGAGCTTCTAGGCAATTCATGAAGATCTGTCTCCGTCCCGCCCCGTGCCGCCTCGTGCCCCTCCCTAGCAGCATCGGAGATGGGCGGCAGCGGCAGTTTTTTGGTTCACAAAGCGGAGGGAGAGAGTAGAGAGAGTTAAATCGTACTTTAAAGAATCGTAGATATTTTTATGAGTAATACATTAAATAGGTACAGTGCCGCGTCGATCTCCCATTGATCCGTACCAAAAGACGGGTGTTTCACTGAAGAACCCTAGAAGTTAACAGAATCTTTATTTTTCCATGCATACGTCTGTGAATCAAGAAAGATAGACTCTTGCAGAACCTTCGTGGGAAGTGACTCACTGAGACATTAGAAAAGTATTTGAGTTTGTCATTTCCACAAAGTGACTCATTTGTTTATTAGGAAAGCGTCGGTCGTTTGCTCTTCTTTCATGCATGATGGGGATGTCTTTGGTCTGATGATCTGATCTGAGCAAATTGAATGCTCTTGCAAATTCTTGGTTCGAATTGTGTAATCAATAAGTGGCAAAAAGAAGCAGCTTCCACCCCCCCTGCGCACCACAGAAAGTTTGATGAGTGCTTCTTCATTGGTGTCTTTTGGAGCTGCCAGTTGGGCGCCTCTGTCGATTTCGGACAAGACAAACTTAAAGCGTTCCACGTCGTTCGTTAATGTGATTCGACCACGATTTTCTTAAATATAATACTTGCATGGTTTAGTTTTTAGATTGGATGCATTGCTGAATCACAGCGCATTTCTGCTTTTCTGCGAGGTAAAATATGGAACACACTGTTTCGTGTTGGTGAATTCGCAAAATTGGCAATCAATTATTATCGACAACTTGTTTAGCCTTCGGTTACCGATGGGTTTTCCAAAGTACTAATATTTATTTGCACTTCCAATATTACCAACCGTTGACACCACAAATAATCTGGTCATTGACAAGCACATGCCTGGCACGTGAGTTAAAACAAACACATGAACGAGGATAATCACATGCAGGGCACACGATTGTTACCATACATATGCCGGCTCATCAGCAAACATAAAGATTAACATGTGTTAATCAACATTAGTATACATTAATGCTGCGTATTCAGTTGTCGAAATACGAGGATGGACGATTGGTAGCCGCCGATATGAGCATTGATGATGGTTATTAAAGGGATATTAAAACACAATTTTGAAGTTTGAAATCGGCAAGACAGTTGAGGACAAAGGCGTGTATTCTTGGAGGGAACAATTACCACTTGAAGACAAGATCATAGTATAAATCGGCAAGATAGTTGAGGACAAATGTGCGTATTCTTGGAGGGAGCAGTTACCATTTGAAGACAAGATTATAGTATAAATTGGCAAGATAGTTGAAGTCAAGGGCGTGTATTTCTGAAGAGAGCAGTTACCATATGAAGGTAGGATTGTGGGACAGCCGTTGTTATGAGGAAGAAGATCATGGAGTAGTATACATACGGCAAGAGCAACCGTTTGAAAACATGGGTGCAAAACTTGTAAAAATAGAGGGACATGGAAGCAATCGACGGAAGTCACTCAAGGGTATGCAACTACTGGAAACCGTCAAAAGGCATTTATCACAAAACCATTATAAATACCACCAATCGTCCATCAAAAAATCCCCCCACACAAATCAAACAAATATATATTTATCTTTACTTTCATGTATTGCAACTTACATTCCTTAGCTGTAACTTTCAGATTCACGTCGTCGATTAAATTTCGGCGTGTTTATTTATCTTGGTGTTGTGTCGTCGATTAAATTCCAACATAGTATCTATGTGTTCTTAGGCTGTGTCATAGATTAAATTCCGGCAGAGTTTGTTAACATATGGTTACGTTATTGAGTTTGTATCGATAAGTCTTGTCGTCGATTAAATTCTGGCAAAGTTCATATCAGTACAGTCCTGTTCTACATAAAGCAAGTTGGTTTTCTATACTTGTTTGGATATTTCATGTTTGGAATTGGCTTAGAATCCGATCTCCTTTAATAAAACCGAAGTACCACTTTCGGCGAAAGATATTCGTTGTGAGGGAAATTCCGGCGAAAAACCAACTACTTAAAAAATCATCAAAATTTATTTTTATAACTTATGATCGTGTTAAAGTTACTGTTTTTATTATTATAAGAAATTACTATCCTTAAGAAAAAAGTTAATGTATTGAAAATTGCAAGCTTCCCTATTTTGTTACTCACAAGTGCCTCTATGGGACTCTCTAGTAAATCTTATAAAATTGGGAAAACTACCAAAAACCTATTGCATTGGTACCAATTCTGTCCTAAATTTTTTCAGTTGGACCAATTTTAATCTCAAACCTTTTTACATCAATACCAGTTCAGTCAATCCGGCGGAAAAAAAAAATATCAGTACCTATCGTGCCATGGAGGACGGTTGGCGTCTACATCATCGATTTCCAGCTAAAATTGGTCAAATGGACTCAATTGGCACAATTAAAAGATTTATTATTGAATTGGCAAAAGTGCAACAAGTTAAAGACTTTTCGGACAATTTTCCCCTTTGAATCTCAAATATAGCTGATTCATAGGCGACAACTCGGTTGGGGTTCTTCCATCAAGAACCCCGTACGAACTCGAAGTCTTGATGAACAAAGGCAAGTGATGATCCAATAAATCTGGTCAGTTCGACACATAAAATATTTCCAACCATTTCTTAAGCAACACAGCCAAAAAAGATCATAGGGGAACACAGCCACAAAGGCTTTTGGTGGTCTCATTGGCGCAAATAACAGTGGAGTCTTTGACTGGGGTGAAGTTGTAACAAGATAGCCGTAAGGGAGCCTGTGGCTGGATTTGATCCTTCACAATGAAAATGCCCTCTTCCCTCGCAAACACTGAATCCTAACAAAATGAAAAGCAGCGTCCTCCGCAACAAAAGCAAAGCGAGCCGTGCTAGTAGCGCGCATCCGTTTTTCAGCTGGCTTCCAATTAAAATTAGGTTGGGAAAAGCCCTCTCTTTATGTTCTTAGTCAAGCCTAAATTGCAATCAAAGCCGACATGTCAACTAAGGAAATCTACTGAGTAATTAACATAAAGAAAGTAAAGAAAGACACAAAAAGTTCATCTGCAGATTCATTTGGACCAAAGAAGAGAGCACCCCCTATTTTTAGGTAGAGCACGCCCCCTTCGCCCCCTTCAAAGGTCATTTTCCGAAGGATCTGCAAAAAATGGCAGTCCGCAGCTTTGGAGACCTCAGATTCTTCGTGTCTTTTAACATCCCCAATAAACAATTGATTTTTTTTTTTTGGTCGGACAATAAACAATAGATTGAACGGTTAAGAAATGATCCAAGAAGTTTCTCAGGAAATTTCGTGAAAAGGAATATTAAAATCCACCATTTTACTTAAACTTTTGAACCAAGATATGAAATGAGTCGACAAAGCCTAATTATAATATAATTAAGATTATAAGATAACATGCAAGCGGTAAAGTATGTGCGCAATATGTGACTTGTCAAGGTAAGATGTTATTATGTGTAGTCTCTCCCGAGACAAGCACTATGGGTACATTTGGTTCGACTTTCGAGAAAGTCTTTGGGAAAATGTTAAGGCTTTTAGGTTAAGGGATAAGCACACTAGAAAACCTACAACTTATTACGAAAGTGCAATTAAATCCTAAAATTTTCAAAAAGTGTAAATAAGTCCTAAAACTTGTCAAATTCATGCAATCAAATCTTTCGGTTAACTCCGTTCAATTTGGCTAACGGAAAATGCAAATGTGGCTTTTTATTTATTTATTATTTTCTCTATCATAAATGGCCTTGACGAGGTTAAATCGACGTCGCTTTGGTTAAAATTTGAATTTTTTACACAAACTTTATTTAAATTATATTAAAAATAAGAAAAAAAGGAAGAAGCAAGCGAGGGCTGCACTCACCCCGTCATCGTCGTTGCCCCATCATCGCCGGGAAGGGCCGGCGATGGTGGGGGAATGGTCGAAGGGGGTTGGTGGGCCCCGATGACCCTTATTGATCACGGGCAAAGGTTGCCGGCCCTCGCACGATTTGGGAAGGGCCGTGATCCCCACCGACCATTTTAGTCTTATATTTAATGTTTTAGTCATGTCAACACCACATAGGAGAGAGAAAATAATAAAAAAATCTTCATTAGCATTTTCCGTTAAACAAGTTGGATGGAGTTAACAAAAGGACTTGATTGTGCAAATTTGAAAGTTTTAGGACTCAATTACAATTTTGTGATAAGTTTTAGGACTTCCAGTGTACTTATCGCTTAGGTTAAATGGGTTTTTTGAAATGCAAATAGTGTTTGTTAAATTGTAATTTTAAAGTGCATCGGGAAACAACTTTATTTTAAGCGGTGTTTGGAAAAATCACACTTTCTAAAGCAGTTTTTTTTTTTAAAAAGGAAAACTTAAAACCTAAACTCTAGGTTTGTCAAGGCCAAATCTGGCCACTGGCGAGCCAGATCTAATGTTGGTAGGCTCGCTTGAAGTCGCCTGATTTCAAGCGACTATCACCTGGGTCGCACGACCCTAGGCAATGGTCGCTTGAGATTGGGCGACTTGCCCAACCTCAGGCGAGGCTGCTAGTGCTAGATTTAGCTTGCTGGTAGCCACATTTAGGCTCGTCGAAGTCTTGCCAAAAGCTCGTCGCTCACCTGCTGGTGGTTTGACCTCACCGGTAATGTTGCGTGAATTAGGGACATTTTCGTAGTTATGAAAGTTTAGTGAGAGCAAAGTTGGAAGAAAAAAGGTATTTGCATTTAAAAAATGCTCAAAGCTCAAAGCACCTTTGGACTTGCCTTAGGCGGCTTTTAGATGATGTTTTTCCCATAAAAAGTACGTATCTACTTAATATAATAAGAAGGTGTTTTTTCCTTAATAAAAAGGGATAGAAAAACAAATAACAATCAAATAAACCAAGTAAAAAGGCTTTGCAAAACGATATTTGATTCCTCACCTCAATTAGCAATATCTCTAGAGTTTATTTCTTCCTCATACTACGAGTGAAGAGAAAATGGAACGACTTCCATTAAAGCAGCCCGAGCATTTCTCACTGATTTATGTAAATTATGTCATCTATCTCTTTGAATGCACATTCCATTATTATTTAATGGTAATAGTGGAATCACGGGCGCCGAAGAAAAAAGAGAATTTGACCCACCACAATTGATGAAAGGCTACAATAAATCTGCATATAACAATTTTTTATAGGATATTATTTTTCTAGTAAAATCTGAAAACTTTTTTTATGAGTCGTAAATTCACGAAGCTTTAAGTACAAGCAAACCACACGGCCACCAATTTAAAATTTTTGAGAGAATCTTCCTAAGATGCGAGAATAATAAAGCCTATTCTTTCTTTTCTTGTCTTTATTTTTACTAAAATTAAAGGTATAGAAATTAAAAAATAGAATGTCAAGATAGATGCTGTCTATCAAATACTTTTATTTTCCATTTGATCCAACTCTTCCTACCTATGGATTTTCTCTGTAAAATAATTAGAGGGATAAATATAAAAAATGTCATAAATCTATTGCAATTGTGTCAATTCAGTCTTCAATTTTTTTTTTTTGCCAATTGAGTCCTAAACCTTTTGCAATCGTGTGAATTCAGTCCATTTGGTCGGCCGACACTGAAGTGACATCACCAGCGTTGACGTGGATAATTTTTAATAATTTTTTTTTTGAATTTTTTGAATTGTAATTTTTTCCCACCACTTTTTCTTCAACCTCCAGCCAGTCATCGACTAGAGGCGAGGCCTAGTGAAGCTCGCCCTCACTAGGCAAGGTCGGCAAGGGCAACAGTGACTTGGGCGAGGGTTGGTGAGGCCGAGCCGCAGAGACGTCGAGCTTGGGATTAGTCACAAAATCGAGATCACTTGCCCAAGAGTCACGCGAATTGAGGAGGACTTGCTTGAGTAGAGCGACGGATTAGCGAATATCGAAGCTAGAGAGATCGATGCAATTAAGGCTGGAGACCTTGGTGACTTGGAAGACGCCATTGCTGCTTTGCTTCTCCATGGAAGAGGTCGATCTCACCCTCGCCCTCACCCAGTGTTGAAAGAAAAAAGAAAAAAGAAAAAAGAAAAAAGAAAAAAGAAAAAAGAAAAAAGAAAAAAGAAAAAAGAAAAAAGAAAAAAGATATTTTTAAAAAAAATATTCGAAAAAAATATTTAAATATTATTAAAAATTGTCCACGTCAGTGGTGGCTGGCTAAATAGACTGAATTGACATAATTGCAAAAGGTTTAGGACTCAATTGGCAAGAAAAAAAGTTTGAATTGAATTGACACAATTACAATAAGTTTATGACTTTTTTGATAATTCTCACAATAATTGGAAGATTGCGTATTCCATTCTTGACTATGGTTTATCAAAATGAATGAACTTCTTCTTTCATTTAATAAATCTAATTATCCATCAAATTGTTATTGGATACTAAGGACTTAAAGACTCTTCTGAGTATGTATAGAAAGTATCTTCAACCTTTTTCACAACCATTATTCGATTTTCCGTTGGGCTATCCAATCTAATCTAGGACCCAGTACTTAAACACTATATTAGTAGTGGAAGAGAATTAGCACATCATTAAATGAGATCCCTTCCACCACTATAATCTATCCTTGAATCTAAGAGACAAAAATTTAGAGCACTTTAGCTTTCGAGAGCTAAACTTCCAGATATTTAGAACTAAGTAAGCAAGTCTCAACAGTCACTTTACTTAGTTTGCTTCTGCTGGAAAAAAAATCAGCGAATTTGTTTTGGTTTTTATATCATTTTATTACTCACAATAGATTTCTATTACTAATTTTTTGGGCAAAAACAAAGATGCAAATAGTACATTTGGCTTTATTACAACTAATCGTTGTCCATGTGCGATGGGCGTTCTTAATAATTTTTGTAGCAAATGAAAGTCAAATACGATGTTTTGAGTGTTATTCGAAATTTGTTTTAGGGGGAAGATCTACTCTCAATGAAAAAAAAAAAGCATCGCTATCAAAGAAAGCACCCACTCAATTATATAAGAATCACCAATTTAGACTTTTTGGGTGAATAACTGTTATTTTCAAATTGCTAAGATGAAACAATAGCATGAAGAGGTCATGCTGGTAAAAACTTTCCGAGTGTATTGGTCACCCCAATCAAATGTATTTTAATATATAAATATGAATTTAATGTGATAATTTACATTAACTATTAATTAGAGAAATAATGCACATGTACACTTATTTTTAGCAGTGCTAACTTTGCTTCAATAAAGAGCATATATAATAATTAAGCGATGTGGGGCATTTCAACAATCATGTTGTAAAACTATCTCAATTTTAGTAAGGGTGTTAACGACCTATAAGGGGTGGAGATCAACTTCAAAATTGGCTATAATAGTAGTATAGATAGATAGATAGATATGATACGTAAAATTTTTTAAGTAAGATTTTTACAGTAGTTACGAAGCCAAGCATCCATTTTCCCACTCTTCTAGTCATGTTAAATTAGTTATTATCATGGAATATATATCTTCAAAATTTAACCAAAGCATAGATGGGTGTGATCTTCACAAGCGAGTCAGTCAGTCTCGTTCAGTTACTACTTCGTTCTGATGAGCCAAATCTGGTGTTGGACTTATAATTTTGGAAGAAAATGTCAAATAAGGGCTTGAAGTGTCCTCATTTTCTCAAATAAGAGCATAGAGTGGATATTGTTTCAAATAAAAGCCTAAAGTACTATCATTTTTTCAAATAAGAGCATGAAGTGTCTATATCAGTCTCAAAGAAGGGTCTGACCTCGCTGGTTGAAGGGAATTTTCGTATTTTACTTTTAAAAAAATCATTTTTTTTCTTTTTCTCTCTTCCCTCCGTTGGCCATCCTTGTCGATGGCTAGTGAAGGCAAGGCCACCCTCGCTGCATCAGGCAAGAAACACCCATGCTAGATCGAGCGAGGGCCACCCTCGCCCTTGCTTGGGCTAGCGAGGCCAAGCGAAGGTGAGGGTTGTCCTCATCGAATCTGGCGAGGGTGGCTCTAGCTTGACGCCGGCGAGGGTAGCCCTCCCCCTCGCCAGATCTGGTGAGGAACGCCCTTGCCTGACGCCGATGATGGTGGCCTAGCTTGAGGCCAGTGGTCCGCCGGCCATCGATGAGGATGGTTGATGGAGGAGGGAAAAGGAAAAGGAAAAGGAAAAGGAAAAGGAAAAGAAAAGTAAAAAAATATCAAAATATTTTTAAAAAATAAGTTTATAATTTTTTTTTTGACTAAAATACCATTTCTTCGTCGACCAAAATAGTCGCCGGCCGACCAAAAGTCCTTATTTGAAATAATTTGGCCACTTTAGGCTCTTATTTGAAATTTTCCCTAATCTGAGTTAGATGGAATTTCTAAATGCAAGCCGTCCGCTTCAAGCCCAAGCCCAAGAATTAATTGGGTTGGAGGTGATCAGTTGCCCAAGTTGGCCTAACTTGTTGTCCACATACTTTCATTCGTCGACCAAAAAAAGGATCCTCTTGTTAATTCAAGTCAACGAAACTTGCTGATTTAGGTTCCAATTAGGCAAGTTTGAACTAAGGACAAAAAATAACATTACATATGAATTATCCAAGTAAGATATTAAGCTCAAATCAAGATATAATTATCCACGTCATTAAATAACATGAATTAATCAAATTTGCAATTTGAACAAATTAAGTTGATTATTATATTATAATTTGAATTAAATATCTTATGTTGATAATCCACGTGTAACTTTTTTTGTTCACTATTCAAACGTACAGGATTGGAAGCCAAATCGACAAATTCCGTTAACTTGAATTAATGGAAAGACAACATTGAATATCTTCATATAGTTCACGGACTAATTTTTTTTTCACGGACTAATTTGAACATGTACAAAAAGTCCCGGCACAACATTGAACAAATTAATAATTTGAAAATGATATTGCACATTGAGCGAAAGTTCAAGGGCCACATTGGACAAATTAAAAGTTCAGGGACGACATTGTAGATTGAGCTAAAATTCAAAGATTAGTCATTTTCCCAAAAAAAAAACCATATACTATACCTCAGATTGGAGGTTAATTATTCCAAAGACGGAGGCATTTTGGTCATTTTGGGGTAACTTACTCCTACGGAGAGGATACATATCGTCGCTCTATATCTCTATTGCCAGTTCAAGATCCATTTGCAGCTATTCTTGTATCATCAGAAATCTCGAGAATTGCAATCCGGAGTTTCTATTATATACACGACGCTTAAATTTAAAAAAAAAAATGTCATAAGCCCCAACTGCAGCATCTATATATAACCGAAGAAACCGAGAATGCAATAGCTGCTGCCGACGAACAACGTCAGACCAGCACCGTCAGATTCAGCAGTAAATATCACGTCGTTGCACGTGACAGATACGTCAAACGCAGGAACCCACCACGCGCCGAAGCCGAGCCTCCAACCGGAGCTCAAAACGACGTCAACCATCGCTTCACCACCCTCCAAACCCGACACGAGACTCTTAATGGAGAACTCGTTCGCCCTGGGCAAGGCGGAGTGAAAATTAGCTCGAACATTCGTGTGGTTCGCGGCTTTCTGAATGAAAGGACTGACCTTGGCGTGGGCCAAAGGAGCGGAGTCCAAGTAGATTGTGGCTTTCGTGTGGATGTACTTAACTGGGACAAGCTTGCTCGGGTTCTCAACGGAGAAGACGAGGGTCCATTCGGCGGTGACGGATCTCTTGCTCGGTCACGGGAATGGAGGACATGGTTCGCTGCATCTCTGGTTTTGGGTCTGATGTTTGAGAGCGGGAGAAGCTTTTTTATATGGTCTTCCTCTTATATAGGTGTCGGCTACGCCCCGTGCAACGTCCGGTGTCAAGATCTAGAGGAATGGAATGAAGCTGAAGGTGGCGCAAAAGGTCAAATTATTCGGCCACAAATGGTTTTTTTTCTCTTCCAAAATTTCGGCTCCGCAGAAAGGAAGGCCCCCGCCAAGTAGAATTGCAGGAGAAGAGCATATGTTGAGAGACTCATATAGATGACGTACTGTATATCCCGTCGATTGAGAGTTTTGAGCAAATGGTCTTTCCTCGAAGGAAGTCATAAATGTCAATGGTGAGTGAAAAGTAAATATTATGTCAAACCGGAGCCCACTTCTCCAATGTGTTTCCTGATAAATATGTGTGTATGTTCTTTATTGATTAATATTCGGGGTTATATATCAGAGATTTTCAATCTACAACAACTTCAATCACGAAAGTTAATATGAAAAAACCAGCACTACCCATTTGCTTTTGCCTTATCTCCAAAAGGAACCATGTTGCGAGTTTTGTATGTTCCGTCTAACGGTGATGGATCGGGTATGATGTCGCGAGAGACGGAGATGGTGCTACAAGAAAAGGTTGGTTGCGAACTCATACTTTCCCTTATTTTAGTATTTATTTTCTTTCTTTTAGAATGTTAAACTACAATAATATTGCAATTGCATCTCAAGTACAAATGACCCAAATTGACTTTGGTTGCCGTTTTTCCTTTCCATTCTTTTATTTTTCCACAATCCCCTTTTCAAAATTTTTTTTTTGTCAAACATCTTCCACGAGCAATGAAGATTCTTAACCAGAATGTTATTATTGAGGAATGCATTCCATGTGTGAATTCGTCAATACATGCAATCCATATACCGTGAAAGGATTATAATTTATTTAAGAGAATAAAGACCAAAAGTTACTAATTTCCTTACATTATAATTCATGATTTCCAATTTTTTTTTTATTAAATTGTCGTTTTAATTATCTATACTGCGTATTAATTCCACACAACGCGCCGGTTTCGTCTAGTTGAAGTGCGGAAGGAACATAGATTAAGCTCCAATAATAATTCACCCCCATTTTTTTTTTGGGTATCAAAATTTGTATACCAAGAATTAAAAATTAGCGCATAAGGACAAAATTATAAGGGCGACCCGGATCGATGCATGTTCACAAAACACGACCCAAGAGGAGATCCGTGGACAAAGATTGGGTTGCAATCCGCATCGCGTGGTTGACTAATAATCTCTTTCCTCGAAGGCAGTCATTTAAGAGAAGGAGAGGACACCATTGGAGCGAACGGTGCTGGAAATCTTGGACTAAGATAAGAAGAGTCGTGTGTGACTTTCGCCTCCAGCCGTGATGACCAAGATTTCTTTTTCACCGGATTTGGGGTCGTTGCTTGTTTCACATATTTAACTTTCAAGGAATAATGACGCAAGTAATCTCTGAACTTTAATGTAATGTGTAATGTGGTGCCTGAACTTTCAATTTCTTCGATATGATCCATGAACTTTAGTCCAATGTGCAATATGATCCATGAACTTTTAATATTTTATGTGGTCTCTAGACTTTCGGTACATGTTCAATTTAATCCATGAGCTATGTAAAAATATTCAATATTGTAGAGTTGTCGTGTTCGCTCAACACTCCCGACAACACAACGAACCCGACCACAACACTTGCTCGTGTTTGTTGCAGATTGGGGCAAACCAATCGAGTCTCAATTGGGTTGTGCATGAATTGGGTCTTCACCCACAACGATGGGTGAGTCTGGAATTGCGATGGACGCAGGTGTCGAGCGAAAGGGGGCTTAACGAAGGCGACTGACGGAAGAACGACTTGGCTAGAGGGTAATGGCAAGGCGGGATCGAATATAGGGAAATTTGCGTTTGGGTGAGATCAAACTAGGGTTCATTCGGATTTGGGCGAAGATTTATTTGGCAAGAATTCCCCAGCCAACACGAGCTATTTTGGGTCTTGAAGAATGCTTTTTTCTTTTTAAAGGGAAAACAATGCCATTTTGAGAGAGGATAACGTCTTTTTATTCTCCGGCGTCCATGTTAGTGCCAGTAGTGCTAGATGGCGCTGACTTGGAATCTGCATCAGACTTTTCCTAGTAAAAATGATCGGATGAATTGAATTAACACAAATGCATAAAGTTTAGGACTAAATTGGCCAAATTGAAATATTTAGGACTAGATTTGCACAAATGCAATATGTTTATGACTTTTTTGGTAATTTCTCCCAAAATTATAGTTTTCATGCGAGTAATTCTGTAAAAGTATTAGTAATTAAATTTAAACCAGCGACTTGTTTAGCCTGTAATACTTTTGTTAGTTACCAAGAGGCTTTCAAAAGTGCCAATATTTATTTGCACTTCCAATATTACCCAATTGCTTCAAGAATCACCAACATTTATTTTTATAGCTTACCAACGTGTTGAAGTTACTTACTTTTATGAGGAACTACCATCCTTAGTTTGAATAATTAATCAAATTTTCTCTTATGTAGTTACCAACTAAGTTTAGGTTGGCAAATATTATTCCAGTCATTCGCCAAGCTTTTGTTTGGTTATTTTGGAATTACCAATTGTTATCATGGATTGCAAACATTTATTTCCGAAGTTTATCAACGTGTTAAAGTTCTATTTTTATATGTTTTGATCTAAGAATGAGGTATCTAGCTCCACAGCACTCGGCTAATCATTAATATGGCTCGTTTCGTGGGAGCTCATTGGCCCGTGTACCTCCCATGAAGGTGTATCGGAAAGAAGGCAAAAAGGGGCGATGATTTGAGTCCTGATTTTGAAGGAGAAAATGAACGTAATTATTACTTTGCGCAGCTCGAAATTTAGTTGCTTCAATAGACTTATATATATTTGGGTTCTGTATCATTTTATTACTCATAATAGATTAAGAATTTTTTCAAAACGAACATAAAAATAGTAAGGTATCCGGCTTTTTGTAACTAGTTGTTATGTATGCGCTATGCGCGTGCTTAATTTTCCATGGCAAAGGAAAGTCAAATTCGATACTTTGCATGTTTTCTGAAAGGGAAATATTAAGAAAGAAAAAGAAACGGTGACTTTCGTACCACTAATTTTTCCGAGTACACCGCTCCTTGGAAAGATCAAAATTGGAAACTCTCGCTTGGTGGGATTTTTTAAATCCTACTAAACGAAATTCCTTGAATATGAAGAAAGAAAAAACAACATATAGAAACATATATTACTGGGTTGGATTTGCTTGCAGCAAGCAAATTACACCGAGCGGGATTTAAATAAACAGTAATTTTTTTATGATTAAAAAAAGGTGGCAAAAAAATCGCGTATTATTAAATTTATTGACCGTTCATGTCATTTCATGTCGTGATCAAAATGTTCCATGATGACAAACGGTCTGTATTTATGAATCTTAAATAATATACGCTTTATTTTGGACCAATATTCCACCGTCTAAATTTTGCATTTAATTACCCCATGGATTTTTTTTTTCTAGAATGATATCATTGGATTTGTTTCTTTAAATATAGCACACATGCAAAACCAATGATTTTCTACAGCAAATTAGTATCCAGTTGCCCACAGAAAAAAGAAGAAAAAAAAGAATGGTTCAAGTTGCACCTTTGCTCATTGAGAGCAACGGTATTTTTATGCAAACAGAGTCCTTTTTGAAATTGGTTTTAATGGGACTTACAACAACAACAACAACAATAATAATAATAATACCACTATCAAAGAAACACCCACCCAAAAATAATTACCATTTTAGACTTTATTTTGTTTGTATTCATGAAAAAAATTCCCTTTGTTAATAATATAAGATAGAGAATTTTCTTATTGCTAAAGGGAACAATAGGGTGTGTGGAATAGAAAACAGTAATGGTAATTGGTGGGAATAGCTATTCAATCGAAGTGACGTGGGTCTTTTTTGACCTTCTCAATTTTAGCGAGGGTGTTAACGACCTTAAAGGGGTGGACACCAACTTCGAAAGTTGACTTTAATAGCAGTATAGATAGATATGCTACGTAAATTATCAAGTACAACTTTCTTCAATAGTTAGAAACCCAAGCATCCATTTTCCCACTTTTCTAGCCATGTCACAACAGTTCTTGTTGTGGAATATAAATTAAGCGGGCAAGCCATACCAAGCATAGCTAAGTGTAGTAATGGGAGATGAACGAACTTGTGCTTATAATGCTTGGTTAGGATGGGATTTCTCAAAACAAACCATCGTCCAGTTTGAGCCCAAGTGGACTAGAGGTGATCAATGGACGGGATTGGCCGGAAGGGCCTTCAAACCGGTCTAATTTATTGGCTCGGTCCCATCCGGGTAGAATTTGCATTTATAACTAGGCCATCTTTCTTTAGAGGGGGAGGGAGATGAGGGCAGCGATGGCAATGTGAGCGCGATGAGGACCGAGCGACGGTGGGAGGTACGACGTGAGTTTGGTGGTGTCGGAGGCACACAAGATGGAAGCATTAGTATTAGTTCGGGGATTCTGAAGGCGAATTAGTTAAGAGATAGAAGAGACATTTTGGTCATTTTCGGGCAAGTTACTCTTGCTACAGAGGATCCATACCTTAAACTCTATATCTCATTACTAGTTCCCGATCCAGCCGCTGTTATTTTTGTATCATAAGAAAACTCGCGAATCATGACTCATAGTTTCGCGTATATACATGATTCATTAAATCTAACGAAATGATTATCATTGTCTATGGAATAGATAGTACAAATTATTCATCTCCACGTTAAGCACACTAAATTATATACCTAACACTAAAAGCCTGTATGTCAACGATTCTGATTCTCTGATTTTGTTTCTTGAAACAGAAAAAGATGAGAAACCTATTTGGTAATGTAAATGATTTTGATTCTCAAAATCTCTGATTCTGTTTCCGGGAATAGATTTGGAGCAAAAACAACCATCAGCCACCTCCATCGCCACGGCCACCCACTGCCATCGGCCACTGCGGTCGGCAGAGCTTCCACTGACATTTTTATAATTAAATGAAAAAAATTGGAAAAGTGGAGATGACCTGGGAAGAGAAATTGTTATCGAGAATAGAAATTTTGTGTAATAACCAAATACGTTCTGATTTTCTAAAACTTGTTTAATGAACGGAATTAGAAAAAATCAATTCTGCATAGAATTGAGTTTTTGGATTAGAATTGTTGCCAAACACGCCCTAATAACTAATATGATATTAGTTTAGATAGCGAGCAAGTTTGTTTCTCTATTTATCGTTTTGAATTCATGTCTTATTGAGAGTGAAATCCGAAATCTACTAAAATTGCCCGAGGAAATGGATCCGTCGAGGTATGAAAGTTGACTAGACACCACCTAACGACTTAAACCAACAAAAAAAATATTATTACAAGCCCCAACTTCAGCATCTATATATAACCGAAGAAACCGAGAATGCAATAGCTGCTGCCGACGAGCAACGTCAGACCACCACCGTCAGATTCAGCAGTAAATATCACGTCGTTGCATGTGACAGATACGTCAAACGCAGGAACCCACCACGCGCCGAAGCCGAGCCTTCGACCGGAGCTCAAAACGACATCGACCATCACTTCACCACGCTCCAAACCCGACACGAGACTCTTAATAGATAACTCGTTCGCCCTGGGCAAGGCAGAGTGAAAATTAGCTCGAACATTCGTGTGGCTCGCGGCTTTTTGGATGAAAGGACTGACCTTGGCGTGGGCCAAAGGAGCGGAGTCCAAGTGGATGGTGGCTTTCGTGTGGATGTACTTAACTGGGATAAGCTTGCTCGGGTTCTAGACGGAGAAGACGAGGGTCCATTCGGCAGTGATGCGAGAGCTGGAGACGTTGAAGGAAGAGAACGACGAGGCCGGGTCGAGGGAGAACGATGGGGACATGGTGGCGGGTATGGCCAGGAAGATGATGATGGGGAAGCAGAGAGAAAGCGTCGTGGTCACGAGGCACAGGTTGATGACCTTGCGACGCCAACGAGAAGCGGGGTGGGTCTCTTGCTCGGTCACGGGAATGGAGGACATGGTTGGGAGCATCTCCGGTTTTCGGTCTGATGTTTGAGAGCGGGAGAAGCTTTTTTTATATGGTCTTCCTCTGCAACGTTCGGTGTGAAAGATCTAGCGGAATGGATTGAAGCTGAATGTGGCGCAAAAGGTCAACATATTCGGCCACAATGTTTTGTTTTTTGTCTTCCGAAATTTCGGCTACACGCAGAAAGGAAAGACGCCGCCAAGGAGAATCGCAAAGCATAAGATGACGGCTGAGAGACTCATATTGATGACGTAATGTATATATCCCGTCGATTGAGAGTTTTGAGCAAATGGCCTTTCCTCGAAGGAAGTATATGTCAATGGTGAGTGAAAAGTATATATTATGTCAAACCGGAGCCCACTTCTCCAATGTGTTTCCTGATATATACGTGTGTATGTTCTTTATTGATTAATATTCGGGGTTATATATTAGAGATTTTCAATCTACAAAAACTTCAATCACGAAAGTTACCATGAAAAAACCAGCACTACCCATTTGCTTTTGCCTTATCTCCCAAAGGAAACATCTTTAGAGTTATGGGGAAAATTACTAAAAAAATCCTAAACCTATTGCAATTGTGCCAATTCAGTCATAATATTTTTTTTTTATCAATTGAGTCCTAAATATTTTACAATTGTGCTAATTCATTCCATCCGGCTAATTTTGAGTCGGATGTGCCGGCCATTCGGCGAGATAATATTTTAATATTTTATAAA
>BCNH02000003.1:7134153-7175713 GCA_001662345.2 Metrosideros polymorpha var. glaberrima
TCTAATTGGCATCCACGTCAATGCCAGACATGCGAAATTAGTCGAATGGACTGAATTGATACAATTGTAAAATGTTTAGGATTCAATTGGCAAAAAAAAAGTTTATGAATAAATTGATACAATTGCAATGAATTTAAAACTTTTTTGGTAATTTTTCCTAAAGTTATGTATGTTTGTCATGAGAGACGGAGATGGTGTTAAAAGAAAAGGTAGATTGCGAACTCATACTTTCCCTTATTTTAGTATTTATTTTCCTTCTTTTAGAATGGTTAAACTACAATAATATTGCAATTGCATCTCAAGTCCAATCACCCAATTTGACTTTTGTTGCCATTTCTCTTTTTCATTCTTTTATTTTTCCGCACTCCCCTTTTCACTATTTTTTTCAAACTTCTTCCACGTGCAATGAAGATTCTCAACAAGAAAGTTATTATTGAGGAATGCATGCCGTTTGTGGCTTTGGCAAATGCGAAGGTTGGACACTGCTCGAGGATCGCCAATCTAGCTGCAGATTGGGTGGCCAAAGCCTATCGCCTCAAATCTCTGCCTTCTAATTGGGTCTCATCGCCCCTTACCCCTTTGGGATATTTTATTTTCAGAATCTAAGTTGTCATTTCCTTGTAATCGCACTTTTAATGAATGATTGAAAGTATCGTTTTCGACCAAAAAAAAAACACATGCATTAATTACCTTGTAAGGATTATAATTTGTTCAAGAGAACAAAGACCAAAAGTTACTGATTTCCTTACATTATAATTCGCGATTTCCATCTTTTTATTATTTAAATTGTGGTTTTAATTATCTATAATGCGTATTAATTCCACACAATGCGTCGATTTTGTCTAGTCGAAACATGGAAGGAACATAAAGTAAGCTGCTATAATTTAGTTTACATGGAGAGCTGTGATTGATTATCATCTTACGAAGTTTGTATCAATATGTATATGCACCTCCAATATTACCAACTGCTTCAAGAATCACCAAAATTTATTTTCCTGACTTACTGACGTGTTAAAGTTACTAACTTACCGCGTGAACGATTAACCGATTTTCCTCTTATCAACTGATTCTATGTTCACAAATATTATTCGAGTCACTTGCCAACTTTTGTTTTATTATTTTGGAACTGCTGATTGTTATCATAGGTTACTAACATTTATTACCAAAGCTTACCATTATAGCACGATTACTAAATTTTAGACAAAATTACCAGCTGTTATTTGCCTGATCCGATCAATATATGTCTTTAATCGAGTTGCCAACTAATTTTAATCATAAAAACTCTTATTTCAAGTCAGTTACCACCTTGAATTTCGGTTGTTTTGAAAACCATTCCCGGTGTTGGGATTCTCCGCCTCCGGCCATTCGCTCTTACCTGCTCAATATCGATCGCAACCGGTAAAGTCGAAGGCAAAGTGAACAGAATGGAAAACGAAAAATTGGAAACTTGCTCATCAACTAGGTTAGGTGATCCAGCAAATTATTTATGGAAGAAATAATAATTCGTTCGTATTGGACGTCTAATAATAATTCACCCCCCCAATTTTTTGGGTATCAAAATTTGTATACCAAGACTTAAAAATTAGCGCATAAGGGCAAAATTATAAGGGCAACCCGGAGTGTACACACCATTGGAGCGAACGAGCTGGAAATCTAGGACCTAAAGATAAGAAGAGTCGTGTGTAACTTTTCCCTCCTCCAACGGTGATGACCAAGATTTCTTTTTCACCGAATTTGGGCGGCGAAGCCCGCCCACATATTTAACTTTCAAGAATAACGACGCAAAAAAATTCTTAAACTTTGGCGTAATTTGTAATGTGATATCTGAATTTTTAATTTGTTCAGTATGATCCATGTTCTTTAGCTCAATGTGAAATATGGTCCCTGAACTTTTCATATTTTCAATGTGGTCCCTGAACCTTGGATACATATTCAATTTAGTCTCCGAATTATATGAAGATGTTCAATACTGCCATTTCATTAATTCAAGACCAGAGACAACATTGAACATTTTTATATGGTTTATGGACTAAATTGAATATGTACAAAAAATTCATGGATCACATTGAACAAATTAAAAGTTTATGGGCCATATTGTACATTGGATCCAAGTTCATGGATCATTTGTGTCGTTTTCCCAACTTCAAATAATGAAAAAAAAAAAAATCATCAAACTAGTATCTCCGTGCCATATTTATTTCAAATTAAATTTCGTGTAACAAAAACATTCCAAACTGGTAGACCATTGCCACATTTACCTCTAAACTAATTTGTACATCATAGAATATCTTAAACTGGCATACACATGTCGCATTTACCCTCAAACTCATTTTCGTACCACAAAAAATCTTAAATTACCAAAATCTTAGATTGCTTAATCCGCTAGAATTTGCTAATTTTGCACTGAGTTCCTCAAATTCTGAGAATCTTTTAAAATTCCTTTTTTTTTTTGCGTGACAAGAAAATTAGTTTGGGGTGATTATGATAGGAACATACCGATTTAGGATTAGTTTAGGATAAATGCGGCATGGTGTACTACTTAAATTTTTTTTGTTTTATTATTTACCCTTGTAATATTAATAATAATCATAATTAATACAGCCTCTAACTCGTTGATCAACCAGTTCGAGAACGCTCTCCTTCTTCCCCAGCGGTTGAGAGACCACTTTCCTCGCCATGGTAAAGTCAATGAATCGACCCTTCAAGTTCAATCTCTAAACTCCCACTCGTTCTCCCAGCGGATCACCATCGTTCCCTTACCCGAATTTTCTGAATTCATTCCTCCGTCTTTCGTTTTGCGACGTCTCTGCTTTTCTCTGTCTTGATGCATTATGGAGGCTCCAAAACCAATCCCCCATACACCAGTCCAGTGCCAATCTCGTGGTACCCGACGCTGACTGCGTTGATGCTCGCGATTGGACTGGTCATCACGGCTTCTTTCTTCATTTAAACACCCCCATCCGTACCTGCATTGAGCTATTTGCTGTTCGGGTAACTGATAACATTTTTATGGATCAAGTGTTTTCTTGAGTGGATGATATTTTTTAAGGGGTGATTCTGATGCTCTGTTTTGGGACGTTGAATTCTAGGAAGAGGGGCTTTATCCATATGTGCAAGTGAGCGACCATTTACTTGCACATTTGAGGAAGTGGCACTTACTGTGCTTAATCCTCGAGCTGATCATTTCTCCAGGCAAGGGTTGACGATATCGCTCTTGTTTGCTATCATCCTCGAAGCCATTGGACGATAGCATTAAGACGTTCTCTGAGAAGAAAGGTGAATTGGAATGCCGGTTGGTCTTTTACGCGTCAAACTAATTGCGGCTTATAAAGATCGGTGAAACGATTATTAGTTTTGAGTTCCTGAGGGAACTGGTGTTTCTTTCCTTTTCCTAGAGGGAGAAAAAGTGTTAGTTGCTATTTCCATTTTCCATGGATATGAAACGGAAGGGTTTTGTATCACGTATCAAACACTATGTAGAGTCCTTCGTGCAAATAGCAAAACGCAATTTACATCAATTCTATTGTCTAACCTGGCAATAGTTACCAGATGCCAACATCTTCCGCATTTACGGTCTTTGTTAGTAATAGGGTTCTTCAGAAGTTGAGTAAACAATAATTTGATCAGGAAGTGAGCAAACATATCCTATTCGGTTCGTTCACGGTAATGGAGGCGATTTGGTATCTAGATGTATTTGTGAACTTGCGAGAAGGTCCCTCAAATAATAAGAGCTGGTGCATATTGGTGCAAAGCTTGGTTTTAGCTACCCAAATGTCTCTCGGTTTTAGATTAATTTGACATGGGCTTCAATTGAACTAGTCATTGCAATTTCAATGGCCTATGGTGCAGTTGTTTTCACTCATGCACAAACTGATGAATTCCATGATCATGACGAGAGTCTGTGTTGCATGGTTCTTACTGCGAAGTTTTCTAAATTTGACATTTCCTTTGTGGATGGTCTGACCATCTCTTCATTTTTTAGCGAGAGTACACGGTAATTTGCTGAATTTCATGCGTAGATATTGCTGTGTTATCAAGAATATCTAGGAATTGGATCGGTTTATGCCAGAAACTTCCTTGTTGTTGATCATGCCAGAATCTTTCTTGATGTTGATCATTATACGGTTTTAAACACGCTTTCTTGTGTTTGAAGCTATGAAGCAACCTCTTCTAGGCGAAACCGTAGCCCAGCCAAGGAGCTTTTTACAGGAGCCGTGGCATCCATCTTCCTGGTGTTTCACTTTATCTACGGGCTTATTATACTGAATAAATCTGTTGCTTTTTCCCGAGATTGCATAAAGTTTCTCACATCCTATTCCAAATTACAGTCCCGAGCTTCAGTTATTAACTCTAAATAGCCATCATGTCATCTTCTTCTGCGATCCTTGTGTCAATGGCTTCTCTCATGACACTCAAGTGAGCCATCTTATATATATATTTTCCTAATTGGATTAGAGGGATGGATCATTTGATTGCAAATCACAAAGATTGACTAGGATGATAATCAGAGTAAAACATTGAAACTATTAATGCACAAAAAATCACATGAATTTATTGCTGATAACATGTTTTTGCAATGGTGCAGGGTTTTGGATCAATGTTCTTACTCCTCTCCCGTGGCGTTTATGTCTGATACTAAGCTCTGTAGCTTTTTATGCCACATTCTGCGTTGGATAGGTGACTTTCCCAAAGCGAACAATTTAGCGTGATTCCATGATTTGTAATGAGGAAGTTGCCATAGAAGAGAGAGAAGCATACTTGATAGTAATGTTATTGTAACTAGATGGCTGTTATCTTTGTTGTTCAAATGTACTTGGTGTAAATTGCTACATCCCGTTGATTTTTTGAGATACTAACTATTTTAAAAGCTTAAGCTATTAGGTGAAAGCGTGGTTAATATTTGATTGTTCTAACACTCTCCCTTCTGCTTAGTCTGGTCTTTTTGTCTAGTACTAAGCGTGAACATATTTAATTGAGAAGGTAAATGGGGTCTAGAAAAATTTAAACTCAGGACTTCCAGCTCTGATATCATGTGAGATTTTGTGGGATCATTATAAACTGTTTTAAAAACTTCAACTGTTAGATTAAGACGTGGTTTAATATTTAATTGCTATAACAATTTCCAATGTGCAGCCCCTTTATTTTCTAATCTAATATGAAATCTCGCACAAACTTTTTTGATGATCTAATACCCTTATTAATTCCAGTTATACGTACTAGCAAATGGTTTTTTTTATTTATATTTTCTGTTATGGACATGAACTGGGACATTATAGAATGTAGAAGATGAGTAGTTGGTAGGATTAGCTGAATTTGAGAAGCCTCTCAAGTCCTTACGATGCACAAGTTCTTGAAAAACATCACTCTCATTCTCATTTTTAAGACACACCGTGCTTGTCCTTATATGCTAACATAGTCATGGGACATGATCACCTGCTGGTCTCCATGACAAACTGAGCACAAACACAGCACACAACTTGCAAGTTCGACAATCCCGCTCTCTCGGCCAAGATCTTGAACTCATCTGCGGTTCTTTCCTTCCCTACGAAACATCGTAGAAGGTACAATAGGAAATAAAGAGGTGGAGTTAATCGCAAACAATATTAAGTATGGTTGGTTGTTTGGTCGCCAGGAAGATGAGACGAAACTCCATAAAAGGTGGAATTAGGAGAAAAAAGATCAAAATCCTTAGCCAAGAAAAGGAAGAAGTAAAATCATAGAAGTATAAGCTTTTGGGCCGGTCTCGGCACAATTATGGCTCAAGCTAAGAACAACTCCGATGCATGCATGAATGCCATGAAATAAAAAACCAAATTGTTGGGAAAATGCCCAACCTACCATCAATCATCGGCTCTAATCCCATTTGTTGGGAGCACAGCAAAAGTCGTAACCTTTAATTGAAGAGATGTAGTCCAAATCCGAATTCGTCAACATATTTAGTTGGACTTTAACAAAAAAAAAAAACATATTCAGTTTGACCAATATTCATTCAAAACTGTAAGACAATGAGTTATGGTCCAATTAAGATATATTAGCTATTCCATACACGCCAATTTTTTTTATGTGGGCCTTTTTCTAACACAATTTACTCGTGCATTTCAACACAAATAATTTCTTATATTTTTTTCTATTTTAACTAATACGATTTTTTTTTCAATACAAACTAAAAATAGAAAAGCTAATCCGGATTGTGAATTACTACGTGCAATAGATAATTAAAACCATGTTTTAGGAAAAACTTTGAAAATTTTATTAATTAAATAAACACTAACTTGTGGTCTTTATTCTCTTAAACAAATTATATTCCTTACAGGATATATGGATTGCGTGTATTGACAAAGCTACACATAGAATGCATTTCTCAACATTAACTTTCTTGCTAATAATCTTCATTGGACTTGGAAGATCTTTGGGAAAAGAAATTGGAAAAGGAAGCGTGCAAAGATAAATGAATAAGAAAGAGAGATAGCTATAAGTGAATTTTGAGTATTCGGGTTGGACTTGAGATACAATTGCAATATTATTGTAATCTAACATTCTAAAAAAATAAAGTAAATACTAAAATAAGAATAAGCTTCATAACACCATCGAGGAAAAATTGATAATTTTTTTTTATCATTGTGATATACTGATAACTTTATAATTCTAGATAAAATTAAAAATTATATTTGAGCAAAAAAGTAGAATGGAGAAGAACTCATGACATCATACCAAATCGTAATTTCTTCAAATGAACAAGTAAGGAAGGAAACCTCCATTGTTATACATCAAGTACAAAATGGTAAAATTACAAAAAAAAAAATCATAAACCTATTGCACTTTTGTTAATTCAGTCATAAACTTTTTAATTGTGTCAATTGAGTCCTAAACCTTTTCACATTTTCCAATTGAGTCCATCCGATCAATGTTGACGAAAATCGTTGACGTTGACGTTTACGTTGGCCGTCCTACGTAGCACAGTGGGAACTGACGTAAACAATTTTTTTACTTTTTCCTTTTCTTCTCTTTTCCTTCTCTTTTCCTTTTTTTTAAACTATGGCCGGGGAGGGTCATCAAGCCCTCACCGACAGTGAGGGAGGGTCACAGCCCTTGCTCATGACCCTCACCTAGACCATTGTCGACTTGGCCCAGACCATTGCAGCCCTGGCCCAAACTAATGGATCACAAGCAATCTGGGTGAGGCCGGCTAGAGAGGGCTCAGCGACCCTTGTCGGCTAGAGTTGTCAAAGAAAAAAAAGGTAAAGGAAAAGGAAAATTAATAAAAACGTTCAAAAAAATATTAATTCTTGTCACACGTCAGTGTCGATCATGCCATGTATGACGGCTGACGTCCACGTCAACGATTTGCGGCAAAAAATGGTCGGATGGAATCGATTGGCAAAACATGAAAATGTTTAAGACTTAATTGGCACAATTAAAATGTTTATGACTAAATTGACAAAAGTATAATATGTTTAGGACTTTTTGGACCAATTTTCCGATACAGAACTCTAAACATGTTTTTCTTTTTGAAATAAGGAAAAAGCAAAGGACTAGAGATGGTTTTTCCATACTAAGGCTCCATTTATTTTGTGGAAAAAATTATTTGTAAACCATTTTATAAAAAATAATCGCTTGTTTTGCTCGAAATAACTACTCTATGAAAAACATGTTCATTGTCAACAATAATTTATGTCTAAACATTTTTATGGATGATGAAAATATGTTTCATTTATTCATTTTTTAAGTAATACAAGCGATTATTTTTAGAAAAATATTTTTAAAATTATTAATTTTCCACCAAACAAACACACCTTAAGTTTCATATTTCACATTTTGTAGATCAAAAACCTTTTAAGATCCAACCGTGAATATGAATTATGAAAAACCATATAATACGAAACAGATTGAAGAACCATTCCAAAATTTTATGACTTGATTGCTTTAATACAGTAGATACTCATAACTATACCATTTAAGTCCACAATCTTTCAATAATGCCACCTAATCGAAGTAAGGTGCTCCCTAAACAGTAAGACCCTTTTGACCTTTGGGCATAACAATGCTCCAAAATATCTCAATCCAAGGAAGGATAGGTAAGATCAAAAGTTACAAAGCCAAAGCATCCATTTTCTCACTGTTCGAGTCGTGCTATAAACTAGTTCTTATATCTTTAACATTTAACGAGCAAAGCCCGTGCCGAGCATAGGATAAGTGGAGCCAAAATGGTGGGAGAGAATGAAGTGGTGCAGGTAGCGTTTGGCAGGTGTGATCTTCACGAGCGAGTCGGTCACTTTCTGATAGATTGAATGTGGTGTTGGATCTTATAATCCTCCTGGGTTAGATCATAGATGGATATTTCTCAAATCAAGCCATTGTTCACTTTGATACCAAGCCCAAGAAACAGCCCTTCGAGATGGAGGCGTATGCCAAGATCTCCCACTCTATATGCAACTGTTTGCGGCGCTCATCACTTAATCTAATCATCGGCTGCTGAACGTTTATGGTGACAAATCTGTCTTACGAAATACGAGTATGCTTTCAATTACAGACTGTGCTTTGTTATTTGTTTTCTGGCTTTTGCTTTGTTTTGCAATTATTTTAGATTTATTTGACTTGAAAGCCTTTTATGTACCTTTCGAGTATTATTTTGATATATGAATGTTGTCTTTCTTTCGATAAAAAAAGAAGAGAGAAAGAGATGGAGGCTTTTTGGTCACTTTGGGGTAAGTTACTCGTGCTCCCTTAACTCTATGTATCCATCTCTAGTTCAAGATTCGGTTGCTGCTATTCTTGTATCATACCAAAACTCACGTATTGCAATCCGTAGTTTCTTATACAGACATGATTAAAGGAAACAACGATCATCATCTACAAAATAGCCAATATAATTTATTAATTTCCAGGTACAGTGCACTAAATTGTTAGCGCGAACACTAAGAAGGCGGTGTTGACTTAGATGACAAGATAGTTTGCTCCTCGCATCTTGTGGTCATCTTGAAAACTGGTTCGAAGACTACCTGATTGCTTAAACAAAACAAAAAAATTATAAACGTGAACTTTAGCATCTATATATAACCGAAGAAACCAAGAATGCAATAGCTGCTGCCGACGAGCAACGTCAGACCACCACCGTCAGATTCAGCAGTAAATATCACGTCGTTGCATGTGACAGATACGTCAAACGCAGGAATCCACCACGTGCCGAAGCCGAGCCTTCGACCGGAGCTCAAAACGACATCGACTCTCACTTCACCACGCTCCAAACCCGACACGAGACTCTTAATAGATAACTCGTTCGCCCTGGGCAAGGCGGAGTGAAAATTAGCTCGAACATTTGTATGGCTCGCGGCTTTTTGAATGAAAGGACTGACCTTGGCGTGGGCCAAAGGAACGGAGTCCAAGTGGATGGTGGCCTTCGTGTCGATGTACTTAACTGGGACAAATTTGCTCGGGGTTCGACAGAGAAGACGAGGGTCCATTCGGTGGTGACGCGAGAGCCGGAGACGTTGAAGGAAGAGAGCGACGAGGCCGGGTCGAGGGTGAACGTGGGGGACATGGTGGCGGGTATGGCTAGGAAGATGATGATGGGGAAGCAGAGAGACATGACCGCAGTTACGAGGCACAGTCGGATTGCCTCACGACGCCAGCGAGAACGGTAGCGGGTCTCTTGCTCGATCCCGGCGGATGTGGAGGACGGGGTTTGCTGCATGACTGGCTTTGCACTTGGTTCTTGCGACTGGAGAGCAGCTCTGGGTGTTGGGTCTGAATTTGGACAGTGGGGGACGCGTCGTTATTATATAGTCTTCCAAAAGTTTATGGTCTTCCATGCATTTCGAAAGCATAATTAGGTAGCCAATCTTAGTCGAGCAATCCGGGTTTCACTGTTTCGTGATTAACAAAATGGAGAAAAGCTTCAAAATCAACGCAAAAGGAGAAACTACTGTCCTTGCAATATGCCGGCTCTCTTTTTTTATGTTTTTGGTCGGAAATATCCCGTCTTTGAAAGGTGAGGTTAGTCCACGCAACTCGAGCTAAGCCAACGGAAGCACAGAATTTCCTCGAAGGATACACCGTGACGGGAGGGGTGTCTGAGAAAACACGGCTTCCCATGGGGATGATTGTTTCGTTGCGCACGCTGCTCCTCACATCATCCCGAAATGTTTTGGGCGGCACAGTCCACACGTTTCTAACTCGTCCCAGTCAGATAATAAATAAATAAATAACAGTGTGCAGCTGTTTTCATCTCTTTTATAACTAAATCAACCAAATTTTCAACAAAAAGATAAAATTACCCCGAACCATTCGATTGCTATTATATTCATGACCCCGAATTTATTTGCTTTCCTTCTTCTTCTTCTCTTTTTTAGTTTTTCAATTTCTATATGAGATCTAGTTGTCATAGTTAAGAAACTCGCATGTTTTTTTTTTGTTTATTGTTGCTATCCCGTCTACTTTAAAGGCACTCTATTTTAATATTTTTTTGTTATTGTTAGGATTTTACTTCTGTAGAAATTAGTTTTGTCAAAAACGTGAAATTTTCAACACACCTAATTCTTTTCTAGGTTGTCAAATAAATTTGTAGATTAATTGTCAACTAAAAAATAGAAAAAATTTATGATACACTTTTTCGACATAATCACTCGTTTACAAACTTTCACTTTTAGTATGCATATCGCTATTGAACCTTTGTTATCAGTCGTTTTTTATACACATTAACATATAGGCTGCATTTGGTCATTATCCTGTGTTTGATAACTGTCCAAGACAGGATAAATGTGGTCGTATGGAGGATATAGGGGGATAAAATAATCCTAGGAATGAGAGTGGGATAAGATGAGATAGGATTTTCACTTCTCTTCCTTTAACTAGAATTCTTGCCCAACCTCCACGCCGTCCCCCGCCGCTGGTTGTCGGCTGGATGTCTTTAACCAGAATCCTCCCCCCAACCTCCTCGTCGCCTGCCGCTACCGCCTATCGCCGGCTACTCGTCTTTAACCAAAAATGTCTCCCCAACCTCTATGCTGCCATCGCTCACCGTTAACCGCCTGCCTCTAATTAAAATTCTCTCCCAACCTCCTAGCTACCACTCGCCTCTAATCAAAATTTTCTCCCTAACCTCTATGTCGCCACTACTTGCCACCAACCAACCGCCTTTAACTAGAATTCTCTCCTAACCTCCTAACCGCCCGCCGTCGCCAACGACCAACCGCCTTTGACCAAAATTCTCCCTCTAACCTCCTCGTTGCTTGTCATCGTTGCTGTTAAGCCTTCGCCACCAAAGACTCATCTGCAACTATTCTTAAGAAAGAAAAATTTTAAAAAATAGTCTTAACTTGTTCATTCTCAAGATATCTAGTTGTATATTCGACTTTAAATTTGTTGTTCACCAAACAGTAGATATGATATAACAAAATCTCAGGATTTCTTATTCTATCATATCTAGTCATGTCCTAACTAGAAATCTGGACGACCAAACATAGCCTAATTGAATAATTGGATGAAACAAAAGACAAAACCCCTCTTTATTTATGTTTTCTAACCTGAAACTTTAAATGATGAAATTTAATCAAATGAAAATAAAATAAAATAAGAATTTTAATGCCAATGAAATCTTATCATCTTGGATTGATAAAAATTAATATCATTAGCAGAGTGTTTAGAAAAAAATATCAGGATAAGAAATGGTTTGATGATGATATGCATAACAAAAGTAAAATTTTATAAAGTATAATCGTGTCAAAAAAATTGTCTATGCTAAAAAAAAATTTAGATTCTACTTGACAAATATACATAAATTTGCTTGACAACATAGAAAAAAAAAGGTTCATCAGAAATTTCTCTTTCCAACAAAACTTATATCTACGGAAATGAAATCCGAAAGGAAAAAAGAAAATATAATACTTTAATATACATGAGATACCCATAATAAATAAAAACATAAGAAATGCTTAATTATGGTGACTAGATTTTAAATAGAAATATAAAAAATTAAAAGAGAACGAAAGTAAATAAATTTGAAGTCACCACTTTAAAATATGATTGAATGATTAAGGGCAATTTTGTCTTTTTAGTGAAATTGTGGGTGTATTTAATTGTGTTGTAAAGGGAAATAGCTTCACATAATAAACGGAAATGTGAACCTGCATAAGTCCTTAAACTGCTTCGTGTGAGACCGTGACATCCCGCTGAGAGGGTGTGCGTAACTCTTCCTCCCACATCGCTTAGGGGGAGAGTTCTTAGCTTACTTATAAGGTAAGTTCGGGCCTTTACCTATAGAGATGCGTTTTTTGGGGGTTGTATAGGCAACCCTTAGGAGAACAAAACCGTGAGGACTATGTGTCCAAAGTGGATAATATCTTGACATGTGAGGTGGGCCCTTACAAGTGGTATTAGAGCCGATTCCTGACAGCGTGTAGGGGCTGCAGTGGGCGCTCGCTAGTGTTGCTGAGGGCACAACGAGGACGCTTAAACTGCTTCGTGTGAGGGTATGTGACATCCTATTAAGAGGGTGTGCATAGCTTTTTGTCTCACATCGCTTAGGGAAAGAGTTCTTGGCTTACTTATAAGGTGAGCTCGGGCCTTTACCTATAAAGACGTGTTTTCTAGGGGTTGTATAGGCAGCTTTCAGGAGAATAAAATCGTGAGGGCTATGAGTCCAAAGCGAACAATATCTTGATAGTTGAGGTGGGGCCTTATAAAGACTTCGTATCCTTTGGATGTAAAACACACCTAGAAGGTACTATCGAGGACATGGCATGAAAATATATTGTTCAATTAGGAGAATTTGAGTGTGTGTATTAACACGTTAAAATAAAGAACACATCCGTGGAGCTTATGTGATGGAAATAGCTCTGCCCTTATAATAATAAGGGAAATTTTCAATTTGTGACCTGAAGTGCTTTCGTTTTTTCAAATAAGGGCATGGAGTTGACTTTGTTTCAATTAAGGGCTTGAAGTGCCATTGTTATTTCAAAGAAGAGCCCGAAGTAGCTAAATCGTCTCAAATAAAGGTCTGGCTGGTTGGTGATAATTCCTGTCACTAGAGAAAGGGTATTTTAGTAAAAAAAATTATAATTATAATTATAATTATATTCTTTTCTTTTTTCCTTTTTCTTCTTCCTCTTTCCCAGCAATCCTTGCCAGCGTCGATGACCCACCGGCCTCAAGTGAGGGAGGCCCTCGCCTGCGACGGGCGAGGGCTGCCCTCGTCGTCGTGGGGCTAGGGCCTCCCTCGCTTGCGCGGGCGAGGGTCGCCCTGGGTTGGCGAGGGTGTTCCTCGCCAGATCCAGCAAGGAATGCCCTCGCCTGACGTCGATGAGGGCGACCCTTGCCAGCCCAAGGGAGGGCAAGCGTCGCCCTCGCCCGGGCTGGCGAGGGCATTCCTCGCCCTCGCCGGCGTCGGGCAAGGGTCGCCTTTGCCCTCGCCCTCGCCTGGGCTAGGCGGGTGAGGGCCGCCACCTGCGTCAGCCGGGCATTGACGCCGGCGGAGTGAAGCGTGGAAGGAAGAAACAAAAAGAAAAAGAAAAAGAATAGAAAATGGAAGAAAGAAAAGAAAAAGGAGAAAAAAATTCAAAAAAAAGCTAAATGACGAAAATGTCCTTCGGTTAGGCCCTTTTTTGAGACAATGTGATTACTTCATGTTCTTATTTGAAATCATATCCACTTCAGGTCTTTATTTGAGGTGATTTGGCCACTTAGACCTTTTTTTTAAATAATAAGGGTACTTCAGGCCCTTATTTGAAATAAAATCAACTTCATGCCCTTATTTGAAAAAACGAACGCACTTCGTGCCTTAAATTGAAATTTTCACTAATAATAATAATGATACTCCTAAGTTATTAGAACGCGTTCCAGTTCGAGGTCCGCGCTCTCTCCTTCTTCACCAGCGGAGCGGCCACTTCCCTCGCCTCGCCATGGTAAAGTCAATGAATCGGCCCTTCAAGTTCGTTCTCTCAATTCCACACTTGTTCTGCTACTGAATCACCCTCATCCTCTCTTCCGAATTTTCTGATTTCATTTCTCCACCCTTCGTTTCGTGACGTTTCTTCTCATATTTATACAATGAAGGCTCAAAAGGCGATCGCCAGTCCGGTGCCAATCTCGTGGTACCCGACGCTGTCTGTGTTCATGCTCGCGATTGGGCTCGTCATCACGGCTTCTTTCTTCATGTGAGCTCCCCATCTAATCCCCAAGCACTTTCCCAGAAGAAGGGTTTTTTTTTTTTTTTCCTTGTTTCTTGGGCGTACTTGCATTGAGCTCTTTGCTGTTCGGATCAAACGAGGACATTCTTTTATGGGTCAAGTGTTTTTCTTGAGTTGATGATGTCAATGATCAGATGATTGCATATTGGGCTGATCGAAGGTGACAAGGGTTTTTCGTATGCCCCTTTTTGGAGGAGTAATTTTGATACTCTGATTTGGGACGTAGAATTCTTGGAAGAGGGGCTTTCTCCATATGTGCAGGTGAGCCACCATTTACTTGCACATTTGAGGAAGTGCCGCTTACCGTGCTTAATCCCCGAGCTGATCATTTCGCCAGGCGAGTGTCGATGACATCGCTCTTGCCGGCTAGTTTTCTTGAAGCCGTTTGATGACGGCATTTAGGCATTCTCTGTGAAGAAAGGTCAATTGGGATGCGGGTCGGTCTTTTATGGGTTGATTTCACTGCAGCTTTTAAGGATCAGTCAAATGATTGTTAGTTTTGAGTTTGTGAGGGAACTGGTGTTTCTTTCCTTTTTATTAGAGGGGGAATAGTAAGAGTTGCTATTTTCATTTCCCATGGATATGAAATGGATGGATTTTGTATCACATATCAACCGCTGTTTAGATTCCTTCATGCATATTGCAAAACACATTTATATTAATTCTGTTGTTTAATTTGATAATAGCTACCCGATGCCTACATCTTCCACGTCTCCTGTCTTGTTAGTGATAGGATTCTTCAGAACTTGAGCAAACAAGGCTAGTTATTCCGAGCCTCGAGCATTGGGAAACTATGATGTGGTGTATTATTCTTTATATTAGAAGGCATAGAAAACGCCTTTTAAATGGACATAGATATGAGTGCAGGAAAGTCCCTTAATATGAATTGAGCAGAAAGTGAGCAAAAATACCCTATTCGGTTCCTTCATGCTAGTGGAGGCGAATTGGTATCTTGTGAACTTGCAAGAAGGTCCCTTAATAAGAGCTGGTGCATATTGGTGCAAAGCCTGGTTATAGATTCCCATATGTCCTCGGTTTAAAGGTTTTTTTGACATAGGCTTCAATTGAACTAGTCGTTGCAATTTCAATGGCATATGGTGTAGTTGTTTTCCCTCATGCACAAATTGAAGAATTCCATGATTACGACGAGGGTCTGTCTTGCATGGTTCTTACTGCAAAGCTGTCTAAATTTGACATTTTCTCTATGGGTCTGGCTATCTCTTCGTTTTCTGGCAAGAGTACACTGTAATTTGCTGAACTTCATGCATAGGTATGGTATTGTTATTACGAATATCTAGTAATTGGATCGGTCTATGCTAGAAACTTTCATGTCGTTAATTAGTAGATGGTTGTAAACTTGCTTTTTTGTGTTTGAAGCTATGAAGCAACCTCTTCTAGGCGAAATCGTAGCCTAGCTAAGGAGCTTTTTACAGGAGCCATGGCATCCATCTTCCTGGTATATCGCTTCATCTATTGTCTTAATAAATATGTTGCCTTTTCCAGATTGCATAAAATTTCTCATATTATATCCTCAATTACAGTCCTAAGCTTCAGCTAATAACTCTAAATAGCCATCGCATTATCTTCTTCTGTGATCCTTGTGTCAATGGATTCTCTTATTATACTCAAGTGGGCCATCTATTTTTCTTCAGTTGGATTAGATGGTCAGGTCGTTTTAATGCAGATCACAAAGATTGACTAGTATGATAATCAGAGTAAAACACTGGAACTACCAGTGCGTGAATTCACATGAATTTATTGCTGATAGCATCTTTTGGCGATGGTGCAGGGTTTTGGGTCATTGTTCTTACTCCTCTCTTGCGGTGTTTACGTCTGATACTAAACTTTGTAGCTTTTACGCAACCTGCGTTCCGCGCTAGATAGGAGATTTTCCTGAAGCGGACATATCATGATCTCGTGATTTGAAATGAGGGCAGTTGCCATAGAAGAGGGAGAGCATACTTATGTATAAGTTTATTATATCTGGATGGCTGTTGTCTCGGTTGTTTCAAACGTACTCGGTGTAAATTGCTTTGTCCTGTTAATTTTCAGTGTGTAGCCTCTTTACTTTTTAATCTGATATGAAAGTTTGCACGAAATTTCCAATGATCTGATACCCTCAGCAGATGGTTCTTTTTCATTTGTCTGTAATGGACATGAACTGGGACATGATCTGATATATAGAATGTAGAAGATGAGTAGCTGGTAGGATCCAAGTTAGCTGAAGTTTGAGAAGCCTCTCGAGTCTTTACTATGCTCGAGTTCTTGAAAAACACCACTCATCTGCATGCTGCAACATGCTCATTCTCATCCGTAAAGCACACTGTGCTTGTTTGAGCACCTAGTCATAGGACCAAATTCCCCATTAATCATGATCACTTGCTGGTCTCCATGACAAACTGAGCACAAACGCAGCACACAACTCGAAAGTTCGACAATCCCGCTCTCTCGGCCAAGATCTCGAACTCATTCTGCGTTCTTTCAGTCCCTCCGAAACTTCATAAAAGGTGGAATTAATTAGAAAAAGACCAAAATCCTCTTAGCCGCCAAGAAAAAAGAGGAGGAAGAAAAATCATGACACAAGCTTTTGGGCCGCTATCGGCCCATTTTGGCTTAAGCTAAGAACAACTCCGATGCATGCATGAATGCCATGAAATAAAGATGCAAATAATTTTTCATTTTTCCTATATTTTGACTAATAAGAATTTTGTTAATACGAACTAAAACTGGAGAACTAATCCAGCTTAACAACCTCGCATTTGAATCCTCCAGTTTGTACAATCTTTATATTATGATCATCAATCACATTATAGGAGCTTAATCTGTATTTCTTTCGCACTTCAGCTAGACGAAACCCGGGCATTTTGCTGAATTAATAAACATGATAGATAATCAAAACCACGATTTAAGAATTTTTAAAAAAAATTATATATCTTATCTTTCAACGAAATTAGTAACTTAAATGATCTTTAACACGATATGTGCATTGCATGTATTGGCAAAGCTACACATAGAATGCATTTTTCAATAATAACCATTTTGCGAAAAATCTTCATCGGACATTGGAAGAGGTTTGAGAAAAAAAAAATTGAAAAGGGAAGTGAGAGGGAAAAAAAAGAATAAGAAAGAGAAATAGCAAGCAAAGTCAATTTTGAGTATTTGGTTTGAGAATTAAGAATCAATTGCAATACTATTGTGATTTAACATTCTAAAATAAATAAAATAATACTAAAATAAGAACAAGCTTGAGTTCACATTCGAGGTAAGATTGATAAGTCTCTTTTATCATTGTCATATATAAATAACTGTATGGTTCTGGATATAATTAAAAAATATATTTGAGCAAAACAATACACTGGAGAAAAAAATTATGACATCATACCAAATTGTAGCTTCTTCAAATGAGCAAGTTAGGAAGGAAATCTCCATTGTTTGCCATAACATGCAAAGCTCCGAATACCAGATAATAAAAACTATATGTTAGGAGACAAACCACTGGAAATGTTACGATTGATTGGATTAATGTAGGATACATTCGTAGAAATTAAATAAGAATCAAAGATTGAGCTATACCAAATAAGTCCACAATCTTTGAATAATGTCATTTAATCGAATCAAGGTGCTCTGCAAAATTACTGATTGTACATAACCTGCACAACTGTACAAAACCCTACGGGGCGCTTCTGAGAAATGTTTTTCTATTTATTCTCAATTGATTAAGAGATGGCTCATTTTATAGCTTCGTATATATCTATAGACGCGGATCTTATTTTCCCAAAAAAGAACAAGATTTAAAATCATTCCCTTTCTATTTTTGGATTTTCTCTTTTCATACCTAAAGGTGGGTGAGAAACTGAGTGTGCGATTTGATTGGGGCATGTATGTTCGATACATTGATTGCCACCTGGGACATCGGTACTTTTTCTTTTTGGTCATGTGACATTTTTCTGTTTGGAATTTATATTATTTTCACTTTTTTTCTTCTCTTGTTTAAATTTCCTATTTTTATTTGTACTATTACCCTCCTTGGCCAATCATATTCGATCGAGGCTGGGAATGGATCCAGCAGCGATGTAGACCACATGATGGACCGATCAACCATAGTAGGGCCTATGGACATTATTGTGGGCCCAGTCAATTTTGGTCGGGTCCATCGTCGGTTTTTGCAAAAGTGGGAAGTTAATGACGTTATCGCTTTCCATATGTAATCGGGGAGAAATTTTTGAGTCGTTCAAGGTTCGGGCAAATTCCGTATTGCAAGTCTTTTTAGGGTTCTCGCGACCTAAATTTTACCGATCTAGACTAATGAATTACTAAATTAATTAAATCGAATTAACTAACTTAGCACAGGATTTTCCAAGTCCTTACCAAATTGCAACTTAATTCAAGTTCTTAAGATACAGACTATTTTCATTTAGGAATCGCCACTAATTAGTTTTTGGTAGATCGATTAGAAACCCAAATAAAATATCGAGAGGAATACCTTATTTTTATGAACTAGAGATTTGGGATTTGGGGACTTGATTACACTAGATTACTCTAACACTCTTTCGGTACCTTTCTCTTGCAACTTGGATCAATTTTAACCTTAGCCACTAACATATGAGGTGGCTGCGTAACCATTAATGTAACACCCAATAATCAAAACAATAAATGAATTGCTAAGATAAGGAAGGAATTTACTTACTTCAATGCAAAGCAATATGCGCCAATAATAATTAGAGACACATATTCACCCTAAACACGGTTTCTAATTATCAAGCATTTTCAATAAACTCTTTTTTTTGTTTTCTTTCATTTAAATGAAAACTATACTAAGATACAATGCAATTAATCTAATATGACATCCAACATACCATTACATTAACCTAAACGTGCAATTTCTAAATGACATGCACATGTTATTTTTTGGACTTTTCATTAAAATTCGTAATTAAAATTTAATGGAAATAAAAATCTATCTAAAGTGAGATATTATCTATTTTTAGTTAGGAAATCAGCTAACCTAAATCCTATCCAATCTTAGATACTTATTTCGGCATGCAATTTATCTACCCTAATATTTAAACTTGCATTCAATTTAAATAGGGAAATATCTAACCTAATCCTATCATGCAATCCTATCAAATCATAATCTACATGATATGCAATGCAATCTTTTTGTATTTTTTATATTTTTAAAACATAGAAATTGTCTATGTTAAAGATAGGATCTTACCTAATCCGCACATCCAATACACAAAGATTTCAAATTGAAGATTACTGTAATCTAAAAAATAGCCCGTTGTCTCACAGGTTAAATTAAAGATTATCACAATGTTAGGCAACACAATTATCCCATATTAAGTTGAAATAATTAAAAAAATGATCCGATATCCTTATGGATCAAATTCGTAATTAGATCAACCCTTATCAATGATACCCTGATTGGATAATGCCTAAAATCTCAATTAAATCAATTAGATAACAAAATCTATCCGCAAATGGCAATTAAACAATTCAAATCAAATCAGATAGAATTATTACCTAATTTGAGCACGCGTAATCTTATTGGGATTGAACCGGATCACGGCTTGTGGATGAGGCTCAGAAGACGGTAGCTGGTGGTGCTTCTCCGTTCGTCGGCTCGGTGAGTGGCCACGCGTCTCGCGGCGGTTCACAGATGCGCAGCTACGGATGGGCTCGCGGATCACCTACTCACGGTGGCTCGCTGGATGATCGACCAAGGAATGACCGCGGTGATGGCTCTCGGACTGATGGTGCGCCATGGATGAAGACGTCGATTGATCTTGATGGGCCAAGTGAAGAAGGAGGATCGCCACCAAAGGGAGGGTCACCACCAGTGGCCTTTCTTTTCTTTTGATTTCCACCAAGATCTATAGTTGAAGATGACGATTTGATGGAGATTCCCCGCTAACTTCACCAGATTGTCTTCATGTGCCTCTGCTACGTATGCCTCCCTCAAAGTCTAAGCGACGGAGGAATTTTGATTGACTTCGCTCTCCCAATTCAGCCAGAGTCTTTTGTTGCGAAGGGAGAGACTGAAGGTGTTACTGCTTGTGGACGTGAAGACACCAATGGAAGAGAACGAAACAGAGAGTTGAAGCTTCAGGATGTGGTGGTGCGTGTAGCAATGCAGGAAGGTCAGATGCTTGGCTGCTTCGTTGTTGGTCGATGGGGAGGTCGCGATCGTGAGAGGACTTGGCCGTGAGCTCTCTTGTCTCTGCCTCTCTCGCTTATATTTTTTAAATCAAATTGCTAACCTCAGAACCTTAAGGCATAACGGTGTTTATATAGACGATATTATGTCAAGTTAGGGGCCTCAACTTTTAGTTATTTGTGAATTCGACCCCAAATTTAATATAATGAGGGGGCCTAAACCCAAAACCAAGGAAAATCAGGTTAGTTTGTACTAGGTATGCTATCACACGTTAGGCGAGTCAAGCTCAAGCCCCTAAGAAACTGCCTTTTAGCTGCTAAACTACCTTGAGATTTAGTTCCAAGCTTAGTAACACTCAGAAAAACTCAGATGATCGGATGCTTCAGCTGGCAGGATCGTACCAGACTTGCGAAGGGAAGAGGGTTTTTAGTTAAACATGGAGAGTGAGTGGGAGATAGTAGTGTTTTTTTGAACTTCTGCTCTTATTCCAAATTGAAGAATTACATCCCTAGGGGGTGAAATTGCATCAAAATTGGCTCTAATTCCATCACCGATCCGATTTAAATGCACAATACATGAATATGTTTATGTTGAAGATTAAATTAAAAACTAAATGAAATGGTTCATGCATTTTTGGCTAAGGGCCGGGGTTGGTCTCCAATTTTTATGTAAATTAATTACTAAAATTAAATGTTTAGTCAAAATTTAGATGTCAACAAGGGTAATTGCAAATTGGCCCTCGATGTTTCTTGAATTTTAGAATTTCGTCACATCGTATCCCGAGGCATTGGATCTGGCCAAATTTTGTTTGGAGCTTCGACCACATGACAACACTCGATTGATTTTTATATATATTGTATGTGAGAGCATGTGACTAAAGTTGTTGCGAGAATTTGACCACGATCAATGTCAAATGCACATTGATTGTAGTTTTGAATTATATATTAGGCCTTGTACCTTTTCTAATGAATATAAATGATACATGATCAACTTGCCTTCTATAACTAGTCACATGTAGCCACTTTGCCAAATATATAAGAAAATTTTGGCTGGAGTCAGTGCTTCATGGCCACCGTTTTCAAAAACTCAGGGCAAATCACAAAAATTGACATGTCAAGGGGCAACTTTGTCACATTCCCAAAAACTTGGGGGGATGCAATTCTTCCTTCATTCATCAAGAATGCAAGTCATCGATCGCTGCCAGTCAAAAATACTAAATAAAAAAAAATAGAATATAAATTTTTAGAGTCGTATCAAACACATTTCTATTTTTTTTATTTCGAAAATAGAAATTTTGTGTAATTACTAAACGCGTTCTTATGCTTAAAAACTCTTCCAGGGAATAGAAATTGAAAAAAATATTTCTGAACAGAAATTGTTCTCGGGAACAGAAATGTTATCGAAAGCTCCCTTAGTCACTCAATTTCGACTTATTAATCCACTATACACTCTGTAGTCACACAATTTGTCCCCTTCAAAGGACCTTTTTTCATTGGCGATGGACTCGAATCCGACTCACCAAGCTTTGAGCAAGTTTCTCTGCGTGCTGGCTCCCTCCATCATCTTGTGGTACCATATAAATCCATATAGTGTTGGAAGCACACAACATAAGTTTGTTAACTATTTCATGCTACACCAATTTTTAGATGTGAGACTTTTTCAACACAACTCACATGTTCATCCCAATGATGGTCTCTTTAGCCAAACAGACCATGAAGATTGTCCTAAAATTGAGTTGGTTAGGAGATCCCTTTCTCAAACATTGATATACATTGAGAGTAAGCCACCAATCAACTATTAACTCTAAAATCATTTGTTGAGAGCAGCAGAAATCTGTTACCTTCACTAGGAAAAATTGCAAAGAGGGAACTCAAGTCTAAACCCGTCCTCATATCCAGTTTAACCCATATTTACTCAAAACTTTAAGCTAATGATTAATGGACCAACAAAATTAAATTACTTCATACCACACTAATTATTTGATGTAAGACTTTTTCGAACATGGCTCACTCATACATCTCAACATATAGACAATGTTGACTCATGCTAAACCTTAACGAACGAATTCCAGACACCCTTTTATAAGTAAGAATGTAGGCTACCGAACAAAGAGAGTGTGGAGTCCAGTGCAATCTCATTGACCCCACCCCTGATCATCAAGGGTAACCCTACGCCTCAATGAAGATCATCCTAGCGAATTCGTGACTTGGAATAGATTCTGAATCGAGAAATCAAGTGAGCAAGGCCTCCAACCTGTATGCAAGTTCAAGATAATATTTTTTTGCCAAAAAATAAATCAAGACATCTGGTTAGTGGCTCGAGAACTTTAATCTATTTTGTACCCCTGGCATAACGTTAAAACCCAGCCTTCAAATCCTACTTCCCTCTCTATTTACTCCACGCAGGTCAATCCTAGAGAGAGAGAGAGAGCTTTTGGGTAAAAAAATTGGACATTTTTTAACGGAAAAAGGGCGGTCAAATTGCAAATCTTGTAAAATAGGAAAGCAACAAAAACAAGTGTCACATTATGCATGGCCAGCATTGATTTGCCCTAAGCAATGCAATCCTCGCATAATTAGACCATATGATGAAAGTGGATCCCAACACAAATAATATCAAATGATATCCACCTACGGCTTGCTTTTTCTCCTTTCCCATCCCATCCCATCCCATCATTCTCCTATCAATCTCCCTTTCACTATATCATGACAAAGACCCAACGGGCAAAAATAATAAAAAGAAGTAAACAATTGTGTTTTCTTTTCTTGATATTAATTCCATAATAATCCGGGTCTTGTATTCATTACTTTTCTTCTTTTAAGAAAATTACTATAAGCTATACAAGATTAATCTAGACACATCTAGCAATAATAGAGTAAATTATTCACAAAATGGAAAGAAAAAAAAAACACAATGACACCCTTCATGTAGGGATTGTTGGGTGTTGCTCAAGGTGAGCTTGTCACGAGAGACGATGAGGAGGAAGCTAGGAACTTGAACCGTCTCTTATTACAAGAACAATGTGATTCATTAACTAATTGATCCAACAGAAAAGGGATTAAGTACTAAACCTAAGCATGCCTATGAAACTACACTGTCACCAATAATAGTTTGCAAGATTGATCGCAATTATTAATGTGCCAATCATTTAATAAGCCCTTCAACTCTTGTTTATGACCACCTAACAGGTTATAGGTTATTATTAAGCCTGTGCTGATCTTCATGCATTAACATGATGCAGATTTCTTAACTAGTCAATTAGGGTTAGGAGTGAGAATTTTTTTTTTTTTTTGGTCAGAAAGGAGTGAGAGTTAGACGGCGCTAGAGTTGACTTAGTTTCATCGATTTAAATATATTATCACGTGAAATTTCGAGTTCTATACCTCGGTGTTCGATACATTAAATGCTTGCAGATGAAGCTGGAAAGTACAATGAACATCTTTAAAAAAACATGATATTATTCAATATGGGAGTATTCAGACTCTAGATGTCATTGATATTGCGTATCTCAGGCAAACCCATGTATTAAATTAAAGAACGTATGATGGTTACCGAAGACAATTAACAATATTAGGGTAAGCAATTTCCCTCCACGAATGAGCATTCTTCATTAATCTATTTATTGTGACCTCTAGGTTAAGAAGTCTTATTTGAGTACACTCGCGATACGGAATATACTTCGATCTAACATTTCACTTGAAATCATTGGTTTTGTGATCGCCTAATGCATTGCACCATTTTCAAGCTAGAAAAAAGTGATTGTCAGGGAGCTAACTTATCTGTCGCGAAGTGTCGTGATTAAAAACTTTGATTGGAACTTTGCTTCTTCCTTTTTTTTCTCCGGATCTAGACATGATTTAGCTCAAACTGAAGTGTCCATATGTATCTCTTCAACTTGAAGTACTTCCATTTACCCTACTAAGATCCTAATTGATGCTATGGTTAGAGAGAGAAGTCTTCTCTCTTCTTCAATTACACCTGCTCAGAAATGACTAAACTTCTGTAACTAAATCTGGTCCAAATCTGCACTGCCTTTAAAGAAGATATTCCCGATGAAGGTTACCTTGGCATTGGATATAAAATTATTTTCATAGATCCTTGCTTAAAGCAATTCAAAAAACTTTGAACTTGACATGGTTTACTCATACCATTAAACTAGAATATATTAGACATGGGTCATAGTAATAAACACCCTCTCGTGGTGCCTATCTCCATCAAAAATCATGCCACCTTTATCTCACATCACAATCTGCATTACCAACTAGACCCTGTTGGTGGGTAGCTCAAAAGAATTTCTACTTATGAATGAAGGAAAAAAGGAAAAAAATGATTTCCTTGTTTGGCCCATAATTTCTGTCCTTGATCTCAGCTATTTTGCTCTATGTTGGCAAATTAATATGAAAACAAACGATGCAACATGTATATGAAATTAATGATTTACTGCGATCGAGTTTTAACACGAGACGTGAGATAAACAGTCGATTTAATGAAAACACACATGGGTTTTGGTCCGGGACATATATAAGGAAAAAAAAAAGAGACCAATTTTTTCAACAGCAACATCATAGGATAAAGAAGTGAGGCTTCTGGGTGGTTGAGTCTTCACTAGGTTTCCGTCAATCATTTGAAAGCATGAGAGGGAATTTAAAAGGGAAAATGTCGCACAAGCAATCTTGTCCCGTGAAGGGAGATTCTCAGTATCTTCCGGCAAGTAGCGTTTCGAAGTGATTTCTGAAAGCAAGTTCATGAAGCTAGGGGTCGAGTTCAACAACGACTAATGTACAGCAGAACTAGTGTACAACGGAGAAGGTAATTCAACAATGTCTTATGTATGACGGGGTCGTCTAGCATAAGTAGCATTGCTCAAGCGTAAGTTGCTGCTCATTCCGGCGCCTTGTTTCGAACAAGTTTACCGGGAAAAAAAAGGAAGAAAAAGAGAGAAAGCAAAAGTGAAGTCGAAGGATGAAAGTGGCGAGCAAAGTTGCTCCATTCTAGGTGACGGTTCATTGGGCTGATCAGGACCATTGACTGATCATAGGGTGGGCCGTCGTTAGCCAGTTTTACATGTGAGAGGTTGGTGAGCGGTGCTATCAACCTTATAAATGTTCCTTGGCCATCCCCAAGCAGTTCTTGGCGCGCCCCTAGTTGACTGACTCTGACATTACATTCAACAACAGTAAAGGGAAGAAAAAAGAAGAAGAAGAAGAACACCCAAGAATCAGGAAGCTTCATCACAGAAGTATTTATAGTTACTGTCATGAATGGATGGGTAAATGTGGTGAGATGGGGTTGAACAAACGGAGGCGTGTGCGTGTGTGCGCTTGTGTGCGGTGTTTGCAAGGGGGACAGAGGGATTTTAATAGACTTATCTCTTGGGTACGAGTTATTACGCTATGTGGTAGAGCTTCAACAAAAGTAGAGCCCTGTCTTCATTAGACCAATAAACAAATACTGTGAGAAAGGGACTGCGCTCACCCTCAAGAAGCCAACACTCAACACACTCTTACACTCAGACCAGACCCTTGTTATAAATCCCTCTCATCAGTAACTTACAGTTCCACCTCTTACTTCACTTTGTGCACGAACCACTTTTTTTCTTTGCTGGTTTGTGACTTTGTGGTGTTGCTGAAGCTAGAAACTGTCAGTTCTTCAGGTAGAAGGCGTGAAAAAGCTTTCGAAAATGGGGGCCAAGAAGCCTAGAGTTGTGATAGTTGGGGCCGGGATGGCTGGCCTGACAGCTGCTCACAGGCTCTACACTCGCACAGGCTCGAGGGACTTGTTTGAGCTGTGTGTGGTTGAAGGAGGGACAAGGATTGGTGGGAGGATCAACACTTCGGAGTTTGGTGGAGACCGGATTGAGATGGGTGCTACTTGGATTCATGGTATCGGAGGCAGCCCAGTTCACCAGATTGCCCAGCAAATCCATGCGCTGGACTCTGACCAGCCATGGGAGTGCATGGATGGGTTCTTGGATGTGTCCAAGACTGTGGCTGAGGGTGGGCTTGAGGTGAGTCCTCGTGTTGTTGAGCCAATCTCAACCCTCTTTAAATTGCTCATGAATTTTGCTCAAGGGAAGCTTCTCGAGGATGGAGCGAGCAGTGAGGAGAGAGAGCTCCACAATCTTGCAGCCGAGGCTTTCAAGGTCTGCAAGAGCAACAACGGTGGGAAGGTTCTCAGTGTCGGGTCTTTCCTGAGGCAAGGGCTTGAGACTTACAGGGATGTGGTCAAGGACCGAGACGAGGAGGTCCAGGGGGGCCATGGGAATTGGAAGAGGAGTTCACTCGAGGAGGCCATTTTCGCAATGCATGAGAACACCCAGAGGACGTACACATCGGCAGGTGACCTCTCCACCCTGGACTTCAGTGCAGAGAGCGAGTACAGGATGTTTCCTGGTGAGGAAATCACCATAGCCAGAGGGTATTCCAGCATCATTGAGTCGCTGGCCTCGGTGCTACCGGATGGCCTAATCCAAGTGGGCAGGAAGGTTAGGAGGATTGAGTGGCATCCTGAGGTTCATCCGGGCCTGATCTTGGGAAATGGCCATTCCAATGATAGGCCTGTGAAGCTGCATTTTTATGATGATTCTGTCATGTTGGCCGATCATGTGATCGTCACGGTCTCACTAGGAGTGCTCAAAGCCGGAATTAGCGAGGATTCGGGTTTGTTCAGTCCTCCCTTGCCCACTTTCAAGACTCAGGCCATATCAAGACTTGGTTTTGGCGTGGTGAACAAGTTGTTCCTGCAGCTTGACCCAGCCCATGACCCGAAAGGCGATAGTTTCGACAATTTCCCGGTGTTGCAAATGGCCTTTCATCGATCGGGCTCGGAGTTGAGGCATGAGGAGATACCGTGGTGGATGAGGAGGACGGCATCTTTATGCCCTATTTATCACAGTTCAAATGTCCTATTATCTTGGTTTGCAGGGGAAGAAGCTCTTCAGCTTGAGACACTTACTGATGAAGAAATAATAGCGGGCGTTTCAAGTACAATTAATTGCTTGTTATCACAACCTGAAGAACCACAGTTGAAGTCCAGTACACCAGAATTGTGCAATGGCAACGTAAAATCTGTGCACAGATTCGTTGGAAGTGATGTGAATTTTGAGAAAGTGTTGAAGAGCAGATGGGCCACCGATCCCCTGTTCTTGGGATCGTATAGCTACGTAGCTGTCGGTTCGAGTGGCGAAGATTTGGACACAATGGCCAAGCCATTGCCGCAGGAAAGTCGCGAAGCCAGCACTTCTCCCGAACTGCAAATTCTCTTTGCAGGAGAAGCAACGCATAGGTCACACTACTCTACTACTCACGGTGCTTATTTTAGTGGAATTAGAGAAGCTGATAGGCTTCTTCGACATTATGATTGTGTTTGAATATTATATCAATTAGAGGCAATCCTACTCTTTTCAATTTTTTCTTTCCTCTTTCAAATTTGCTTATTGTTCTGATATCTTTCTTGATCTTCATATTGGAACACCTGTCTCTCTCCTTTTGCAAAAGTAGGCAGAAAATGAGAGGGGTGGGAGGAACGAAAAAATAGGGAAGGTTGAGAGAGAGAGAGAGAAGATGGGACATTTTTAGATGTACTGCATGAATTAAAGAAGCTTCTTTCCAATTTTCTATTTCTAGTTTACTTTTTCTGCTCTCTTTTCTGTTTGATATCATGATCTCCATAGCTAAACCAATTGGAGATTATGATTCTTTAGCTATCCAACAATTAGAAGTAAAAAAGAAGAAAAGCTTGTGTTATCTCTCTCTCTCTCTCTCTCTCTCTCTCTCGGGCTTTTGTTTTGGTGATGCATAGTGGACAGGATCCTGTAAACCCGGCTCTTTCCAGCTTGCAACATGCCCATCAGTTTCCTGCAACTTGGCTTGTTTCTCTGCCCATGATCTAGTGTTCAGTTCTCGAGTACAAACAAAACTCTTATCACTCTCCCAATTCAATTTCTGAGTTAGACCCTCAAAGAAACTTGGGACAATGAGTGAGCTGTCCCCAGTTGCATGTAAATCCCTAGAGAATGTGTCTAGCAAAAAGTTACTGAAAGTTCAAAAGGAAAAGAAAGAAAGAAAATGATAACAAGAAGGAATCCCAAGGAGAAGGATAGAGCCATCAATCTGGTGCCCTTCCTCAGTGTCCTTTGTTAACCATGAGACACAAAACAAAACACAGATCAGTAAATAGCCATCTGATTGCTCTGATCATTGGTGAAGAACCTTTTGCATGTGTGGTGTGTACTCATTGTAGGACTGACCAGTCAAGTTTGAGATGCAAATACATTACTTAACCGTAATGCGTTAGATATGTCTCCAATCTCATAGCATCTGCTCTCGAGCTGTCACGCTACTAGATAAGTCTTGTGCAATCTCAAAATAGCACAAGACCTTTTCAAAGCCGTGACCAGAGTGACCAATATTTTGTTGGCAACAGATCCAAGTGGGGCAATCTACACTCACAATGAGACAGCTCTTTGCTGAGAAGACATCCCCCAATTGGGCTACCCACTTGGTAACACTAGATTTCACCTCAAATGCAAAACTCAGTATTAATGGTGGAGACAGAAAACGACTGTCCATGGACAACAATATCAGACCCAAATATCCACCGAGGTGTTCTTGTCTTGGCACATCTGATGCATCTCCAAATCAGCTCTCATTAGCCAGCAGCAAATTTCTTAATCACAGCTTTGTCACTATCTGCCTGGTAGGGGCCCCCCACAAACCTTAATAATTGATTTCTGACCCCATATCCTACCTCCATTTTATTCACCTCTTATTTTCTGAGTTGGTATAACCTCTCCAACAACAGGAAGCCACACGTATTCATCAAGAAAACAAAATGAAGGAAAGAACTCGCATGATTCAGTTCATGCGACTGAAGTGTTAAGTGAATCTAAAATCTGATAAAGCTCCATTTTCTTAAATAGTTTTTGAAAGGGGCATGAGAAGATTTTTTCTGGGAGGTCCTGATTGGTCAAATCGATGGGAGCTATTCATGGAGACATCTCTCTATTATTGTTGAGATTGCTACTTTGCCAGGTCTCTCCCCCCAGAAAAACTGGAGTGGCCCACCTGCTGTCTCTTTTTTTTGCCTCTTGTGGGCTTCAATCACTCTTTGATGATTGTGCATATCACAGACCAATCTGTCACCATGTCCTTGTCTGAATCATCTATTTTACATAAACTAACAAATGAGAATCTCTACAACAATACTACCCCCAAAGAAACCCCAACCCCACCTCCCACCTAATGGCTCCCTCGTCCCTTTTGATTACTTTTTCCTTGGCCCTCCTTTTGCTTATAATCATGATTATCATGGAGGAGAGTGCACCATTAACACGTTTAGATGTTTTTAATGTCTCAAAGGGTAGATCATAGTATTTGTCATTGAATGCAGGTCTGTTCCTTTTTTAGCTTTGAGCCTTAGGTATGGACCATTCATTTGACAACATGTGCATAGCGGGTGGCCACAAGTCCAGGATGTTACCTATCATCCCTTGATGTTTTGCTCAGTTTGGGCATCCTCTTCAAAATCCTCACAGATTGCTACAGATTTTGCAATTTGAGGGCCTAATCTAGGAACTCCAACAAACACGAAAATGTTTCAAATTGACATATAAGATAATCATTGAATGTAGGATGTAAGGTCAATTGGGGAAAGGGAAAGGGAAAGGAGATGAAAACGACGTGGTTTGGAATAATTAAGTGAATCTTAGGTCAACTAATTAATCTGGATTTTGGAATTATTAAGTGAATATATTAGGTCAGCTGATTAAGCTGCACTACCCATTTGAGTTTCCTTGGACGTATTGTTTTCTTTTTTCTTTTCTTTTTTTGGTTACTGTTTCCTCAAGCTATATCTTCCAATGTTGTTATTCTTAATTAAAGATTGCACAGTTTGGGTAGGACCCTTTTGGTCCATGTTGATGAAACCCGTTGTTTCAATTATTAGAGGTCAGAAGCTATAACTGTATGTACGACCAGAACTGTTTACCATACTTTCAGTTTGTTCAGTTGAATAATTAAGACCTATTTGATATGATCTCAATGCAAACGTATCTTTGCCTTGAAGGATGAAATTTTCCTTTAGTCTAATGACCCGAGCAAGCTTTGCTTTTTTGCACAAAATCTTTGATTAGAAGCATCATGATGTGTTTGAAACTTTGAGGAGCTGTCACCTTTATCCTTTCTCAAATGAGAATAAGATTTTCCCCATCCTTGTGAGAGCCGACAATGTCAAAGATAGAAGATGACCGATTTAATAAGTTATCACATTGGTATCTTTAAGGTTGCTTTATGAAGGTTTTTGGTGATGATACAGGACCTTTTAACTAAAAAGAAGCCATTGGTTTGTGTGTGTCTAAAAATCTGTGTTGAAAGAATCTAGGGATCTGGTAGAGGGCTGCCCAGCCCTAAGATCTCATAATTAAGGCTTGTGGTCCATGATAAGATCTCCAACTTATAAATATCGTGGATCTTGTTAAAGAGTGTTCTCAGCGGGTTAACAAATATCTAACATAGGATATTTCAATTTTCAAAACCATTGATTTCACGAAACATGAGGAAAGAAGTGCATTAAAAAACTGTAAAGTTTTCTCATTTGATTGCTAACAAATGTCCCGGTGACTCCTTTAATGCTGATTGAGAGAAGCAATCTTTCTTGAGGATTCTGTTCCAAGCTATAATGCAAAAGCACTTTATAGAATGGTCCAGCATCTTGAGACCTCCAGCTTCAACTTAAGAATTTAAAAAAGGACGGTTTTAACTCATTGAATGGAAGAGGGTAACCAAAAACTGAGGACTACTGAGCTCGGTGAAGGTGTATAGCTGTACAGAAAGGCAACGAAACAACTGGATCAACAAGTATGGAGTCCAGAAGAAATGGGTACCTAACTCTACAGTGCAAGGTCTATAACTTGTGTGTGCGTGCGCGCGCGCGTGCGCGCGTGTGAGAGAGAGAGAGAGAGAGAGAGAGAGAGAGCATAAACCATCAACTGATTTACCACTGCTGCATCAAAGCATGGCATGTCTTTTTGGATTAATGCTACTGAGGGCTGTAATTAATGTCATAGTTTAATTGACCACTAAAGCTTCCTGACCTGATATGCATGGTGTTTACTAAAGTTTAGACAATTGAGATTCTTCTTTAGACATCAGCTGGCAAAAGCTAAATGATGTTTTTGTTGTTTTGTAGGGCGTTTGCTTCCTCCTTTTGTCACTCTGCATTTGCCTCTAGTGCAAGTAAATCATCTAAAATAATGTAGCAATCAAGTCTTTATATCCACACAGAAACAGCTTTTCGAGGATAATTAATGTTGCCAGCTTCCATGCACATCATCCGTAATGTTTTAGTCATGATTGATGATCTCCTCTGTTGTCGACAGTACTCTAACTGAATCGAGAAAAGCAATTCGTCTTTGGGCGGTCCGATGGACAATCTATATTGGTGTAGGACAATAATAGAAAACCGAGAAATTACATGGTCCAGTCAATTTCGACATGTTTGTTGGTCCCAACATTCAAAATCCCCCTCTTGGTTGCCGTACTATGGGACCAAAGAGATTCACAAGATTGGTTTACTCAGAAGGAGCAGGGCTTTCTGAGGTTACTGGAGACTGCTGCTCTTTCTTTGTTTCTATTTCTTTCTCTCTTTTGATTTCTTGATTGTTGCAATGAGGGAAGCAAATTTAAGATGGTCATTGTTCGACTTCTAATGTGTGATTAACATGTGAGTTCCTACAAAAGCATCACTGTTAAGTCACCAAGCAATGTACGATGAATTCGCTCGAGTTAACCAAGTATTAGTACACTAGTCGCTCAATGGAGGTAAACCATGACATGTTTGCTTGCAAAAACTTCCTAATATGCAGGCCTCTTTGTGATTGATGTGTTGAACATGAAAAGATCCCACCTGTGAGTTGATCAACAGCCCATTCCTGCTTTGTTTTCGAGGTTTTTGGTGAAAGAGGGAGGATTAGGTTGTGCATATCGAAACATTTTTGGTCTCTCTCCAAGTTGAGCATGTACCATGCAAATTTCAAACATTCCATTTTACTCTACTTCTCTTTTGCAAACAACCATCAATATCAGTGATGGCCAATTCATGTGAGTAGTTGTACATGTACTCTAGATATGGCAATTTTTCTTTTCCTTTTATTTTTTTGGTGTGGTCAAGACACTTTTGTTACCCCTCATTTCTAATCTTCTGCAGATGCAGGTTACTGCAGAGATAAAATTGCCTTAGCCCAACTATGCAAACACTAGCTTCACTTATTTGGCAAGGCTATGAACATGTACTTGATTAAGGATGATTCTGTGCACTTGTTTATTATTACTGCAGTATCTCAAGAGTCAAAAAATTTGTAGTTCCATATGGATGTTAAACTCAACGTCCCAAAATTTCCATGCATAGGTGGCATCTGTCTCGCAAAATTCCTCTTTTTCTTGATACTGAATTCCAATTCTGTTCGTTTTTTAGATAAGCAAGTCTTAATTTCATTTAGTTTCCCCTGATCTTCATGCTACAAGTATCTGAAGATCTCTAAAGATTATGTGCTACTCATCAATGCCAGCGGATTGCTTATATGGAGCGTCTCCCCACTGGGGGGATCGGCAGTATTTTTCCTTCTTCGTCATAGGTATTTAGTCACATTTTGAGATGAGTAGAGTGCAGGAAGCAAGAAGAAGAAAGTGAAAGTCTAACACAGAAAAGTTCTGTTTATTCAGATGCCATCCACATGGCTTGGTTTATTGATTTTCAATAGAGTGCGACAATCTTTACAAGGCAAACGGAATTCTCTCCCGGGATTCTTACAAGTATATCATGAAACGATGCAACCAGGAGGCCTACCCATGTAAAAAGAATGACTAGCTAAAATCCAATGTATAATCAGCGTATGCCCTTCATATGGTTTGGAGGTTTATGTGATATACCTGTTCGTTTATGTACATAAAGGATGTCCAAAGACAGCTTTTCTGCCAAATTGGTGTAGTACTGTGTATGTTGCCCTTTTTGGATGTCGAACCAATTCTTTGTTTGAGCAAAGCTATGAAGAGAGACAGAGTTTATGTACCATGGAGGCGGCATTCTTCCATCTCAGACACCAAAGAAGCCACTTTGTGTTGGCTACAGATTGCTTCGACCGAAAGTTTATTCACGCTATCAGGACATGGATCTCCTCCAAAAACCTCTGGAGCCACAGTGACAGAGCAAAGTTGTTTTCCGATGCATCTCTGCATGAAAGTTCCATGTCAACCCATAAAAAAATTATTTATGAACACTGAAAACTCGTAATCATACAGACCTCTAAGCTACATTTTCTCATATGTAATTTGATTATTTCAGATTATAAAACCTTGAGCAGAGTCCAACCAAAAAGTAAACAATGATCATTTGCTCTCATATTCCCACGATTGTATGGTGGGGGGTCACAGACCAAGTCTAAGAAGAAACACTATTAATGAGGGTTTTTGAAATGTGAATTTCACAGAATTTCACTGATTTTAAGTTCCTCAAGTATCCTAGCAGAAGGCAACTTAAAGTTAGCCATGTACCTTTTGAAGAACATCATATGATTTGTGAGCATGACAACGTCCTTCTTGATAATTTCCACATGTTCCTTGTGGCAATCCATAGCTAGCAAACTTTATCTCGGAGACTTCCTGCCCGGGAGGACACATCAAGTGAGCTTTTGGATATGTATTGTTGGTTTTACCCGACCAAACCGAACGCCAGTCCTTCAGCGTAGGCTGTCCGTCGAAGATATCCACACAGACACTTCCCGTCATTCTTTTCACCAATAATATTCCTGCTGGTTCTCCGCCCCATTCCTCGAAAACAACTAGTAAATTTCCAGTGGGGTTCAGCCATGAGCGAGGAACATGATACCTGAAAGTTTTTGAACGCTTTGTCAAAAATGTTTGTGGTGAACAAGCAAGAACAAGCGGAGAAGTGCATTTCTTCCTCACCATCTTTGAGATGACTCTCCGCAATTAGTTCTACATTTGTTCTCATTGAATATTCCAGTATAATTGCATTCGCCGCAGCTTCCCTCTGCTACATAAGCAGGCCAGTGTCGCCCAATGCTCTCACCATTTATCCATATTTGACCTTTTCCCATGCTGCTCATATCTAAGGCTAACGGGTCATCTCCTTCTGGCGCGTCAAAAATAGTCTGAAAGTCATCACTTGTTTACTGAGTCATAAGTAGAAACATGAACTGTTTTAGTAGCTTCCAAGAAGAATGACTTTACCTTGTACCAGGTCAAGGGATGTTTTAGGACCACCGACGATCCTTTCATCCATTCAACAGACGAACTCCCACTGATGGTATCCAGACCCAAAGCTTCACCTTTTAAACCAACCTGTTCAGATGCAACGATTCAAGCAATTCTTAAGCTTCTGTACGCAGTCATAAGGACGAGATTCTCTACATTCAACATGAGAGACCCTCGTCTTGCGTTTGCTAACTCTAGAAGCTAACATTCTAATATTTACAAGTTCTAGATTCTGTACTACCACCATTATTGATTCAAAACATGCATTTCATCACTAAACTCATATTGCAATTATGTTTCCAATCCAGCACGGTTGCTTATTTTATCCAAATTTCAATTTCCTGAGAGCCAATTTCTAGTTATCATAGAGAAGGAACAAGCACACAGGGTACAAACCTTGTAGGACCATTTCCAGTTAGTCAAATTCCAAGTCCCAGAGTTAAGACCCTTCAAGGTGACTGGTCCAAGGACCCCAGCATTCCACGTCTCAAAATGGAGACCAACATTCTGAAATAAGTTTGACTTCATTTTAATGTGAATTGCAATTACCAGAAAACTGAAGTAAGACCTGCTAAAGTAGTGTCGGTAAAAATGTAAAGCCTATCAGGAAAGAGGTAAACCGACCGGCAGCCCCACAGCAATGCTTAAGAGAGACAATTTATTGATCCCCGCTCTTAGCTTCAAGTTGTCAGTGAATGTTAGCTTTGGGTTTTCGAGTCCTCCATATACAGTCCCTGTGCAAAACTGTGATGATCAAGAAGAGTTTCCCCCACATCGAGTAACTAAAAATCGTTCAACGTTCGCACCGGTGTATGTACCTGATAGTTGACCATTGATGAAAACATGCAAGGCATGTCCTGCTGACCATACTGTGAGAACAGGATACTGACCATTCTTTAGAAAAGCTTCATCAGGTTCTATCACAATGCTGAACAAACACAAATAAATGTCAGGCAAAGATGGATTGACATATTCATCCATCGATTCTTAGCTCACATAAGTCGCTGGTTTTCTCTTTAAATCTTGACTCTGCCAAAAATTACTTACTCTGTCGTGTACCACAAATAGTCTGAAGCATCTCTGGTAATATTAATTTGCTCCAGAAGCCCTTCCATTGCGGTCGTGTCACTGTCATCAGCTGAGGGAGTTTCTTCATTATATGACTGCCACGAGAAGGTATTATCTAGAGGAGTCATCTTCATAAGAGAGCTTTGGGCACCGATCTGTACAGGGGTTGTGTTATGGTGTCAGACTCAAACGTGGGAATTCTCAAAAAGGAGAGCACCATTTTCTATGCCCCTGTTAAGTGTTAACATTGTTGCTTTAAAAAGATATGCAAAGTTCAGTTCTGTTTCAGTTCATTTAAATTTAACGGATATTGCTTTCATTTCTACAATGGTCCACATTGCAATCGGATGAATGTTTGAGATGATACCCTTGCGGTATTGAAAACTGCAGTTTTGCAGTCAGGTAGGATGCTAACGGACCAAGGTGGCAAATCATACTGTCTACCTCCGAATGTCACCTTGACTGAGTAATTTGGGTCATAGTTTGCAAGAAAAGCTGCACAGGCCCCGGATTTAGCTGTGAACACGTGAGCCTACCCAAAATCATTTAAGATGAGTCGGTCTTGAATTCAACATGGCAAGAAACAAGCACGTTGAAGTGCAGTCCATACACAATTAAAATAGGTTATGACCATACCTCTTGTTTATTTCCAAGCGAGATTACGGTTGCATTGGAAGAAACTAAAGCTTTTTCACACAGCTTGATAGCTTTATGTAAATCTCTCAAATGACCCCATTTCTGTTCGCTCGGTAGACCTGGCATTGGATTGAAAATTGCTATGACCCACTCAGATTACATCATTGTCATCTTTATCTTCCCCCTTAAGATAATTTCGTCAACATTATTCTCATAGGATTCTAAACTTTGGTAGCCTAACAGTAAAATTCTCCATTTGAAGCTTATTTAAAATATATTCTTTACTTTAAGAAGTTGGGCATCTTTTATTTCTCAAAGTTGAGAAGGAGGGGTGAATTTCAGCGGCTCAGCCCTAATATCACTAGGAATAAAGATATCATGTCACATACCAAATTCATCTATGGGAGCATCATAGTCATAGCTTGTGGCAATGAATGGACCACCTGATGTCCGACCGAAGTTAGTTCCTCCGTGATACTGGCAAGAGAGAGAAAAAATTAGAGGCAGAACATAATGCTGTTGAAGGTCATAGGATGTCGGTATTTAGCCATGCGCAGGAGATAATATCATCCTGCAGATAAAGATGAAGTTAAGGTTTCAGTTACCATGTAATAATTAACAAAGGAACCGCCATTTTGAATGAACCTCGCAACAGAATATGCCAAGTCTTCAACTGGTCTATGTGGTATTGCTCCACCAAATTCTGTATACCAGCCAGTCCAGGCTTCAGTCCACATCTTTGGTTTGTAATCCCGGTTTGGTTTAAAGTTCTCGCAGTAGTAGCCATTGCAGGTATCAATCTGTCACGCAGTCACTAAATTAATCGAAAATGATAGTGCAACTCCATCTATTGACAAGTATTAATCAAGTCTGCTCTTGCCAAACTCTGTCCACCCCAAAATAGAATTTAAGCAGCCACTTGTGATCAGAGAAGTCGTCTGCAACATACTTGGGATTTGGCTTGTAGTGTAAACTCAAGAACCAGATAAAATTTAAGAAAAAGACAAATCTTCATGGTTGCTCAGCTTCAACCACTAGTAAAAGCATATGAGATAAAGATTTGACATTATAAGGCCACCTATGCAGACAAAGGTGCCGATACAAACCCCACCAAGAAAGGAGGTTGTGACGAACGGAAAGGAGGTTCTAAATTCCTAAAGGCGAAAGGACATGACAAACAACATGTGACTACAAAGTTCCAATTAAGACAATGATGAGAGTTGCTTACAACTGGATCAGGGGCATCTTCTTGCTTGCACATAACCCACGGGACCCCGGTGCTGAGACCAACGGCCATGTCAGCGGCCCATTTGCTGTATGCCTTGCCAGGTGCACCGATTTCCCATTCCACCGGTCCAAATTCATTCTCAATCTGCCAAAACACAAATCTAATGCCTCCTTTAACAAGAAAAATGACGCGAAGACAAAGGGTACAAAGAAGGTGTCAAAAGTTGGAGCGGATTTAAACTTTTTAAAATCATTGCCCTTTTCGAAGGCGACAGTTTATATTGACAAATTAGCATCACACTCATAACATATATAGTGGCAGTATTGATATACTCTAGAAGTCCTTACCTGAGAAAGAACAATTGGACCTCCCTGAGACTTGAACAGATTTTCGGCCTTCATCATGTTCACTATTTTCTCTGTGAACTGTTGCATTGCCGCCTTATGATAGTTTAACAACAGACACAAATTATTGAGCAGGAATTAATCTGGAAATAAGATGGTAAACACATAGCTACAAAACCACCTTGAACGGCTCATTGTCCGTCCTGAAAACGATGCCCGGTACGTATTTTAGCCAGACAGGGAATCCCCTGAATCAGGAAAAAAAAAACAACAACAAGGCACATCAGTGTCAAGGCACAAAGATGTTGGCATGTACTAAATTTTACAACAAAAGGAAAATAATTATAAGAATTACTTGCGTAATGACGAAAATTCTCACCCAAAGTTCCATTCTGCACAAACATAAGGACCAATGCGGAGATGGACGTAAAGTCCTGCTTGCTGTACCAGCTTTACGAACCGGACAAGATCATATCTGTCCTCAAAATGATACTGGCAAAATATGACAACAAGCAATGTGCCAGATTATTACCACACGAATAAATTCGAAATGATAATCCGCATATGAACCAAAAAAAAACTAAAGGAAAAGGAATTTTTTATTTTTTATTTTTTGGGTTGGTGAAGAATTGTACTTTTCCGGGAGAAGGCTCGTGTCCATTCCAAAAGACATACGTTTGGATAACATCCAAGCCTCCATCTTTAGCCTTCTGAATAAGATCAGGCCACATCTGCAGAATCCCATGCCACGACCCCAAGAATAAAACCAGTCAAGAACACGTAGAATGTGAGCTCAAGCACGCCTAAAGAATGCCAAACGAGGGAACACCCAATGGTTCGAATGCATTGGAATGCACGAAGAAAAAAGAAAGAACAAGAAACAAACACGTGAAGTGCAGCAAATTGGCAACAGGGGTTACCTCGGGAGTGCTTCTTGGGTAGTGAATGGACCCAGAAAGGAGAATCCTCCTCTCCCCATCGACGATAATGGCTTTGTGGTCGTAAGTCACAGAAGCCGCGACCGAAGAAGAAGAAGAAGAAGAAGCCCACGAGAGCAACAGGACAAGCATCATCACTATCCTGCTCCTGGCTCTGTGCAGAGTCAGCACGTGAACTCTTGAACCAGAGCCCATGTAGCCTCTCTCTGTATCGCAAGAGCAATGCTCTTTTTGTCTTGGTGTGTGGACTAATTATTGAAACCTCGCATCACCGAAACCGAGGAAGAAGGAAGCACAAGACATCCTCAATAGGGTGTTCGGTACAACCTTTTCCTACTTTTCTTTTGGGCTTTGAGAATTTGTTCTCCTCCTCCTTTATGGAGATGAGATGTGGCAGCTCTGCAACTTCTTTATACAAAGCTTTTGACGAATGAAGAAGCGTGTGGGACCCAAATCTTTGGCTGGCCTTCGGCAAACTAGATGACACGGCACTCGGCTTTCATCTTTTTCTTTCCCTGTCATTTATTGTTCATCCTTCTCAGGCTTTTCGATTTGGTGGAGGATTCAATGCAGGGGCTTATTTTAAGAAAGTTTTTCATTATTAGGTTCCCAAAAATGTTACAAAAAACTTAGAAATGTTACGAGGGGCAGATGAGGCAGCAAGTTACCAGTTGGGATCTTCGCGGCCTGTCTTGTAATTAGGCCGGCTTCACGGATGTGTTCTTTATTTTAACGTATCAGTGCGCCCGCACGCTTAAATCTCTTTTTCTTGCCTCGTCTTCAGTAATACTCTCTAAGTCTTTAACATCTAAATGATCTAAGGTTTGGATGAGAACTTAGATTTATTAGCTTTTTAAGGACATGTTAGGGTTCAAAGTTTTCCATTATTGGGTTCTGAAAAATGTTACAAAAAAATTGAAATGGAGGTGTCTTTTACCTGCAATATCTCTCAGCTTTTGCTCTGGCATTGGCAAAAAATATTTTAAGTTGGTGAATTGAAGACTCTGTTCAAAAGTTCTGCATCAAAACCCCGTATGGAGATGACACTGTTTTGCCTTTGAAATGTTGTTTTCAGTCCAGTAGAGAAGTGCCCACTGCCCAATATCTTCTTAATGGAGGATTATTTATTTATTTATTTATTCTTTCCTTTTCTTTTTATTGACCTTTTTTTTTTCCCTTCTTCCCCACAATAGGTTGCAACTACTTCAATGCAATATTTATCTTCCGGAAAAAAAAAAAAAAAAGAGTCAAAGTTTTGGAGGAGCTTTCTTTGACTCCAACTTTGGACGACGTCGGATCACCACATCCTCAATCGGTAATCGTAAACGGCACGGTGCAAAGTATATTTACCGTAAAACGGACTAAGGTTACACACGTGATCGCGTCCATTGTCGCCTCATAACCCCTCGAGATTTCATGGGAAGATTACGAAACTCTCGGGATCGCACAAAGTCAAATTGGTAATGCCATGCCATTAATTTATGGAAATCAGATTTGTCATCGATAATTGACATGTTTGTATTACATATTATTGTACATATAGTATGCCAAGTACCATACAATATCGTGAACCCACAAAACATGTTGCGTTCTAACTCGATTTTATCATAGAAATCCATCCCCGTCACATAGGATCACTGCCAATTGATTCTAAAAATTCAAAAGATTACATGCATGTTCGATTTTCATTGTTTTAAATTTCGTTGTGCTTTCGGGATGGTACGAAAATTAAGCGCGGTGCTTTGATGTGTCTATAAGATGCTTTGCCCCTTAAAGAGCACAAATTGGAAAAGGGATTCTCGAGATAAATCCTTGCTTTTAACCTAAGGAGATGGAATATATTAAGGTCTCTTTTCCATATTGGTCACTTTGACCATCTTTATCCCAAATTCTGTTCCTCGGTAATTATGTTACGGACAGCTCTTATGTGACACGGCCATTGATCTTGCCCTTCGAGGTTTTTGTCCTGAACCTTCAGCTACAAGACTACTAACGACTAAGGTGTGAAGATCAATCCTTGAAATATCTCCTTCCATGTCTAACATGCCCTTGGACAAGGACTCTCTTCCCACGAAAGTCCTCGCTCTCTTCATCCCGAAAGAGTGCTAGGTGAGCATCATCGGTACATGTACGAAATTATATGTCCGCTTTGCAGTTAGGTCACATGAGAGCCTACCATTAGGGGTGTCAGAACCGAACTAAATTTTTGTGTATTTTGGTTCAATTTGGATAATAGGAAAAAAAAAAATAGCCGTTCTTTTTTTCGAATCGGCTTATTTAGGATTGAATTGAAAATTTCAACAAAAACTGAATGTCTGACTTAAATTTTTTTTTCTCACCCTTTTAAAATTGCCGTGAATCCTAATCTGTCTCTCTTCTTCGTTCCGAAAACCTGCATCGAACCAAAATTTCGATTTGATTCATATTCGACTTGATTCAGCTGCTCACCTTATCGAACAGTTGACACTCGTACCTGCCATATTTGCAAACCGAACATACCATATTCATTGGTCCATATGGATTTGAGCACATGCACCCTGTTCACAGAATAATTTCGTCTTCGTCTCGTTACTAAATGGACACCGAGTCGAAATCAAAATAATAATAAAATAAAAACACGCAACTCACTAAACCACAACGCCACAACCACCAATGGCGCCAATGACGGAGTTCTTCTCTCTCTCTCTCTCTCTCTCTCTCTCTCTCTCTCTGGTCAAGCTCTCACATCGTCTT
>BCNH02000003.1:7193032-7216014 GCA_001662345.2 Metrosideros polymorpha var. glaberrima
TTTTTTTTTTTTTTTTGATTTTTTTCTTTTCCAATTGAGTCGATGAAGTTTTCCATGGATAGTATGATTTCTCATGGATTGATGACTCTTGGTTCTTGTCTAGATTTCTTTGCTTACCCACGCAGATAACTTCCCTCCCTCTGCTATCGTAGGCGCCGGAAAAGGCTTGACATCTCGATCAACATTCACAAGTGACCTTTTACTGACGCACAGCCCTTGGTTTGCATCGCGCACGACCGCCAAAGATCCACGCTGGGTTCTATGGAATTGAAATACCACAAGACCAGTCGAATTTCAGCTTGTATCAGCACGACCATAATTTGGATCCTACAATGTTCTTCCCTCCATGATGTCAATTTATTTCCAGAGCTGTAGCCTCGCCCACGCGCTCTAATTTATTTCGAGGGCTGCAGCCTCGCATGTGCACTCTGGCAGGGAGAGAGAGAGAGAGAGAGTTCGTATTCAAACACCAGCTAGATAAGCACGAAATTGGACGTCAATTAAACGTAAAGGCTCATCAAGTTAACTGTCTGATCCATGGCAAAAACCAAGTGCTATAACTGTCTAATCTAACTGGAAAAAGGGCTCATCACATTTCCCTAACAAACGAGATGGAGCGACCTGGAATATCTACCCATCCCACAAGCCTAACAAATTACCTTTGAGGCTATTCAGCCGGTGATCCAGAAGGAAACCTGATAAAAAAGTTGGCAACAAGAGGTACGATCGCTGATGGCGCCGGGAGGGAGACCATTTCCTTCACTGATGGAGAACCAGGAGCATGAAGAAACATGCTTTACACACTTGGATCAGATTGTTACATCAGATAACTAGCATTCCTCCTGCCATTGGAACTGCATAATCTCGACTTGTAGTATAACATATACACCATCTCTATGCAGTCACAGGCTTTCCAGTCAATTTGGGGAAAGGATCTTGCTTGCTCAAGACCACCACTTTGCTTTTGTGAGCAAAGTAACCTTTTACGAGGTTCTTGTGTATCAATATGGCAACTATGCACTCCACCTGCCAATTCCACACACCACTCAATCAAGCTAGCTGTTGAATGAACACGATGAGAGAGAGAGAGAGAGAGGTGAATATGCATGGTTAAGGCAGATTAAAATGTACCTCGTCCAAATCCATGTCTGTCCCAAGCCATTTCAATGCTTTGATAATAACTTCCAACTTCATCTGGTGAGCTTTGCTTGGGTCCTTCTGCTTTTGAATGATGTAACTATCCAAGAGAAACAACAATGAAAATACTATGAGAAATTTCTTATTCTTCTTCCTAATTTTACCAAAAGTTCACTGGGAAGAATGAGATTATGAGAGCTTACATTTTCTTCAGCAGTCTTTGATAAACTTGGAGCTCCAACTTCTCTAGAACAAGATACACACCAGATCTAAGGAACCTGGCCAAAAAAAAAAAGGTTAGTTTCACCATCTATATCAGGTGAAATCACAGGAAGCACACAAAAAATAGTGACTTTCTTTCCATTGCAGAAAAACAAAGCAGAAGTACCTGTCTTCATGCTCTTCTAGAGCACTTCGAAGAAGTCGAAGGTCACCCCTCCTCAGAGCTTGCACAATATTCCTGTACTGTAAAAGTAGATATATCTTGTCACTTGGGAATGGACTACTGGGATTTCAATGTCTACCATGTGACAAAAGACGACTTATGGATCGAATAAATTGAAAACCGATCGTCACCCAGTAAGAATAACAGAACTACTTAGTTGTGCTGGCTCTTTTATATTATTTCCCTCCTTCAGGACATTTAACATCCAACAATGATAAGTTAAGCTACCAGCAGACATAAACACCACTCACTAGCATCCAACCTAATGGAGAACAAAGCGCAGGAATACTTAAACATAGAACACGTCAGGAATAAGCAGAGAGGCAGATCATACCTCAACCAAGTTATATTTCTCCAGGAGCCAATCTTTCGGTAAAATTCCAATTGAAAACTTCACCGGTATCAAGTACTTTAATATCATCCTATCAAACACATGAAAAACAGGTTTCTCACCATAACTACAGAGATCATCTTGTATATAAAGCAAACTATATGATGCGAAGAAAAAGATAAACAGAGAATCAAGAGGCAATAAGTGCACAAGCAATCGTATTGCTGCCAAAAGCCAAGATGAGAGAAAAAGTAGACAACTCAAAATGAAACCCCAAAAACAATAGTGAACCAAAGGTACATGATTTTCAAATTGTCATTTTAGTACCAACTGAAAAGGATAGGAAACTAGTTCCTCCTCCACATGTCAAAGAAGTAATGCTCATTAAGCCAATTGACTTTAATAAAACGTTCTCATCGCAACATTATAGACATCCAATTTCTCTGGTTCTGCCAACCAAAAAGTAATTTCCCTGGAATAAGCCGGAATCCCGTAAGAAGTGCTCAAACTTAAAGTCCTTTGACTCGAAGTTGGACAAAATGATCCGATCCAACAGGAAACAAGGTATGCATATGCACAGCATCAATAAGCACATGTGACTCTAAGCAGGCATACAGTTTAGTTGACAAATAGCAATATTGCTCAAATCAACATCAATTTGGAAACAGAACTCTTGATATATTAAGTGTGAAAAAAAAACCACTTTCATCAGGAGAATCCCTCTCAATTACCAAGAAAATGCAAATATAAATGCAGCAAGAATCTGAGCAAACCTTATATTTGCTTCACTATGAGGATTGCAATGTGCCAAGGCATAAGATAATTTTTGGTCAGCCTGCCAGTAAAGAGGAATATACCCCATAAGTCCAAGAAAAAGAACAGTAACTTACAACTTTGCATCAAATCAATATGCCAAATAAGAATGGAATATAATCACATAAAGATCATAATGGCACAGCAGGAGCAATCAAACAAAGAGAAGATGCCAGCAAATCTTGTTTAAAAGAGCGAGTCACTTTTTTATTGCGCAAGTTAGCCACATGTAGAGTGCTTAATGGGTGCGTCCATGCTCCATCCTCAAGAAATAAGGGGTTAAAGCACAGCATATTTCCTTGGATTGTGCAAGTAGGCCACTCTAAAGTGTTTAACTGGTAGATGCTGATTTAACATTCACAAAAATCAAGGCTTAAAGCCTCAGATAGCCCCGTATCAACAAAGCAAGGTATTTAACTTTCTTCTCAATAAAAAATGAAAAATGTCACCCAAACTATAAGGCAATGAGACTACTTACAGCTGTAAAATTTTCATTGTAAACTTCCAGACGTCCTGTGTAGTACATGTATGTCACCTGGCAATGCATATCGTGACAGTCAAATGCTGTTTATCTAGCTGCAAACAAAGTTACAAAAGAGGCTGAAGGAATTGCATCAGCAACACAATCGGCATAAGTTTTGACCTTGTCTGTTTGAGGAAATTCTTCGAAATCAAATATCCGTGCAGTCTCAATGCTTCTTATGACACTGCGGCAAAGGTGAACTGTACCGAGCTGTAAATTAAAAATGCTAGCACCTCTTAGATTTCATGCAAAGCATGCATCAACGACTTCTAGAAGAAAGGTTTCAGATGGGTTTCGGGTATAACACTTATTACATAGAGGACTACTATTTGCCAGACTAGGTTATGAGTTGCATATTCCACATCATCGGAACAAGAAACAGGAATGGAGATGTAAGGATGATAACCATAAGCAACAGACAATTTCACAAAGTATTTTACCTTAAAGTAAATTTTGAACAGCTGACAAGTCACATATAATGCTCCTACACGTTTGGGGCCCTTCCCCTGGACATAAAGAATTCTACAATATCAGTTAATGCAAAAGAAAGTACCTATTCTACTCAGAATCTGACTAGCAGGAAAATGCAAGAATGAAGTATATCGATTCATGATAAGAAAATGAAGCAACAAGATGAATTGTGAACAAAGAGACTCACAGCTAGGACCCCAAACACTTTCATTAAAAAGGAACCGGCCGCCTTTAATTTCTCCGGCGACTTCCCATTGGCAGACAGTTCTCTATCCGCCTAGCAAAATCAACACGCAAAATCAAACCCCCAACAGACGATTTGAATACTTTACCGCAAGAGTACCGAAAACACACCATAGCGAAAGCAAGATACGGAGAAACGAGCAACAAATTACCCTCTCAGCAAGAACCCTAATTTCATAAGCAATCACATACAATGCCTCCAATGCCCAAGCAGAATCCCAGTTCCTAAACTCCTGAATAAACGCGCTGCAATCTCCACCAATTCGCAAAAAATCACTCCCAACACAGCCATTTCCACACCAACAACTCAAATTCAAAGCGCAAAAGCTTCAGAAAAAGACGCGACGGGAGGGAAAAAAAAAAATTACTTGGCAGCTTTCTCATAGGCGTGATACGCATCGACCAAATTGTTGAGCCTGTAATTCTGAAGGCAACGGAAGAGAGGCGCGACAATCTCCGCGAACTGGGAGTACTTATCCGACTGCTTCATCAGCCTGTTCGCATCCTGGAAGTACACAACACGAGTCAATCCGACGAATCGACCGGTCCAAATGGAGCTCCGCGAAATCATCCGTCAGAGAGAGAGAGAGAGAGAGAGAGGGAGAGGGAGGGACCTGAAAGAGGTTGAGGGCATCGGCGAGGGAGAGGAGGGAGGGGGAGTTGGAGGAGAGAGAGAGGAGGTGCTTGAGAGAAGCGACGTCCTGGGAGGAGACGGTGTCGGAGAAGCGGCCGAGGTAGTCGGTGATCCTCCGGTGGGCTTCGCCCATGCTCAGGTACGCCATTTCCGTCTCCCTCTCTCTCTCTCTCTCTCTCTCTCTTCTTCTTATTCTTCTTCCCCGCTCGTATCAGATGGATCGACCTCTGTGTTCAGTTCTTGTGTATTCAGCTCCGTACAGTTTCTCAAGCTTAGACACTCGACAGTCGTAGGTTGCTGTATCTCCTTTCCGAGCTCAAATCAGCTCGAATGAGGAGTCAAGTTTGAAATCGGTCTACTCCTAAAACTTGTAATGAAATTATAATTAAATCTTAAAATTTTAAAAAAAATATAATTGAATTTTAAAACTTACGACAAAAGTACGATGAAATTCTAAAACTTTCAAAATATGTAATCAAATAAAAGACTTGATTGAATTAATTTATTAAATTTTAAGACTTGATTGCATTTTATGAAAGTTTTAGAGCTCAATTACACTTTCGTGATAAGTTTTAGAATTTCATTACACTTTTTCAAAATTTTAAGATTCAATTGTACTTTCGTAACAAGTTTTAGGACTTTTAATGTACTTATTCATATTTCTTGCATCTTTCTTCAATATAATAAAGTAAATACCATAAAAAAAAAACCCAAAATCAATACATTTATTTGCCAAAGTTATCCAATATAATTTCCTGTCACATAAAACTTTATATTAGTACAGCTGCGCCGCATTCACCCTTCATTTGATTTTGTAAAAATTTACTGTTAAATTGCTAAATCATAATGACAAGCGGCAATAATTTGATAAAGTGGCAAGTCAAAGGAAAAATTCGTATCTCTTTTTTTTATTATTATTTTATTCTTATTAATCTTTTTTTAAGTCCCTTTTTTAACAACCAAATTTTTTTATTCTTTTATCCAGGAAGCTCCTCCCTTGATTCTCAGCTTGTCTTTTCTTCTAATCATTCCCTTCCAAACCAATCTCATTTTCTATGTTGTTATCTTGCTCAGTTTCACTTGCATTCACTCACTCATCGCTCCATTCTTTCTATCCTCCCAATTAAGAATTAACTTACTGTTTCAATTAGTCCTCATTTGAAAAGTCAATGAAAAATAAAGGGTTGATCGACAAACAAGCTGCTTGGGATTTTTCGAGTGCAACAAACGAGACAAATAAACTCTCAAATTGGTGAAATTAAAAATCAAAGAAGAGAAGATTATCAGAGATTAAAAAAAAAAAAAGTATGCACGACGAAGAAGAGTGTGCTCGTTCGAGTCAGGAAGACGAAGCAAAGTGCTCGACGAAGTCGAAGACAAACAGACAACTACTTGGAATCTTTTGATGCAAGCCGAACAAGTTCAACAAACAAATCCAAGAAAAAAGATTACCAGAGATAAAAGAGTGTGCTCGATGAATTTGAGATAAATGTGGAGGGTAAGTTGGCACATGTATTTCGACCAAATAAAAAAATTAGCACATGTATATTAATTTGGAGGGTTTTTTGTAATACAAAAATTAATTTGAGATAAATGTGGCACAAGTACCTGTTTGGAATTTTTCATAATATTAACTCTATTTAATGTGATTTCTAAGTATTTTTAATCTAATCTTTAATGCTGCGTTTGGTGGTTCGGATTTAAGTTCGAATAGGATAACAAATTATCCTATATAGTGTTTGGTGACGTTCTCCGGATCGGATAAACCCAGATACATTTGGATAAAATGCCACATAAGAAATTCGGCCTAGGGGTGGGATAAACCCAGATTGAATATAAAATTTTAAAACTCAACATAGAATTTTTTCTATGACTCATGTTACGAGCGTGTTAAAAATGAAAACTTTATTTATGATGTATAAGGTATGCTTAATCGGCTTTTTACAGCTCTCCTTAACGTGGCACGTTTCCAGTAACTTAATGTATTCAGTACTCAGGAATTAAGGGTACACAAGAACTAGAGTTTCAATGTAGACACGAAATTACATAATTCTTAGTTATTTTTCCCCAATCGAACTCCAAATTAAGGTTTTTTTTTTTTGTCAAAATAACATTTCATTCATTTTCTCGAAAAATACAAGAGAGAAATATTGCAGTCCGACTGCAAATAAAAACAATTCCCAAACAACTTCAAAACAAAACAAGCTCCAAATAAGAAGATAAATCATCAGAAAAGATTAGGGCATCTGCTCAAAGAGCAGTTTGCGACTTCTTCAAATCAAAATAGGTGGCAAATCATCAAATCCGTCTTTAGTAACGAGCACATATCGAGATCTCCATTTGTTACTACGGCTCTTTGCCTTTCAGCGGTGCGTGCGCCTAGGTTTAGTGTCCCGAACGCCATACCGTCCAGAGTAACAAGGTTGTTGGTAGTTGATATTTCACAGTAATTTCAACAAGAATGAAATCAAGAATTTTCTTTGGTTTTTGCACGAGTGAAGTACGCAAGAACATGTCTTCTCAGACTCCGAGAGAGAGAGAGAGACGGGCTGTCTTAATTTTGGTAATGGACTTTGGAATTGACGTTTTCGAATTTGCTTCTGTTGTTTTACACGTGAGCAAAGATGGAATCTCGTTTATTGTTTTATGCAGGAGCAAAATCATGGAAAGAAAAGGGCGATTCCGGGACAGACAAGAACCGCCGGACGCGAACTCTCACTTTTCTTTCGTTTTCCGGGAAAGTTGTCCCGATGCGGAGGAGATTCCTTGGGAGACCACTCGATTGCGAATTTGACCCAACATCGGAGAAAAGTGAGCAGCTCTTTTTAGAACCGCGTGATCCACGACCTCGTCGCATCAAGCGAAAGCTCAGGCACAGAGAAGACCACGGGTCCACGTCGGCGGCGGTTGCGCCACTTGAATTGCCGTTTCGGAACGCGATTTTTCCCGGCGCAGAATCTCGAGAGCTTGCCTTTTGTCTCTTCTGTTTTTCTAGGAAAATGTCTTTCGCCTCCCTGATCCGAAGTAAGACGCCCGAACCGGACCGTGAAGAGATTCCCGGTCGCCACGGGCGCTAAGTGCGAGCCTTATCGTTACTATGTCGATCATGGAACAGAATACCGAGCATAATCAAATTAAGAGAAGGGCAACCGCATGCTAAAAATGTGGTAATTGGGGGGGTAAGATAGCTGTGAGAGATTGGCAGTTCACTGTGGTGTCTTTTTGGGTCTCTTGAGAAGATATCATGCGGGGACAAATTTGGAGCAATCCTACAAGCGAGAGACCAATCCAATCCTCTCGCGGTTGAGAATAATGGCCAGTCGGCAAGCTAGTGCCAGTCACGTGGGCGTTTTGTGCCTTTCCCAAGGGCATTTTGGTCCAAAAACCTCTAAATTGAAACAAAGCCCTCAATTAATCTAAGGACGTAGTGCTCGCGCCTAGGAAAGCACATACTTGAGTTCGTTTCGATAAAAGACATTCCCATTATAGCTTTGTTAGAGTGTGGTTCATATTCTTCATCAACAGAAAAGTACTGGAGCCCCGTCCCGAGCTCCCGAGCCGCCGTACGACTTTCATAATTTAAGCTGTGTTTTATTTATGGTTTGTGCTTGACCATAAATAGTTACTATATATATATTCTCTTTTACTTGTAATTGAGTGATGTAATTAAGACGTGTGATGCATTGATTATAGATGAATTCTCTATTGGATGTAGCCGTAGTTATGTGTAAACCATGACAAAAATTCTACATATCGATTTTTCTTGCTCGATTTTTATCCTCTATTTTATTGAGATTGTGCGTCTAATTCTAACAACTCTCGTTACAGATCTAAAGTGCCCATTGTATGCGCACCCATTCATTATCAATGGTGACGAGCTCTTTAATTATCGAATCAAAGCAATCAACTTTATGGTCCAAATTTGGAACAAAACCAAGTTAGGGAAGAACTTCGAGAAACGACCGTCGCTTCAAAAGTTATCGAGGCCAAAGTGATCGAGTTGAAGAGCTTTTTTTCGGGGACAAAATCAAAAGGTGGGGGAATATTGAGAAATAGACCACACTTTAGGGGTATTTTTGGAATTCCGGCCGAGCTATATTATCCGCAGAGTCGCGGTTGGACGTTGAGTTTTTGGTGTCGAAACCAACGTAAAACGTCCGTCGGGGTTGTCGACCGTTCACCGTGGTTCACATGTACATTTCGCAGCGCGAGGAATCGACAATCAAGAAGATACTCAACCCCCGCAGCTTCGCATTGCACGCAAACGCTAGAGGAAGAAGAAGATAAACCCCAGAAGCTCCTTCCACCCTCCCCTTCCCAATGTCTCCTCTGTCTCTCTCTCTCTTTCTTTGACATTCTTCGGTCCGAAGCTCTCGTAAAGCTGTGTTCTTGCGCTCTCTTTCTCGGTGCCCAGAAGCTCCGAAGGGAAGGACGAATTGGTACTCGGGCGCCCCTCTTCGATTCCTCTCTTCTTGGGTTTTGGCTTTTGGTTGAGTACCGGGCTTAGATGGCTGATGTGGTTCGATTGTCTTCATTGCGCTGCTTCTCTTCTTCTCCTCTGACGCCGTCCTCGCCGCGCCAGCGGGCCCTCTGCCCTCCTCAGAAGCTCCACAGGAGGTCCGATTCTTCTGCGAATTGTTCCTACGGAGGTGGTGTTGCGGGTCTTGGTTGCGGACCCCGAAAGCGATTTGCCTCTTTGAAGGTACGATTTTTTCCCTTTTTTTTTCTGGGGAAATTCTTGGTTTTGGGGGATATATTCTTGGATTATAGTGAACTCGTGAGGACTCATTTGAATGAGCTGTTTGTTGTTGCGATTTCTGTTTTGCGCACTACCCCGGCAAGATCATGTTTCGGTTTCAATTGGATTGGTTTTTTTTTAGTGTTTTGGGGGACTGTTCTCTTGGGTGTGAGTGTCGGAGTCTGTAGGATTACAAGGACTTAACGACTGACCAGCATTAATTTGGAGCAGGAGGGGTTGTTAGGAAATAAATGAGTAGGGAAACCTCATCTTGGTTAGGATTTTTGGTGTATATCCCATTTGTTTGGTCTTGCTTCATCCTTTACTTTGGTAGGAAATTTTGGTTGCTCTGGATGGTCAAAGAAAACTAAGAAATCCCAGTAATGCATTGTCCACAGGTGCTCTAGTTTCGTTCAGTTTGTACATCGATCCTTTGAGGTCGAACAATCCGGTGATTACCAATTCAGTGGTATCCTGAGCCAATAAGAGAACAGCAACAGCCTAGAGCTAAAAAAAATGTTTTACAGGCTAAGATCAAGTATAATGCAGTGTGCATACACAGAATTGTGCAAGAGTTTGCACTTGTGAAGGTGCAAATTTAACAGACTATTGACTTCTATATGATCCTTTTATTGGCCCTTGTTTGACTCAAGAGTGTGGGATTTTGACAAAACGAACACGGTACCGATGATGAAACCTGATTTCATGGGTGGATACTAGTTGAAACCCCTACCCTTTTTGTTACTCTTGATATCAACACAGATATAAATTTCTGAAAGTTATTGATAGATCATCTGTGAATCACAAACTGATTTGTACAGAAGTAGAAGCCAGAGAGAGAGAGAGAGAGAGAGAGAGAGAGAGAGAGGCTGATTAAGCTAGTGGGCATTTGCTTTGGGAATAGGCTGTTAAAATGATGCATCAGTGTTTGATAATACTAGTCCACCATGAGGAGGAAAAAAAATTCAAGTATACTCTATTAATATGTACCCATACATACTTCATGTATGAAATTACCAACACATGCGCGCTCATCCAACACATGGATAAGATTTCTGTTATACGACTGTTTTGTTTATGGTTTCCCTTGTTGGTCGCTCTCCTCTAGGTGCATGCGACTGTCACCGAAACGGATCAGCCAAAATGGTGGGAGAGGAATGCCGGACCCAATATGGTTGACATTCATTCTACACAAGAGTTTTTGAGTGCATTAAGTCAAGCTGGAGACAGACTAGTAATTGTTGAATTTTATGGGACTTGGTGTGCTTCTTGCAGAGCATTATTTCCCAAAGTGAGTGTCCCATCTATTAATCTTTTCATGGTTTAGTCAACGTCAAGGTATTGTCTTGACACATTGATTTTACATGTCATTTTCCATTGGCCAGCTTGATCCCTTCCCCATCAATAATACTATATAGGCAGTTTTTCTATAGAACATTATTTACTTGAAGTATTCTCCAATGACATGTATTTCTCATTTCATATTGTGGTGTCTGATTGTATAAATGGCAGGAGAAAAAAACTATAGCACTTTATGCAGGTGCCATTTTCGATTTTGCAGTTTTTCCAATTTTACTGTGTCTTGTTTTCTGCCACGGGAATTAGAGTTGACCTTTAAGATATACACATTTTACTGAGAATTATTTGGAGGGTGGCATGTTGAATGAGAAATTACATCTGCTCAATTCAGTGTTCCAGTTCTGGCAGGTATGTAGGTACTCTGTTGCTTGATCGACTGAAACAAATGAAGCATAAGTCATCTATATGTGAAGCAGTGTTAGTTTGTTCATGGAATACATAGAATTTCATGTGGCAAAGAGTATTAAGTACTGTATGGACAACAGCTTGAGAGGCAAAAATATTTGGCAATGACAGAAGTGAGATTCTCTTATTCTCAAGAATACAGAAGCCATAATCAGAGCTTCTAAACTATTTGCCAACAGAGTAGCACACTTTAAACATCCTGCTAGAACAGGCTATGGAACAAAAGGCCTGTCAATAAAAGAGCTAGATTCGCTGTTTAACTTGTGGATTGCTATGGTAATACCATTGAAAAATAGAACTAGCAATTGCTCTTGTTCATCTTTCTTTTCCTCTCGGGCATTTCAAATAGCTAATATAAAATGGGAGCAGCATGTTCATGTATTACTATACTTTATGGGACTCTGGATGCTTAGTAAAACTCAATGGTGTTGTCATAGTATGCAAGTTTTAATCATCTGGAGTTTGCATCCGTTACATGTGAGTTCCCTTTATGTTGGCCTTGATTTGTGTGATCTTTTGAACCAATACTGGTATTTGTGACAAAAAGATATGCAGAATGTGCTAAATAAGTCATGGTAGCATGTGGTCTAGAATTCTGTCTCCAACGGGGTGGTTGTTTATGGCATCCAAGTTGCTATCAATTAGTTAATTGTTGTCAATGAAACATGTCACTAAGAAGTAAGGATTGACATTTATAAAAAGATGCAATGCTGATTAACCCAGTTATATCGTAAAGTAGAAACTTAAGTTGGCCATGGGTAAGATACATCAACTGAATTTTGGAACTCGTTGCCATCACTTCCTTGCACTTTTCTTGCAATTCTTCTTGTTGTGTTAAGCCAATATGGGTTTTGTGCTGACATTTTCTTGTGGTAATCCAACAGCTCTGCAGGACAGCCCAGGAACACCGCGAAATTTTATTCCTAAAAGTCAATTTTGATGAGAATAAGCCAATGTGCAAAAATTTGAATGTGAAAGTGCTTCCTTATTTTCACTTCTATCGTGGTGCTGATGGACAACTGGAGTCCTTTTCATGCTCACTTGCGAAGGTAAGTCTCTCAAATAATCTTGCACGTGTTTCTACAGCTGGTTTCGGTGAGATACTTGTTGCGCTACATTGGTAGAACTATCGGGAATTTGGATCGATGAAGTTGAGATGGGATAGTTTGACCTGCTAAAGGGGGACGAGATAATTGGGTTTCAAGATGGGATTACAGAATTTTAAATTGGTATTTGAGTCTGGATTAGTTAGTTAGATTTTCATTCTGAAGTTCGGACAACAAAAATAGTTCACAAATAGTCTGTTGGAGTGGCTTCTCAAGGTCTACTTTATATATTGCCTCCAACTTAAAAACCTGGTAACTGAATAGCTTGCCGTCTGAACAAGTAAGGATTGGTGATCTTCTAGGGTTCCTGAAATCATCTGGGGCTGGTTAATCTGAACAAGTAACAAGTTTCATGTGAATCTGGTCAAACAACTTCAAATCTTCACAAATTTAGGTGGCGGTGGTGTCTATGCAGAAACTTTTATTGCTACATCTACTATTGTTTGATGATATTTATGAGGTAGAGTGTAGTCATGAGGCCTTGGTTCAGGAATTTTCTGTATGAATAATTGATCATATGGCATATAATTAGGCTTGTTTTCTATCATGCAAACTTAAACAAAACAGCTGCATCCAATCTTGTGTTTGGTCTCACTTTGTTCTCTTGAATATTATTTGTAGTTCCAAAAAATTAAGGATGCCATCCAAATGCATAACACTGAGCGTTGCAGCATCGGACCACCTAAAGGGGTCGGTGATCTTATTCTAGAACCTGCTTCTCCTTGGAAGGATAAATCGGCAGGAGCAACTTCCGCCTAAAACTCGTATCATAAGGATCTCTCTAAATCAGCTATAGTACAGCAAGCAGTCTCAACATGTATATTTACGCCACCACGGTGAAGCGACGTTCGTAAGTTGTTTTCTGATTGCATATTTACAATTCTTGAAGAATTTTTGGCTTTGGCTATTGATGTATTTAGTTTGAAACATCAAATGGAAATGTAATTCTTGCTAGTATATTTCCTCCGATGATACATCGGTAGATTTTCCCTGTTCATTTTCTTGTCGCAAGGGGGGAGTTTCTGTGCATTTTTCTTGTCCAGATAAAACTCTTTTTAGCATAAAATTGTCGAATGGAAACTGGATAAACAAATGTTCTTATATCCGTGACCCTTCGGCACTTTAGTAATTAGTATGTTAATTGAACTTGGCACTTTAGTAATTAGTATGTTAATTGAACTTTGGTCTTTCAACGAAGACGAACAAATGACTCACTTTCTTTGTGTCTTCATCCATCAAACAGAAGGTAAACTGGTCAAGTCAAGTCTTTAGTGATGGCAAATCCTACAAAGCATGAGGTCCTTGTTGAAAGCATGACCCTTTTGTAATTCTTTGAACTCTGTCCTTTCTGCTTTTAGTTTGATTTCAATGAGGATAGATAGTGAATGCCAGATCAGTTTCGATCGCTGCGGTCTGGTCGGCGAGAAAAGCATGATGACAGCCAAGACTACTATCGACGGATAATAGAAGTAGGTCAAAACACGCTTATGCGATGTTAAATTTAGTTCTTGGATACTATCTTTTGTTTCTCGCTCCCTAGTGTGTACTGTGTTCTGTCCCCTCCAGTCATCCTTGAATGTTTGATGGTTTTTCCTACCTGAATACCATGTAAACACATACCGTTTGCTTCCTTTTTTGTCCGATCTTGTTTGCTGTTTTGTGTTTTCAAATATTGGATCTGTTCGTGAAATTTGATCACAGACGGAGACGAGAGACCATCTCTTTCTTCTTCTTCCTTTTTATCCTTTCGGGGGCTCTCCAAAATCTCCCATTGGGGACCCTGAATCAATCTGTGGCTCCAATCTAGAGATTTCTCATTTAACTCCCACCAGTACAAGTCAACAAGTCAACCTTGGCCACGTCCCATACGAAGGCAATTCATTACCATAGTGAGATTTCTCTGATCAGATTCACCAATTCACTACCACAAGCTCGAATGTGTTTAAAACACGTAATTTCTACGTTACCTTCATGCTATATTTCAACAATGAAAATTAGGTATCACGAGCAAAACACATCATCTTTTACGACAATTTCATGTTTAGTGTCGATGCCCTAGTCCCTCCCCGAGGACAGATCACAACCCGGCAAAATTATACATATCCATATCCCAAACAACCCGATGCCCGGTAACTTTAAACGCTACGTTAATAACTTCTTAAACAGTAAAGCCTGCGGATTTCATGAAACCGTCCTCCCTACCGAATCAATCTATCCCACACCTGGGTATGCAAACCGAAGCATCATATGGATTTCTTGCCCAACGTTCTGTGTCTGTCTGCGCGAGAGAACTCATAGGGGGATGCATCCAAAATGGGTGGTGGTCGTTCTTGACTCTGGAAATCCCAATCCATCAAAAGGAGTTTCCTGAAAAAGTTGCAATGTTGGAAGTCCAACGCCCCAACACTCAACTAATCACAAGCAGAGACAAACAGAGAGAGCTGACCATTTCACTTATAATAATGCCAGGATTGCTGTCGATACCGATCCTGGATAGCAGAATCTTTGCTGCTTTTAGGACGTTCCTACTTCCTAGTCTCCTACCGTGTTTAAAGAAAAGAAAAGAAAGAGAGCCGCCGTCGCTTTCGGCAGCACAGCTCAGACAGACATCCATCATCAGCCCACTGCCCAGCACAGCTTAGTCAACTTTGCTACTCTGCTGTTGCCACTGTTGCCCCAAGAAAAAAAAAAATACTCACATGGGGACGACCCGATTCGACCCAAGGTTCGGAATTTATAACGTGCAAGCCTGCCTCTCTCGTCGCTGACATTGCTGCTCGTTCCCAAAATATTATGATAGCCATGAAGAAAATGTGGTCAGGCTGAGCGAGGAAGGAGGACGGAGGGAGGGGAAGAAGAGATTCCATCATTCTTCTTCACTAGGGAACGAATCTTTCTTCCACACTTAGTGCAGAAATACTGAAAAAAACTTTCTTTAGCCAGATTTTTCTTTCCCCCTATGCTTGACAGCTTACAATTATATGTAATAATATTGTAATATGATCTGATCTGGCCCCCTCGCAATCATGATCCAAATTTCAATTTTATCAAAATACGATTTCTGATCAGCATGCTGATAATTCAGCCAAAGAGGAGATAAAGGAAACAAAGTTGGAAAAAAGCTAGCTTTCTTTTCTTTGTGGGGAGGCCCGAAAGCCACAGGGGTCGAATTCATCCGCCGCTCTGCACATCGACGCCAAAGGTTCAGGATCAGAACCCCACCGTCTCGCCGATTAAGCCCGACCCACTAGCCCGGCCCCGCAGCGGACCACCCGGAACTCGCACTTGGGCGACACCACCCCCATCAAGAGCCTCGCCGTGTGCTCCTGCCTCACCACCGCGCCCTCCTTCTCCACCAGCACGCCGCCCACGATCCCCTCGTACCCGCCGCCTCCTCCGGCTATGTACGCCACCAGCGCCGCCTGCACGGGGCCGAGGCTCGGGTTGTACGCCGCCGACTCCGCGTACGACCCCTTGTACACCTTCCCCTCCCGGTCCACGATCGCCACCCCGGAGGGGCACTTGCTGTACGGCGCGTGCGACTCGTTCGCCGCCTCCAGCGCCGAGGCCGCGAGCTCGTCGGCCTCGGGCCCGTCGCAGAAGCCGTTACAGGAGGACTCGTGGTCTGGGTTTCGGGTCGAGAGGGTCAGCCCGTTGTGGTGGGGTTCGAGGAGGAGAGGCACCTCCTTGTCGAGGAGGTCGCCCGGCCCAAACCGCCGGGGGAGGAGGCGGGACAATGGGCCGAACGCGGGGTCCGGTTCTTGGTCTGGGTCGTTAACGGGGAAGACCCGGATTTGGATCTCGTGGGCGTTGCGGATCTCTTGGAAGAATTGGCGGCAGTGGCCGCAGGGGGTGGAGGAGACGGCGAGGGAGAGGAGGCCGGGCTCGGAGTGGAGCGCCAGGTTGGTGGCGAGGAACTGCTCGGCGTGGACGGAATGGTGGAGGGGGAGGCCCGGGAACTCGACGTTGACGCCGAAGAAGATCCGGCCGGAGGAACCGAGGCCGACGGCGCCGACGTGGTAGCGGGAGATGGGGGTGCGGGCGAGGGACTTGGCATCGCCGACGAGGGTGGGGAGGAGGTCCGTCAGGGTGAGGCCCGCGTCCTTTGCCATGGCCGCAGCCTCGGGAGCTTCGATCACGAACCTGGGCGGGTCCATGAATCGGGTCGGGTTTTTGCTGGATTTTGTGGTGGGGAATTAGAGATAGAGAGAGAAAGGATTTCCCTGGAAACAGGGAAGAAGAAGGAGAAGAGGAGGGGGAAGGAATACGATGGAGAGGGCGACTATTTATAGAAGATGACAGACAAGTCATGCATCTTTTTTTTTTTTAATTTGATAATCAAGAACTTCTAGGGCACACTCGATAATTAACATATTTTAATAAATTTTCTATAACAAACTCGTTAATTAAAATATTTTAATAAATTTCTAATTGCACGAAGGATTTTTCTAGTGACAAATAGAGGGAGGAGATTCATCTTCCCTTTCCTAGAAATTGGGAGGAGCGTAAACAGTGAGTTTCGACCATTAGCATGTTGGCTATCTTTTGTTTTAATGGCAAATCCAATCACGGACTGACCGGTTCGGTCACGATTATCGAGCCCAATCGACGCAAATGGCAAAATGAATGGATCTTGGTGAGCCATTCTCTTCTTGAGTCCAATTGGACAACCTCGACTCGCTCAGGGTGATTTTCATAAACATGTGCATGAGAAAATGAATGAGTTCACAAATTCACTAAGCGAAAAGCATAGTTTTTTTTCTTGCAATGTTGAAATGAAACTAACATTGAACTAGACTCAAGTTCATTTCTTCTTTTAACATTTGCAAAGAGGTAACCACACACCCTCATAAAGAGGGAAAATTTCAATTAAGGACTTGAAATGCATTTATTTTCTCAAATAAGGATATGAAGTGAATCTTATTTCAAATAATGACCTAAAGTAGTCAAACTATCTCAAATAAGGGTCTAAAATTGTCAAATCATCTCAAATAAAAACCTAACTGGCTAAAGACTATTACGGCTATTGGAGAAGGGGTATTTTAGTAAAAAAATAGTATTTTAAAATATTTTTTCTTTATTCTTTTTCTTTTTTCTCTTCCTCCCCGACCATGCTCATCGATGGTCGGCAACCCTCACCCTCACCTGGCCCTGACACTGGCGAAGTGAAGAGGGAAGGGAAAAAAGAAAAGGAAAAGGAAAAAAGAAAGAAAAATGGAAAAAAATTCAATAAAAAATGTCATTCAGCCATCATGGTTAGGATTTTTTTTAGACTAATATAGCCACTTCAAGCCCTTATTTGAAACAAAAATCCATTTCAAATCCTTATTTAAGATGATTTGGCCACTTCAGGCTTTCATTTGAAACATAATTCGCTTTAGGCCTTTATTTGGAATTTTCCTTCATAAAGAGGACATCTAAAACGTTACCAAGAATAAAGGGGAAAAAAAGGTAAACCCAAAATTTAGAAAGCAATACCACTTTTATTTTGTATTTTCTAATATTCAATTAGTATATAACTAAATGTAATACCAATGTTAAAAGTACAAGGAAAGAGATGAGCATGCCCTCCGTCGGATTCATTCCACTTCTTGAAGGAATGGTCTGACTAGATCTCAATCATAAAAGGCATCATCAAATGTCTGAAAAATCATTCGCCCCCATGACCATTGCATCAATTGGTCTAAAAATGATATAATGATGCAAGTGAACAATGGCTCGGCTTAGGGTTTCTTCATAGGCCAACCTATAAAACGGGAAAATTGTTCAATCAATCTTAAATTTATTATACGGATATCAATTCAATCATAATTTTTTAAAATTTTCAAATTTAGTCATAAAACTTCACGCAAAATTTCAATTACGTGGGGGTGTGCCGCGTAGCATGGCCAACGATAACTGGACTGCCACATCAACGATTTCCAACATTAATAAACTAGGGAGATTATGTTGGAATTTAGTGCAAAAGTTTAGGATTAACTTGGTATAATTGAAAAGTTTATGACCAAATTGATATCTGTACAATAGATTAAAGATCGATTGGATAATTTTCCCCACGTCAAATGCATGTCATCTGCTTTATTGCCTCCAATCAATTAGTTGAATTTCTTTTTGTGTCCAAGTGCTGTAGAGTTAGGATCTAGTTAGGATGGGGCATCTAGTTCTTATGTTCCCCATTTCACATCTCATTCACGAATATTGTAATGGTCACACGTAGCATCCAATAGTAAGAATATTTTGCACTATTTAGAATATGCTATGTGTCGGGCGATTTTTCTTTTGGAAATATAAAATTAACGATCTCATCTCCGTGACGCGGATTTTATGTTATTTGTTCTTACTAGTTAATGCAATATCGAAGCGAAAGACATGACTAACATGTGAAGTTATGTGATTGTGATATACATAGCATGCGTTGTTCGTGCTACAAATTTTATTGTACTAAGTCGAATTAAGTCCCCGAATTAAAGTCCAAGCCACGACATAATTTTTCGCAGGGTGACAAAAAAGAGTTTTGTTGAGTGAATGCTTGGAACTTTGGCAAAAGAAGACATGTCACGAGTCATGATGACCTCAATCATGGAGGATGTGCGACGTACTTACGTGTCCTCATGTGTCGTTTTTATAATTGTTGTAGAACTAAACGTAGAGAACCGGATTCCTACACCTCTTTTCCTTCCTTCCTTCCTTCCTTCTTTCTTTCTTTCTATTTTCGTGTAAATTAATGATATAGAACAATAGTCTAGTCAACTTGTTGACACAAAAAATACCCAAATGTTTTGGTCAACGGTTCAATCGACGGAAGCGGTTTAGCAACCGACGGCGCAAGCCGATCCGGGTATTGGAGGTGGACGGCCGGTGAGATGAAACCGGTCGACAAGGAGACCAAATTTTGGTCGACCAAGATGCCGGCATTGAAACAGCTAAATGCTAAAGCAAGGGGTTGACGAACGAAGTATATCGTATAGGTCGATTGAAATGAATGCAAAATGTAATTGTCATGATGTGGAGTCAACAATCTCAGGTGTTGTAACCATTTGTAGATAAGGGCCGCTGAACAATAGGAGCCGCATAGGGCAAATTTTCTGATTCTTAGTGACTCTTTGTATAACCGTCGATTGCAGATCATAAATAATCGAGATGTTTTTTTTTTTGTTAGGACCGATCAATCAATTCAAGAATAGATGTTGCTCATCTTTATCCTCAGCGTGTTTTACATTTCTAGTATGATTTATATTGCCAAAAACTATTGTCTCCAATATCTATGCCTTCAAATTCTATGCCGTTTATATTTCCTGTCCAAGAATCGTCAGGATCCTTGGAACCTTTGTTGATCGGACCAGTTTGTTGCCTCGCAAGATCTTTTGCTCTCCCGATGAAACACGACTTCACGCGGCGTGTCGGGATGCCACCTGAATTCGAAAAATTGAGAACTGCGATGCGAAATTTGAGCGCAAGATGGACTTCAAGAGAGATTGAGATCTTGTAAGTCTCTTTCGTTGGGATCTTTTGAAGATAATTTGATTGTGAAGGGTTTCCCAATAGTCAAAGAAATTACGTATGATTTATTAGTATTCAAGCCACGTTTGCTTTCCATTTGACGGTCAAATCAACTTCAAGCGTGAGTTCAAAGAGGCAACGCGAGGGCATTTGTAGAAGTCTCCCCTCTTGCATAAAATGACCTTTTCTTTTTTCTCTTTTTATTGGTGACGATCAATCATCTATGGATGAACATGCACGACGTACTTCCGATAGGAAATAATAATGCTATGAATATTCTGTAAATCACATGAACCGGTCAAATCTAGACATTTGGCATGTTCTGATGGACCTGATCCATAATAGTTTTGACGCAATTGGTGGGATTTGAGTGAGTGAGCTTCGGTTCTCGAGCTGAAAATCCATTAACACCTCAACCAACCATGAAAATAAAAAAATAAAAAATCGCTGAGGTTGTTTCACTGACAATTTCATGATAGAGGAAAATTTTCTAGAATAATGATTTTGTTTGGTGATTCATGGAAAGTGGTCTCCTTCTTATCAGAAGGGGAAGTCGTTTTTTCTCAATCTAAGTTTGTTGTTTTTAATCTATGGAGAATATTTTCTAAAGATCGATTAGTTTTTCATCAATTAAATACCGAAAAGTCAGAAAATAATTTTTCTAAAATGATTTTCCTTCAAACAAACAAACCCGAGTTACATATTATTTTTAGAATATTTATAGTTGTACCAAACAAACGTGGTCGCCTGGAGAGCACTAACGTGTCAAAAAAAAGAAAAAGAAAAAGGGAATCCATGTCACAATTTGATCAACTTCTCCGAATGCAGGGCATAAGGGACATATGCTTTAGCCAATTGATGAGGACATTGGATTCACTAGAAAACAACAATCTGTACTTGTAGTTGCTGCTAGCTTGCAAGCATTTGTTTATTCTTCTTCGTCTTTTTATCTGTTATCTTATTCACAGTCAGAGAGAGAGAGAGAGAGGTAGGTGAGAGAGTGTGGCCAGCCGCAGAGCTCTAGAGAGATGGACAATTGCATGGCAAGTTCCAAACTCAGGGATGGATCGACAGCATCTCTCTCTCTCTCTCTCTCTCTATGAGTACAATGTATGATTTCTTGAGTTTCTGTCTGGCTGTTTCATGTTTAACACGTTGTAATCAGGGAAGTTGTCTGTATGTGATGGGAGATGAAGGTGATGGAGACACTATATGTGTAGGTGGAACTTGATTTCCATTTCATTTTCCAACGTGGCTTTGATTTGCATGTCCCTCTAAATATGTAGCTAGGATACTTGGTTAACAAATTAAGCATTCTAAACGAAGGTTCGAGAGAGGATTGCCTCGCCTAGCTTGCCTTACAAAAGACCCGTCCATCTCGTGAACCGACACGCTACATACCCGGTTGCAAAACATTCAGCTCATACATACCTAGTTCGCACGCTCTATAGATATCATAATTTCGCTTTCTTATGATTAGGGTTTGCATCGGCCGATGTGATATTGTACTCGCACCCCCGTGTACTCACAACTTCCATACGTCCATGCACTCACATACAGATGCGATGCTTAATTTTATAATCACCGACGTCCTACCGGGCATCGGCTTTTCAAGAGCCATAGTATTATAATTGCCCTCAATAAGAGAAGCTACCTAAGTTAATAATCGTTGACCTTGGAACTTTGCATGCATGTGTGCGCCAATGCATGGTTCTCCGAAGCAGCTGCATTCTGCTCCTACCTACCACTCCAAAGTGTGCAGAATTGAACTGTGGTTGCTTTGGCTGCTTGCATCGATTAATCAAATCATTGCAAGAGGAACATAAAAGGGAAGCTTCGTGAAGATGATGAACTTTAGTTTAATGTGCTCTTTGACGTCGGAATGTGTGGTGGAGAGCATCGTTCGCCCACCTCTGTTTGTCTTGTTATATTCTTTATGTGCGTGGGAGAAAAAAGAAGTATTTCCTGTTGGGGAAACAAACAAACAAACAAAAAAAAACATGCTTGTTCTTATTCGTAAAGCGAAAATGATCAGGAAGTATTCAATGGATTAACGAAAATTCGAAAAATAAAAGTCAAAAGCGAAAAGTAAAAATCATATTAAACAAATAAACTCTTAAGTTGTTTGCATGTTTGATGGATTTTTGCTTTTTGCTTCTTTCAAATCATGGTAGTGCACTCATTTTAGCCTTTTCTAATTTAAGGAAAATTTCAAACATATGAATATTGACACATAAATTTAAGAATAGTTTTTGAATTTTTTTTTAAATCCAAATAACATTTAAAGTTATTGGGAGGAAAGCAAAGAATAGGAGAAATGAATAAATAACTTAAAGAAAAAGATAAGCTTCCGTCTATAGTGGATCTCGAACGACCTCTACCGGTCGCTTAACCATGGTGACCATCGCGATAGGGAACAGATTTGGTGAGAGAGAGAGGATCCAGGAGTGAGGGCAAATGAAGTGGCCACCACATCGCAATCACATTTGCTGTGGTGCAACCATTGTTGGATGGTTGTCGAAGCAAGGCAGCCAACGATCCCATCAATCGTCCGAGGTGGCCAGATCTGCCCAGATATGACCACCCCATGCAATTTAGAGAGGGAAAATTTTCATGTTCTCTTAATTTTTTTATTTTTATTTTATAGAATTCGTCCTGGTTGGAATAAAATTATCCCAACCCTTAGGGCAAAGAGATTATCCGACTTTTTGTCCGGACCTTTACGAGTTTATTTGGTCCAAGTGAATCGCCAAATGCTAGATAATAGATACATTTAGTTATATCATATCCGGCCTTTTATCCAGGTGGACGAATGCAATACGATCACCGGCCGGCCCAACCAATAATGGATGCACTCCCTTCTTTTGGAACGTGGAAATATGAAAATGAGGAAATTTATCTGTCTGTCTAACTATCAGGGGGGTTAACTTTTGGTTGTGTCTAACAAGTGCTAGATTTTCAAGGTCACTTTCGATGGAAACTGAAAAAGATTGCTAAAAGTTTAAGTATTGAATATTGAGTGCCGAAGTCTTTTAAGTACTGAAAATGAGGACTAAAAGTTGTTTGATAACGGATGAAATTTAAATAATAAATTTTGTTAGTTTTTTTATTTTATTATTAATATCAAACATTGTGAACACTAAGCATTTTTGGAAGGTCTAGACAATACAAATGGGTAAGATTTCACTTTTCATCGAGTATTTTTTTTCGCTTAATAAATTAAGTAGGCCCTTCCTTGCTTTAAGTGATTTTTGACTTGAAAGAAACAATTAAGCTG
>BCNH02000003.1:7217781-7241436 GCA_001662345.2 Metrosideros polymorpha var. glaberrima
TGGAATGGCCAGAACAATTTCCATTCAAAGAGGAGGATTTTCAGCGCTTTGATGAGTAACTTCTTTAACTTGAACTTCTGTTGGAAGTGGGTTCTGCACTAAATCAGCAAACATTTTCTCCTTAATTCGCTTATTGATTTGCATTCATTTCATACTTCAATTTCACCGGATCCATCATGTTCTGAAGCTGCTTTTTTTATGCTCTCTGTGTGTGAGCAAGAATTCTCACTAAGCGCGATGGAGATTCGTTTGTTTTTTTTAATACAAAAATATCCCCGCACAATGATTGCACTTTGGAGGATAAGACGAGGTTCAAAGTGACTGTCATGCAGCCGCATCGGCTAAGAGACATAATAATCACAATGTTATGATTGTAAAGTGGAGTTATTGCTGACTTGAGATGATTCCTGCCGGGTCTTCTATCTTATTAGATCAGCACACTACTAGGTCATAGTTGCATGTGCAATAGGTGAAAATGCAAGATTTTTTTTTTTTTATCAATATCCTACTTGTGTAGCTATGGTACTGGCTTTTGTAGCTTTTTATTCTAAGAAAGTTGCGTCTCTTTAGGGCAGATCTTCGGATTCTTTGTTCTACGAGGCGCCTCGTTTTGTGACACATATAGACGATCCAGCTATTGCGGCACTGACTAAGTTTTACTCAAGGGTCTTGCCTCCTAGCAACAGTCCTGGAGTCAGCATCCTTGATATGTGTAGCAGTTGGGTAAGACATTCTATTTCAAAACCAGCCTCTTAATACATTCTTATTTCTAACCTGACAATCCTTTATCTGCTAAACATCTAGATAAGCCATTATCCAGCAGGATACAAGCAAGAGAAGATAGTAGGAATGGGAATGAATGAGGAAGAGCTCAAGCGGAATTCAGTAAGGCTTTATTGTCCAGTCAAATTATTTTTTCTCGATAAATAAGAGGGGTTGTTTTATGTTTTGGATACTATGTTCTAATTGTGTATGAGGAGATCATTGCTGGTTCTGTAGGTCCTGACTGAGTACATTGTCCAAGATTTAAATGTGAATCCTAAACTTCCATTTGAAGATAATTCCTTCGACGTCATCACCAATGTGGTAAGAAAAATTTCTCCTTTTCGAGGATAATTCAGAGAGCCAGAGATTGCTATTTAATGTCTTTAGAATTCTACTATGACCTTAGTAAATATTTGGACCAGCTTTTGTTAATTTTCTGCAGCATTGACCCACCATTTGTTAGTCATCCAACCGCAGGCACTGTATATGGGTTTATTCCTTCCTTTGTTAGTCAACTTTGCTTGATCAATGGAGTTAACTTAGATAAAGAATTAACTCTTCCAGTTCAGGATGACAAGTTACCTACTCTTGGATGTGCTCCTCTGTCATGGTATCCAAGTATAAATTGCATTAAGATGATGGATTCGGAATGGAGAAGCATCTATGAGAAATCTGCATTTCAGCAACCTTTACCCTGTTGTTAACCTAACCTAACTTGGTCACTTTGCACAGGTCAGTGTTGACTATCTGTCTAAGCCTCTCGATGTTTTCAAGGAGATGTCTCGGATTCTTAAGCCAGGAGGCCAGGCGATAATGAGGTGATGTATATGTTCACAAAGACTATAGTTATTCAGGAGCTTCTTCTAATGTTTCGAGTTCCAACTTCCAAGGACACTTTATCATACTCCAGCATCTGCAGGATTTGTTTTCCATGTTGATCACAATAAGTTCCACGACTACATGATTCCATGATGTTAGAGATCAGCATAATAGCCTATTATAGTGGTTACAGAATGTGCCAGCTCCAATGGTTTCCTCCTTTGACCAAAACATGGAAAAAGGCCTTGATAACGTCGTGGTTTTAGAATGAGCTAGCACCAATATATTTGTCCTTTAAACTGAACTCAAAGGTCTTAACCTCATTGTTCTACAAAGATATTCTAACCATTTTTTTGGTTCCTCCTTGCCTGTGATGAAGCACTTCTGATATCCTTCTTGGTGAAACAGTTTCTCCAACCGTTGCTTTTGGACCAAAGCAATCTCGATATGGACATCGACGGGTGATACAGATCACGTTGTGATTGTTGGGTCGTACTTCCATTATGCAGGAGGATTCGAGCCTCCTCAGGTAATAGTTATATTAACTACTAGTATCACTTGCTATTATGCAGCGATACTTGTCTCTTGAGGCAAAATACTTATCGCATAAAAGAGTATGTCATAAGCAAAACCAGCTTCTGATGGCTCTGGCCACTAGCAATGCGGTTCTTGGTAACTATCCTTGTCCTCATATATCGTACACTGCAGATGGAAGATAAATTTTTAGGGACGGTGTCAATGCCGTAACATATGTATACCTTTGTGCTTTAGAGCGCAACTGGTTACTCAGAAACCGGCTTCAATGCACTTGAATCGTGTAGATGGCATCACGCATGGAAACTACTAATTCTGCCAGTTTCTGCCAGTTTCCACCAGTACTTCTTTTAGTAAAAATATCTGTAGAAACACAGAATGATCTTTTAAGCTGCACCATACAATGCATGTTAACTGTGGTTCCGTGGTTAGCTATCTTCTGATGCAAAATCCACGTAGGTAGTCTCCTCCTTTCCGCTGCAGTTCCCAAAACGTCTTTTGCTTCTTTGCGGAGCATTTTCTTTTCCTTACTTGTTGTGTAGGCTTAACTCTTGAGACACCACTGTTACATCTGGTGAGATAGAATGAAGCGAGGGAGAGAATGTACCAAGTTTGGAAATGTCGAAACTGTTCTTAAATCATCGGGTTCTTATTTCTATATATGTCCTGCATTCAGATTATCTGTCTGTGGGGGGGATTGATGAGTCGAAATCATGCGACATTTCCATCTACAGGCTGTGGATATTTCTCCAAACCCTGGGCGATCGGATCCGATGTACATTGTGTACTCAAGAAAGGCCTTGACCGCCTGAGTTCTGATTGCGCGGGAGCATCTCCCTTTCCAAGTAGGGAATGGAGTTAGATGGTCTTCAACCAATGCATCTTCAGATGCCCCACATTCTATGAGGTATATGCTATGATAATGGCCGCTCATTGTACTTCCAAAACTCTCTATATAGCAGTTTGGGAGTGGTGGGTGCTCCTAAAATAGGTGATTTTCAGGGGCCAATTGGCTCTTGGCACTTTTTTATTAATTAGTGATTATTAACTCTTGTCATTTGAGTTGATGCTATTAGCTAAGAATTTAATCAATTTTTTTTAATAAAAGCATGCGTTGTTTATTTGTAATTCATGTCATATTGAAGAGTGTATGTGCTTTGATCATTTATCGGAAGTAAGCTACATTCTATCTCCAATTTCAGCTCGCGTATGTGTTTTTATATGACTAGGAAGTAAACTTGGGAGGCGATGAATTATCTCGGGTTTATTTAAATATGGGAAAATGATACAAATTGTTCTTGAACTTTGGTCCAGTGTGCAGTTCGGTCCTTGAACTTTTAATTTGTTCAATGTAATCCTTAAACTTTAGTCCAATGTTCATTGTAGTTCATGAACTTTTAATTTGTTTAATGTGGTCCTTAAACTTTGGGTATATGTTCAAATTAGTCCCTGACTATATGAAAATGTTTAATGTTGTCCTTCCATTAATTTAAGTTCAGGGACTATATTGAACATTTTCATATAGTTCATGGATTAATTTGAACATGAGGATCACATTGAACAAATTAAAAGTTCATGGACCACATTGCACATTGGGCTAAAGTTCAGGGACTGCATCGAACAAATTAAAAGTTTAGAATCAAATTGCACATTGTGCCAAAGTTCAAGAATTATCTGTGTCATTATCCCTTTAAATATTGAGTGCTGAAGCCTTTAAAACCTTAAGTACTGAAAATGAAAATTATAAGTTTTTTTTATATCAGAGGAAAAACTAAATAATAATTCTTATTAGTTTCATACTGAACATAGAATAGTGCGCATTATTGGAAGAGACTGACCACATAATGGGTGAGATTTTAATTTCCATTGAATATTTCATCACTTAACCATAATCAATGAAGACGTATCTGTGTAGAAGTTATCAAATGCACTTGATATAACATTAGGTGCTGAAAATTAAACTTTCCGGCGTTTAATGTGGTTATCAAACGCATCCAATCTTCTAGCTCATGGAAATATTTTCAGTGATCTATTGCATTAAAATTGAATTTCTTTGCAATCGACACTCGACCGAAATCTAATCAAACTTCTTGGCGATATGTTAATGGGGCAGCCACACGACATTTGCGAGGGCTGGCAATTTCATGGCAAACCGAAGGTGATATGACTTGACATGAATCTAACATACATAAATTCTATAGCACAATTGATAAAAATAAAGTGACGTCTAATGACGCTCCTTAACATGGTTAGAGAACCGATCATGACATGTGAATACGAATTATCATGTTTTTCAAGCAGAGAAAATGGTTGTCATTACCTCTATTCCTATAGGATTCAAGGTGTGACAACGAAAATTTCGTATGCTTAAGTTTCGTAGGCTACTTGCGACACTTCCAGTAGAGGGCTTAATTTTCAATTTTTCAGTTAGGTGCTTTCATATGCCACACCATGTAGCCACTATGTCAATATTTTGCCAGAGATTTATTTGGGATTATAACCACGGAGCATCAATTTCAAAATGAAGTTCAATGTATTGAAGATGGGCATAGGTGAAATTTACGAACTTGGCTTGATCATACAAGACACGATCCTTGGCTCGAATTGATTGAGCTTGTATTTTTAAGAATAAATGACACAAATGATCTTTGAATTTTAGCCGAATATGTAATATAATCCCTAAATTTTAAATTTATTTAATATGGTCCATAGACTTTAGTGCAATATGTAATGTCGTCCCTAAACTTTTAATTTGCCTAATGTGGTCTCTAGACTTTTTGTACACGTTTAATCTAGTTCTTGGACCGTAGGAAAATGTACTGGGACAACATTGAAATTTTCTTACAATCTAAGGACAAGAATTAAACATGTATCTAGATAGATTAAAAATTTATGGACGATATTACACATTGAGGTAAAGTTTAAAGATCATATTACACTTTAAGCCAAAGTTAAGAAAATATTTGCGTCATTATTTTTTTTTCATTTATTCAAAGCTGAGCTCCACTCAACCGAGTGTCTTGTCACGCGTTGACCAGCGACCCAAATGCCTTCAACGTTCGATAATAAAGTCCACCAATGTGCCACTTCTACCGCTCCCAAACAAGAAAGGGTATCTCCAACTTGGACTGCATCCAAAGTGCTCGCATCTTGGCGGGGTGTTCGTTCCCTCCCCTCCTTCTTCAGCTCCCCCTTCTCACGACCTGTGCTCTGAATTCGACTCGTGACGCATTCGCTGAACGCAAGGCCACCCTCCAGACCAGCTCGGCGCTCGGTTTTAGCCCTCCGGAGCTTCGTTCTCGGCTCCGTTCCATGGCCACGTCCGGTGCATTTGGCGGGAAATCCTTCCTCGCCTCCGCGAGGCCTTCTTCGAACGTCGAAGAGGTGACGACCCTTTTCTCGCACTGGGGCTTCTGGGCATCATCGGGTTGTTTCTTGATTTCTCTCGGTTGGGCGTTCTGTTTCTTGGGATTTTGATTATGGTTGTTGCGAGTACTGGAGTTCGTTTCTTTCATCTCTTGATCGGGGGTACGTTTGAGATTCTGGGTTTCTTTAGGAATTTGTGGTTTTGGTGGTTTCCTTGTGAATGAAGAGATCGCGTTGTCGTAGAAGAGTCCATTGAGTAGTTCATTTTGGTGGTGCTCATGAAGCTTGCTTGGACAACCAGCCTTCAGCTCATGGGGCTGTAAGTAAATTGCGGTCCATGTTGTTGAGGGGGGAAAATGATCTTGCTTCGGCTTATCTTGCTATCCGAGATGGTGACCGCCGGGTGTCTGAATTTTTCTTACTGCACAAGTTAATATACTCTACAGAGTTGGTGATCTACAAAATACCATTGAAACCCTTTCTTAGACTAGGCTGCTTGTCAACGATACATTGTTTTTTCGCTTCTTTTATCTCCTTTCTCTGATTATGGTTTTATCTTGATTGAAATGAGGATCATATAGGTATTCAAGAATGTGGAATGGCCGGAACAATTTCCGTTCAAAGAGGAGGATTTTCAGCGAGATGATGCGTAACTCCTTTAACTTGAAGTTCTATTGGAAGCGAACTCTGTTTTAAATCAGACAACGTGTTTTTCTTCATGCGCTTATAGATTTGCATTCATTTCATACTTCAACTTCACTGGATTCATGATGTTCTGAAGCTTTTTTTTTCATGCTCTCTGAGTGTGAGCAAGAATTTCACTAGTCGCGATGGAGATTCCTTTTTTTTTTTAAACACAGAAGTATCCCCACACAATAATGTCACTTTGAATGGTGAGACAAGGTTCAAAGTGACTGTCATGCTGCCATCATCTAAGAGACACCATAATCACAATGTTATGATTATAACATGGAGTTATTGCTGACTTGAGATATTTTCTTGCCGGGGTCTTCGATCTTATTAGATTAGCACCTACTAGGTCATAGTTGCATTTGCAATACGTGAAAATGCAAGAATTTTTTTATCAATATCCTACATGTGGAGGTACTGGTAGCTTTTTATACTAAGAAATTTGCATCTCTTTTGGGGGTCAGATCTCCAGATTCTTTGTTCTACAAGGCTCCTCGTTTCGTGACACATGTAGATGATCCAGCCGTTGCTGCACTTACTGAGTTTTACTCAATGGTCTTACCTCCTAGCAACGGTCCAGGAGTCAGCGTCCTCGATATTTGTAGCAGTTGGGTAAGACATTCTATCTCGAAATCAGCCTCTTAATACATTCTTATTTCTAACGTGACAAATCCTTCATTTGCTAAACATCTAGATAAGCCATTATCCAAAAGCATATAAGCAAGAGAAGATAGTAGGAATGGGAATGAACGAGCAAGAGCTCAAGCGGAATTCGGTAAGGTATCAATGTTCGGTCGAATTTATTTCCCTGGATAAAAAGAGGGCTCTGTCTTATATTTTAGGTACTACGTTCTAATTGTGTATAAGGAAACTCCTATTAAGTCCTGCCACTGGTTCTGTAGGTACTGACTGAGTACATTGTCCAAGACTTGAATGTGAATCCGAAACTTCCATTTGAAGACGATTCCTTTGACGTTATCACCAATGTGGTAAGAAAAGTTTCTCTTCGAGCATAATTCAGAGAGCTGCAGATTGCTTTTTAATGTCTTTAGAATTCTACTAGGATCTAAGAATATAATTGGATCAGCTTTTGTTAATTTTCTGCAGCATGGACCCACCTTTGTTAGTCAGCCAACTTCAGGCACTGTATTTGGATTTGTTCCTTCCTTTACGACTTATCATCAGTCGAAGTGGAGTAAATGGACTTTTCCCGATTATTGCAGTTAACTTAAATAATTATTTACCTCTTCCAATTTAGAATGAGAAGTTACCTACTCTTGGATTTGCTCCTCTGTCATGATATCCAAGTATGGATTGCATTAAGATGATAAAATTGGTAATGGAGAAGTCATCTATGAGAAACCTGCATCCCAGTAACCTTTACCCGGTTGTTAACCGAACCTAACTTGGTCATTTCACAGGTCAGTGTTGACTATCTGACTAAGCCTCTTGATGTTTTTAAGGAGATGTCTCGGATTCTTAAGCCAGGAGGCCAGGCAATAATGAGGTGATGAACATGATCACAAAGAGTTATTTCAGGATCTTCTTTTAATGTTTCGAGTACCCACTTCTGAGAAAACTCTATTATACTACAGCATTTACAGAATTTGCTTTCCATGTTCATCACAATAAGTTCCACGACTACATGATTTCACGGTGTTAGAAATCAGCATAATAACCTAGTGTAGTGGTTATAGAGTGTGCCAGCACCAATATATTTGTTTTTTAATCTAAACTCGAAGGCCTTGTTAACCTCGTTGTTCTAGAAAAATTTTCGAACTGTTTTTGTTAGATCCCAAATTCTTGTGCCTTGCCTGTGATAAAGCACTTCTGATATCTTTATTGGTGAAACAGTTTCTCAGACCGTTGCTTTTGGACCAAAGCGATCTCAATATGGACATCAACAGGTGATACAGATCATGTATTGATCGTTGGGTCGTACTTCCATTATGCAGGAGGATTCGAGCCTGCTCAGGTAATATTTATATTACCTATTAGTATCACTTGTTATTATGATAGCGATACTAATCTCTTGAAAAGCAAAGATACTTGTCGCTTTAAAATGAAGAGAGTATGTCATAAGCAAAACCAGCTTCGATGGCTCTGGTCACTAGCAATGCAGGGCTTGGGTAACTATCCGTGTCCTCATATACCATACACTGTAGATGGAATGTGAATTTCAGAGACGGTGTCAATGCCATCACAGATGTTTGCGTTTGAGCTTTAAAGACGAACTGCTTATTCGAGAAACTGGCTTCAATGCACTTGAATCATGTAGATGGCATCACACACGGAAACTACTATATCCGCCAGTTTCCACCAGCACTTCTTTTAGTAAAAATGGAGAATTAATTTTTAAGCTGCACCATATGATGCTTGGGAACCGAGGTTTCATGGCTAGCTAGTTTCTGATGCCAAATACACGTAGGTTGTCTCCTCCCTTTCTACTGCAGTTCCCGAAATGCCTTTTACTTCTTCGCGGAGCGGTTACTTTTCCTTACTTGTCGCATAGATCTAAATCTTGAGACACTGCTGTTACATCTGGTGAGACAGAATGGAGCTCGGGAAAGAATGGACTGAGTATTTCGATTCTTGTGTTTGAATATGACACAGAAATAATAAACGAATGGAAGAGCTTGTGATTCGGAAATGTCAAAACCGTTTCTAAGTCGTCGGGTTTTTATTTCTTTACATGTTCTACATTCACGATTATCTGTCTGTGGGGGTTTGATGAATTGAATTCTCGCAACATTGCCATCTACAGGCTGTGAATATTTCTCCAAACCCTGGGCAATCGGATCCGATGTACGTCGTGTACTCGAGAAAGGCCTTGACAGCTTGAGATTTGAGAGCACGGAAGCATCGCCCTTTCCAAGTAGGGAAAGAAATTAGACGGCCTTCAATCGATGCATCTGCAGATGCCCGTTACCACTTGAAATTTGCTGGAGGCGCCTTAAAAACTTAATCAGCTTTGTATAAAAGCATGCACTGTGTATTTGCAACTCATGTGTTTAGTAGTGTGTGTGCTCTGAACATTAATAAGAAATAAGTTCCCTTTCAGCATCCTAGCTCTCCGTCGGCCGAACTCCATTCTATCTCCGATCTCAGCTCGGGCATCTTCTTTTCTACGACGAGGAAGCCCCCTTAGATAGGTAAACTCGAGGCGATGAATTATCTCGGGTTTAACAAACCATTGATCTTCCTAGGTTCTTTGAAAGAGCTTGCCACCCATTGGTGGCTAAAGGCAAAGAAAAGCTTGCATGAATTCTGCTAGAGCAATACCTCGTTCTGTTTTGGGGCTAGTAAATAAGTAAAATGCATAGAGGGACACCATATTGGAGAATTCCAAGAACATGGAAGCCCTTTCTTCATGGTCGGTGTGGTTGGTCGGTGCCTTGGATATGGTAAATACAGATAAGACATGAACAAAATAAAATAGAAAGAACCGCATGAGGTGACAACATTATGTCCGCTAACACTTGAACCCAGTCAAACGAGAAAGATGAGGCATCTTGTCCTAAAGCTACGAAACATCGCACAGATCCTAAAATGACAAAAGCACAGTGAGGAATATATACGTTAATGGTGACAGAACCGCACGGAAGAACCACCACCCACAAAGAAAAACTTCAAGAAAAGGGAGGAACCCTTGAAGAAAAGCAAAAGGCAAAGTCTTTTCTTTTCTCTGAGCAGGAAAACATCTGCAGAATCACTACTTGCCGAAATGCTCTTCGGTGTGAGCGTTCCTGAAGGCGCTGCACGCGATGAGGTAGACCCAGATGAGGACCACCAGAGTTACGATCAGGATCACGTTGGCCTTCCTCCATTCTCTCCTCAGATTCCCGAGCAGACCCGCCTTGCAGGAGTTGCAATTGTAGCAGAGCTGGGTCTGGTCGTTGTTCCACAGGTAGCAGTCCGGGTTGGCCGTCGGGTTCGTCGGGTTCAGCCACAGCGTCGGGTTGGCGTAGCTGTACCCGCAGATCGCTGGCGGCTTACAGCATCCCGACTGTGATCACACAGACGCACCCACACGAAAAAGGAATTTAACATGTCTGATGAAAATCGGAATTCTCTTACGACGCATACAATTTCAACCATGATTGGAAACAATTTTAGGCTTTAGCCCAAACCATTCAACTATAGGGTTAATTCTTGGCTCATGAAGAAGAACAAAAAGCACCCCTACACCAAACTGTGCGAGTCCATGTGCCATGCCAGAGCAGGCAACCACAACATTTTCTCGCAATCTTTTCCCAGACAGAGAGACAAAAGACAAACTACTGACCTCGATTTTTTACTGTTCTGACCATAATTAAATCTGACATCATGATTATAAATTATTTGAGCAGAGGTGGGAGGATAAATGCCCATTAGAGCACCAAAAGAGGGACCCAAGATTTGACTCTAAGTCCTCTAAAGCAAATTCCTTGTGCTGATACAAGATATCGAAAGATCTCAAACTGTGTCCAGGTTGTTGGGCCTGCTTGATTAGTCAATGGGACCGATGAACGTGGGAATTTTTATAGCCCCACATATAGGATATAAATCTATATAACCTGATTAAAGAAAGATCATTCTTGATTTCGACTTAAACTAGATCAAAAGTGCCGCCAGCTGTTCGATAACCCGACGTGCTGCCTGAATGCATTTCTTATTTTAAAGTATCGGTTCTCGCATGTCCAGCACCCCTAATTGGTACAGTACTTAGGTTTTCTTCGAGATCCGAATGAAAACTCAAACGTAATCTTTTTAGGACTTGTTAAGGTTTAATATCTGATTAAAGAAAGACCATTCTTGATTTCGACTTAAACTAGACCAAAAGAGCCAACTTGTACCAAATTCCAGTAACTTCAAGCGACCACCTCAACTTCACCAACACCACAAACCACCATCAGAACTCTGGAGTTCCCAAAGAAAAAAAACAAACAACTGTCTCCGTCAATCAGAACTTATATTCACCAACCGTGTAGTGAATTGCCCATTGATGTAATTTACTCGATTCTCACGAGGAAAGGGTATCAGTCACATGGGCGTTCTCTGTTCGAGTTCATGAGAGATGAGAGAAGCAAAAGACATCAGTTCCTGCTTCAGAAGGACTCTGTGTAAGTGTAGTTCAGAACTTTCCAGGCATTCCTTAGTGCTTGTACAGAGGCAATAGGCCAAGAAAGAAATGTCTCAACCTCAACCGGTATCGATTCCATTAAAAGCAATGAAAAAAGACAGAAGAAACACGTATCAAAACGCTGTCTTTTTCCCGGACATAGAAACACAGGACAAACAAGGGAAAAAAAGTGGAAGACGAACCCACAGAGAGAGAGAGAGAGAGAGAGAGAGAGAGTTGCCTGAAGAGGAGAGATGTGAGCAGCGAAGTACTGGTCGGCAGTGACATAGTCCTGGGCCAGCTTGGTGCAGACATCGGACTCGGCAAGACAAGCCCTGATCTTGACCCAGTTCTCGGGGTCGGTCACGTGGTCCCTCAACCAAGAACTGTACCCACCAAGGCTGTACTCCCGGTACCCCGTCCCGGGCACAGAGTATCTCCCGTCGTCCTTCGTGACCACATAAGCGAACACGAGGACGATCAAGAGGAGGCCTATGAGCATGGCCATGCAGAACAGGTAGAAGGCCAAGAGCCCTTGCTTGTTCCAGTAAGCCCCGACGAAGCCGGCGAGGGAGACGAGGAGGACCAGGGCCCCAAGGATGACGACCGGCCACCGGAAGTAGTGGGTGCACTCGTTGTCGGGCTTCGAAGCCAGCCAGATCCCGGCGGCGATGATGGGGACCGAGCAGAGGAAGGCTATGAAGTTGAGGACCGAGGTTATGTTGTTGCTCACTCCCATGGCGGATTCTTGCTTTGCACAGAGAGAGAGAGAGTTTTTTTGAGGTTGGTTGGTCGGTGATGAAGGATCAAGAAATTGGAGGAGTTCTCTGTGTTTTCTTGCGCACGGTGATTGTCAGCTTCTGGTTTGAGAAACGCAAGGACCGGGTGGACATGGAGATGTATAAAAAGTTTGGGAATTTTATTTATTTATTTTGAGGGGTGTGGATGAGCGAAAATTTTTAGGCACTCTCGAGTTATTCTAAATCGGACTTAAAAAAAAACAGGAGTTATTCTACTCGTCATCATATGAATCGTCATGCGACCAAAAAAAAAAATGAATCATAAGATTATATGGGACTCACGTGAAATCAATATAATTCTATAGCTTGGTTGAGCCGAGCCGAGTCGAGTCTACATAGGTCGAAACTATCCAAAAATAACCGGCTGAGAGAGATGGGAAAGTTATGTGGAAGGGACCCTTTGCATGGATATGCTACTATATATGGGGTATCTTGTGCTTTTTGCGACCCCAATTGTGCAATAAAGAATGAATTCATCATATGCTTTAGTGTGGTGGTCATCTTGTCGTGCTAGAAAAGTGAATTTTCTTTTGGTGTTGTACAATCATTTAACTAACAAATCAAGAAATGATTCAAATTTTGTACCTGAACGAGCGGTCGATTCACTACCTAACAACAGCATGACCGTAAGACGAAATCTCTTCTCTTATTTTGAGAGCTTTTCTTTTTAGGTAAAGCATGCAAATTTTCTCATGAAGCAATTATAGCAGTAGTCGCTTTGTTAGCCGTTACCACGCATCGTGTATAAAGAGAAGAGTATAATTACTTTGATATAGAGGACATGTCGTTTTTCTCGCGACATGAAAAGAATTCAAATTTTAACAAAATTCAATACATCCAACTTGGTTTTGAAAATGAAAGGAATTATAACAAAATTGATTAAAAAACGATAGAAAGACACTTCTTCGAAAAAGAAAATATACAATTTTAAATATACTAGTGACAAAAAGTACACAAAATAAGAAATCATAAAGTCTCCCGAACGACATGAGTTGATAAAAATTTGTTATTTTTTTATATGAAATTGTATTCTATCACTTAATAAAACATGAAGTGACTTTACAGAGGTAAAAAAAAAGAAATTAGTATTTGAATTCTTGTCAATTTCAAAATTAGCAAGCTAGATAGAGCGAAACTAGTTAATCTAATTTGGCAATGTCATTTTTCCCTCGAGTCAATTGGTGGCTTTGACCAAGAGCTCTGCTTTCGAGTTTCAACTGCATTCCGTCGCTCCCCAATCGAGAACCAACTCACTATGTTACATCGACACCGACACTGATACACGACATGCGACACGCGACACGCGACACAACATAACACACCTACACGTAATTTCTCAAAAATAGAAAATTTCAACACATTGTATTTTAAATATATATTTTTATATATACATAATAAATTATTTAAAAAAAAGTTTTGCAATAAACTTATGAGTAATGAAATTGATGTAAAATATTTACTTTTAAAAATATGTCAAATACCATAATAATCCAACAAAGAAAAAGCATACAAAAGGGCGCTTCACCAAAAGTAAGAGGAAATGTTTGCCTGAGTATATGATCGATTGGATATAAATGAAGTGGGACTTGTTGAGGTGTAATTTATACTTTCCATCGACAGGAAAACGCTAAGGTTTGGAGGGGCCGCCCCGGCGAGAGTTGAAGGAGGCAGTGCCCCTTGAAAGCAAAGGGCTTTTATGATTTAAGCTCATATTTTCTATTAGTAGTTTGAATTTGGGTTCATAAATGGCTACTGCTTATATATACTCTATTTCTCTTGTAATTGAGCGATGTAACGAGATGTGTGGGATGTTAATTATAGTGGAATCATCTATTAGACGTAATCCTAGTTTAAGGGTGAACTAGGATATAACCTTGCGTCTTAATTTATCTCTCTCAACTTTTACTCTTTTTTATGTAATTGTATGTCAATACTTAACAAGACTTGCCAAAAGAACAAAATGATCAAATTAAAGTAGAATTTATCCAAAAAAAAGAAAAACATTGTCTTTGTTTAAAATAAGCAAGTGGAGCTCAATGCGTGACATGTCGCTTTTCCTGCTCTTCAACTCATCTTACTTCAATTTAGAGTAGGATCTAAAAAAACTCACGTTTTGAGTTTTTTTTTATATAAACACTCGGACACGTGCACAACATGTAACATAGCCAACTCGCCGCCCCCTTTCTCTCCGTTGCCCCCGCTGCACGTGTCCGCTGCGTGCAAAGGCTAGACCGGCGCCGGCGGCAAGTATGGCTTGCCCCACGCGCGCGATCACCGACTTCTGTCCGGCGGCGAACTTATGCCCGAAAAGGGGCACAAGGCCAATCCCCAGCCTCATCGTCAGAGACTGACGACACGCGCCGCTTAACCTCCGTGTCTCTTGGCCTCGGCTTCGGTAGATTGAGATACGAAAACTGCAGACAAGTATTTTTATGCAGAAACGAAGAGACACCAACGAAAATGGAGTCGTGGACTCCACTGTTCGACATATTCCTCAACTCTCCGACGCCTGAAACCGACGCTTCTCGGTGGCTACAGGAGTCCTCTTCGTCCTCAGCCTCGGCCACGCCCATCACCACCGCCTCTTTCCTCTCTCTGCTCTCGAAACCTTACGACGCCATTGCCCAAGGCTACCCTTTTCCTTCGTCTCCTCCACCTTCTCAGACAAAGAGGTAGACCCAGTCAATTGAAAGAAGAAGTTTTGTGTGTTGGGTAATGTTTGATTTGTTGGTAGGCTTTTCTGAGCCCGTTTGTTCGTTGCCCTGTAGGGTTATGTTCATACAGACTTTGCCCCCCATAGTGCAATCGCGGGTTTTGTCGTTCCTTGCTTTCGAGCACCAGAGATTCTGCGTCAGGGACTTGTCGAGTCTTGCCCGTGGCATTTTGGGTGGTGGTGAAGAGGTAGATTTTTGGGTGGCGAGGGCTGCCCGACACCTGCTCGATGTAATGCCTGAGTCGAGTTACGAGTGGATCTCTCGATTGGGTTTGGATTCAGGGGAAGAAAGGACTGGCGATGAGTTTGAGTCGGTACCGGTTTGGCTGAAAAACGAGGTGGCTGCCACTCGTGTGCTTCTGCCTTGGCTTCCTGTGTCGCTGGATGAATTCAACTCGGCAGAGTCTTCCCTGGATGGTGAGAAGAATGAGGAGTTGTTGAGCGAGGCTCGAGAAGTTGAAGCGGAACCTATGGATGAAGATGTGGAAGACATTGAGATTTGTCATTCCCTGGGAGTTCCCCTAGAACCTGAAATTCAGGAAAAGGCAATGATTTTGAGGGCTCAGATTGCAAATTTTGAATCTACTAGCAGAACTGTTGCCTTAGCGAATGCAATCCGCGAAGTCTGCTTGGGAAAAGGGTTAAATTCTGTTGGAGTTCTGGAATTGATTGAACCTTGGAAAGCAGATGATGAGGCTGCTTCGGTTCTGATTTCCCACCTTACAGACGGAAGCGAAGAAGGATTTACTTGGCCAAGCCTTGTTCTCTGCTCTATTATCCTTCCTAGACTATTGGTTCTTGAAGTTCCAGTAGCTCGTGTGCTATTAACTGCAACAATAGAATACTGCAAGCTTCATCAGACGGCTGCAGAATATGCACTGTTATTGCCGCTTATTATGCGAAAGGAGGGCTTAAATAACCCTGTCTGTGAGGCTATTTCTAGGATCATCAAGGAATGCTTGCATCCAGCTCATGTCACGGCCTTCTGCCACAAAATGTTGTGTGATGGGAAAAATAACAACAAACTCATATGTTTACCCTCTCATCAATGCCTAATATCCCCTGAACTGGTATGGACAGAATCCTTGTTTAATCTGTTTCAGAACTTATTGAATCATAAAATTCATCTGACCCAGGAGTCAGTTGATTGTATTGTTAACTCCGTACAGAAGTTGTCTTTAAGGTTCTCAAAATCTTTGAAGTTTGGAAATTTTTTACTATGTTTAGTCACCAAATGTTCTTCATCATTGAAGTCCCATAAGCAGTCATTGACTAAAGCAGTTGAATGTACCAATACTCTGGTGACAAAGTCCATTTTGTCAAAGTTATCAAACTTATAGGCCTTATTTGTATTTTCCTCTCTGAGTTGCACTGTTAATGCTAATTAGCTAACAAATGAGCTCCACTTATTCTAAGATTCCTGCTGAATCTGAATAGCATGTAGCTCCATAGCTGATTGGTCAAATTGCAAGATATCATCATGCATACATGTGGTCTTATTCTTTGGAGCAGATTTGCACTTTAGGCCCACTATCCACTTTAAAATGAGAAACAATCATTTAACCTCCAAGAAATTGACTAAGGTATGCCAGAATTAGGAGGCTATTACTCCGAATTTCAATATTGGTAAGTAGTTAACTGCATGACCATCTCTATATTTGGATTTTGTCAAGAAAATTGTGGAAGTGAAAAATCGTATGCTTGAATGATTCTTATGACTAATCCCAATAAACCATGACAAGTAACATTACCATCACATAATTATCTTGGGGCTGGTTTATATGGTCTAGATCAGAATAAAAATTATGCAATTTCAAGTCTGCTAATCCAGAATTTTAAAGAATGTATGACAGCCTGCAGTATGTATCTGATTTTGATTGTTGTAGGAAGTGAAAAGGCCTAGTGCTCTAAGTGCGCAGTCTCAGAAGAAGTTTATCAACACTGTGGGATGACAGCAATGTAATAACCCTGATTGCTTTCTCATTCAGTTGCTACTTTTCCAAGATGGTTATTTCTTTAGTTTTCCATGTTACTTTTTGCATGGGAGATAGCTGACTTCATGAATCTGCATAACACTAATAATAGATAGAAATAACTTGATAAAGGATATTTTATATGCTATGTTTCATGGAATTACATCACACGTGGTTTGACAAGCAAACCCAAACTGGTAGGAAATACATTTTAGACAAGCAGACCGCAAGGGTCATTGGTCCTTTTCTTTAAGGACTCAAATCGGGGCTCCTTGTCTGGAAACTTTGTTGTGGTGTAAAGTTTTAGATAATCTCCAAAACTAAAATGATTGGGGTATAGTAGTTTAGGAGCTGGAGATATGATGGCATCGGTAGCAGGATTATAGAAGGTTGCGATGGAGAGTCTGCTTCCATTTTTCTCGGCCATGACTCTGTGCAATGCGCTTTTATATCTTCCATTACTCAACACCTCCACTTGATCACCTGTATTCACGAAGATGGCGTTGTTCTTAGATGGTGGAACCTGTATCCAGTTTCCTTCTTTGAGGAATTCAAGTCCTGGGACTTGGTCATCTTGTAGCAAGAGTGTGATCCCACTGGCATCAGTGTGCTCTCTGAGTCCCCTTACACGTTCAGGATGGGGGCATCGTGGGTATTTCACCACCTTTGTCCCCACAGAAGGACCTTTTTCGCCGGAGAAAACTTTCTTTATGTGATCTTTATCCAAGCCAAGATTCTCACACATGAGCTCTAAAAGCTTCTCGGCTAGCATAATTAATTGATCTATGTAGTCATCCATTGTGTTGCTGCAATTGTGCAGTGCTAATTACTCAATATGCATATATACATAAGTGATAAAACTTTCTGTTTCATAAATTGTATGTGTTCATTTGTTACGAAGATTCCTGTGAACTTACCAAAGATCTTCAGAAAGGTTTGGAAATTCATTGACGTTGGATTTTGGACGATGTGAGATGAAGAAGCTGCTCTCCCAGTCTATGTCTCTATTATGTCCATTTTCCAATCTTTTAGTTACTTCTGAATCAAAGAAAGTTTCCTTCAAATTTTGCTCATAGTGTGAATTGACAAAATGCTTCACCTTCTCCGTCAACTCTCTGTCTACTCCATGGTTCTCAATCTGCAAACATAGCTAATGCCATTAACTGAGGCATATATAGTAAGGTACGTTTCTAGGTTTATCTGTAGTAGATTGACAGTTTCTACCTTAAAGAAGCCAAATTTCTCGCAAGCATCGTGAAGTAGTGCCATGGTCTTGCTCCTGCTCTCTCCATCGAGCTGGCTAAAGTCTATTACAGGGACCTCCATCTCCTTCCTTTCGGTGTTTTCTTGCTGTGCTTGTTTGTGTGGATGGGCTGATTATTGAGGAGTATTTGTAGGCCTAGACTTCAGGATATGGATGCTTTTCTTTTACTGTAATCTAGTCATGGGTAGTTAGACTAGAAGAGAAGTTAGTTACAGATTAACTGCAACCTTGTTTGAAGGGAAACTGTGGTGCCTCGAATCTAGCATGTAAAGTCCAAGTTCAGTTAATCACCACCATGTGATTGCATCATCGCTGCGTCTCCCATTTCTTGTGATTTATGAGTGAATATTTTCTCTCTTGAATTGCAAGGAAGGTTTTTATATTTCTTATGGAAAATCTTCCTGATTGGGCGATTTTTACCTTGTAAGACTCATTCCTCTCTCTCCCCCCCACATGTACATGCATAAACACGAGCATAAGCAAGCATGATAGTATTATATGCCAACTAGGTTATAGTTCATTCACTTTGGGAGACACATACACATTGGTGGTTTCTTCAGTAGCAACCATCAAGGTCGAACAAAACTAGGTGCTGGGTGGCACCGAATTTTAGCTGTTTCAAAGAGCCTCTTGAAACAGGAAACCATGAATCTCGACTGGGAAACTACCTATGGGCGATTCGACTGAGAATCTTTCGAATATCATCGATTGTCGGCAAGATTGTGACAAATACTATTGCAGTCTCGATCAAATTTCTCTAACGAATTTAGCTCGAGATCCGATATGTTATGTCTTTCAGGTGCTTTCAATATGGTCGTTGATGATGTATATCTGGTCTCAAATCCTACGTAAATTCAATGATGCTTTGCCCAGACTGACTTAATGTGAGCGTAGGTGAGGTTCCACGAGGCCTAATTATTTACTTGCATTATGCAAGTTGAGGTGCATTATTGGGACATGATGACGTTGGAATCGTTCTTTCATTGAGAAATCTTAAACTAAGAACCAGATTAGCAGAGTCCAATCACTGCGTATGTTGGTATCTGACATGATGCTAATCTTAACTGTTAGTGGCCTCTAGTACAGGCACGTTGTATTAAAGTATGAATCTTTGGCCTCTGTTGTTGTGGTACTGGTGCTGCACTTTCGGCTGATTAGATGCTGCAATAGGATTGCCAAGTGACTCTTCCTAGTTCAATCGACTACTTTCCATGCTTAGAGGAAAGAAGATGGACGAATGCCTTGCGTAGCTTTAACGTTCCCTAGTTGGTTTGGGTAACACCTGGAGATTTCAGCAGTTCATCTCTTGTACATCATACTGATAATTATATTGGCTGACATTTCTAAGGCTAGTGAGTAGAGTGGTTGTCCTTTGTTAGGAGGCTAAGTTTGAGTAAAGGATCTTGTTTGTTAATCGCGTCGAATGGGAATAACCAGTGAGAGAATCTAATCTTCTGTCTGGGCTCTCCGTTTCTGTTTTTTCCTTTCTTTCTAAAGAACGTTATCCGATGGCGCAGTTAGTCTATTTGAACCGTTTGCTTAGAAGTAAATTTCCCGTGTTATTATTACAATTCTCTCTTCGCTGATTTTGTAAAACCGAAATCAAGCAGGCGAGTTTTGAAGTTCTACGAATGTGAATCGGACGAGACTGAGGGATGGAGGACCTGCAACATTCACTTGAGCTGGTTTGCTAATTTAGCAGTATCCCTCTTGCTCTGTTGAAGCAACCGACATTTTTCTGAGATATAAACTTTGTATGCCTTCTGCGAGGTTGGAATAACATGAAAAGGCAAAGTTTTTGGCATAATAACCACTAATCGTCCTTAATTAATCGCGATTAGTTGAGTTGAATGAGAACATGATTGGGGTTTGCTGGCTTATGTTTTTTGCCGTGGAAAACCTAGCACGACTCTTGCTGGTGTTAGGAGAAAGCTAGAGCAGCTTTTGGGGAAATTTGATGGACACATGCAGTCCAGTTTTCTCAGTTGTATGGTTACTTATTTATTTTATTTAGCTTAGCATTTAAAAACATATTAAAGTCTGTGTTTGTTGTGGTGGGTGCGTGGGAGGGCAATAATTAAAGTCACATGGAGATTTGGATTTGTTTTGTACCTTTCGACCTTTGTACATCTATGTGAACATACCAATATAAAATCTTTTCTAAGTGTGTCACTTTAGGATTGTAAATTGCTAAAATTTGACTCTTCTCGTTACAAGAAATTTTTTAGGCTTTTCCAACAAAATTAGAAAAACGTTATCTGTCGTCATTATTTAATGGGAAAATTCTAAATAAAGACTTGAAATACCATCATTTTTTCAAATAAGCACTTGAAATGGAACATTATTTCAAATAAGGGTATGAAATGGCCAAATCGTCTCAAATAAAGATATGAAGTGCCATATTAGTAAAAAAAAAAAGCCTAACTTTGCTAGTTGAAAGGCATTTTCGTAATTTGCCTTTTTTTTTTCTTTTTTTTCTTTCTTTCTTTTTTCCTTTCCTTTTTCTTTTTTCCCTTCCCCTTGGCTTTGTTGGCGGCCTTCGTCGGCGTCAAGTGAGGGTTGCCCTCGCCCGCCCAACCCACCCTTGCCAGATTCAGCGAGGGTTGCCCTCGCCGGAGGTCGAAGGTGGCTGGCCAAACGAGGATGGCTTGGGGAGGAAAAAGAAAAAGAAAAAGAAAAAGAAAAAGAAAAAGAAAAAGAAAAAGAAAATAAATAAGAAATATATTTATAATTTTTTTACTAAAATACCATTTTTTCGATGGTTGGAATAGTCGTCGGCCAGTCAAATCCTTATTTGAGACAATTTGGCCACTTCAGTCCCTTATTTGAAACAAGATTAACTTTATATCCTTACTTGAAAAAATGAGTGCACTTTAAACCCTTAATTAAAATTTTCCTTATCTAATATTCAAATTTAAAGTTTTGCCTATATTTATTAGGAGAAAAGGATAATAAAGGTATCATAATTTTCGTATGATATTCACTTTGATACCAAAACTGTCACTAGACCATTCATTGCTATATTAGAGAAAAACGATCACTTAAATGCTTTTGGCAACAAAATTCGACAAAAATATTTCGTGATTTTTTTAATTAAATGTTAATGCCTACTTGGCCTTTTTAATTAAAAAAGAAAGTGCACGTGGATGATGAGATGTCATTTAATCACAAAATAATGCTGTATTAAAGCACTTAGGATGTGTTTGGCTCGGTTTTTGGGAAAAGCCTTTGAGAAAATGCAAAGGCCTTTGGCCTAAAAATGTTTGTAAAGACTGTTTGGTAAACTGTAATTGAAAAGTGCCTTGGACTTTTAGCCTTGGGAAGACTAGGCTTTTCCTCAAGGTGGGTTTCAAAAATTTTGCCAAACACTCAAATGGGTTTGGTTCAGCATTTGGAAGGAACTTTTAGCTCAAAAGCTTTTTTGCGAAATGCTGAACTGTTTAATAAGTTTTTTCAATAAAGCATTTGGCCAAATGCTGGCCTTGAGAAGGCTGAAATGCTCAATACTAGATAGACTAGTATTAAGCATTCAACCTTAAGCATTTCAATCTTCCCAATGTCAACATTTGTTCGAATGCTCATTTAGGAAAACTTGCCAAATAGTTCAGCACTTCGCAAAGGAACTTTCGAGCTGAAAGCTCCTTTCAAATGCTGAATCAAACCATCCTCAATATTTGACTCAAGTAGCTTTGGATGCCCAAAGCCCTTCCCAAACGCACCAAGATCTCTCTATCGTCCTCTTGACTGTGCTTGCTCCTCTCTCTCTCTCTCATTCAAGTCCCAATGCTTCAATGGCGGTTATCCCTCGTGAAAAGGTATATATATCTCTCTTAATCCTCTACACGTCGCCTAAGGAGGAAGTTCCACATCGTCATCAATTTTCTTGACTAACGGATGCCTAATCTCAGTCCGTGGGCTTCGTTTTGCTATCAACCAACATGTCGGGGACCTCTCTGTCAATGTGGACACGAGGTCGTGTGAGATTGCCGATCATTTTGCGGTACCGCTGCTCCTTTATGGATGTGCTCTTTGTTGGTGAACCTGCATTTCAGGCTCTGTAGATCCTCATTTTGTAGGAGTGTCGCTTTGGAGTACTCTCAAGTCCCTTTCCATCTTATAACTCGAAGGTGACCAGTAAGGTGATACGTGAAATCTTGAAGAGTAGCTCTGTTCTTGAGTACCTTAGGTTGGAAAGATGCTATGGTTTGAAGCAAAACATCAAGCTCCGTTCGAGAATTCGGGTTTCCATTTAGAGATTTCGAGTCCTCTTTTGTAGTCATTGCATTTGAGAATTAGGGTTTATATCTGGGGCAAACATGTTGAACGATATCGTTTAGGGCATTATGCTGACTCAGAGCGCAGGCCAGACACATCGATCGAAAAAAAAAATGATAAAATATTGTTACATTGGATTTTCGATGTCGGTACGATAAAAAAATTGCTAGGTTAACCTGACAAAAAAAAAATGACAGAAGCAGAAATGGCCAGGTTTTAGGATAGTGGATAAAGCGTCGTTTGTCGGCAGGGGAGCCCAGTTCCAATCAATAGAGACTATCAACAACATGACCCAAGTGTTAAAAGTAAAGAAGTCGGCACAAGAGAGAAGATGAAGTTGATGTGAAACAACGCAAGATGTAACAGTCAAATGGTTGTGGAAGCGATGCCAACCATCAGCTAGTGGGATTAACATAGAGATTAATTTCAATACTCTTGTGTGGCTGGCAACAATTGTTCTCGGCTCCACCATCTCAATACTAGTTTCTGCCAAGTACTCAACATAGCACTCTTCACAACCTTTTCCGACTCGTATCAATCGATCCACGTTTCGAAAGATACTTTGTTGCTTTTCGATGAAATGAATACCATTCATGCTAAAACGTTTCATGCTCAATTTCAGTTATGTTTTCGAAAGACAATTTGTTAATATATATTTTTTCATTTATAGATTTCTATATCTTTTCGTTGTATGGAGTCTTTAATTATCATTTGCTAATACTTAGGGTGTGTTTGGTACAGCTCTGTCAAAGTGCTTTAGCCTCTAAAGGTCCTGGTGCCAAAGTTGAAGTGCTTAATAATACAATCGCAGAGTCCTTTAGGCTAAAGCCTAGCTTTGCAAATGTCTAAAGCCTAATCCAGCTCGGAACCAAATTTGCTTTCGACATTTCGAAAATGCCGCTTTCAAGGTTTAATGAATTTTTTTCCTTCCAACTTTCTCCTCACTTATATTTTCGTACTCCAGTCTTGCCGCTAAACCTCCATAAAGGACTGTGCGAGGACCGCCGACAATCACCAACAATTGTCAGAGGTGGTCGAGGGTCGAGGCGAGACTCGAGTTCATGCCATCTGAGTTGCCGAGGTCACACGACCCTCGACATCGCCTCGCCTGGGCTGTCGACGGCTATGGAGGGTGGTGAGGGTGGTCGAGGCGATCTCGAAACTGACGAAGAAAACCTGAATTTCGCGGGTTAAAAATGGTCTAATGCTAGTTGAATTCTCTCTCTCTCTCTGTTGGGTATAGTCCCAAGCGCCAAATCTCCAACGTGGGCTGGTCAAGAGGGGAAATGGGCCTCCTCTGCTCTTGCGACTCCAACAGATCACACGTGATGCATCATAGCGTTGACCACCCTCCC
>BCNH02000003.1:7250899-7286534 GCA_001662345.2 Metrosideros polymorpha var. glaberrima
AGATGGAAAAGAACTGTCATTGATGGTGAATCTTCTTGAATCTTGTTCAACTCCCATGTCATTGTTATCATACCAGAACTAGAAGAGATGGTGCATAGTTACTAGTGACCCATTCTGATGAAACTTCCATAATGTCTAAAAATTGTGAAGCACGTTGCTTAATCCTACCCTGCAACCATTAGGTGCATGTTTATGACCATTTCAATGGGGCCTTTTCAGGTGACCACGCCATTGCTGTTCAAGCTGATTCCTGCTGTTGTACATCTTGGAGTGCTATTGGGCTGGTTCACCCCTGACAGTCCCAGTGAGGTAATCCCGTGCACCCATATTCTTTCTTTTTCCTTATACATTTATATTGGCCGGTGCGAACCGTGCAATTTAAATGCACTTTTGGCAAATTCTTGCTGGAGCAAGCGCTTTGAGGTATATTGAATATGGTTTCTGCTCCCAGATCGGATATAAAGGAGATAGCCTTCGTGCAGAAAGTGCTAAGCGTATTACCTTCATGGTCCAGGGCTCTCATGATTCATGATATTAAATAATCACAAACCCACAGAAATGCGAATTTCCCGCCTTTTCCTGATGGGCTTCTTATACTCTGGGGGGACAGGTGCCTAAGACTGCAAAGGAGGTCGACTGAGCAGGCAGTTTCTTCCTTTTGTGAAGCTCTTCTTGTGTTTGCCTACTCCTGGTACATATTTCTGATCAGATCAGAGTGATCAGCATGCCAACCGCAACACAAGTAAAAAAAAAATAAAAAATGGGGGAGTGTATATGATTCACACGCGAAAATATACTGCTAATTTTGGATCTAGGTCGTCATGTTTAGTCTCTTTGGTGGCCTCTAGTGTAACATATTGTCCATGGAAATGTAGGTAGAAAATTCATATTCTCTTTCCTTTCATTTAGCAAGTTGATTGATTCATTTTTTCCCTCATCAAAATTTTGAACTTCTCGGCAAATTTCTTCTGATATGAGCTAACAAAGATCTGATGTAGTGTCCTAACTAGTGTATCATATACACGCTTTCCCACATTATCATTAGTGCTTTCTCTAGTTTCGCTATATATCTTTCTTTTGCCTTTCGTTACCTTTTTTTTATTTGGCATTTTCCGCCGCCGCCTCAAGTCAGCATTATATATTTCTTTCCCCTCTAATGTAGCGGCCATTGTTATTGAAACCCTTTTCTCAAGGAAGAGAGGATGGTTTCAGAGACTATACGAGTGAGCCGAAGATATACACCACATGTGCTTGCACCTTTTTAGGAATTATTAGCACGCACGGGAAGCAGTTCAAATCGTTATGGGCCAGCCGATGGTCGCCCCCATCTAAGTTCGTTTCAAATCCAATTAGGGAGAAGACTGCAATCTCTAATGCGTTGCGTCTTTTTTGGTGTCATGTGTAATCGATGCCTTGGTTAGATAGCTCTCTCGGGTTGGGGTCCAAGGCCTTAGAAAGCAAACGGTGGTTCAGGTGTCGTATTCTTTCAAAAGTGACTATTGAATACATCAAGATCTTTCCCGATCCCAGTGAAATTTCTGCACGTACGGCAATTTGTTCGATTTGGAGGACTGTCCCTGGGGCCATACGCATCTACTGATCGTTATTCATGCGATCGGCCGACGATCGAATTCAGATGACTAGGAATTACTGATGTACATTCGCTCTAGACCCGAAAAAGAAGAGCGTTATAAGATAGGTGAAAGCATGCTGAATTGTGGGACGACAAGATCAAGGGGAACGATTAGATCTTCTCCAATAGTTTCGGAAGGGAATAGAGTAGAATACTCCACGTTATTCTTTCTGAAATACCCAAAATCAAATGCCCGATCGACATTTCTGAGACGCTTGCTGTGCTAGCTTGTTGAAAGGTCGCCCTTTCATGGAAAAAGTGGTTCTCAATGTGGCAAAATCTCACCAAAATGATTTTCTGGCACCAGAAAGAAAAGACTCCACGAAACTTTGATTTGGTGTCGAATTGGCGGCCATTCAAGGCCAAGTCGATGTCACATTATTTCCTTTTTGAAAGATGTTGGTACCCGATTTTGGATTGACTATCAAGCATTAAACGACACTTGCATTTTACGTTTCTCGTTTCGATTTGTCCGAGTCGAGGTCCAATTTTTCCAGCTATTCAACTCCACTGACCAGCCTCGTGGTCACGTAAAAGAGTATTTGCCCTCGTTGCTCGCCTCTCTCTCTCTCGTTAGAGATTGATACTAAAACTCTCACAAGACGCGTCGATATTTATTTTCACAGGCGTATTTGCGATTCGGGAAAAATATATCGAAAAAAAAATGAAGACAAAGGAATTAGAGGTCCCCCACTTCACATCTGCCTTAGAAATGTTCCCCCACAAAGATACAAAGCGAGATGGATTTACTTCCATTATTGAACAAAAAATTGCCGGCAGGACTCGACAGAGCGGTTTCTTCTAACTCAGTTTGTGGACACGCTGCATTTCCTCCTTATCTTTGCAGCGACAGTCGACGTTTCGAGATGTGTCACTTTTCTAGTCACATAAATTCTTGCTGCCTTATGTACAAAAATGAAATCGCAATCCCAATTGTTAATTTAACGAATTTGCTTTCATGAGCAATTTGAACACAATAAAATTGAAGGAAAAGAAAAAGAAAAAGAAAAAAAGGGCTAAAACTCTGGCTAAATGTGCAGTCGGATTCTTGAACTTTTCTTTTTATGCAGTGAAGTCCTTTAATTTGTTGGATTCGTGCAATTCAATTTGCGATTTCATTCCGAACGACCTGTTTCCATAATCTTCTTTCCTGTTTGCATCTCTTTTTCTTATGTTGCTCGAGTTCCGATGTTGTACTTCTTCTTTACACGGCGTGCTCATAGACTGTTCACTTATCGACTCGAAAATCTCCACATACTCCAACAAATTGATTACCGTATTCACTTTCTGTTGGCCTCTGCATGTATTATGTTACGTATTGTGTAATTTATTGTGGTTGTGTCCTACGTACGTACATGCCTTTCATGAAAAAGTGCACTGGTCCTCTCATTGATGCTTCTGATTTTGGATTGACAGGAAGCGAAAATGGCAACGGCAAGGATCTAATAATTGCTCCCCCTGAAAAAGATGGATCTTTTTGTGACTTGTGAGTCCGAGATGGGGAAATTACTAAGAAGGTCATGAATCTATTATACTTATGCAAATTCAGTCATAAACCTTTTAATTTGGACAATTTAGTCATAAACCGTTTGACGATTTACCAATGTAGTCTATTCGACTACTTTTGGTTGGAAATTGCTGACATGAAGGCTTGGGGATCTTACGTGGAACAGTCAGCGCTAACGTAGAATAATTTTTGGAGAATTAAAAAAAATCTGATTTTTTTCTTTATTTTTCTTTCCCTTTTCTTTTGCCAGTAGCCAATAGTCGATTGTTGGCCACAGGTGATGGTTGGCAAGGGCCGATCTCACCTGGGTGAGGGTGAGGTTGCCTTGGCCTGGGTAAGGGCAAGTGTCAGTGAGGACCCCCCTCACTAGATCTAGCTAGGCTAGGGCAGTGCTCGACGAGCCTTGCGCTCACCCATGTGATGCCCAACAAGGGGGCCTATGCCAGTGCTCGCCCTCACCCAAGTGATGCCCGGCAAGGGGGCCCTCGCCCTAGCCCAGCCCTCGCTGGCCATTGCTTGTGACCAGTGGCCGGCGATTAGACATTGGCAAAAAGAAAAGGGAAAAGCAAACAAAGAAGAAAGAATTATTAAAAATAATAAAAATTGTCCACATCAGCACTAGCCGTACCATATAGGATGCTTGACGTCTACATTAGCAATTTCTAGTCAAAATTGGCTAAATGGACTACATTGGCACATCGTCAAAAGGTTTAGAAATATTTAGGATTGAATTGACACGAATACAATAAATTTATAACTTTCTTGGTAATCTTATCGTTAGAGACAAGAGAGTGCATTGTTGTTTCTCTTCTCGGCATAACTTGGGTTTTGAAACCCTAATTTTAACTCATGATGGGACAATCACTTTACGTGCACACAACTGGGGTAAAATTTTATATGAAGAGGCTGATCCGGATAAATGTTATGAACTATTCGAATGTACGCCTCCTCTCATTCCTCCAAATTAACCCGTGTAGACAAGATTTTTACCTGGGGAATAAGCGTTGGGACGAGTTAAAAAGTCCAATAGTAAATTATATCATGTAAGTAGTTGGTGCAAACGAATTACGTCTACCATAGTTTCGGCAAGTTCTCAAGTCATGTATTTATCGCCTGAATCTTTAAGCATGCACGTGATGTCGCTTGTATAATTTTCTTGTCGCAGACTCGCACCATTGGTGAACTTTGATAACTAACCATTAATGATTTCAGCAACGAATGTTGGTTCTGTTCAGGAGGAAGATCTCATTTTTATCATCGTTGCTACCGCCGTTAATTCCTAAAAATTATCTGTAGAAACTGGTCGAAGAAGCTCAGATTAAGGTGTGAACTTTCAAAAACTCATGTCTTGGACAGTCATAGACAGAAGAGTTAATCAAAACCCACTTCCACAGACAATGTGCTGATCAACCTCTAGATCTCTGCTCATCCACTAATGGCATCCTCTGCCGGTATGAAAAGAGAAAAACCAAGTATCTGTAACATGAGCAACATTTGCACAGTTGATTTTCTTGATCCATTGAGACTTGAGAAAGAGAGAGAGAGAGAGAGAGAGAGAGCACATGCATACATGTTGCTGGATTAGGTCACGCTAATGGGTCCAATGAAAAGAGAGGCAGGTGAGGTTTCACTTTGGTCTAATGGCATTGGGACAGCCAGTGTGAGCTCTAGGTCAGGTGCTGGATGAGACGTTGATGGATTCATTATTGGGTTTAATGGCGATGGTTTCAGCTCCAAGGGATTGGCCAAATCACAAAGTGAAACGGGTCTTGAAATTGAATCATGTGGCTTATGATCACTTTCTTCATGACCAGGCTTGAAGGAGCTCATTGCAAGAAGAGGCGCCACTTCATATCGAAGAGAGCTCTTTGTTCCGATCGAGTGCGGTTGTTCGTTTTGCTCGTGAAAAGTAGAACATCTTCCAATCTGCCACATCACAACCGAACAATTTATTCGTCATTCTTCGAATTATGAGGCTTTTTGAAAAAACCGAGTTTTCTTTTGGTGAGTTTGGTGCCCAATTAATGTATGGATTTGTGCTGTGGTTACCGAAAACTGACCATGTCGAAGAGGCTGGACCGCCGCTTCTTCTTGTTAAGACTAGCCTGTCGGAGAAAGTATTTTTGGGCATGGCTCGCGACTTGGGTCGGGGTTCTCGTGGTCACAAAGTTCCTGGAGATGCCTCTCCAATCGCCTTTCCCCATCTTCTCCAGCCCAATTAAGAATGTCCGATGCTCTTCTTCCGTCCACGGAACTCCTAACAGTTCAATCATCCCATAACACATGAACACTCATACTCTCATCATGAAAGAACTTATGATACAGTCGGCTGGACATGATAAATAATAAAGCATACACAAGTTGAGATGCTAATAATGAGATTGATATACTACTTGTGGTCAATATATACATTCTTTTTCCCTCAAATAGTAACCAATATCAAAATTTATAATTAAAACTTTACTAGGACTTAAAAAATAACCGAGGTTCCAAACTCTCACCTTTCCTTTTCTCTTGGGATCTAGCGGTGAGGTCATCAGAGAGATAACGGAGGGAGGTCTTATCGCAGTGTTCATCGGCAAGAACTCCTGGTGAGGAGAGAGATGAGGATGGAGACGATGAGGAGGCCGAGGAAGAAGACAGACAATCCATGCTGAGACTCTTCTTTATGACAAGTGAATAAGGATAAGCAGAACTGCAAGATGGTGATGATGAAGGAGAAGAAGAAGAAGGAGATAGGTCAAGTTGAACGCCAAAGAGCTTGAGTCCACAAGGACTCGCTGCTGCCAGGAAAGTTGTGCAAGTCCTCGAGTTATGGCCTATGTTCCCACAACGCGAGCACTTTCTTCCCATTCTTTGTCCAGACAAAAAGAAGAGCCAGAAATGTTAGAGAGAGAGAGAGAGAGAGAGAGAGATGAGTGCTGGGGTTTGGTGGGTGGATGGAGGAGAGGTATATAAGATGAGGAGGGAGGGTGGGGTTTACAAGAAATGAGATGCACTCCAAGAGGGGATGATTGGATGGACATTATTTATCTTTGGTTGGATATTTTCCCCAAGTTGTGTTAAAAAAGATGGGAATAAGTAAACATCTCCCTCATTTCTTTCTAAGTCTCTCATCTAATCATAAGTCCTTTTCTCTATGGGGCATCTTTCTAATGATGGCATCTTTGCTAAATCCGATTTCCGATAAGGTATTTCTCGGCCACCATTTATGAATCCAGTTCGATCTTCGGTATCATTTTGAAAACACTATTCTGCATGTCTCAAAAGGACTTTTGCATATCAAACGCCAATAAGAACTTAGAATAATTCAAATTCAAGATGATGTTGTTTTTTCCCTCTAATTCTTGCAATCGCTCGATCGAGTGTCTGTAAAATGCTGTCATTAGAGTTTAAGGTTGGAAAGACTCGTCGATTGAGGACCTATTTTGCAGCATACATACCACAGGCAAATTGGCTCGCCGAGTACATTAGCTACTTATAAACATCGGATTATCATAAATAGTAAAAAGCTATTGAGAACATTCATGCATTTAACAAGCATATACATGCACTTGAAAATTGTTGCATGGAAATTGATTTTGTTGGTGAATCATGAAGAAATATATTATTGTCTCAAAGACGTTTCTAGTTCGTACGCAAAGTGTCTGGCGAAACAAATGTTTTTTTTTTCATTTTAAAGATAAATAAATAGTAGCGAGAAAGTCAAAATGAATGATCTCCCAATCGTTTGGAATAAGTTGTTGGACTTGGATGACTTGCAAAGAAAGGGAAATGAAAAAAACCCTCACCAAAATAAAACATGGAAAGTCTACGTTGATCAACCAACTCTTACCTTTTCCTCGGAATTAGAATATCATCGTACAATAATATGTTTATTTATGTGTCATTATATTCGATCCATGCAGCAGTACAGGTAAGAAAAGAAGAGTACTTAGAAAGACTGCCCCACGACCACACATGTTTTCCAACATCCAAGTTAGTTGAACCTGTAATTTTAGTAATTTATTTTTGGAAGAAAGCCCCTAGTCAATTATACGTGGGCCCAATGAGATTGGATGAATCTTGCCGACGAACCGTTCAAAATTCTCAAACTCTAAATTGACCTGACGATTAGATAATAAGTAGCTATAGTCACAAATGTGCTCCAGAAAAAGAAAAATACAATAATTAAATGATGATCACACCATCCATATCCTTTCGTAGATTAACCAAACTTCGAGGTAGGGATGGTGGGTTCCAGAGTGAATAGGTTATAAACCAAGAACTAGGAAACCTACATTGTCAAAGTTGATTTTCAAGATAATCGCGGGAAAAATTACCACAAAAGTTTTAAACTTATTGTAATTATGCAGTCTTAAACCTTTTTTTTTTTTTCTGTCAATTGAGTCATAAACTTTTCGCATTTGTGCCAACTCAATCCATTTAACCGATTGACGTTAACGTGGACAGTTTTTTAATAATATATTTTTATTTTTTATTTCTTTCTTTTCTCCCTCACTATGGCCGGCAAAGGTCGCCAGAGCTCGTTGGCCACTGGGTGAGGCCATTGCATTTGCGGTCGAGGCGCCTTGCCCAGATCTTGGCAAGGGCGGCCTTGCCGACCGCAGGCAAAGGCAGCCATGACCTCGCCCAATGGTTGGCAAGGGGGGAAGAAAAGAAAAGGAAATATTAAAATATTATTAAAAATTGTCCGCTTTAGCATTGGTGGCGCCATGTTAGTGATGGGCACAAATGCAAAAGGTTTTGGGACTCAATTGGCAAAAAAAAAATATTTAAGACTCAATTGGCATAATTGTAATAAACTTAGGATTTTTTTGGTAATTTTCCTGAGAATCGGGCCTTAAGTAATACAACTATCATTTTAGGAAACATACCATGGGAATATATTGTGGTATAATGGTTAAGGGTTCGATAGAATTCCTAATTTGCCAAGTTCCTAACCCATCTCCAACATATCTATCTTTTTTCTTAAACAACATAAAACAACAAAAGGCTAAAAACCGCTTCTCGGTAACCGAGAACTGAATCGGTTAAGGCCGGTTTCCTGATTTTTTTTTTTTTTACGAAACTACCCAACCTTTGTGTAAACCTATTTGGAATCGACTAGGTAAGACCAGTTCCGTTCGGTTCTTGGATTGAACCGGCTCGGTTGTTAGACCCCTGCTTCATATCAGGCTTCCGGGGCTTCACCTTTTCTGTTCTCCTTTTTCTTCCTAATTCATATCCGAAATTTTGCTTCCACGGACGGATTTTCTCGTCCATCTTGCCTCCTCTAAGCAATTACGCACCTCACATCAACCATTCTCTCTTTTCATCTCCTTCATCACTCGAAGCATTTCACATCATTCAAAAATCCATAATTAGTGTCGCCTGAGCAGTGACATTAGCATGGGATGCTCTTTCATGTCCATCCAAATTGGATACCTTATTGCTAAAAAAAGTAGAGATAAATTGGACGTGTCGTGCATAAACGAGGCAATTGGGTACATTCTTCTCCCCATAAAAGGCAAGCAAAGAGGATTAAAAAAAGGGGCCCTTGAAACATATGTAGATGGAGACAGTGACATAATTTGGTGGAACATATATTTTATTTTTTAACCAAAAAGCTATTTTTCTTTTGTCTTGGTGCTTTTGTTTTATATATATTATCGGCCAACTTGTGGAGGGATTTTCATATTAAGCGAAATGAATAAACAAATAAATATTATCCAATGATCATGGATGCCAAGTGGGAGGTTATTTCCATTCCCCATCTGTTTTTTTAACTACAAATGATCCGAGACTTGCTTTTCACATTGAAATATTTGGCCTTGCTTATCCATGGAATCTTCTCTGCACCTGCAGTTTGGAAAGCACAATTATCACAATAAATAGAAAAAAAAATTAAAGAAAGCAGAAATTTTAATTTTCTGAGGAGTTATTTCTCACCAAGAGATACATAATTTATATGAGTAAATCATAGGTTAAGATATTACTATTCTCAATTCATTTTTTTTTCCTATTTACATTATTTTCCATTTAAAAAGAAAACAATTTGATGGGAGCACCCTATCAGAACTATGCAAGCATATTTTGGCATTGACCAATCCACATTCCGCATGAGGTAAAAAAAAAAACCACCGTCCAACCTCAAATCAACAATGATAAATGTTAGTTGGGCAGTTGACTCTCTCTCTTTCTCTGTATTTCCTGCTTGAATCCCCCCACAATTAAAAATAGCTCGTGCTGAAAAAAGAAAATAAGAATTGAGTGAGGTAGCAATTTCAACTGCTGACTCCTGATCAATGCTCACTATATAATGGCGAATGCGCATACACGTCGTGTGTATGCTAGAAATTGACGTTTGAAAGATTAAGCTAAATCGCTTTGTATCAAAATTTCGAGTCGTTAGATAAGGACAAGAAAGCATTACTAAATGTAACCAATACAAATATTATGGTATGGTCCGATTATAATTTGAAAGGGCCACTCTAGTCGTCAACAAAATCTCTAAAAGATTAGTTTGAGATTTCATGACATGCCATTTCAATTTAGCAAAGCGCATCTGTCGCTCAAAACTATATGCTGCGCATTGCATCACGGCTTTCTTCCTCAGCAGCAAATAAAGGAACAAAGGGGAGAATAAAGGCCAAGGGAGAAGAAACAGAGGAGGACATATAGAGAACGAGAAAAAGAAGGGGGGTGTAAAGATTGTTCGTGGACTTAAAAATTTCATTCTTCTAGCTTCCATCGAATCATAAGCATCAGCGGCTCTTTGCAATCAGGCCGGCACAACCTTGTTTTGACAAGATCCAGTGGGCGACAAGGCAAGAACCGAGCATGTCGATGACAAAAGACGCTCGGTATTTGGTTCGGAGCATTTGGCATTTTGGTTTCGGCTAGTGAAGGAAGACCAAATTGGAGAGAAGGAAAGGAAAAAAAAAACTTGCCTTTTCAAGGCATGTCATAGTTGAGGTCGACACATAATAAACAATAACTATGCTAATAGCAAAGCATCTGGATGCTGCAGCAAAATCTAGAATATCTATATATCAGAATACCGGGTATCGTATCATAACAATAGATGTTGTCATCTTAGCATGTCAAGTACAGGACAGTTTCTAGCATCATCCCTGGAAACCACAGCTCACGCCTGTTAAAAAGAACAGAGAGTATAGAGGAGAGAGTAAATTGTATAATAATAGGCGACAATTCTTAAGAGACTATGAGTACAAAAAATGAAGTTGTCGTACGAGTTCAAGTCCATTTGCCCATGATAATTCCACCTAATTCCTCTTTGGCAGGAACTTCATCTCCTGCTTCGCAGACCGACTGCATGTTAGAGTTGAGTAGATGAGAGAGAGAATGTAACACTCGCTGTTGAAGATATAAGAATGATGTAAATAGAAGCAAGAGATCATCATTCTACCAGACGAAAGCAGAGACCCATGGTTTATGGACATCCACATTCCAAAGAAATACAAGTGATTAGCTGATGGGTTAATAGCTTTCTCAATGATACAAGTTCCATGGTGATACATAATTAGGGGATAGACCCTAGTTGATTATAGCGCAGACCACAAAAAAATATAAAAAAGAGTTTAATGGGGGTTTAACTTTTATGTTTGAAGTGGGGATGAAGTTCCTAGCAATATCACCTAAAATTGTACTAGCAATACTCCTTAAGATCACAGTTACTGCAAACACATAGACACGAATAACCAGATTATGTCCTGAAGTTAGAAGGCTAGAAGTTCTCTATTAATATCACAACCATCCTGCAAGAGTAACAATAGAGAGGGAGATGTCAACAGTTTATTTGACTCAAACCATAGCAAGAAAAATAATTCAAGCGCTTTCTTGCGTAACCAATCAAAGCACATGAGTAGCTGCTGTTATTGTCATCAAATTTCATTAAAAATCAAGACATTTCTCACTATTTTCGTCTACTTAACAAAGGCCAAACATAATTAAGAAGGTTTATTCTTAAAGACAGACTGATACCCAAAATGTGACGACGACAACAAAAAAAGCAGAGGTTTTGTTCTCCAATAAGGAGACAATTCCATAACATTCATAAACATAAGCTTTTACTTCATGAAGTAGCGAAACAAAGAGCGGCTTCTGGCTGTGCATTCAGAATAAACAGTACAACCAACGATCAAGAACCAAACAAATTAATTAAACTGAATCCACAGATCTATTTTTCAACTGTGGTAAACTGATACCTCAGATGAACAATGCTGGACTATAGTTATATTGCAATCCAACATCATGATATTGAAAAGGAAAAAGAACTCTTTGAATTTGCATCACCTACAAAGTTAAAGAAACTTATTTACCCAAAAAAAAAAGTTAAAGAAACTTACTCCCGAATCCTATTACATGATTCACCCAATGCTGGGGCTTCAGTTCAAGCCAAGATCAAGGGTTCTCTTGCGCATCATGGCGACTGGTACACAACAATGCTTCATGAATAATCTCTATGAAGCTGCACAAATTGGTTTCAAACAAGTTTAATGAACTTCATGGAAGAGTCGAGCAAGTGCATACAATACAATTGCCTTGGTGCCTAAGATAAGCTGCGGTAGGAAACAAGTATTTGATAGACATAAGGCAAAAAATCGGGTAACATCTACTATTTGGTTGCATTGAATCTCCACCGATAATTCCACATATTCAGAAGCTAGACAAAATGTAAATAACAGTTCAGTAGCATGACTATAACTAAATCAGCAAAAGAAATTAACAAAGAATATCAAAATGTACAGTGACTTAGTCTAGCTTGAAGACATTTACCCAAAAATTACTGTAACATAGCTAATCAGCCATTCCAGTGCCTAAACTTGCATATTCCACGGCGATTTTCAGCAAAACAATTACGAATGGACTGCACCATAGACCGTACAGAAGAAACTTGTGCCAATACTTCATGTCGTTCCTGCAGAGTAGATTTAACCCCGCTATGAGCATTTCAAGTTCACTTTAATATAAGCCAATATAATTCACGGTGTTGAGTACCACTTCAGCAAGACGTTCCTCGAAACCCCCAGAACTGGCATCTGAAGGCATGAATATCCTCTGGTAAGCTGTCCTCAGGCTCCTCATCTAGATCAATCAATCATGAATCACAAATCCACATCAAAGTATTTACAGACGTTGCATTGCAGAAGAAAGACCATAGACAGATCGGTATGTCATTCAGGCAAAAAGTATGGCACAGTATTCACTTCGATCAGGTATCTCAACTTTTAGTAATAGTTGTGCTCCAAAAGATGGACTTGAGCTAATCATAGTCTCACTCTCCACTTAAAACGAGTTTGCATGTTTGCGTAACACCAGCCTCTTTATTCGTGACTTTTTCTAAGTTCATTTTACATGGCCTCTTTCCACCCCCTACGGTTTCACATGGTTCCTTTTCATAAAGTAACATCCCGTGCCACTGCTTCTTTCTTACAAGATCTCTTTTGACAAAAAAAATTCTAGAGTATGAAAAGAAGAAGTCTGAATTGTAAATGAATGATATCATTGCTAGACCATAAATCAATCTTTCAACCACTAAATCTAGGACCTTTAGAAGATGAGAATAAAACCAAGTTTCATGCCAACCTCTGTGGTCGTGAATCCATGTCGCCGAAGACCCTCAAGATTTAAACCTCGAAGTTCAGCTCTTTCTCCAGTCACCATCATGTATTTGGGTACATCTTGTGAAATCTATGGACACACAGAAGCAAATTTTGATGATGAGGTTTATACAGCATAATATACAAGTGTATTGACTTAAGCAACATATCAAAAATACAAACCAGTTCACGACTCTATTTCCATTTTTCGAGGGCAATGCCATATAAAGCATTTTATGACTAAGCAAAAGCAAAACAAACTGCTTGAGAACTTGATGATTTCGATAAAATGACATACTGCAGAACCACCACCGATGAAAGCAAACGAGCCGACATGGCAGAACTGATGAATTACTATGGCGCCTGCAGTATGAACATAATCCTGCATTTGCAATGCTTCGATAACATCAGGATGGATGTTGCAGTCAAGAGATAATATAGATTATGATGACAAGTTACTCAAATTTCGTGAAAAGAAAAGCTTGTAACTTACTTCCACTACTACATGGCCTGCCAGAAGAGTGTTATTTGCAAAGATGTTATTGTTCCCAATTTTACAATCATGTGCAATGTGACAAGACCCCATGATGAGATTGTTATTGCCAATTACCTGGTAAAAATGGAAGTAAGGGTTAAAATACAGGGCAAGCATCTAAGGTTCCATATTTTGCAACGCAAGTTATTAGCAAGAGTAGTACAGTTCTATCACTTGATTTTGAAGATCGGTGGATGGAGGCATATTCTCTGATCTCATTGTTGTCCCCGATGTGAAGGAAACATCCATCCCCAGTCTAAAGCCACATCCAAAGAAGGATAATGTCGAGCAATTACACAAATGATTTTACGAAACCAAGCATTGATGTTCACATTTGGACCATGGCAGCGGAAACATTGGCTTCCACTACTATCAACTAACAAGATGTCAATGAAGCCAAGAAAGAAAAAAAAAAAAAAACTTCTTTGAGTCAAACTAGTGTAGCAAGTGTTTCAAGCTTGGATGCCAACAAGTCAATCTTATGATAGTTACTTCAATCAGATGCCAAATGTGAAACCTAAGGCATGCAAAACAATAAGCATTGTGCATACTGACAGAAAACAATAACATGGAATTAGCATGTCCTGATCAAATGTTTATTACCGTGCAATTTTCAGTTGAGTGCTCTGTTCCATTTACTCTTGTGGAGAGAAACTATGCCAAACCAGGTTTATCCAGAAACTAGATCTCTATTCTATTTACTGCCACAGGACAAAGATCGAAGGAAATGAAAACCTGGAAATGGGTTGCTTGCTTAAAGTTTGAACCAAGAAGTGGCTCTTTGATGCCAAAGAAACTGAGACTATAGTCAACAGACTAAAATTATACATGTACTGCAAAAATAACAGAATTGGTTATGCTTACAGAAGATTATTAGTAGAACTACCAGATCACAACCTTGATCTACTACCTAATAGATGCCGTGTGACACACGAGTCTTATGATTATGTCACGATATGGCTAATCCGTTATCTATCACACGAGAAACTGCAATTACCTTATACTTCAAGTCTTGGCATTTCACACCAACCACAGCATGATAACCAATTGTGTTATTGCACCCAATCACTGTTTGCCCCGGAAGATCATCGCCAACCACAGCACCACTGCCTGACGCAATTCAGTATTTTTATGTAACTAGGAGAATGCCTTTCACATGACTCGCACATAATCTACCAACCTAAGTAAAGTTAGAACTCACGTCAAGAGCACACAATGCTCGCCCAAGATGGTGTCCCCGGAAACATGGCTTCCTGGGTATAACTGACATCGATTGCCGAGCTTAGCCGAAGCCCCCACGGTGCAAAAAGGACCGATTGAAACACCCTGAAATATAATGACATGGATATGATCAAAACGAGAACTGCCCTCTCCAGGAACTGGGGTTTCCATAAAGACGACTTGCTCAAACAAATTACCCTCACAAAATGACGTGCCCTGACGAATCGGTCCAAACAATCTCAACCCAGAAGCCAACTTCTATACAAGAAATATCCTTTTTCTACTGTATTCCTCCCCAGCAAATACCCACCAAGATGATCAAACGGTAAAAGCCAAAAGGGCAAGTTCTTGAGGAGTATTAAGTACCTGACCAATAGCGGCGTTTGGGTGGACGACCGCAGCTGGGTGAATGGAGCATGGATCTGTCTCGAGTGTAGGTTCTGCCATTTTGTGCTCTGAAACTGAAACACCTGCATGATATGAACAGAGCATCCACAAGTATGAGGAGCTATTCAAATTAAAGAGCTCGCGAGTTCGTAGCAGGAGAGAGGAACGACATAGATACTGGAGAGAGTTCTGGAGAAGCGACGAAGGGAGGAAACAGTCCTGCGCACCCTGAGGAGTGGAATCATGGCTATGGAGCTCAGTGTCAGCGACAGACAGAGATTCTTGAGTTTGAATCGAGTAGAAATTTCCAAACTCTGTTTCGGACAAATGCTGGAACATGCGACGTTTGAGTGGGTTGCGCTCGTAACAGGGTGAAGTTAGACTTGTGGACCTAATGTCCCGTCGTAGTGGAAGCGTAAATGGGCTCGGGATAACTTCTCTCAACCCCATTGCAGCTGGTGACTAGAGATAATCGATTTCAAGGTGGGTTGATTTTCGCTCTAAAATCAGGAACCCGTCATGAAGGGTCAGTTTCATAAATTGAGAATCGGGAACCACCCATAAATTCCTGGACCCACCCGAGAATCAGCCCATGCCTTCCAAGACTTCCCAATCCCCACCGAAAGAGAGCTAGAGCAATCGAGAGAGACCAATAGAGAGTTGGAGGTGAGAGGCCAATGAGAGACTTGAGAGGATTCGTAAAAGAGAAGAGAGTGAGATGAGGCGTCTGTGAATGACCCTCACTACCAAATTAGGGTTTTTGAAAATTTTAACATAAAATTTATATGTGTGTACCGGTTTAGTCCGGGTGATTCGAACGGGCAATTTCACACCTGGAACCAGATTCCAGATGGATCCTCATGAGAACGTCTAGTAATGGATGATCCGGGTGATTCCCAGTTCTTTTGCACAATCTTACTAGTGATTTGGGCTCTGTTTGGTAATGTTTTCGTTACTTTGTTTTTTTGTCTTTTGTTCCCCGGAACAGAAAAAGAACAAAAACTTGTATGTCACTTACAATTTTTGTTTCCTGAAACAAAAAATATTCCCAAGAATAAATTTGGAACATAAATAAGAAATAAAAAAAAATTACTTTTTTGTTTTCAAGAACAAAATGAGAAACAATATCATTTTAGAGAAACAAGCTTAGCGTAACCTAATGTTCAGCTTTACACTCATGAGTCCAGCCACCACCGGCCGCCATTGCCATTGCCAGTCACCAGCCATTATTGCCCCCGCCGGTGCCTCCAATGACCAGTCACCGCAGTTGTCAGTCATCGGTCCTCGCCGCCACCTTCGATTGCCGATCACCATCGCCCGTGGCCGCCAGTTGCTGGCCACCACCACGATCACCACAGCCTCTGGCCACTACCATCGTCACTGTCGATGGTCAATCACCATGACTGTGGGTCACTGATTGTCGGACACCATCGCCGGTCACCGATGACCGCCCACCGCCGCCGCCTCTGATGGCCGGTCATTGCGGCCGCTTGTCGTCAATTACCACCCGCCGCCTCTGATGGTAGGTCACTGCAGCTATTGATTGCCGCTGCTCGTCAAAATCACTAAGTCAAAAAATTTAGAATATAAATTTTTAGAGTTGTACCGAACGCATTTCTATTTTTTTTCTATTCTGAAAATAGAAATTTTGTTCAGTTACAAACGCGTTCCTATACTTAGAAACTCATCTTGAAAATAAAAACTATTTCTGAATAAGAATTGTTTCCGAAAATAGAAACTTAACGCACCGGTGGTGGCCGGGTCAGTAATAGTGGCATCCTCTCTGAGTTGTTCTTCGACTGACAAAAGAAGAAAATCACATCTTTTATCGGTCGAGTTGACCCAGAGGATACAACCTCCTGGTTGCCAAGATTAGGCCCGATCATTGTGCCCTCATCTCATGGAGTCGGACACCATGGAACGTTGTCAACTTTTGTTGTGGATTGATTCTGGACACAGGTTATTGAAAGGATTCATTTTGCTGCTGAGTTCAAAATATTTTCTTTGAGCAGAAGTGGAACCTCGGAGGTTGTAGTTTTTCCTGTACAATTCACGTGCTTCCTCTTAGGCTCTGTATCTGTTTTATCACATCAATTTAAGCTCTCAAAAATCCAGTCATTAGCTACCTCAATTCATCGAACCATTGTGAACATGTCATTCCCGCAAAAAAATTAGCAAATGAGAAGATACAAGCTACCCATTCTACTCTAATGTACACAGCTTCGAGAAAATGACAAAGCCTCCTGCTCAGCAAGAAGCTTCCTGAATTTGCTTGGCTGGTCACAGGGTACGGCTACCCAGTCATGTGAGCCTCTCCTTCCAGTCACTGGCACATGCAACACGAGAAAAGATCCCGGCAGATCATGTAAGTCTAGAAAAGGACGCTCTCGAGCCTGATTCTGAAGTAACTCTGTCACCAGCACAGTTCCTTCCAAGCAACTACGTCGTAAGTCATCAAACGCTGCTGCTGTCTGAAAAGATCTCCCTTGAGCGTGTCGAGAAGCAGGCATCAAGTTTTGGTGGCCTATTTCCTCAGAATATATGCCAGATAAAGCTCCTACTGTAGTGCTAGAAATGAAATCACGTTCCAATTTAGACAGTGGAGAAAGAATTCAAACTGCAAATACTTGGAGTGTCACGGCATAGGCATCTGCTCACCCATTCTGCTGCTTCTTGAATTAATGTTGACAAGTAGTGCTTCTTACTAGAGTTTCCACCACAACCATCTCTTGCAAGTTTGCATTCCTGTAGCAAATGTTGTCGAAGAAAAGTGCCCTGTATTCCATCTGCCTCTTGGTTTGACATACCTCAGATATGACATTCTACAAATGCTTCTGAAAATGAGGGCTCTCGCTTCCATTTGTCAGATTGAAGGCTTAGTACCTTGGTTCTAACATCATCTGAAGCACTGTTATATTAGTGTTGCCATCAGTTACCATCCACGTGCTCATGTGCATGCTCCGTTCATATTTTTGATACAATGAGCTACTATTGTTGCTTCTCTGCTTAGTTCAAGGCAGTATCGCTCTCTAACATACGTAGTACCTAAAGCAAAGGCAAAGGGGCAATGAGCAGGTAGTAGAAGAGCTGAAAATCATCATTGCCTGAAGTTCATACAAGTGAATATGTTGAAAGCAGAAAGAGCGCTATATGCCTAAAAGTCCTAAGGAAACATGCACAGAAACTTGCAAAAAGTTCATTCGAGCGTGCATGTGTTAAGAGATATGTATCACGTAATTAGGCACACATGCATGTTCTTTTACAGTTAACAATGGACGTTCCATTAGTGCTTTACAATCGCTGCCAAAGAGATTGGAGAAATGTCAGTTCTAGCAGTAAATTCACAAACACTTTCGGAAACAAGTTCAGATGTACACAACCTGAGAAATGCGAGGCCTTAATTGAGGATCCCGCCGGATGCACAATGAAGCACACCGCAGCATCCGATGAACCTCCCGCTCTGAGTAGCAATTTTTCAAATTCGGGTCAATCAATTCACTGATTGAACGTCTTTCTAGTAATGGCCGTGCCTGCACCAAAACTCAACAATGAGAAAAATCGCCCGCATATATTTGAAGACGAAATCATTTCTATGGAAGAACGTTGCTAAACCATACCCATTCAGTGAGGCATTGCTGACCCTTGGGACGTTTTATATCCATTGCCTTTCGTCCCGTAACAAGCTCTACGAGTACCACACCGAATGAATATACATCAGCTTTTTCAGTGATTTGACCACTTTGAGCATATTCTGGAGCCAAGTACCTGAATAATGGCAGCTCATCCATCTAAGATTTTGATTATTGTGCGTGATATGAAACAAAGCTCAAGAGAGAACATGAAAGTACCCGAATGTTCCTATCACTCTTGTTTCTACTCCCATGTCTCCATCTGGTTGCCATCTCGCAAGTCCAAAATCTCCAACCTAACATCCAGTGATGAGAATCACCTCTAAGATATGCGGCCAAAGCAGTTGGAGATAATATTGAATGAATGTCATTAAGAAGATGAGGCCAGAAGTGCTAATTGACTGAATTGGGCAGAGACAACCAAGATTAATAACCATAGGAAGGACTATCAACTATATACAGTTCAGCATGTCATACCAATGGTTCAAAATCATGCGTGAGAAGAATATTGTTAGGCCGCATATCACGGTGTACAATACAACCCACTCTACATTCTTCATGAAGGTATCTCAATCCTCGAGCAGCTCCAACTGCAATTTTTTGTCGTGCGCACCATGATAAAGGGTCCCGATCATGTCCTGAAAAAAGAAAAGGAAAGGAAGAAAAAAGACTTCTAAGTTAAGGACATGACTGTGGATCCAACATCAACTTACACACTTCACATTTTACAAGCATGTTTTGTATTTGGTGAGTAGTCACCATTATCTCTGTATTTGTCATCCTAATGCTTATGCTTGCAAATTTTAAATAACACATCAGTGACAGAAGAACATGTACCATAAAGATGTGAATCCAGAGAGCCATTGCAAATATATTCATAAACCAGCAGTCTTCTTCCATCCTCAACACAGAACCCAATCAACGTGACGAGATTGCGATGCTGGGCACAGCTCAAAACCTCAACTTCTGCACAAAATTCTACATCACCCTGTGAACTTGCTGACTTGTGCTGTTTCACGGCAACAACCTGGCCATCAGGTAAAACCCCTCAATGGACAGAACCATATCCACCTTCAGCCAGAAAATTTGCTCGAGAAAATGCACCAGTAGCAAGTTCTAGCTCAGCGTAAGAGAACCACCTTGGGGGATTCCCAAAAACAGGTGCCTTGTGTCGACACACTGAGCATAGCGGAGGGGGACTAGGAGGTGCATTTCTGGACAATGAAATTGCTTCCCTAACGCTTCTGCTTAAGTCCATGTCAAGCTTAAAATTGATTCCACTATCAGGGTCTCTATATAAATTAGAAATTTGATCCATCAAAGATTCATAGTTGCAAAAGAAAGCTTTATCGTCGGGCTTTGGTGATTCATCCTCCAAAGGCTTGACAGTATCTTCCACCCATGACATGGCAGGTGGACCCAGATCTTCACTGTCTACATCGGAATCGGAATATTCAAAATTCGGTTTCACTTCAGGTTTACCTATGTACTCATTCTGTAGCTTTCTGTGAACTTCAGAGAGGAGAAATGGAGAGTTCCCTAGATCTGAACTTGATATAGATGAAGTTCCCATGTCGGTCGTGGTCAATGGGGACTCGTGGTCTGGACTACTTGCAGGAGTCACAAGAGGCCCTCTGATCATACTTTCATACTTAAGACTAGCACCCACATGAGATACATTGATGTCGACCAATGACGAAGAAGATATTTCTGCATCAAGTGCTGGTGATCCAATCAAATTCAGACGCAAGACCTTTGCTTTCGATCGGTCCATGACCACTAGATTGCACTGCAGTTCATCCATGCAGACCTGTTTCTCATGTTTCAGCCGCCTGTCATACAATTGCAACAGATCAGTTTATCAAACAAGTCGAAGGAAAATGGGTTTTAGAAGGGTGATTATAAAAAATAAAAATAAAACAGTTTTCCACAATAACAGCTATGCACCAGTTCCTTAATTGATCACATGATACGATAGGTAACCATTACTTATCCAATATAACCCAGTTTGAATGTACTCTTTTGGCTTCAGCAGCAACAACTCCACATGGCGTGCTGGAAACTATTTTCAGCCGGACCTTGACCTGTCAAGAAGAGCAACAAGATTGAATAATTGGAATCCCAAAAGTTGAATAGACAGATGCAAAGAGTGGGAGATAAATGCACCAACCTTATCTGGGTCATAGACATCATGGAGTCCATACATCATTTGAGAGCATGAATTTGCAATGTCGCCCTTCTCATCCAAACTGATCTCTGAGATAGACCGGTGATGACCAGTGGTGCAGTCACTTGCAAACTTCGAAAACATCCACATCTTTTTGCCTGGCAAAGGAAGTTCACACCGGGTTCGTCAGTCACAAAGATTACCTCAATTCCAATCATTGCGGTGCTACAGAACTGAAACCTCGAGCCAATAGAGTGAAAAAAAAAAACAGAGATCAATCGAAGAGCGAGTCAGCAACTGCAAATTAAGTTTATTTAAAAAGTTTGGCCTTCGCGAGATAATGATTCGATTGTGCTCTTCCTCAAACTCACCTCTTGTCGAAGAGAAACTTATGAGAGACTGCATCGTTGTGAAAAACTGAGAGATCTCTACAGACAATCGAACTTAATATGACACTTCATGGCAGGTAAAGATAATGTTTTTTGACGAAGATTAGGTTCTTACACGAGTTGCCCAACTCAGCAGCAAAGAGAACAGGGGGATACACAGCAAGCATACATGGAAACAGGGATCATGTGAAATCCCACGAACCAAATCACAGGTCCACTTCTATTCCACCCACTTTGTGAGAAGAAAAATCAGTTCTTTCTTCAACATAGGAGGAAACGAAGGAAGAACGGAAGACAGAAAATAAGAAGGAGGAATCTGAGTTTACTTGAGGAGTGAGGAATGACCACAAGCAGCTTGATGCAATCCCCAGGCTGAGCAACATGAGTCAAAGTCCACACCAATGCGGCTCTCGGTATTTCCCTCGAGGCTTTCACAGCAACAACCACCACCTTCCCATTCCCAAGTCCATCTGAAGAGCCCTTCTCTTTCATACTGAACTCTCCCAAAAGGATCTGAAATTATTGCTGCGCACAACAATTATTATTGCTCATTGGCACTTATACCAAAAACCCATCTCAAGTCTCCTCTGGTCCAGCTTTTAAGCGACACCAAAAAGATCGAATCATCACTGTAACAACACAGTGATGGACCCCAAGACGACGGCCTTTCTCAGCTAAACCCAAATGGAAAGCTGAAAGAGAGGAAAAGCCTGAAGAGGACGTCCACTTCAAGACGATTTGCTTCTCATCTCCATGAATCTGATCACCCGTTCCTCTCTTCTATCTTCCCATCTCTCCTTTCACAAACTACATGTGAAACAACATGCTCTCTCTCTCTCTCTCAAACCTGGTCCAACATTTTTCTCATGCAAGACCGCACTTTACGGTTCCAGGTAAAGCAAAGCGAACGAAGCAAAAGCTAAGAGCAAGAGCTTTCTTTTGAAGCTGTCGATTTTGACACGGTCCTGCACAACTAGATCCTAATATAAAGTAACGCCAAAATAGAAAGCCCCAAAGAAACAAAACCAATAAAAAGAAAACAACCACCCCACCCCCCCGGTCCCGATCACGAATAACGACACCCACCGATCCCCAAAAAGCAAAATGCGGAAAGAGAAAAGCAGAAAGCAGAAAAGGCAGATGAAACGATTGGAGCCAGATGGGGAAACACCCATCTAAATTAACCAGATAAAAATGCGAACTTTAATGCGTCTCGCAAATGTCCAGAGATCGGTCTTCGTCTCTTTGAGGAACATGCTGGACAATCTTCGATTACGTTAAAGAGGGGGGCAATCGAATTCCGTGTGTGAGAGAGAAAACCGCTTGTCGTGCTTCAATATCTTAATCCTACATTTTTCCTCATCATCATTGTCGAGGACATCGAGCAGTGTTCATTGGACAGCGAAACCTTCGCCTTCGCCTGCCTGCCCACCTCCCGTGTCTCTTTCCTTGTGCTTGTCTGAGGTTCCCTCTTTTCTAAGGATTTTCTTTTTCTCGAAAGAACTCTCTTTCCAAGGATAAAGTTTGCGTTTTTTTTGCCAGCATCCCGATCGTATTACTCTCGTGATATGCATTTCTCATCGACTTTTATCTTCGCGTAATAATAATTTACCATTTACGAGAAGTTTATTTTAATTAACTGTTACCATCCCATAATTATGTCCGATGATTCAAAAAAGCGGAACTAAACACGAGCAATTCAATTAACTTAATGAAGTGGCACATCCAAAACAAGGTATCTTTCCAAATGAAACACTTACGTTTGTAAATTGCAATATCTATTCCTTGGAAAATGTGAAAGGTAAAGCTCGCTTACCGCCTTTTCCCAAGTCAAACGCGAAGTTGGTTGAAAAAAGAAATCAAGAATTCGAAACAAGCGGATACATCTTCGATCAATTATTGTTGGGAATGATTGATTTCCTTTTTGCCCTATGTCTGGCTACTCAAGAACATTATGGAAAACTATTCACCAAATTACCCTCTCCTAATAGGGGAGTTCACCTTTTTTACCATATTGAATTTGCCCCAAAAACGAACATTTTTGCTACTAATCATCATTCATCAATAACGTTTTTATTTAAGTATACCCTTTTCGAGTTTCGGATTTCAACTGCCTTTTCGCTTGTTGCGTTCTGATCTAACCAAACACGTTGATTCAAATTCCACCGATTCCTTGAACACATTTCTATTGTTTTAATTGTCGTCGTCACGTGTTGGAATTACTTTTTTCAACGATGATGAATAGTAATATTCTTTTGATTTTCAAGGAGCATAGGGTGCCTTGACACCAGCGCGCTTCCTCGAATTGAAGAAGCAATGGGGTCCTTGATGTATAACTCTTAACAGGCTGATTGAATCAATCAATCCAATGGCAAAGAAACATATTGTTGTCATTTTCAATGGGACATGATCCATAATGCAACAGAGTGGGCCTCAGTGACATTATTCTAAGTTTGCCTGTGATTTCAATCTGATAGCTGGAAAGTAGGAAAGCTACAAAAACCCTAGTATCCTGATTCTCAACTAGCTGTCGTTATATACATTATACATAAGAGGTGAGCAAAAGAACCGGATCAAATCGGCCGATTTAGGCAATTCTCGAAACCTAAATTTGGAACCGATGAGTATCGGTCTGGTTCCTGATTTGTTTTTTATTTATTTAAATTCTTATCATTCCAAAATTTTGAAGTTCTAATTCCCATTTTTTCTCACTCAGACTCGGTGACGCTTGTCACTCACGCCTCTCATTCTCACTTCTCTCAGTCTCAGTCGTGCAGAGCTCACGCCTCCCTGGCGGCTCCACGCCTCTCGTGGAAATGATCATCATATTTAGCTTATCATGAGCTTGTTCTATTAACATCACTCGTGTAGTAGTTTAGACTATGCAATAACACTTATAGTCTTGCAGGGAATACGAAAAAAGAAGAAGATACGGCCAATTCCCAATTCCACAAATGCTTTGACTTCGGCACATCACCAAAGTGAATTAAGGGATTTCAGGAGGGGTCTTATAATATATGTACACACACAAATTTTGATTTTGTTGCTACCGGACTCTTTCGGACATCGTTATAGATCTCAGCTTTTAGCTTCTGATCAGTTTTTGTTAGGTCGAGTATCTTTTTTATAATCAATGGCCCTGTTTCTTCGTTATGAAAAAAATAAGATATGAAGTGCGATTCCTGAAATTTTTCATTAGAAGAGTTGAATTTCCCGGTCCGACAAGTCCCATCCCATCACCCTCCTCATGCTTTGGCCATAAGGTACTAGGAAAATTAGGGCATTAATTAATTAGAAGCCTCTTAATTAAGAAATGGAGCGACCAAAACATTGATTTGACTGCACAATTTTAATGGCCAGCCGACTTCCGCCTATATATTATGATTGTCTGTTTCTTTGGCCTCTTATCATCATTGTCATATAAGGTTTTGCTACTATTTCTCTCTTTTTCTATTTTGTTCCATCAAGTGGCAATGATGTTATTCGTTTATAACTTAATAAACAATCTTAATGAACAGGCTATCTAGAGTAACCGCTGTGACCCTCTGCTTAGATCCGAGTTATTTATGATAAGAACCAAATTCATAGTCATCGATTTGTGAATCGAAAGAACGCAGATGCCCTTATTACTGGGTCAATTCCGATTAGGTCATATGGTTGTTTTTAATAAGCCATATGGATATAGAATACGAGATGAGAAGCAACTAACAGCAATGGCATCATGAAAAGGAAACCCTAGTTTTGTATTTTTGCATTTTTGTTTGTTTTCCCTTTTGGCTGGGCCATGTAAAAAGACTAATCGAGAGCTAGCTTTTCCCTTCTTTTCATGATTTTCGGGTGGCCGAAGCTGAAAGTTTTCAAAGCATCAGGCAACGTATTAGGTGAGTGATGGACGGAAGCAGAAAAGACATAAAGTTCCAAAAAGTCTTCTTTCATCCAAATGTCTCAGAAGAGGAAGGGGTAGATGCCCTCGTGGTCCTTCAAAGATTCCATCTTTTGCATGAGCACCCCCGGGTTGACTCACCTGGTTATGAGTTTACAAGGACTCTCGGCCTTCGAGCATGAATTGGCTATCTTTTCTTCTTATGTCATCTAGTATAGAGGATCGCCACTTGATATTGTCATTCGAAAGCAAGACACACGCGTTCGAGCGCTTAGTATGATGTGCCGAGCCAAGTTTCGTTAGTGTTGAGATAAATTTAGATCGAGAGAATTGTACGGTTACCATATCAAATGTAATGTATCATTCTTTCGTGATGACTAATGATATGAAAACAACAATGTGAATTAGCGATCTAATGCTTTGACAAAAAAAAAAAAAAACTAGCGATTTATGCAATCTGTAGCCAATTGGTTAAAGCTGGGCCAATGGGAATGAATGAAGAAAGAAATCAGGTCATGACGTATACAAGTAACTTTTCAAATATGGCCATTTTCAATATCCATGCTTACCTTCTGTGTTAGAAAAAATTATGGATCTCTCTTTCAACTTTAATTATTTAGAATGGAGAACAAACTTATTCTCCCTTCTTCTTTATCACGATTAAATCGAATTCATTTAAAGCAATGTTTAGCTACCTTCATCTTTTCCAATATAGTTTATAGAGCGCTCGAAGTTGGACACGATGGACATGTACATAATGTCACACGTTAAAAAAAACAACTATGGCGAGAATTAAAAATATCGAGTTTTGTCGAAACATGCGGCTCTTGACGGACGGAGTCATTCATTTATCTCTTTTTAACAATCTTTCGAAAATCCCAAAACACTTTCTCTTCTCGTTCTAAAACCGTCGAAGGGGGAAAATAAGAAGAAAAAAAAAAGAGGGTGAGCTCCTCTAAGCTGAGAACGAACAGACCCTTCTCTGCATATTTTGCATGGTGAAAAGAAGAGAGAGGAGAAAGTTTGGTGCGCCCCACTTTGCAATCATGCATGGAGAAAAGGATGAGGGTTAGAAAGTAACAACAGAGCGCGAACGAAACAGAGGCAAAGGCAGCCATGGTCGAAGGCCGCAAAGAGAGAAGCGTGCACGTGCACGCAATGCCAGAAACAGAGGAGATTCTGCTTGAGAACAAGAACGAGATGATGATGATGATCAATCACCCTGATCGACCTCAATTCATTTACGAATTCTGCTGAAAGTATGGAGAATTTGCTCGACCTCATGAACAGTAAAGATCGGTTCGCTTTTTCTGCGAATCATAGGATTCCGTTCTGTGGAAAAAGCAAGATTTGAAGAGATGGAGTGAAGAACGAGAGAGAGAGAGAGAGCTAAGCCCACTGGACTCTTCATGGCCGAAGATGGCGAACTGGGCTTGAGCCCACCACGAGGACCCTTCCGGTAATTGTGCCCACTCCTTAAAGTCAAAGTGGTCATCGCAACATTACTTTGTCTGAAGCAGATCTGCTTGAGGAAGCTGTCTGGGTAATCATCGTTCGACTCCGCGAGTTAGAATGGGAAGCTGCGGCTCGAACGACGTTGCCGTCCCGAGGTTGAAGAGGGAAGGCTGCGAACGAACCAAACACGACTCCGCGTTCTCCCCTTGGAAGGTAATCTCTTCTCGATTTCCCCCCGAAACGCAATTCCCATTTCATAAATCGTCAATTCCTGAACGTGGGTTCTTGCGTTACGATTTTTCTTGTTGTTTCCGAGCGATTCGGTTCCGAGCAGTTGAATTTTTTAGGATGGGAGGAGGGGTGTGATCGAAGCACCTTTTGGTGAGGTTGATGTTTGCTTTGAAACGCTGACCCTTTAGACATTTATGGAGGTCGAATTGGGAGTAGGAGATTCATAAGGGTCTGGTTTCTTGTACTGTGACGAACCGATCTTGAACTCTTGGTATCATGGCGCAACTTTTCTGTCCTTAGGTGCTCGTAGGACCTACTGATTGGGAAGATTATTCATCGGGGAAGGAAGGTGCCACCAGGTACAGGGTCCATAATCTCCCAAAAAGTCCCGGGCCGGGGATATATGAGCTTGGCGTGGCTGCTTCTAACGCCAAATCGGGGCATGAGATCACCAAGCTCGATCTGCGGTTTGTAGCTGCAGTTTACCTTGGGCAGGCGGACTGCGTCAGGACCAGGCTCCAGCAATATGGTCGGTCGGGCGCTCACTTGGGCAAGTGCTTGTCAGCTGCTTGTGAAATTGACTCGAAGACATCCTCTCCCACCAATCAGCTTGGGCTGTTTGTGGAAGCATTGTCAAGAGGCTACACCATCGTGTTCCGATGGGCTTCGGTAAGTTCCCTGATAAATTGCCGCAGTTGCGTTGTTCTAAGCGCCCTAGTATTATCCTTGCTAAATCTATCTGCAATTGCAAGTCGTATGAAAATGTCTTCATCACATAGGGAATCATTGAATTTGGATGCTAGCATAGTGTAGGCTCTCTCATGACTATCATGATGGCGGAAGAGTGAGTTCTGAACGCAAGTTTGTTCGAAGTTGGAATTTTCTGAGCTTTGGGTTTTTGGAAATGGCTATGCTTATTAAATTGGATAAATATCCAAATAAAATATACATCAGATATGGTAAGTTTGAGTCCATGTTCATCCATGGGAATTATTCCATTCCCATCATCATATTGATCATAAATCTCCCTGTGCTCGGCCAGAAGAACTAGGAGACCGAACCATGGTAAGGTAAGGTAACACAGTCTTTATCAATGAAGGCCATACGAAATTTAGATCGTTTATCTACAATGGAATGGGATTCAGATCTTCATTATCAGAAGACCCCAGGCATACCATTGAGAAGGAACCACCCACAGAATTTAAAGAACCTTAAGGAGCAGGAGTCATGGGTGATGACATACCTGGATGTCAGTGTGGCTGCAAAGCAGTATCTTGGGCAAACTCTTGCCTCTTAAATTGATATTCTAAAATTATCCCTCATACATATTTTTTCGATATCTACAGCTGAATAACAAAGGAGATGCTCAAAGAGCAGAACAATCGCTCCTGTACACATTTGATTATGCATGGAACAAAGGCAGTAATGGTTCACGGCGCCCCTGCGATATTTTTAAGAAACTTAAAGAAACCACTCCGAGCACCTACCACATTTCCAGCGTTGCAAGACAGCTTCCTCCTTTCCGTCCCAGGCAAGTGGGCATCAGAATCAAAGGAAAGCTGCTTTCAGAGAAGAAAGATTCCTTTCCCCAAACTGGACGAGAAAGCAGCAGTTTCTTTGATGGAATTTTCAAGTTCAGCAAATCACGGCCTCGACTAATTATAAGTGAATCCCATGCTGATGAGGACACCACTATTTCGGGTACCTCCCCGGCTAATGAGAGCTTCTCTCCTATTTGTGGGGTCATCTTGGAAGATGGCTTTCCCTGTACAAAACCACCAGTACACGGGAGGGAAAGGTGTAACGAGCATAAGGGGATGAGGATTCGAGCATCAAATCCTGCATCGAGCACAAAAGGAACATCCAATGACATTCGCAATAAGCTGACAATGACGTCGTGGGATCATGCAGCTGAGATACATAGATTGGGAAAAGCTGTAGAAGTTTTCTCACAGCAGGTGAACGTCAAGAACGACGATGGTACTGTATGCGGAGTGGATTTCGGTGATGGCACGTTCTGCACAAGGAGACCTGCTCGAGGAAGAGTTCGGTGCGAGCATCACAAAGGGATGAGGGTGAACCAGACAAATCCTGCATCGAGCAGAAAAGGAGCATCCAATGACATTCCCAATAAGCTGACAATGACATCACGGGATCATACAGCTGAGATACATAGATTGGGAAAAGCGGTAGAAGTTTTCTCACAGCAGGTGAACGTCAAGAACGACGATGGTACTGTATGCGGAGTGGATATCGGTGATGGCACGTTCTGCACAACGAGACCTGCTCGAGGAAGAGTTCGGTGCGAGCAACACAAAGGGATGAGGGTGAACCAGACAAATCCTGCATCGAGCAGAAAAGGAGCATCCAACGACATTCGCAATAAGCTGACAATGACGTCGCGGGATCATACAGCTGAGATACATAGATTGGGAAAAGCGGTAGAAGTTTTCTCACAGCAGGTGAACGTCAAGAACAACTATGGTACTGTATGTGGAGTGGATTTCGGTCATGGCACGTTCTGCACCAGGAGACCTGCTCGAGGAAGAGTTCGGTGCGAGCATCACAAAGGGATGAGGGTGAACTAGACGAAAAAGAAACATGTCGGCAGCTGAAGATGATGCAAAATTCTGCGAGCCATTAAATTATGACATACAGAACAGACAACGGCGCTGGGAAACTTAAACAGACGGCTTGCTTCTGTTGATGGAGCAAAACTAATTTAACTATCTTATGGTATCGGAAAACACCAGCACAAGGAAGAACATAAGTATTGCCGGTGCAGACTCGCAAAGTACTTTTCTTCTGTTAAAGGAAGTTGCGCATTTTCTGTCGACTCTTTCTATCATTCTGGAGCATGATTAAAGTGTGTAGATATTGGTTCTCATACATTGCTCTTCTAGATAGTCTGCACAGGCTGGGGATCGGAAATGTCCATTAGTTATTCATCAGAACAGATGGTCAACTTCTGTATGATTTATATGCTATGCTGTTGTAACCCTTGTCGCTGATTGTCGCAACCTTGCTCGAGGTGAACCACTTAAGGGAAATTGAACATATTGCTAAGCGAGAACGAAGGTTGGGAACGCTCATGCTTAGCACGGGCTCTGCTCTCCCAAGCCGTTCCGATCGCAACTTTGGTTCTCAATTCGATCGTGCAATAATATTGAGCCACCACCGATCTTATTGCTATGCTGCAAAACCATCTAATATGCAACCTAAAGATTTTCTTCATTATAACTCTCATGGCAATTTCAAAGTTGCCTCCGTAAAACAACTGACATGACCGAAACCTACAGGTGCGCTGATCACAAAAATCAAAATTAGATTCGAAGGGCACATCACACTCCCTAAATGACATGAACATTTCCTTATCGAATGGATTTAAACACGAGTTGATCCTATAATTAAATGCAACCTGTATGAGATGCTACTTTGATTTTTGAAAGCCTTTCTTTATCTTATGAACATGCATGAATGAAACTAACCCAAGAAAAATATGTCGTGTATTAAATCCTAGATATGAGAAAAAGACCTAATCTATTGTGTATAGACTAATGTTCTACATGATGAATACTAATAATTTAAGAAAAAAATGCAATCTTGATTATAATTACCAACCTAGCTAGATTCAGTAAAAAAATAAAAATCACATTCTATGTTTCCTATCGGGAACATCTATAGAGACGTGCGATAAAATGCAAGAAATTATCAGGAACAGGAATCAATTCTAGTGGATGAGAATCCAAAGTACTTGTATCAGATTTGCTTCAGCACATCCCGTCCCACGACACCGTTCGAGAGAATGCACCAATCCAGAACACAAAAGCATTTCAATGAAGAAAATCCGAACATGCAATCAACTCAACATCTTAAAATTGGAATCAGAAATGACCTGGTGATTTGGTTCGACCGAACGGAGCCCGCTCCATTGGCGCGAGAATATCCACAGCGGCAGCGGACGGTTGTCGGAGAGCATCTCGGATAGCGGCCGTGGGTGGTGGCGACTCGGGTAGCAGCCGCGGCGGGTTTTACGACGGCGATCGCGACGACGATGACGGACTGGACCGCCCAAGTCAGCGGTGGACTCCGGTGATGTCTCGGAGGTTCACTGGCGAGGCATTCGTATGGTTGGCAACGCGAAACTGGCTCTGAGAGAGAGAGAGAGAGAGCGGGAGAGCGGGGGCCAACGGTGGCGTTGCACCTTCGGCGACGGTGCAAATCCTGAAGAAAGAGGTCCCCCGGAGCATTTGTATTAGAATCCACCGAGAATCTCTTCATCATCCGTGACTGCCGCTCTCATTCTTGGAATGTTCCCCCATCTTTCCTTTTCTGTTTCCTTTTCGAATCTCCACAAAATTTGCTCCCAAATCCACACGATGAGATTCGATCAATGTCGGCCGGTCGCTCAAACCGAATCAAAGTCATTATCTCCAAGCTCCGGTCTTTAAAATATTGAAATTTTGGCCAAATTTCGTCTGAAGCTCCACCAATTCCCAGATCTCACAAAGCAAGTAAATCTAAAAGGTGAATCAACTTGGTACAGCTTGTAAAATAAGTTTTTGGAGCTCTTCTATGCTCATCTTGCATGTCGGACCATCCATTGAGCTAATTTAAGTGAAATTCATACCCGAGCCTTTGTTACGTTTTCTACGAAATGCTACTCCTAAACCTAAATGTCCCTAATATCTCAATGCAATAAGGAATGTGATAACATGCGAAATTAATATTTTGTTCAGGGGTTTAATTCTCTCGATATCGACAAGTTTGATCCCTTATTTTCCTTAATGAGTGAGAAGATCCTTAAGCGAAAATTTAGGTGTCAATACTGATCCGATAAAATTACATATTGACTGAACTTTGGTCTATGGTGCATAGCGAGATATGAACTTTGGTCTGATGTTGTTCCGAATGAGTCTGTACAGGTCAACGTCCGGGAGTGAGAGGGTTAACTTTGAGCTAGCAAAGTCCATCTTGTTTACGGATCTCGTGTCGGGACATCGTTCTCTCTTTACGGTGTGTGCACTTTCGGAGAATGGTGGATGGACGTGTAGTCTTTGCTTGCCAGCTTACTAGGAATAGAACAGAAAAATTTACAATAAATACAGGTCGATTACAAAAACTAGCGACAACGAGGTCAAGCCTCACCAAGGGCCAACGGGGATGAGCTTTGAAAGAGGCCAGCAGGGACGAGCTTCACTAGAGGCCGGTGAGGTCACCGAGGTCCAATGACTGGTTGGAGGAAGAAGGAAGGGGAAAAGTACAAAAAAAAGTCATAAACATATTACATTATTATCAATTTAGTCATAAACCTTTCAATTACACCAATTTAGTCCTAAAATTTTTTACATTGTTGCCAATTCAATCCATTTGGCCAATTTAGACCGGAAATTGCCAATGTTGACATTTTTAAATATTATTTTAATAATTTTCTAATTTTTTTATTTTTATTTTTTTCCTTTTTTCCCATGTTTTTCTTTCTTCTTCTTCTTTGGCCTTGGCTGGTCCCCATGGTTGGCGACCGGCCACAAGCGCCGACGAGGGCAACCCTCGCCCAAGCCACGAGGGTCCATTCCTTGTTAAAGCCAGCGAGGGCGGCCCTCGCCAAGGCCACAAGGGCAACCTTGCCAAGGTTGCGAGGGTCCAACCCTTGCCATAGTTGGTGAGGGTGACCCTTGCTTGTGGCCAGTGCGGCCCCACGCCCTTGCCAGCACCTATGGCTAATCGTTGACCATGGTGACCGGCCAAGGCCAAAAAAAGAAGAAGAAAGAAAGAAAAAAGGAGAGGTGGGGGGAACGAATAAAATAATATTAACATTATTAAAATAATATTTTAAAATGTCAACATCAGCACTAGCAGGCCTAAATTGGTACCAATGTAAAAAAGTTTAGAACTAAATTGGTCAAATTGAAATGTTTATAACTGAATTGGTACAAATATAATAGATTTAGAACTTTTTTAGTACTTTTCCCAAGAAGAAAGGGAAGAAAGAAAAAGAATAAAAAAAATTACAAAATATTAAAATATCATAAAAAATTATTTATGTCAGCGTTGGCCAGTCAAAATTGGCCGAATGGACTTAATTAGTATAAATGAAAAATATTTATGACTTAATTGGCAACAAAAAAAAAAGAACTGAATTAACACAATTACAATAAATTTAAGTTGCTTTTAGTCCTTTAGGAGGCAGTGGAGGATCTAGAACACAGTGATAAAACGAATCATCATATGATTAAACACAAATAACCTTTTTAAGGCTATTCTTTTGTTTTTTTTATCGAGATTCTTACGACCATTTACGTGTAAAAAACAAAAACAAAAAAAGAAGAAAAATTGCTCGAGCCTCCACGTCATCACAAAGGCCAATCTATGAAATAACGGCCGACATACCTCACGCCCATCTCTCGATTCGCTCCAGAAAATCTCGAGCTCTCCGGTTCAGCCCCCGCAAGTTCGGCTCGCCGCGCCAAGCCATGCCAGCCAGCGAGCTCCGTCAGCAGACGCCGGCGGCTCAGCCGCAGCCGCACCAGCAGCCGTCGGACTACGAGAGGGAGGAGGAGTTCGTGTGGGCGCAGATAAAGGCGGAGGCCCGGCGCGACGCCGAGTCGGAGCCGGCCCTCGCGAGCTTCCTCTACTCGACGGTCCTCTCCCACTCCTCGCTCGCGCGGTCCATATCCTTCCACCTCGGCAACAAGCTCTGCTCCTCCACGCTGCTGTCGACGCTGCTGTACGACCTCTTCCTCAGCGCCTTCTCCTCCGACCACGCGCTGCGCGCCGCCGCCGTCGCCGATCTGCGCGCCGCCAGGGCTCGCGACCCCGCCTGCGTGTCGTTCTCCCACTGCCTCCTCAATTACAAGGGGTTCCTGGCTTGTCAGGTTAGGGATTGCGTCGTACCGTTCGTTTGATTGCGATTTCCTTTGTCCGTCGAGAGAAACGGGGACTGAGGGAAGATATTGCTCTCTCGCGTGTCGTTTGATGGAGGCCGATGATTTCGTTCTGCTTCTGGAGCTTAATTTATGAGATTAATCTGATGCTATTTTTTAATTTTTAATTTTGGGATCTTTACTATTTAAAAACGGTATTTGACATGAATCTCCGGTTTAAAATAGTGAAGAGATTCGATGCTAAATATGGAAATTTAAGAGACTGCTGTTGCTTAGTTTCTCTTTCTGAATTGGTTTTACAAGATGGGTCTTCTTGATTGATGCGATTTTGAAGAGAAAGGGCGTGTTGGGTATTGTTTCTGTGCGTAAAAGCTCGGGCTTTTACTTGTGGGATGGCAATAAGAAACGATTTCACTGATTTTTTGCAATAAGGATGCCGATATTGTTGTTGTCTTCTCCTATTAGGCACAACGAGTGGCTCATAAACTGTGGAACCAGTCGCGCCAGCCGCTGGCACTCGCGCTTCAGTCTCGTATATCTGATGTCTTCGCTGTCGACATACATCCGGCAGCTAAAATTGGTAAAGGGGTCTTGTTCGACCACGCGACGGGAGTGGTGGTTGGGGAAACGGCTGTGATCGGGAACAACGTGTCCATTCTGCATCATGTGACTCTTGGCGGGACAGGCAAGGCGGGTGGTGATAGGCATCCTAAGATCGGGGATGGGGTCCTGATTGGAGCAGGCGCGACGATACTAGGAAATGTGAGGATTGGAGAGGGAGCAAAGATCGGGGCTGGATCGGTTGTGCTGATCGATGTGCCGCCTAGGACAACTGCAGTGGGGAACCCAGCGAGGCTGGTGGGAGGAAAGGAGAAGCCAAAGGAGCACGAGGAGGTTCCTGGAGAGTCCATGGATCATACTTCCTTCATCTCCGAGTGGTCAGGTTATATAATCTGACATGTTGGTTCTTCTTTTCGTGTGCGTGATGGTTTAAGTACGGATGATGGTATGAATGTCGCTCGCTAATGCCGCTTTAGCTCTTAATTTTTGTTTATGTTGGCTAAGGAATAGTGCAGATCGTGTCGTGAGCCTTGGAATCGCTGCCGTATGTATAATGTATGTATACCATCGACTCCTTGCATCAATCCCCTGGCTTTAACTTGCTATTGCCCTGCTGTTCAGTTGCTGATAAGAGAGATGAATAAAATCGACTTCAAGAATCGGGTTCTATTCTTCTTTCGTGATATGCGATAATTAGGCACTCTCAACTTGCCGATTATGTATTACATTTAATTATCTGAGTTGCTTTGCAGTATTAAGTTGCTGAAGTAGAAATTGGGTTGCTTTTGTATGCATTGCTGACATGACCATTGTTCTCCTGGAAAAATGTTAGTTTGAGCCAGTTTTACCTTCGCAATGCCAAGAGCTCGACACATACGGGCATCTTTAACGCAAATTCGATAGATTGTTCAGAGAACACCATTAACTCCCCCTGCATTACAGCACCTATCTTGCTCGAATTCATTTAAAGCTGGTCAATGGCTCTGAGCGCATCTCTCGTAATGGCACCAGAAATCTTGAACTACTGATGGTTCTATCTTAAACTGAAATTAAAAAATAAAAAAAAATTCTTGGCTTTTGACCCATTCATTATTGGGAAAAATTGTACAAAAAGACCTAAACCTATTGCACTTTTGTCAATTCAATCATAAACCTTTTTAATTTTGACAATTCAGTTATAAACATTTTTACATTTTGTCAATTGAGTTTATCTAGTCAATTTTGGCCGAAAATTGCTGACATGGCAGTCTAGTCAACGTCGATTGTGCCACGTAGAATAGCCAGCGTTGATGTGAATTTTTTTAAATAATTTTTTAATGTTTTTTCAAAAATTTTATTGATTTTTCCTTTTCCTTTTCCTTTTCCTTTTCCTTTTCTTTCTTTTTTGTTTTTTAATTTAAGGGCCGATGTAGCCGTCAACACTGGGTGAGGGCCATGAACCTCTTGCTAACTGAGGGCAAGGATCATGACCCTCACTAGATTTGGCAAGGCTTGCGAGCTCTCGTTGGCCACGGTAAAAAATTTTTTAAAAAAAATCAAAAAAATATT
>BCNH02000003.1:7286620-7297185 GCA_001662345.2 Metrosideros polymorpha var. glaberrima
TTTTTTAATTTAAGGGCCGATGTAGCCGTCGACACTGGGTGAGGGCCATGAAGCTCTTGCTAACTGAGGGCAAGGGTCATGACCCTCACTAGATTTGGCAAGGCTTGCGAGCTCTCGCTGGCCACGGTAAAATTTTTTTTTAAAAAAATATTAAGAAATTATTAAAAATTATCTATGTTAACATCAATCGTGTCACATAGGATGGAAGGCATTGATTGGATTGTCACGTCAGCCATTTTTTGTCAAAATTAGTCAGATTGATTTAATTAGCAAAACATGAAAAATGTTTAGAACTTATTTGACAAGATTTATGAGTAATTGGCTAAGTAGGTTTAAGTTTTTTTGGATAATTTTCCCATTCATTATTCATCTACCAAAAAGAAGAAGAAAAAGAGAGGAGTCAAATAAATTGGACATTTGCGATTTTGACCAAGAGGTGATAGAACAAGAAAATTACCAAAATAATTATAAATCTATTTCAATTATGTCAATTCAGTCCTAAATTTTTTTTGTTAATTGAGTCTTAAATCTTTTACATTTGTACCAATTCAGTCCATTTAATCAACGAGTGTTGACGTGGCGTCATCAACGCTTATGTGGACAATTTTTAATAGTATTATAATATTTTTTTATTTAATTATTTGTTTCTTTTCGTTTCTTTCTCCTTCCTTTTTTTCTTAATAGGCCAACGAGGGATTTCCGGCGACCCTCACTAGCCACAGGCGAGGGCCAGGACACCCTTGCCGACCTTGGGCAAGGGCATTGCTACCCTCGCTAGATTTGGGCGAGGGGCAGCACGCCCTTGCCCAATGCTAACGAGGGCATCCCGGCCCTCGTCGGTGCTGAATCCAAGGAGAAAAAAAGGATAAATAATTCAAAAAAAGATTAAATATTAATTTTAAAAAATGCAATGTCAGCGTTGGCTGGCCAAATGAATTGAATTGACACAAATGCAAAAGGTTTAAGACTAAATTAACACAACTGTAATATGTTTATAATTTTTTGGTATTTCTCTCTAGCACAAATACTTTAATTTCAGCATGTCAAGCTTTCGTGGGTTGATTTGTGTTCACCGGTGGGCTGTGGATTTAAGCTGCCATTTTGCTTCTTGAATCTGTCACTTTCTTTGGGCCAAATCACGAGAAAAGCCGAACCTTATGCATTTGAGGCATAATAACATAATCTTTCAAACGTCTAGAAAAATGTTTAACCTCTTTGCACGTAGAACAAAGATGACGCTACCTTTCAAACGTCCAAAAAACGAAAAGCCCCCACCTTTTACCCATCGAATAAAAATGACATTGGTCGCAAATTTCATCCGTTCAAATTAAAAATCACGTGTCATTCTGCGTGGCTCACTATACTAACATAGTAAACATGCATAATGAACTTGCTTAATCACGACAATTTTTTTTTTTTTAGTGTGTACAAAATTCAAGAGTTGGCTCCTTGTGCACGTTGGCACGGGGAGACATGTAGGACGAGCAAGGTGGTTTAATTATGGGAATGGACGAAATTTATGACGGGTGTCATTTTTATCATATATTAACGGGTTGTGTTGATTTTGTTGCGAGTGAGCTCTATTTTAGTTTGACCCAAAAAAAAAAAAGCTCTATTTTAGAAATTTTGAGAGATTGTGATATTTTTTGCCCAAGAGCAAAGGTCAAGTGTTGTTTGGGATTTGCCCCTTCCTTTTAGTTGTCCTCCAACAGAAAAAATTGAAGTAGGCCTTAGAGCTTATAAGTGCGTTTAGCATGAGAAAATACTCAGTTTTAAAAATGAAAATGAAAATGTTCTATTTCTTTTGGAATGAAATCGATGAAGAAAAAGTCTATATTGACTTAGTCCCTCCACATTTATTATTTTCCAATCACTTTTATTTACGTGGACATCGAGGAAGATAGGGGATTTATTTAAGATGGTGAGGATGAGAAATTCTTCCATGATCGTAGAAAAATGTGTTAAGTTGAAATTGGATTTGGGAAAATGATTGGTCCCACCAAATCTAAGTGGTGTATATAAATTCATTTGAGCACATTTATTGGGTTTATTAAATAATTGTTCCAGAAGAACCCAACTTTTCTGGAAAGCCAGACACTTCATATTCTGCTAGAAAACTAATTGAAGGGAAAAATGTACTTGTGGCAAAGAAAAGAAAAAGATATAAGCTACTTTCTCCAAAGTCCATCTGGATTGGCTTTTATTTTCAAGCATTCAACTTTTCTCAAATATCGCCTCTTGGATTATTTGACTTTTATATAATGCAAAACATCATAATCTTTTTGAGATTATACTTATATTCCTATATAGAATTTAGATGAAATTACAAAAAAAAAATCATAAACCTTTCAATTTAATCAATTTATCCTAAACCATTTGACGATTTTCTAATGTAGTTCTTCTAGCCAACTTTAACCGGAAATCGCTAACATGGATGCCGATGTCCTACGTGGCACACGGCCGAAGCTGACGTGGATCCTCAATTATGATGAGATCCATGTGAAATCGACCACCACTTTTCACGGTCTGGATTCCGTTCCGTTTATATACTGCATTCGTTGAGCATTGCAAGCCTACTAGACTGAATTCATCAAAAGCAACTCCATTCAAGAGAGTCAACCCATGCACATGCATGAACTGTTCATTTATAATCTCTAAAACCAACAAGGCCTACTCCCTAGAGAGAGAGAGATCCTTTCTATTACTTATTGCTTCTTGGGGTAAATGAATATGAAAGTTTTGGTTCATTTAGACAGCTCATGTTCCTTTATGATTGACTCTACAAATGAATGAATGTGTGTTTGCCCTAGACTTCTTCAACCTCCACCTCCAACTCCTATCTACATTCTCCAAACTGACCTTGTACCCTTCCCATCCCGAACCAATCAAAAATCAAAGAAACTAAAAGAAAAATATTGAGCAAGCAATAACTAAAAGAAAAAAAGAAGAAAAGAAACTCTAATTCCAATCCGATCCGATCCTAACACTTGATTCAATCCAAATCCTCGAGAGCGACACGAGTCTTTATCGGTTTGAGCTTCAAGCCCATGCTCTCAGGGGAGAGAAGCTCGGGAGAGATGCAAGACGGGCTGAGAGGGCTCCTCGGGCTGTCGCTGAACTGGCACGGCCTGTACAATCCGTACCCCATGAGGAAGTACTCCATGGGGATCAGCATAGCATGTGGCTGCTCTTCTGTCACCATTGATCCACAAGCCTGGACCTGCACACCAGTTTGAAAACAACGCTCATTAATTAGGGCATTTGACCATCCACAATTTCCTCGGAGCGTTTATCAAACATAGATCAAAAACGACTTAAAAAAGAACAGTAAGGGCTTCATGATAGTTCTTATGCAGGCGAACAGAGAACAGAAGTACCTCAACTAGGGCACTGTATCTCCTATCCAGCTTTGACATCATATGGATAGCCTCGGAGTGAAAAGTAGAATGCTCGCCGACAAATATTAGAGTTCGGCATCTCAGTCTCTTCAATCCACCGGTTATATCACGTCTTCTGAAAGTAGTTGAAAGGGATACTTGGAATCACTTGAGGATATAACTTAAAAGGGAGATGGTAGACTTGCCAAAACATTCCGACATAATCGACAAATTTTTTTTTTCTGCTTTTACCCGTTAATTGCCTCCAGAAACCTCGAAACGTTTGCACTTTGCCTCTCATCAAGCAACTGAAGACATAAAAATGAAAATTATGACAAAGAATACATCATGTGTGCTTGTGTGTGTGTGAGAGAGAGAGAGAGAGAGGGGAAACGGTTAAAGAACTCTACTTTTCTACAAGCTCTAACTATGTCTGATTCTGGAACCTCACTGCTACCTCGAACTTCCTGTTACGATTTAGAAAATTTCATTTTCAGTAGACCAGGAAAAAGCCTATTTTATGACTCAACATGAAATAATACTAGATATAAAAGATTAAAAAATCATTAACACCTTGCTGAAATACCGCTGGAGCAAGTACTCCTTCACCAATCCACACACGCCGTAATAATATAGCAGGTTTGACATAACCTGAAAAGTCATAAGAAGCTTTTTATTTCCACGAACTACCTAACATCCCTAGACTACAGTAAGCAGAAGGTTTTAATGGCACCTTATTGTAGAACCATTCACTCCAAGAAGGAGCTCTGCATAAAGGTGATACTAATATTAGCCCAAGAACACGCTCCCTATATTTCATCTGCAATCCAAAAGAAAGTCTATAAACACCATATGTGTTAAAGTTCCTTATAATTACTTTCATGAGAATACATACGGCAAATAAGGTGAGGATGTAAGCACCAGCAGTGGCCCCCATGCACATAACTGCACCGAGCCTAATAATGAGATAAGCTTTGATCAGCAACAAAATCATAAATACAGAAGGAAGAAGATGCCAAAAAGGACAGGACATAGCCCGGAAATACCCTTCCACGTCTCTGGCTATAACTAGCAATAACTAAGCATGCTAACAAATTTACACCAACCCCAAAGACTGAGAGATTATTCAGTTTTCGCTATTAAGCTAGAATGAAAGCAGCAAAGAATGTCTCCCATAATTACCTAAAATAATTTAGGATCTCGATAATCTGATCAGCTAAACCATCGAGAGAAGGTACAGGATCATCTGGACAAATTGTAGCGGCTCCCAACTGCAAGAACACTTGTGGAAGTCCAAATGAAGGAATCACGTTAATAATGGCACTTATAATTTCAGTGCAATACATATACAGAGAGACCAAAATGAAGTTACATAATGAACATTTAATCTCTTAAATCAATAAATTTACAGACCTCATGTCCAGGAGGGCTTATATGATAGACACAAAAGTTGTGGAGAAGCAAAGAAGCTGCTTCAGGACAAAAGAACAATCCTTGGAAACAGGACATATCTGATACGAAAAATCAAGGGAATACAAAAGCTTATTAAGAAAAAAGAAATTTCAAAGATTGCATACAAACACCTTCTGAAGAATAACTACATAAGAAGAAAATAGATGCAACAAGTATAATATGGACTCACGAAAACTTCTGCAACAAAATTTACCCCTGGATGGTACACTAAAAATGGGGATATCTTAAAACTTACAAGATACCAAATAAATTCACTAGAATTAATAGATAAGAAAACGAACGACCCATTCAAGAAGACAGAGGAAGGGACTCATTAGCACAATATTAAGACACGAACATCCATGTGCTGCACCTGTATTATGGGTGCATTCCAGACCAAAATGTTGCGTAAATAACAAGAATTGGGGAACCAAAGCAGCACTTCATCTTTACTCTTGACACTTGACAAACGGGGCTAATTTTCTAAACGAGGTAAGATAATGTTTAGATTATAACAAATGAAACAAGGATAAAACACATTGACTAAATAACACTTACAATTAAGAGCTAAATCTGGATAGGTGATTAACGCTGGCTTATCTGGATCTCCATATACTATAACAGAGACTGAACCGGAACCAGTTCGAATCAGATGTTCCTAGTAAAAGACAGATAAAATTGCCAGAAATGTTCAGAGTCAGACATAGATAATCCATTACCAGTCATAGAACCAAACAAAAGTCTGTAGAGGAATTGTTCAACAACAGATATAAGGCCACTTCCGTTTAGCATGACAACATAAAATGTTCAACCACCACCATTTCAAGTTCTCGAATCAGTAAATTAACTTCAGTAAATATCTCCAAGTCAGTGCACCACACTGATGTTAAATCCTCAAGTAAGAAAGAAATCTCTTTTGTCCATTTTGCCAGCCCCATATATGGAAGGGTTGCCTACATAGTACATGCAATTATCTGGTAGATTGCATCCACATAACAACGTAGAAGAAATAGCCGGCACAAAATTGTAGTTGTAAATTCCAATCTTTGGTAGTGAGAAAGACGACACAAAAAAAGACATTATATGATGAATTAGAAAAAACAAAGACATTATAAGACAAGGAGAGCATCGCTTCGGGCTGCAATTCACAATGACTGAATTAGAAAAACAAAGATATCAAATAACCCACATGGAAATCATCAACAAATAAGCAAGGTATCCCATAGAGCAAAGCACATCAGCTAAGCCCGATAGACTAATAAAGCACGTCATCACACCAGTCGATCAAGGAACATACAATCCAAATACAAATAAGGCATCCAAAATGGACCACTTTAGCATAAAAGCAAAGGCTCAATAGTACTAATGCGACAAATCGCCAAAGAAAAGAGGATAAAACAAGTCCAGAACCAGATCAGAAGCAAGCTCCGAGATGGCTATGGTAGATATCGACATCAATAAAAGCATGAGAAAAATACCAATACAATGGAAAAAGAAATAGAATCCAAATGTAAATCTACCAACGAAGAAGCCCTCCATTCTAATCGGTGAAAAAGAAGAAACGCAAAGCATTGCTTCAATCTCACCACTTGAGGTAAGAAAGAAGAACAGAAAAAGAACGACAAGCTTGCTAGGCGTGGACTCTTTCTCTCATTCTATTAACAAAGCGTTAAAACGACAACGACAAAAAAGTTCCAGGCCCTGTTCATCTCCCACCATATTCAACAATCGAACATGGCAAAAGACCAGCAATTCCAGATGCAGCGCCCAAAGCCTTAGCTTTTTCGACAGAGCTCACGTCGCCCAGAAAAAAAAAAAAGAACAGAAACACTTGAAGCGGCAGACGAGGAATCAAGATTTCAGACGAAGGAAATGCGGGATCGGGTCGACCCTCGATTCGACAGCAGACGGAAATCGAAAACCCATTTCCGAGTTCGGGACAAAGATGATACCTTTCCACCGAGATAGATCTTCTCCACATCAACGGAAACGGATTCGTTTGACTCTCCCATGACCCTGGGAGGCCCTCTCTCTCCCCCTCGTGGTTCGACCCCAAGAACCCAACAACGAATCTCTCTCTCTCTCTGTGAAGTTTCTCCTTCAAGAAATATTTTCGCCTTCTCTTCAACCACTTTATACACCCAACTTCTCTTCCTCTCCCTCTCTCTCTCTCTCTCTCTCTCTCTCTCTCCCTCTCCCTCTCAAATATGTTGCAGAGAATTAACCCCCGATCTTATGTGTCCCTCCCTCCACCGACGCTCAATATGACCTCGATGCAGACCGATATTACAGCATGCGCCCCCACCTCGTGATTCTTCAACTGTCGTCTCTTTTCTCTTTCCTTTTTTCTTTTTTCTAAATCAATTTCTGGATATACAGTTGTCTGGGGAATACGAAGAAGCAACCAATTAAGGGAAAATATAGGCGGGTTGACCCACGAGTCAAAAATCTTTTCTTGCCCTGTTTCTCGCCTTCAAACAAAGAAGAAAATCTCTCCTTCCTCCTATGGATTATATTGCCGAAAGAATCTCCATTAGTAACTAAATCTAAATTTTCACTAAAGATGGTTAATTTACGCTTTCCAATTAGAATACTGCGATCAATCCATCTCCATTTTTTTTTTGGTCAACAGATTTTGTTGAGCTCTACAAAATATATCGTGAAAATGAAACTGACCGGCTTGTGTAAAGAAAAAAGAGAAGACAACATCATCATTTTTCATGCCTAATGAAAAGTACTAGATTTGTCGGTGTGAATATTACAATCCCACAAAAACCTCTTTAAAAGAAAATCTCATAAGTTTCTAGAGGGATTTTCTAAATTGACGTGGTAGGGAGAGCATTGACGCCTTAACTAATGACTTTCCATGTTGATTATAGAAAGGTAGGTAGGTGCATTCAGTTAATCTATTGAAGGAACAAGGATCTCTCAACAAACAGTAGTTACAAGAATTCCAATAGTCTAGGAAAATTAAATTTCAAGTATTCATTCTCCTCAATTGAGAAAAAAAAAAGGGTTTATTTATTTATTTATGGGTCATTTTAGCTGTGAGTTGTTTTTTTGTTTTTTTGGTCAGACATGTGGAGGGTGCTCACGGCTTCTTAACAACTTTTGACCGGAGGAAATGATGGGGGTGGGCATGTCCTATCATTAGGTTTGACTTTAATGCAGGTGTCTTTTTATTCTGTTGGTTAATTTAGTCGTTGGATTTTTGCCTTGGTTTGTACATCTGTCATTGGATGCCCTTTGAGGTGGACCCAGTGTGGCCCACTTCCCTTCATTCTCATGACACTCCACAGATCTTGATTGGGCCTGAAGCAACAGTTCCCCGAAATGGGAGTTGTGCTTGCCTTTCGTTTGACTTGACAAAATGGGAGTTTTTCCCTTTCCTTTTCTTTTTCTTTTCGTTCCTTCTTTTCTGTTTTTGCTTCCCACCTGCCGGCGAGCCGCGGCCAACAAGGGTCGCCCGGCCTCTCCTGAATTTGGGCAAGCCCCGACCACGGGCAAAGGCAACCTCACTCGCGGCCGTGAGCACCTTACCTAGACCATTGTGAGACACAGCCGCGAGCGAGGCTGTCTCGCCTACCACAGGCAAAGGCCATGGCCTAGTGCGGTGAAACCATGGCAAGGCTGCCCTTTTCCGCCACCACGACGGCCTTGCCCAAATCTAGGGGAGGGCTTTGCAACCCTCACCCGGTGATTGACGAGCTTCGGCCGCAGCTCACCAACCATAGTGAAAAAGAAAAATATAAAATATAAAATTGTAAGAAATTGAAAAAATTGTCTAAATTAGCATCGGTCGTGCCACATAGGATAGTCGGCGTCAACGATTTCCTGTCAAAATTGGCCGAATTGACTCAATTGACATAATGTGAAAATGTTTGAGACTAAATTAGCAAAAAGAAAAATTAGAACTAAATTGACATGGTTGCAATAGATTTAGTACTATTTTATTAATTTTCTCAAATTAATTTGGTATGCTACAGTTAGTGCAAAGACAAGTGTTTAACTACCCATCAAGAAGTATGAGCTGACCACACATCATCCAATTAACCCACAGAAGCAAGATAAGCAGTTCGATTATTAAATGGTATCAAAACCAACCCTCAAATAGTTTACTAAAGGATAATATAGAAAGACAAAACCCTCTAATCTGTGCAAAAAATACTCTCTTTGCCACATAATAATCAATTATTTGCTCAGCAAGAAAGCTGCAGGTGAAGTTGATGAACCGATCAATGTCCGTATGCGTTCAGGTGTATGTCCTCAACCAGAATCTTGTACCGTCTAAAGCATCGATCCAATCATGTACAGATTCATTATCACATCCTGGATAGTTTTTATGAGATTGAGTAAATTGACTAGTCCGCATCGCGAGTTCAACTATAAGATAAAAGGATAAATTAAACTTTGTATTGAGAAATTTGTCATCTGCAATACCTTGCAAAAAATTCTACCGTCTTGTGGCGTGGGAAACTTAAAAATATTTCCATGCCGGTAAAATTCCAATCTGCTGGTAAGAAAATATGACCGGTAACTTGCTTGTCAAGTAAACTGGTACCAATGCTATTAGAAACTTACCAACATTCCGACGAAACTGTTGTTGACACCGAAAAATGAACAACTTTCGATTATGATCGACAAGTGATAAGCTTAATCGATGATAATTTACTCATCAATATATATATATATATTCGAAAGGTATTTCGCCGTCGATTCAATTTCGACGGATCATCCTTTTGAATAAATTGAAAGGTATTTCATCAACTTGATTCAATTCCAGTGAAACATAAATAAATCGGTAGTGATGTATAAAGAACAGTCAAAGTGGTTTGAGCAGTGAATGAATGCAATGCGACAAAATTGTCCAAAAATTTCTAAACCTATTGTACAACGCTCAATTCAATCTTAAACTTCTCAATTGTGCCAATTTACTCTTAAACCTTTCAATTGTACTAATTTAATTATAAACCTTTTAATGAAATTATCAATGTAGTCATTCCAGCTAATTTTGACAAGAAAACACTGACATTACGGTCCACATAGCGCAGGCCATCCTATGTGGTGCCATCGGCGCTAATGTGAACAATATTTTTATAAAATTTTTAATGATTTTTTCTTTTTTCCTTCAATGTGCCGGTGGGTCCGCTAGCCACTAGGTGAGGGTCACGAACCCCTCGCCAGCCACAGGCCACAACGAGGGCGTTGTGGCCCTCGCCCACCCTTGTTATGGCCAACAAGGGCCTGCGTGGTCGCAATGCCCTCATGAGGGATTCAGCCCTCGCTCATGGGCTATCGAGGGTCGCTGGCCCTCGACCTATGCCTGCCGCCCCGACGACCCTGTGTAAAAAGAGAAAAAAAAGAAAGAAAAACTAAAATTTTTTTTTTGTTATTTTAAAAAAAAATTAAAAAATTGTTTACTTCAGTGCAGGTCGCGACACGTAGGACAACCAACATTGATTGGAGCACCTGTCAGTAATTTTCGATCAAAATTAGCTGAAAGGACTGCATTGGCAATTCGATAAAAGGTTTAGGACTGGAATTGTCAAAATGTTTAGGAATTTTTGGATAATTTTTTCTATTGGCTCCATTCGTCTCATAAAAAATACTTTCCGGAAAATGTTTTCTAGATTTTTCGGTGTTCGAGGGGCGAAAAATCAATGACTCAAGGAAAACATTTTCCACCTATTGAAAAAACACATGCAAAAGAGGGGAAAATGATTTCCTCTTTTGAAA
>BCNH02000003.1:7297324-7348046 GCA_001662345.2 Metrosideros polymorpha var. glaberrima
CTAAATAGAGTGAATTTGATTTTCCATACCGAACGACGGAAAATATTTTCCAGTTCATTTTTAAGTTTTGGCCAAACATTGGAAAATTTGATAATTTTTCTGGAAAATTACTTTTCAGAAAACATTTTTCAAAAGGGTCATATTTTCTGCGAAACGAATGGAGCCTTCGTGAGGTCCTGTCTCAAGATTACGCATGGCTCGATGTATGTATGCAAATGAATCGCAGCGAGAGTAGATGCTTTCATGGTAATTCTAATCGTTCCATCAGCAGAAACAAACGAAAAAGCCTATCCTGCTCTAAGTCAAAGCAGCCTCGAGGATACAGAGTAAAACGACGAATCAAGAATCGCAAAGAAATGCAAAGAGATTCAGCTGACCAGGCAAGCTTCGCGACCCGACCATCGGGCCGCCTTGGAACAACTTCATGAACAGAAACAACTCGAACGCAAGAAGCCTCGCGAAAGTTACTGAAAAAAGGTAACACCCTTAACAACATTCTCCGTTCGTTTCACGAAAAATATGAAGTTTTTATAAAGTCATTTTTTAAGAAAATGACCATTTTTTTCGATGTTCGGCTGAAACATGAAAATGGACTAGAAAATATTTTTCGCCGTTCGGCAAGGAAAATATTTTCCCGAAGAAAACTACCAAAAAATTTAATTTTTTAATTCAATTTATTTTTTCATTTTTTAAAATCGAATTATTTATTCTTTTTTTTCTTTTTTCTTATTCATTCTTCTTCGCCAACCCTGGTGACGGCCAGCAACCAGTCATAGGCGAGCCTTGAGCTCACCGCCAGATCTAGCCAAGCTCGGGCTCAGTCGAGGCTAGCGAGCTCGACTCGCTTGTCGGCCGAAGGCCTGTGGCCAGCGGAGGACAAAGGAAGAACGGCCGCAGGAGAAGAAGGAGGAGAAAGGAAAAAGGAAAAAAGAGAAAAGAAGAAAAAAAAATTGAATTTTTTAAAAAAGAAAAGAATAAATAAAAATAAAAAATAATTAAAAAGAAAATGAATGTGAAAAGTGTATGAAGAAGAGAGAAGAGAAAATCATTTTCTCCATTTTTGCATGTGTTTTTTTCATGGGTGAATATTTTTTTTGACTTATTGATTTTTCGCCTCGAAATTCGAAAAATATTTTTTGAAAAGTTTTTCGCAAAACAAATAAAGGCTAGTATCGAATTTTGTCGAACAGATTATGTGCAAGTGCCACAAGAAGTGCCTGATGAAGAAGAGTAGAAGGAAATAGAAATAATTAAAGTAACGATTTTTCTTGCGCCAAGTAGACTTGAAAGTGGGTCCCGCCGCTGTGACAAGTGGACTCGAAGTGGCCAATCAGAATCGGCGGAACACGTAACCCCAATTTCTCCGAACCTCCTACGTACGGTGTAGTCGCCCACCCTCGTTCCCGTCACTTGCACGACTCCACTCTCGAACGCCATCAAGCAAGCTCTCCTCTTTCTCACGACCGAAGCAGCTTGGTTGGGTCGGGCCAAAATCTCACGGCGACTGCCTTCGTAGCTGTTCGCAGACATGGCGAAGATCGACGCTGCATCCGTCGCGGTGCTATGCCTGGTTCTCGTGTGGACATGGATGCCCGCCGCGGAGTGCGTCAAGAAACCGGCTTCGGCCGCCCGGAAGGAAGACGTCCCGTTCATAAAGTGCCAAGTCTGCGAGAAGCTCGCGTCCCAGCTGTACCGCCAGGTGCAGAAGAAGCAAGCTCAGATCTCCCCCAAAAAGGTAACGGGCTTGGTCTCTTCTGGTGCTGCCGTCGCTGCTTCCCGGAATGCGGAGGTGGGTCTGATTGCTGTTCGGATTGGCACTTGATTGATTTTTTTTTTTTTGGGGGTTTTTTGTTGGTGATTGGTAGATCTCGGAGTATGAAGTAATTGAGATCGCCGAGAACATTTGTAATTTGAAGAAGGAGGAAGCTGATTGGATGCTCAAGATCGATATCGTCGAGCAAGGGGATAAATTGGAGGTATAGTCGTTAATGCAGATACTTGGTGTTCCTCACTCTGCTACATATGCAAGTTTCAGTTTTCAAATTTCAGAATATACATGTGGACACTGGGCTAGCACTAGGACTAGCCTAAGGAGATTGACAAGATTATTTGTTGTCATTCCTGAGAAATTTCCCTGAATCGAGAACTGAGGCTGCTGCGAAATAGACTCCATTCTTCTATGGGGCTTGTTGGCACCTTGGCGAAAGAGCGCGTGTGCAAATGCCCGAGTTATTAGGTGGTCAGTGGCGCATGTATAGGAGCGAAGCGGGGTTAACTGTAACCTGAACAAGGTATTAGGTGGCGGATGTTGCATGTTAGAACTGGAAGTCACCTGCCATTTGCATAGAGAGAAACTGATATACCGGTCCACGCATTCCATTTTCTCTATGCTTTTATCTGTTCTTGTCAGTTTGTTTTAGTCGTTAGCTTCTTCGTGAATGTGGGTAGTGCAATGATTTACATATAGTGCAAACAATGTCAATGTGCTTCTTCTTTTTTTGCATGCCAATGTGTAGGCATAGAGAGTTTTGTACATAACAACAACATTTTCAGCTCTATTACTTCTATTTCAGCTTGTAGACCAAGATACTGAAGGGATATGCAATTCCGAGTGCAAGACTATTGAAAGAGCTTGTCAAGAGGTGAGACTTTGGTGCTCTACCTACTCATTACTCAAGTCATTATTTTATATGGATTCTTGCTTTGGTATCTTATTGTCAATCAAACTCAATCAACCTATTGGACCTATGTGATCTTGCACAAAAATTGTTTCCCTGTCCCTTGCCTTTTATATTGACGGAAGACAGCTGCATGAACTTCCTTTGTTCTTTTCCGTAATTGGATTACTCTGGGTGGAAATTCATGCTATTGAAGCATTTTTGGTGCTTTCACTTCTGAATCGCACTAGACACCAGACCAACATGAAAGTTGTTCCTTCAACTGCAAAATGCAGGTCATGGGTTACTCTGATACTGATGTTGCTGAGTATTTATATAACTCCAAGCCCCAAATTGATTCACTGGTTGATTATCTCTGTAAAGACCTCAGTAGGGCGTGCAGTGCCAAGCCCCCTCCACTTCCTAAGGTACATTTTTATCTTGCTTTTAGGGCTCGATTTCATGGTTTTAGCTATTTGAACAAACATAAGTTCGACGTTTTGCTCTTTTGTCTCTTGCTTTCTGTGTTAATCTTCTGGCTTGGCAAATGAAACAATATCGTGTTGACATCATGTTCTACCTTTATTTGATAAATCACGTAGATATTTCAGATCTTTCAATATGAATGTCAATCACCTGAACAATTAGACTGAATTTTCAGAGAGTTCAGTCTCACATATGTTAGTTTAGTGCAGAGAAGCAGTGGAGAATGTGGTACATAACTGAAGAACCATAATCTTATATATTCCGTAATTTTTCGTAGATAATGGTGTGGTGATTTAAATAGAGTGGATGGTCATCATACTTGTGCAATTTTACTGCTCCCAAAGATGATGTGATCCTGAGATGATTCTTAAGTTATAGCCCCATAATTTGGAGACTAGTAAGTTGATGAATAAGGTGGGATGGGGATCTATGGGGAATCAACAGAGCCCCTATGCCCTTGATGCAGAATTAGCCAATGTTATGATAAATTCCCACACTTATTTCACAACCTTTTCCCGCACCGTAAATAAATATTTGGGGCCAAACCTGCATATTGTGATGACATTAGACTTTCATCCTCATAAAAAGCTGATTTTATCATCAGTTAGTTAGCAATGGCCATAAATGGTTGCGATTGACAACATTTAAGTAGTGAGAAAGCAACGGAGTTAGCAATATTCAAATATTTTTTTTTGAAAATGCAGAATTTCAGTGGTTAGGCTTATGAAGATAGATGCAACTCAAATAATACGCATGGATTTGTTCTTTTTGGCTAGTACATACTATCCTTTATTTATTTATTTTTGCCTCGCTCCTTACAAGAACCATTCTGCTTTTCAAAGGCCTTGTCAACATCGTTGCACATCATAAGATCATGAGGACATTTCACGTAAATATAGTACTAGAGTGCACATTGACTCATGCTCCTCTCAGACAGTCATATGATTAACTAGAACCTCTATCTTGGAGCTTGTCCCAAAATCTAGGACCTGTAGTTTAGTTTGCAAATCAATCCTTGAATAGGATCTTACATATTTATTCCCAATATTGTGCAACAGGATAGGATTCCCGGAGAAGCTTTTATGCCCAAACCGGCTAAGGATGCTGAAATGGAGAAGATCTTGAGATCGATGGAGGTAATTATTTCCCACGACCCTGAAGTCATATGCAATGTTATGCTTTCAATATATTCGGACATTATGCCAGTTACGTTTTCTACAGGGTATGCCGGGAGCACCCAGCATGAAGATGTACTCAAGGGATGAATTGATGAACGGGAAAAACTTAGGCGAGGAAGACGACGACGAAGAAGAAGAAGAAGATGACGATACACGCTTCCCTTCAAAACTGGTATGCAGATCTTCAAAAAAGTCCTCTCCTTTTTCGATCACAAGAAAGACAATGTTTATGCCTATTATCTGGAACCATCTCTTTTCCAGGGAAAAGTTTTGAGAGATAAGGAGAGCAGAAAGGATGATTGGAAGCAGAAACTAACAGAAGGCATCAAAACTACTGGGGAAGTATTAAAGAGACATGCAGACAAAGTCTCATTCCGATTACAAAAATGGTGGAGAGGAGTTAGAAGACCGGACTCGAAGAAAAATTCGAAGACCGGCAAGTCAGAACTTTAATGCCCAAATATCAGACCTTTGAAGAAAGCGATACATGAGCCTTGAGGGTATAATCTTCATGTCCGGCAGCTGTATCGGTATATAATGTACGAGGCCCTTAAGAGCGGAAGATTCGAGCTGTTCCGAGAGGTTGAGAGCTCAGGACGCGTTTTTCCACCCCCCTTAAACTGCTTCGGTTTCCTTCAGTACTAACATGGAACAAAAATGTGGAATTTTGATCTTGTTACGACAGCCTCTTGAATTTTGAACATCTTTATACTTTTAGAGTTCGGAGAACTGTTCAGTCACCAAAACATGCGGTCACTCTGTTCTGTGTTTCCCATTAGAGCCATTTGCAACTAAAGACAAATTTATGTCGAGAGTTATCATACCGTCGACCCGTGGTGGGAGTCTAAATGGAGTGTATAGCCGTGCCATACCAACGGTCATGGTTCTTATAAACAGCTAACTAATGAAAGATATAAGAAAAATGAAGTACTTGCACGTTTTGATGATAATATTAAGGGTTCGAGTTAAGATTGAAAAACTTTCTGTAATTATGTATAAATTTTGATTCGATTTAGATTATTTGGGGGCAAAAGAGTGATTTGACTATAAAATGAAGGAAAGTTACAATTTTGCCCTTCAATAATCGCACATTAGGCACTTGGAAACGGAAAAATAGACGGAGAGTTCGTAGCTGTGACAAAATGAAAGTTCATGGGAGTTTGAGGAAAACTGTGGAAAATTTTTTAAACCTATTATACTTTTGTCAATTGAATTTTAAACATTTCAATTGAGTCCATCCAGCTAATTTTAGCCGAAAATCACTGACAAGGACACTGGGCATCCTACGTGGCATAATCGATATTGACATGGACAAATTTTAATAATACTTTAATATTTTTTCGATTTTTTTTTTTATTTATGAATTTTGATAAACCTCTGGCCTATGACCTCGCTGACCGACCATTGTCGCCCACATGTGGCTAGGCGAGGGGCTAGCTAGGGGAGGGCGTCACGACCCTCGCTTGGATCTTGGCAAGGGCGCAAAGGCCCTTGCCGACCAGCAAGCAAGTGTGTCGACCCTTGCCAATGGTCGATAGGGGTCACTAGCCCTCATTTGTGGCAGACAATGGTCGGCCAGCAACCTCACCGGCCATAGGTTAAAAAAAAAAAGGGAAGAAGGAAAAAAAATTTAATCATTATTAAAAATTGTTTACGCTAACGTCAGCTGTGTCACGTAAGACAATTGCCACAGCTGATGTCCATGTCAGTAATTTTCAGTCAAAATTAACCAGATTGACTCAATTGGCAAAACATGAACTGGTTTAGGACTCAATTGGCAAAATTGAAAGGTTTAAGACTTAATTGAAAAAAGTGCAATAGGTTTATGACTTTTTGGACAATTTTCCCGGAGTTATGATAAATCATGTATAACAATATTTTTTATTCCAACAAATTAAGATTCTCATACATTCTTTAGAGAGAAATTTCTCTTTCGGATAAATGGGTTTATGTGAACAATCACAAGATTCTTGATTAGTTTAAGAGAACTTTTTTGCAAACTAGAGATATCTTAGTTTCGGAGAACTTTGATTGAACAATTATTGTCAGACTTACTAATGTTAACACTTTTCTATTTATTCCGTTCTATTGATTCTTCATCTTTTTATAAGTTGTGACAATACATATGCTTCGCGATTTGTTCGCCAAATCTAGGAAGCTTTTAGGGTGGGTTTGGTTCAGCATTTGGAAAAAGTTTTCAGCCTGAATGCTTATTTGCAAAATACTGAACTGTTTGGCAAGTTTTTTCTAAGGGAGCATTCGGCCAAATGCTGACCTTGGAAAGGCTGAAATGCTGAATGCTGGTCCCTCCAGCATTCAGCATTCAGCATTTTAGCCTTTTCAAGGCTAATATTTGGCCGAATGCTCTTTTAGAAAAAACTTGCCAAACAGTTCAGCATTTCGCAAAAGAGCATTCAGGCTGAAAGCTCCTTCCAAATACTAAACCAAACCCACCCTTAGTCCTTTGCTTAATTATTTATGAAACTATGCGCACATTTCGAAAAACTATAGGAAAAACTTTGGCAATTTGAATATTATTTTTATGGTCCCGGAGAAAGGAGTAAGATTTACACGACAGCAGGAAAAAAGAAAAGAAAAAAGAAAAACATCTACATGGCAAAAGACAAAGTTCAACATCACCAACAGGGGTCTGCTGCGAGAGTTGCTGGACTGTTGTTCAGACCTTCGGATGTGTAGAATAGAAGTAAGGCCCATTGTGGTTGAATTAGTAATGCAACGTGATTGGATTTAACTCACTCGATAAATTGTCCGCTTTGACCCTTGACTAATCCCATCCGAGTCTCACGGTTTTATCTATAAGTGGGCACCTTTTGAGAAAGTCACTTATCTTGAGAGTGTTCTCACCTGAGCATGCTTAACATTGGAGTTCCCGTTCCATCAAAGGGCGTCTCTGTGAGTTAATTCCAATTTTCATATATATATTCCAAAATTATTCTTCCCTTGTTTGGTACATAGTTTGGTTCGTTCCTATCCTCTTCGCCATTTTAGAAACCTACCAAGAGCCGCTCCTTATCTAGGCCCTCTCTAGCCCAGGTGATCACTCTCCGCCCTCGTCGGACCTCGTTACATATCATGCCTCACGTTCATCATCACATATCGAGGTTAAATTAAGAGGGAGTAACTCCTCCCAGAGTTTTCTAATCTTGACGTTGATGGCTGGTCTCTCGATAGGAGACTTCAGCTTCATTTCCCTCGCACATAAATTTGGTGTCGCCTATGAACTATATGAAATGGGATCAGTCAGTCACGTCATCATCTTCTTCATGGAAGCAAATTCGAGTTGAATAAAACTGTCAAAAATGGATGACGGAACACTTGTTCGATGGTAAGACCAGAAGAACTGTAACATGCAGATGTGAAAAGGGTCAGGAGTCATTGGCGCCGGTGAAGAACCTGTAGAGTTATGTAGCTCTGAGATAAGATCTTCCAAACTCTCTTTGATTGCTTCTGGGACGCAAACTCAAGAATGGACCGGCAGGCGGCTAGTTACCAAGTCATTATCTACCGGAGGAGCAGCAATGAAGGCAATGATAAATACGGAAGTTGTGGGTCGATAGCGCCGTGAAACACATGCAATAGGATCGGGATAAAATGGCGGGACATTTGGAGCAATCGTATTGGATTACCCGAGAAATTTCCATGCGAGAGCACCCATCAAGCTCCTCTTTCTCTCAACTGGAACTTCGTTGAATCAGGAGAGTGTCACAGCTGCTGCTTCTTAGTTCTTCGGAGACACGGCGAAGAACAATGCCGCATCTACCGTGGTACTGTGCCTGATCCTCGTATCGACTTCGATACCCGCTTTGGTGTGCTTCCAGAGACCAGCTCCGGTCGTTCGGGAGGAAGACGTCGAGCTCATAAAGTGGCTGAGTCTGCCAGAAGGTTGTAAAGCAGCTGTATAGCCAGGTGCAGGACAAGAAAGCTCAGATCTCTCCCAAAGAGGTACGGACTATGGTTTTTCGGAATGCGGAGTGGCTTTGGTTCTTGTTCGGATTGGCATTTGATTTATTTTTGGGGCTTTTGTTGGTGATCGGGTAGATCACGGTGGTTGAAATAATTCAGATCGCCGAGAACACTTGTAATTTGAAGGAGGAAGCCGATTGCATTCGCAAGACCGATACTGTCGAGCAAGGGGATAAATCAAAGGTATAGCCGTTAATGCAGATACTTGGTGTTCTTCACTCTGCTATATAGGCACGTTTCCGTTTTCAGATAGCAGCATATACGTGTGGACCAGCACTAGGACTAACCTAAAGGAGACTGACAAGATTATTTGTTGCCATTGCTGAGATATTTCCTTGAGTGAAAACTAAGGCTGCTGCGAAAGACTCACATTTTTTTTATGGGGCTTGTTGGCACCTTGATGAAAAAGCGCGTACACGATTGCCCAAGCTATGAGCTGGTCATTCGTACATGCATATGAGCGAAGCGGGATTAACTGTAACCTGAACATGGTATTAGGTGGGGGATGTTTCATGTTAGAACTAGAAGTCGTTCTGTCGTTCACGTAGAGAGAAACTGATATACCTGTCCACACATTTTAGTTTTGTTATACTTTTATATGTTCTTGTCAGTTTGTTTTAGCCGTGAGCTTCATCATAAAGGTGGGTAGTTCAACGAACAAATGTAGCGCAAACTCTGTCGACGTGCTTCTTTTTTTGCATGCCGATATATAGACAGAGAGTTCTGCACATAACAACATCGTTTTCGGCTCTGTTACTTTTGTTTCAGCTTGTAGACCAAGTTACTGAAGGGATACGCAATTCTGAGTGCCACTGCCAGACTTTCGAAAGAGCTTGTCGAGAGGTGAGACTTTGGTGCTGTAACTACTCGTTACTCAAGTCATTGTTTTATATGGATTCTAAGCTTTGGTGGCATCTTGTCGATCAAACTCAATCAACCTAGTTGGCCTATGTGATCTTGAACATAAATTGCTTCCCTGTCCCTCGCCTTAATAGCGACGGAAGAATAGCTGGATCAACTTTCTTTCTTCTTTTTCAGTAATTGGCTCACTCTGTGGAAATTCATGCTATTGAAGCATTTCTGGTGCTTTCACTTCTGATTCGCACTAGACACTAGATCCACATTAAAACTGTTCCTTCAACTGGAAAGTGCAGGTCATGGAGTGGCTTGAAATTCTAAATAAACCCAACCACCAACATGATGGAACGGTTCATTTTCTCTGTGAAATCCTCACTGAAGCATGCAGTTCCAAGCCCCCTCCAGTTCCTGAGGTACATTTTTATCGTGCTTTCGGGATTCAGTGTCATGGTATTAGCTATTTGAACAAAAATGGGTTCGATGTTTTACTTTTCTGTCTCTCACTTTCCTTGTTAATCTCCTGGCTTTGCTTATGAAACAATCATTGTGTTGACATCATGTTCTACCAGAGAGTCCAGTCTCATATATGTTAGTTTAGTGCAGAGAAGTAGCGGAGCTACTACCTATGGTAAATAACCGGAGAACCACATTCTCATATATTTCACAATTTGTTTCTAAAAAAATGGCATGTTGATTTTAAAGAGTGGATGGTCATCACATCATTCTTGTTCGATTTTACCGCTCCCAAAGACGATGCCGTCGCGAGATCATCCTTAAGTTGTAGCCCCATTATGTGGAGGCTAATAAGTTGAGGAATAAGGTGGGATGTGATGATCTACGGGGAATCGACCATGCCACAATGCCGGCGACAGTAGATTAGCCCTGCTATGATAAATTCCTACACTTTCCACACGACTTTTGCCGGCATAGTAAGTTCATAACTCGGCCAAACCTGCATATATGCGGTGACATTCGACCTCCACCCATACGAATACCTGATTCTGTCATCAGTTAGTTAGCAATGGCCATATATGGTAGAGACTGAGAACACTAAAGTGGGGAGAAAGCAATGGAGATAGCAATATTCGAATAACTTTTCCGGAAAAATGCAGTGGTTAGGCTTAGGAAGATGGATGCAACTCAAACAACATGGAGGGATTGGTTCTTGTTGGCTAATACATACTGTCTCCTATTTCTCTTTTCCACTGTCTTGCTCCTTACACGAACCATTCTGCTTTTCCAATGCCTTGTCAACATCCGTTGCACATCATAAGATCACGAGGACATTTCACACACCTGTGGTACTAGAGTGCACATTTGCAAATTGATCCTTGAATAGGATCTTACCCATTTATCCCTGATATCGTGCAACAGGATAGGACTCCCGGAGAAGCTTTCATGCCCAAACCACCCAAGGAGGCCAACGTGGAGAAGAACGCGTCGTCGATGGAGGTAATCATTCCCCACAACCCTGAAGTCGTACACGATGTGATGCTTTTACTGTATTCAAACTTTATGCTGGTAACGTTCAGGGTATGCCGGGAGCACCTGGCATGAACACGCACCCAACGGATGAATCGATGAACACGAAAAACCCCGCGAGGAAGACAAGGATACACACTTCCCCTCAAAAACGGTACGCCGATCTTTGAAAAAGTCATCTCCCTTTTCTCTCGCAAGAAAGACAATGTTCATACTCATTATGCTGAACCCATCTGTCTACCAGGGTGATTGGAAGCTAATGGAAAGCTTCCGAGCTGCTGGGAAAGGAGTGAAGAGACAGAAAAATTCTTGCGCAGAGTGAAAAATTGGTGGAGAAGAGACTCAAAAGAAAAATTCAGAGACTGGCAAGTCAGAACTTTGATGCCCGAGTATCAGACAGCAACACTTGAGGCTTGAGGTTATAATCTCCATGTCCGGTCACTGTATCATCACATAATGTAGAAGGCCCTTAAGAGTAGAAGATCTAGAGTTGTTCCAGGAAGAGCTCTTTGCCATAGTTTCTACTGTAGGACAACTTTGTATCCAGAGTTATCATACCCTTCACTGGCCACCGGCGGTGGAGTCCGAATTACATATAGGTGGAATTAATCTGAAAATTCCAACTTATTAAACTAAGTTGCGAATTGGGTGTACCTTATTATGGTCAATGTTCATTAACATATTTGGTATTTACCTCTAATATAATTACTTTGTCAAGACTTTTTCATTTTTTGCATCGGACACGTACTTTCTTAATTTTATTTTATTTTTATGTATAGAGAATTCTTTACACGAGAATTTTTCTGAATATATTAGCAAAAGCATCCCGCTTACCGTTTGCTCCGGAAGAAGTTGAGTATCATTTTTCTTGTTTTAGTTTTGAATAAATTACACAAAACTTCCTGGAACTTTTGGAGTGGTGCACGTTTGCTCCTAGACTTTTGCGACAGAAACCCCCAAATTTTCATTTTGCTACAACCGTCAACTCTTCGTCTATTTTTCTGTTTGCACGTGTCTACTATGTGATTTTTCAAGGATAAAATTGTAATTCTTCTTGATTTTTCTATTCAAATCACTCTTTTGCCCTCATAAGCGTTAAAGACTTTATGAACACAGAAAATTGAAAACTAAATGAAAGGATCTTTAAAAAAAAATTGACACAAAAATTAATAACACACTAGTGATAATAAGGACAATTGTTTTCTTTTTAGTTTTTAATTCGATTATAATGATCTTTATCAATTCTAAGATTATTTATCTTATTTTTTATACTCTTATTAAGAAACCATGACCACCTCTAGCAAAGTTGGTATTTCTCGCCATGGTCACCAAAGTGAATCCATTCATCTGCCTAGTGTAAACTAGTTTTTTTTTTTTCTAATTCAAAGATGGTTCACGTTCGTGTCTTTTATTTTATTTCTCAGAACTTTAAGCGTATCTTTTTAGTTAGTCTTGTTTCATAGTTTTTTTTATTTGCATAAATTATGTTGTTTTGTGCCAAAAATTATAAGAGTGCATAACTCTGCCATACCAACGACCATGGTCTTTATACACTGTTAACTAATGAAGGATATAAGGAAGATAAAGTACTTACCCATTTTGATAACAATATCAAATGTTCGAGGTAAAATCGAAAAACTTATGAATATTATGTCCTAATATTAATCTATGATCGTTACATGTTTTTCTTATTTTTCTGTAGTTATTGTATAGTTATAGTTTGGTTTAGATTATTCAGGGGTAAAAGAGTGATTTGATTATCAACAATAATTAAAATTTACACTTGAAAAATCACATGTTAAACATGTGCAAACAGAAAAATAGATGGAGGGTTGATGGCCATAACAAACTGAAAGTTGGGAGAGTTTTGTGTAATGGTTGAAAGTTTTAGACTAAACATATACGTGAACAATTATAAGATCCTTATATATTCTTTAGAGAGGAATTTCTCTTTCGATAGATGAGTTTATGTGAACAATTACAAGATTCTTGGTTAATGTTAAATAATATCCCTTTTGCAAATTACAGATATTTTCGTCTGAAGAGAACTTTAATTGAACAATTTTCGTCAGACTTATATATTTTAATGTTTTTCTACTCGTTCCATTTTGCTAATTTCTCAATCCTAATGCAAATGTACATACACACATATGTATATTAATTTCTCCACCAAGCTTAGGAAGCTCTTAGTCCTTTGCTCCATTATTCGCGAAACTATGCTTAAATAGATCTCTTTGAAATTTTAGAAACAATTTAGGCCATTCGAGCGACTTTTCATGGTGCTGGAAAAAAAGGAGTAAGATTTAAATGATGGTGGGAAAAATGAATAATATCTACATATATAAAGACCAATTTAAGCTTCATTTAGAAAAATAGGGTATTGATTATTGCTAAAATACAGACAAAGAGGAAAAAAAAGAGGGTTTTTTTTTTTTTAAAGGAAGCGAACCGAATTATTTTTGCAACTTAATTAATAAGTTGGAAGTTCCAAAAATAGTGGCTTCCGTGCACCGATCTGTCTACTTATGTGGAGCTAACGTGCCATCCAATTAGTGCCACGTCAGCCCAAGAACTAAAAGAAATACAATATAAATAGGAACAGAAAAAAGGAAAACACGAGAGAGAGAGAGAGAGAGAGAGAATTCGTTTTGTGGGCTTTTACCTAAAATGGCATGACTATAATAAATTTTTATATTCATGGTTCATAAGCCCCTTGAGAAGGCCCAATTTCATAGAATGCAATGCCACCTTTCATAGTCCAAATTCTGAATTATGGCCCAAAAGAATCGAGCAGGTCAAAGTCAAAACTCGCATGGTCGATCTCTTTCCTTAGTTTCTTTTTCCCAATTTTAGAGGTAGAAGAATCGGCATAATTTGCCTTCTTTTCGTGGCCGGCTGTCACACCGGCAGAGATTCCCGTAGTTCGATATGCTTCTTATTGGTACATATGGAGAGCGAGGTTAGGTCTAATTTCCGCTTCAAACTTTTTGGAACTCGTCTTCCATGAAAACCCGGGAGGCACCGCGATTTGAACAATTCAAGACAAAGCTTGAAAACCCGGGAGGCACCGCGATTTGAACGATTCAAGACAAAGCTTGGTGAATAAGAAAAACCAAGATACGATCCTGTGGATTATGTCATTGATAATTAAGTTTCCATAAACTCCAATGGATATTGCAATTTTTTAAAATTTAGCGGTGATTATTCTTTAGAGCTCTCTTGTGGAAGTGACTTTACGTAATTGCTGACCACAACAACAATTGCATCGAGTGGTTAGACAAGTATGTCATCGTTTCGGATTGAGAGTTGACCCAAAGGAGATCAAGCTTGGTCTTGGAACACTACTTGGGTGTGCACTATGAGTAAAGGCTCTTTTCATTAGTTCTAGAATTCCCATATGTCTTACATTAGTGTCGGTTCTAATTATTTGTTTTTTTTTTTTCCTATTTGACGAGTTTAATGAATGCCCATTTATTTAATTTTGATTTTTTTTGTTAGATGGGCTTTTCAAGTGTGTGCTGCCTCTTAAGAGGGTCACAGCTAGCTTGCAAGATTATATGATGAAATCTGAAGAGGATAGGAGAGAATATTTATGTGTACTTATAGTGTGCTTTTCATAACAACTCACTTCTTCCCACCTACTACAACGCATCCGCACGCCAAATCTCGTGATGTTTTCATGATTTGGGAGGATGAGCAACAAGGGAAGTTTCATGGAATTTGAAAGTGGCCTTTGAATTTTGTGTTCCTTGAAAGTAATGTTTTCGAGGATGATCAACAACGACCGACACGTTGAATTCCAATTCTATGATGATTTGGAACTATACCCAACCACAACCCTCCCCCCCCAAATCAAATGCATTTTTCTCAATTTCCATGAGTCATTAGTACACCGCGATAATTGTCTCCATCACCTTTTTAGTAATTTATAAAATTCCAAGACCATTTTTCACTTCTTCCACGCAGTTGGAGACACCACTTTGGTTAGCTGCTAGAATAAGACTATAATCGAATACAATGTGCGTCAAATAATAGTAGTATCGCGTGATAAGTTAAAGTTACAATTCTAATATGACGATGATATGACTAGCGATACCGCGATACCGTGACTTTGAATGGTAAATAATGTACACTTTCTCGTGACAAGTTACTTCATCACACTTGAACTTCAAGCTCCCTTTCAAAAAAATATGTGCTTTTCGGACAATGTCTAAGCATGTGTTTGAAAATCGTGAGATCTCTTGCTCTGACTTCCGACCAACAACATTAAACATTTTCCGCTTTTTCATGAGTTCCGATGTCAGCTGGCAAGTGTGGACTGAGAGAGCGTGTGGAAAGTTTTGCATGGTTGGGAAAAGCTGGATTTTCGCACTTATTCAATAGGGGGAGAATATATAGATCACATATATATCCAACTAGGAAAAATAAACACATAAATAAACAAGTACCGATTAAGTAGCAGACACTAAAGAAATTAAGAATTAGGTCTAACAAAGCAATCTCATCCCAAGGCCTATGTGGATGTCCTTGGATCACAATTTTAAGAAACATGCATCTCTATCGTAGATTATTATCGAAATAGAAAAATGGGTATTCGAAATACGGACGCCGCGTCGGGTCTTGAAATGTATAGTGCATGTATACTTGTGTTAGGTATATGATAACTTATTTCTCATGTAGACACGTACTAGAACATATGCATAACCACATACATAAATTATACATAAGCAATTAGCATGTTTTTAGGTCTATGTGTACGACAGGAGTGGACAACATGATTGATGTGCGCAAGATTCTTCTCGAGAAAGGCAATTCTTGGCGTATATGTAAGATTTGCCATTTTGGGTCCTTTAATCATGAGGGAGGAAAAGAAAAGCAAAAACAAAAGAACTAGTTGAGGAGAGAGAGAAAAAAAGAAATTTTAAAAATGGAATTTAATAGGAACATCCATTTCCAAGAGGGTGATTGTAAAATGATTGTGAATGGGCTCGAAATGTGATTGGTAGTCGAAGGCTTTTTGTGGAGGTCCAAGAACCATGTTCTGTAATTTATAAACCATTGTACAAATATTAAACAAAGCTGAAAGAAAGGACACCCATTTGTGCTTTTTAAATGTTAGGTCAAGAATCTTCACATCGACCGGTAGGAAATTTCCAAGACAAAAAGGATATTATTGGTTCTATTGTTTGTTTAAATGGCTAGGGCATTGCACCGCCTTACCCTAGGAAGAACCGTTCGAAGCGTGTTCGTACCAAAAACATACACGTCATGACATTACATTTGAAATTCTCTATATTGCTTGATTTATATTAACATAAATCTCAATATCAAGAGTATATTACCCTCTTGAATGGATCTTCATTCTTTCTTTCTTTTTCATTTTAATAAAACAGGATATTAAACCTTTCGACTCAACTAAATTTCATGAATGCGGGGCGAGACGACGTGCCCACATGCATCAAGCAAGGCTTCATCCATAAGATAACAACTTGGCCCCCAAAATATGTTGCATTCAGACCCTCGTCCTATATATTTTGATTTCAACAGGATAGGATGATCTAACTTTAATTGCCTCGCGAATTATTTTGAAAATTATGTATTGACAGATGAGTACCATAATATCAAAATCTCTTTAAAAGTAGTTAAATGATCATGCACTTCAATGCTTTCTCCTCCTCGTCGAGATTTATTTAAACTTGGAGGAGAGAAAATTGTTTATCTGATGTGTAGAGAGAATATTAGTTGCTGAAAAAGCTCCAATTAAAGTTTTTGAATGTATTCTAATGTTCAAAATTTTATTCGTATCTAAGTCAAGGGTTTGTTCAAATCTTTCGTCCACATCCTGTTACCTGTTGGTAAAACCTTTTTTTTTTTGTTGAAAACTATAAAAAAAAAATATCTGTTGATGACGTCGCATTGATACGAGATTTATATGACAATAGTATTATGTCAAAATAATTAAAAGAAAAATTTAAACAGTAAGTTGGCATAGTTGGTTGAGCCATCACAAGATTTCTAAATCGGCAACTAGAAGTCACATATTCATATCTTAGCAATTGAGTGTAAATCAGATTGGGTTAAGGCCATATGAATAGGTCAGGCCTGAATTTAGCATTTTTATGAGGCTTCTAGAGTGTTTTATGCACCGCCAGGGTGTTGATCACAACTCTTAGCCCTTGCCACTGGATTATCAAATTAATGAAAAATACACAAAGAAAAATGCACAAAAGAGAAAGAGAATACGAAAGAACAACATATAGAATGATTAATCACTTTACCAAAGTTACAGTTTCACTAGCTTATATCGAGAGTGGTAAGATTAAAAAGATGGATTAGGAAGGCAAAAAATTAACATCTTTAATTCACTATCTTAAAAGGATTTCTATTGACTGTGTGCAAACTGTTCTGAGTCATGACCATCTACATAGGTTAAATGCCCAAACTTAATCGGTTCACACGACTAGTAAGATGTCCCATAAATCTCTAGGTAGTTGGCCTCTGTGCTCGTACACCCGAATTATAAGAAAAAGAGATGATCAACATCATAAAATTGCATCTTCTAGATTTAATCTTTCTCGCTTTCCTTATTTATTTATCTTTTCGTTTTCGTTTTCGTTTTCGTTTCTTTCTTTTTTCCCACCCTTTTGCCCTCTTCTCTTCTTCCTCCATTTCACCATTGCACGCACAGAACTAAATTGAATGAACTAGCTATAACCGCGATAAAATTGACATGTTCCTTAAGACACGTTCCTTAAAATTGACACGTTCCTTAAGATTGCAACCTATTTTGGTTGTTTGAGGTGTGAGACTATATCAGGGAGGGAGGGAGAGAGGGAGAGGAGCTTACAACGGGCAGTGATGATGGGGCTGGAGCTACTAGTTGACGGTAACGAGGAGAGAGCAACAAATAATGCTGAGGCGCGACAAAGGTAGGGAGCGAGATTTTGGTTTTAGGGTTTTGTAGTAATTTTACAAAAATTAAGTCATTCTAGTGCAACTACCCTCGATAGTAATTGGACAAGATTTCAATCCTAAAAAGGAATAAGTTCTCTCAAAAATTACAATTGACAATATAAATGGAAATACCCTTCATTATTCACGGGAAAAAAATCATTGGTTTTCTTCAATGTTAAATAATAGAGTTTTGCTATGTATTTTCTGAGGTAGGATTAGATACCGCGATGAGAGAGTTAGTGCATGTTGATTGATATCTGACCTACTCCATAGTTCAGAATCCAAACACTAATCTTAAAGTTATCTTTAATATTTCTAGGGCGTGATATAATGATTATACGAAAGATTCCAACGTGGCAATTTTTCAATTTGTCATAAATCTTCCAAGAAGATTCCTGACCAGTGAGGGGCCACTAGCATGCTAATTGCCTGTTTTGACTCCTTCATATCACTAATATCACAAAACCATGTGACGCTCGATTACATGGTCTAAACGCAGTAGCTCTCTCCACACATGTTCGTGTCTTTTATATAATAATACGAATTAATGTAAGTAATTAGGTTGAGAAGGGTCTCTATTTGTGCAATGTAAAAAAGCCACAAAATGAGGGGGGAAAAATTAGTCAATCTTGCATTTAATTCAATTCCAATGTAAATTAGGCAAAGGAATGCAAGCTAAGATGCTTAGTGAGACGACACAGAAGCAAATCGCATGCGGATTGTGTAGTGCGAATGCTGAACAGGCGGGTGACAAGGATGGTCCTTCTGCTAGAGCAGATGTTGACACAGTGAGCTGTTGATAACTATTTCCGAATTTCGGACCATCTTGTATTTAACCAATTTGTTGAATTCGGTCTAATGTGTCACTTGAAAGGGAAACTAAAAGGCTAGCTCCAGTTGTACTTTTTGTTATATTATAGGCAAAAAGAAAAAGAGAAAAAAAAATTGGGATATTGAGTTCTCATTAGTTTCTAGGGTACTTCCTTCGCATGCTACAACTAAACAATTGGCAGCTTTCCACCTAGGAAATTAATAAAATTTTTGACCAATTTTTTCCTCCTAGTGATTAAGGTACTGTGATTTCTGTGGCCACCTAATTACATTACTCAGTTTGTGCACACGCTTGTCTAATGCATGATGTTGTAAGTTGATAATCCTCCGGTTTGGTGGATAATCTATCCGGTTCCGGCGATTCCCACATACCGGAATAAACAAAGTGGGTAGGTTAAAGACTAATCCGAGCGATTAATAACGGCTTGATCTAGTTTTATTGTTTTAATCAAATGAATTAGAAAAGTCCTCCTCTTGCTTTCTCGAAGTGATCGCACCATTGGACCATCAATGAGACCCTCATGGTCTTCTCGCTGGTAATAGAAAATTGTAATTATTAAGGTTAATCCTGGAGCCCGAGGAGCACGAGGTTAATATTTTATTAATATTCGTAATAACCTATTCGATGACCAACCAGAGAGGTTTGTGGTCCATTGTTGTTAGTTAGAGAGCAATCCCCATTAGAAAATTGTACCTTTTTAACCGCATCCACATAGTTTATTTACGAACACAACATTATCTTTTCGAAAAAAAGGAAGGAAAAAAAAATAAAAATAAAGGAAATTCAACCTTTGTTGGGTGAAGACCTTTACTTAGTCATTTGGTTCTCTTCCAAGGAACAACATTTGTTTTAGTGATGTTGTGAAATTAAAGTTAATATAGAGATAAATGCACTTCTAGTAATGACGAATCTAATGGTGCAGGCCGTTGCTCTCTCGATATTCGGTGCAATTTTTTATAGATACAAACTATAATTTATAAGGTTTCATGTAAAATTTCTATATCTCATCATTCTTAGCCGGATTATTACAAATCTTTCTTATGAATAGACCCTATAATCTCTCAATCTCTCCCTCCCTCTCTCTCTCTCTCCTTCTGTTCTTTTTTGTTTTCATTTTTTGGTTTAGTCCTTACTATTGTGCACAATGTAGACTCAACTTCAAGGCCTCAGTTTTGGTGAGAACGTAATCATTTTCTTCCTTCTCATTAAAGAATGAAATCTATTCATCACAAAATCTTTCGGTTGAAATTCGGGCACACGGAACTTTTCTCGATCTTGAGCAGCACGTCCAAGATTTGAACAAGCATCTAATTTCTTGTCTCCTTTTTGTCTTCCAATTTTCTAATTCGAGCTTCACCCTTTTTTGCTCTGAAATCATGTTGTTTATTTGCGTCGGTCAGCAAATCGAATCCACGCTAGCTACACAATCTGAGACAATTAGTATTCTGACTTATAAGCCTTCGTGCTCCTAATGCAACTAAACCATTTCATCAACTTCTGCACACTGGCGTTGAATTATAACCTATACATGGACATGAGTAATGCATATGAGGTCTGTAGGATATTCAAGATTAAAGATATGTCTCTTCTATCTTGACATTGCATTATTAAAAATAAAATGCATTCCCATGAAAACCCAGTTTTTTATTATTGTTATTGTTCTTGATAACACCAACCACACAAAACCCTAAAATGCCATAAAGCTTGTTGAAGAGCCAAGAGGTAATTAATGTGCATGGAAGTGGGGTAGTGATATCTTTCTAGAGTTTCTCGTTTGTCTCCACATTGTTAGAATGAGAATCTTGATGATATTGTGCATTAACTGGTGTCTTTGTCAGTCTGTCAGAAGTGAACCAAGTCTTTATATATATAGATACACATGTATTAGACATGTAGAATGTTACACCTTCATGGCTTTTGAGGAATTTTAACTTCTTTTTTTCAAGCAATGGTTTCACAAATTAAAGATTGAGAAGAAGGTCTGCCCAAAGAGCTATCAACGGCCTTTTAAGGACAAAAATTTGCAATAACTTTCTCAGGAGGGACGAGATATGAAAGTTTTATATGAATTTTATGGAACATAATATGTATTTCATAAAGTTAAACTAAGCACCAAACAACCAAGAAATTTGGGTCCTTCACTGGTGGAAGAGGCAAAGGGGAAGGAGAGAGAGAGAGAGAGTTTGGGTCGGTGTCTTTTTAGAAAAATTCATTATGCAATTTCCTTCTAATTTTAGGCTCCGTTTATTTTGCAAAAAATGAATAATTTGAAAAGCATTTTTCTAACAATGATCACTTATATCCCCTACAAAAATTAATGAACGGAAGATATTTTCATCATCCATAAGAATATTTACACATAAATTATTGGCAATGATGAAAATATTCTTCAACTAATTATTTTAAGCAATATGAGCGATATTTTTAATAAAATGTTTCCAAATTTTTCAATTTTCACGAAACAAATAGAGCCCTAAGGTATTTATTTATTAAAAGTGTCGGAGTAAATAAAAAGAAGGATTAAAAGGAAAAGCACTTCTATATTTTGACAACAATGAAAGTGGAAAATGACATCATATATATAATAATAAGGCTAACACCTGCCGCACCACACCCTTATCAACCACCAAATTGGTTCTGGAAATAGGATCTTAGGGAGATTTTGAGAGAGAAATGAAAACCTAAAAAATAAAGGGCTTGAAAAAAGATGACAGGAGCCAAACAGTTGTCACTGGAGATTAAAACTATATCTGTGAAAAAGTTGGAGAGGAGAGAGCCTTGATCATGCTTTCCACAGAGAATCAATCATTGATTTTTCTTTTTCTTTTCTTTTCTTTCCTTTTCTCTTTCTTTTGCTCCATTTTCTGTGTGAGGCAAGTTGAGAATTTACCCTTTTGCTGGGTCAAACCCCTTCCCTATATAAGAGGGATGTCTGACACAGCTCCTCTTCATTCAAACAGTTGTCTTTTCTTCCTCCCCAATCTCTCTCTCACATACACAGTTGCATCCTATTCTCAAGACACACCAAAAATCATTCCATCGAATTATAGATTTCCATCATCGTCTGAAGAGCATGTCACGAATGGCTATAGAGATTGAGGCTGCACCTTCCGTCCAGCTGTCGAGAGTCGCAGATTCCGAGACACACGGTGAGAACTCGCCCTACTTTGCCGGGTGGAAAGCGTACGGTGAGGACCCTTACAACGAGGCGAGCAATCCTTCCGGGGTCATCCAAATGGGATTAGCGGAGAACCAAGTGAGTATACAACAGCACTAAAGAGACCATTCATGGTTTTTGAAGTTTGATTTGTTTGATGATGGTAGTATAAGTCCCATGTGATTCTTATGGAAAATGATTCTTTCAAACAGGTCTCATTTGACTTGCTTGAAGAGTACTTGGAGAAGCATTCAGAGGCATCTAGTTGGGGCAAAGGAGCTCCTGGGTTTAGAGAGAATGCCTTGTTTCAGGATTACCATGGCCTTCGCACTTTCCGAGAGGTACATACCGAATTCTTTCAAGTCCTAGGAACAGCGAAAAGCGAGGTTTGCTGAGCTGTGAGAATTGGAATTAATGAGCTAAGCGATTCCACATTTTTTCTGCAGGCGATGGCGAGTTTCATGGAGGAAATTCGAGGCGGGATGGCAAAATTCGACCCCGAACGAGTAGTCTTAACCGCTGGCGCGACCGCGGCTAATGAGCTATTGACCTTCATTTTAGCCAACCCCGGCGACGCTTTGCTGGTCCCCACTCCTTATTATCCTGGGTAAGAACGGGCTCTTCCCGACTCCCCAAACCATTCTAATGCCAAAGTGGTTTAGGTCAATGGCTTCCACTAATGTTCACTCCAACCTTCTGCTAACGAGGCCCTTTTCTTTGGGAATTCTTTTCCCCAGATTTGACAGAGACTTAAGGTGGAGGACTGGCGTGAAGATTGTGCCCATAGTCTGTGATAGTTCGAACAACTTCCAGATCACTAATCAAGCTCTTGAAGCAGCCTACGAGCTCGCGGAATCAATGAACATCAGAGTGAGAGGAGTCTTGATCACCAACCCATCAAACCCGTTGGGCGTGACCATCAGCCGGTCGGTCCTGGAGGACATCCTCGACTTCGCAACAAGGAAAAACATCCACCTTGTCTCCGACGAAATCTACTCGGGCTCCGTCTTCTCGTCCTCCGAGTTCGTGAGCGTCGCTGAGGTCCTCAAGGCACGTGAGTACAAGGGCTCCGAGCGGGTCCATATTGTGTACAGTCTCTCCAAGGACCTCGGCCTCCCAGGTTTTCGAGTTGGCACGATTTACTCGTACAATGACAAGGTCGTGACCACAGCGAGACGGATGTCCAGCTTCACACTGATCTCTTCTCAAACGCAACACCTCCTCGCCTGCATGCTGTCCGACAAGAAGTTCACAAAGAATTACATCGAGATCAACCGCGCCAGGCTGAGGAAGAGGTACGAGAGGATCATCGACGGCCTGAGGAGCACCGGGATCGAGTGCCTAAAGGGCAATGCCGGGCTGTTTTGCTGGATGAACTTGAGCCCTCTTCTTGAGAAGCCCACAAGAGAAGGTGAATTGGATCTTTGGAGGACCATGCTTCATGAAGTGAAGCTCAACATATCTCCAGGATCATCATGCCATTGCTCAGAGCCAGGTTGGTTTAGGGTGTGCTTTGCTAACATGAGTGAGCACACACTAGAAGTTGCACTTGAGAGGATACACAAGTACATGGAACAAAGAAGAGCTTGAACCACCCCCCCAACCCTACCCACACACACCTAGAAAAGATTTGATTTATTCTCTTCAAAATTAATGATCATTCTTTTATACAAGTGAAAAAAAAATAAAGGGTTCGAAGTATAAATACCGGACCGTGTCTAATTTTTTGTCGGGGAACCAAACCCGTGTCATGTGTAGCTCGAATTGTTGTTGTTCTTCACACACCGTGTATACATCAGTTGCCCGACTCAAAGATTGGGCAACAATTCATTTGTTTTCTTGCTTTGTATACAAAGCAAGTTCTTATACAATAATACCTGTAACCCAATCTGGAATCAAATTAGTGCTGTTTGGAAGTACTCTTCATGTGTTGTCACCTAATCTTGCTGTTCTCAGATTTGTTACGCATTTGACTGGATTAATTATCACGTCCTCCTCTCTCTGATCTAAACTTTCCACTTTGTGGTTTCACATCTCATAAAGTAGCCAGCTCCAAAAAAATAATAATAATAATCTGAAGATGCTAATTATGCATTTTGCAAATATGCTACTTATGGGTGGACATGAATCGCTCATAGGGCAAGCTAGAACAATTAAGTAAATGTTGGGACAACACTGTGCGTCTTTCCAAAGTGTAACTAGGACATTGATTGCATTGACTTTCAAGAGCTATGGTATCTTTTTAAATGAACTTTTTTCTTGTTTTGTTCCCTTCTTGTGCCGAATTACTCAAAAGTATCTTCTTAGAATGGAGTGACTTAATACACTAATGCAAGGTTCTTGTTTTACTTGTGGTTTAACGGAGCGAACGTGCCGGCCAGCAATAATCTTCCTTTTTTTTTTTCGCGTCGCTAAAATATTAGGAGGATAACCACCAATATAAAGAAAAGTATTGGCCGCAAAAATTTAACTAAATTGCAGAAAAAACTGTGTGATGCACTTAGGGTCAGCGAATTCGGGTCAGCGAACTCGGAATGGTTTGAAATTTGGCATGCTGCAAGGGAATGGGCCGCTGGTCAAAACACATAGCTATGCTTTGATGGATGTCTTTTTTTTTTTGCATTCGAAGTCGTTTTAATGGGTTTTTAGTCATTTTTGTAATTTCATGGGTGTTTTAGTACTTTTGTGTTTCCTAGGTTAATTAGGTTTAGGTTTAGCACCGTATAAAAGGGTATTACGATTTCAGTGAAGGTAAACTTTTTGATATTTTGATATTGATTTTGATAATCGAATTCGAGAGAACAAATAGTTCCTTTTTTCTATTTCGATTCTTCTGTTTAGCCAATTTATATTGCGTTTCGGCATTACTATGCATAAAATTTAACACAACCTTATATACAGCTGAGCTCTTGATTTCTTCCTTTATGGAACATGCTTACTAGTTCCTTTATCTATTTACATACCAATTTCCTAAATTTGCCATATAATGAAACTGTTCTTTTCTCTTTTCTTATGATGTTGTCGTGTCTCTATGCCTCTCTGAGCACCAACTCAATCCATCGGGTCACACACAACAACGGTATTGGTGTTAAGTTCTCGAAAGGGAGAGCATCAACATCAATGGATGTACCCTCTTGACAAAATTGAGACATGAGAGAAACATTACAAGAGACCAAAACGTAGGTTTGATTGTTACAGGAGGAATTATATCAGAAACAGCTAAGGACGAAGACCAAAAACGTATGCTCCTATCCTAGTTAGGTTTGCTAAACGAAGAATCTCCGAAACCCCCTTTGACATTTGAGCAATATGTCCGCATCGTGTCTTTGTCGTGTTCAAGAACACACACACAGGCCTTGACAGGAACAAGTTTTTATCAAACAAATTTATGGTTTGCTTTCTTGGGGTCTGGCATCACCATAACATAACAATTTGGCTCCCAAAGAACGGTACATGGATTTCAGATAAAATACTTCACTGGGACGTGCTTGAATCAGATTAAAAGCTTCTCCAAAACTAAACTAGTATTAATCCCAGTTGACTTGGCAATTGTTTATCTTGCGAACGGGTAATGGTATGAGTGTGAACAATAGCTAAAGAATACGCTTTAGCTACACATACAAGAAAATACATTCATACATACATAAATTTCTACATATATATGTATATGTATGTATATATATATTATACTAGGATCATTTTTTTCTTTTAAATAATAACATATTAAATAACTTATATGGAGGCCATAAGTGCTAGGTTGAACCCTTCAAAACCCCTTTGTTCCATGATCAGAATTAAGCAATTCGGATTAAGTTGATCTTTGTTTGTCTAAACATAGTTTATTATGTCAAAACGTCACCACTGATCACTTGAGAAGGAGTAGAATTATACTGCCATTGACTTTCGAGCAGTTTCATTAGTGGTAAGTATAGTTTGACTTTTGGCTGAAAGAATCCTTTTCTCTAAAATGTCAACTAAATCCCAAACTAACAGAGCATTTATTGAAGTTTTTAATGCACAGCAAGAACTTCAACCATTCCCATCTTCCGAACAATCCTTTCAATAGCCATTTGAAATTCCTCCCTCGTTAGGCATGCCTGAGTTTGCAGGGCACAGTGGTCAACCCCTCTTGGCTTTTGACTTTTTGTCTGGTTCTTCATGTGTAAACTCCGAAATCGCAAAGTTCCGGTGGGTTTGGATGTTTTGAGAAGGTCAAACACCCCCTCTTTCTCTCCACAACCTCCCAGTCTCATATTTTTATGTCTGAAAATTTAAGAAATTAACCCAGTGAGGCCATCTTACTTCTGTATGCGAACAAGCTTCACATCAGCTTAGTGAGACATTAAAGAATATAACCATATCACAGTCCATTGCCGTGAGAGTTAACTCTAAGCACATTTCATATGAAGGGGCTGACTCGAGTGCTAGAGATCATCCACCCATTACAAGGTCAAGCCTGCGTACGCAACCTAGTTACCTTACAGCATCCGGCCAAAGTTTGGGTCGTGGATGAATTGTATGCTTTTGACTTGTCCAAGCAGGTGGATCAGTACAAACTGTGTGTAAGCTGATTCGAGCAAACACGGCCTATAACCGACAAAAGGAACCACATAAATTTGCTGAGTGAGACGGAATCGTAGAAGAAACGACTTCTTTGACTGTTCGTCCAGTTGATATCTCTTCAGTGTGGTCCAATCCCTGTAGGATCTCAATCAACACTTGTCATCTTCATCATGTCTCCTTAATTCTCAAAAAGTCTGTGGCACGCGTCGTCATCTTAAGCATGCATGAGCGGTATGGATTGAGTCATTGAGGCACACTTTTTTTTTTTGGCACACTTAAGGGACAGAAGATCTCAGCCCAATTAGATCAAGGGTCTCGAAGCTCTCTCGATCAACATTATTCCTCATGTATGAGCAACTTTTTGCATATGAAAGGCAATGCAATCACACGTTAGTACCTAATGTTATTATTTTTGCAAGATGGAATTGGAACTCTGATAATATAAAATCTCGATGCCTCGTCGAACAACAGTTTGCGACCGTCCTCATGTTGTGAGCTACTTGAAGAAAGGGAAACATCAAACCGCGATCGTTTTGTGTTCTTGCTAGACATATCAAAGCCACATGTTGACTGAACATGAAGGAAGAAAAGGAAAGAGAGAGGGCACCCACATGGCTCCTCACGTGTTTGAACGTAGCTGTTGAGATCCTGAGAAAGTTGTTCCCGTACACGAGCTTCCTATTGACGAATTCCAACGCACCCGAAATAGAGTATTTAATGTTGTAATGTTGCACCAAACCGTTTGGTTTATGTCCCAAGTCAAAAAGTCAACCTCTCCACCCTGTCTCTCAATCAAGGCCAGTCGAGTCTCTCCACGTGGCCGTTGACGACAGGTCCTAGCCGCCACGTAAGCAATTGCATGATTCTTAAATGACTGCCATACCCGAGAAAGCCAACCACTTGATTTGGAATCTAGTCATCGAGCACTTATGAGCAGGTGTGCATGCGCATCATCGATAATTGAAGCTTAGATGATGACTCTCTCTTTCTCTCTAGGGTTTATTTTGCCCTCTTGATCAACGTATAGATCAAGCACAGATATTGTAAATTATAAACTAATTAACGTTATGCCATAGGAAAGTTGGATGAACTTGTTCTTTGTCTGAACTTCTAGAAATTAACGTGCTAGACAACATATAACAGGAATAGAACTCGTATTGAATTCAGCTTCTACCATATCAAATGGGTCTAATAATATCACTCTCTCTTTACTCTACCATCTTGTCCCTTAGCGAAGCTTCACAGACTTCTGAAAAAGTATGGTTCGTTTACCATTATAATTAACTCGATTCCGTTTGTCATATTGAGATTATCACATCGATTGAGGTCGCAATTTTGACTGAATTGGTTCGTTATTTTGCATTACAAGTAACACGATTATGTGGTCCCATTGAGTATATTGCATTAAACCAAAGTTCTACTCTTTATCCGAAGATGTCTGGCTAAGATTTTTATCCTACTACAAAGCAGGACAAAGTGTAAACGGGAAAAGGGGTGGTCTGCTACAATATTATGTTTGCATGCATTGGACCTTGGGAAGAGGGATTGAACGAAGTTCAGGTTGGCGTGTGTGCTGAACTTTTAGCAGCAACAAAATAGGATCGAAAAGGATGGCGATATATAATGATTGTTTAAAGGGAAAAAAAAAGCTGCAAAAAAAAATCCAATTAGAGGCTACCCAGAAAATCATGGAGCAGATTGAAAAGTTGTGTAGACAAAAAAAGATGTACTGAGGCATTCAATTCGCTTAAATGGGTAGATAGGATTATGAAGTACTTTCATGGCACTGTCGTACAAAGAAGACAATGAAATAAGATCTCAATGTTGAAAATCGATGAACAAAATTGGTGCCGTGAGCCTAGCATGTTGAGACAACACATCATTGATTTCTACCAGTCTCTTTATGACACTGTGAGATTTCAAACCAATTCTAGACCAATGTCCTTGTCTAGTTCTGGATGGTACGAATGAGGCTTTGGCAACCCCAATGACTTTAGAGGAAGTGAAAGAGGCTGTTTTCCATATGAAAGCATTAAAAGCTCCGGGACGAGATGGGCTTAATGGTCAATTTTATTATCATAACTGGCGGGATATTAAGCTAAGTTCCAAATCCAAAGAGTATGAATCAATTGAGACCCATCAACTGGTGTAATTTTAGATATAAAATTATCTCTAAGGCTATGGAAAATCGCATAAAACCTTAGCTTTCTAAATTGATTGCTATTGAGCAAAGTGTTTATGTTAGTGGAAGGCAAATTCAACACAACAGTTTGATTGTCCAGGAAGTTTGCATCAATTGAAGATAAGGAAAAAGGAAGAAGAAATTTCATGTGATATTAAAATTGGATATGCGGAAAGTTTATGATAGGGTGGAATGAGGCTTCTTGAGTGCATGTATGTTAAAGATGAGATTCTATGATAAATGTATTTTCCTGGTTATGCAATGCATTTTCACTGTCTCTTTTAGTGTGAAAGGTAATAAGGAACCTTCGCATTACTTTTAGACTTCACGTCTGAGTGCATGCATGTTAAAGATGAGATTTTGTGATAAATGGATTTTTCTGGTTATGCAATGCATTTTCATTGTCCCTTTTACTGTGAAAGGTAATAGGGAACCTCCGCATTTTTTTAGCCTTCATGTGGAATTAGGTAGGGAGATCTCCTTACTAGTTTATTATTATGGCTAACCTTTGGGAAAAGTACAAAAAAGTGCTATGCATTGGTACCAATTCGGTGATAAACATTCCAATTGGACTAATTTAGTCTCAAATATTTTCATATTATTACCAATTTAGTCTATTCGGCCAATTTAGGCCGAAAATTGATAATGTGGACATTGGTCGTCTTGCGTGGCACAACTAGTGCTGCGTGCACATTTGATTTAATTTTTAAATCCTCTTTTCAAATTCTTTTATTAATTTTTTCTTTTATTTTTCCTTTTCTTTTTTTCTTCTTTTTTCCTTGTTTTCTTTTTTCTTTCCTACCTCTTCCCTTTGCCAGTTGCCCGCCTATGGTCGGCAGAGGTCACCGGCCACAAGTGAGGCCGGCCCTCCCCAACCTTTGGCTAGGGCTATCGAGGGCTGGACGAGGCTGCCCCTCCCCAAATTTGGCGAGGGGGTAGCCTTGCCTAGATAGGGAGGAGCCTCGCCCAGGCGAGGGCGTCCCGGCCTTCATTGGCCTCTAGTGATGGCTGGGCAAGGGTCCCCTTGCCAAATTTAGCGAGTGGCGACCTCGTCCAATCCTCGCCCAAGGCAATAGGTTTAAGATTTTTTTAGTGCTTTTCCCCAAAGGTTCTTTCCAATCTTTGGAACAAAGCAATTGAGGATGGTAGTATTGAACGAATTAAGCTGAATAGATTATGCCCGACACTATCTCCTCTGTTATTTGTAGATGGTGGTATCTTCTCTATGGATGGGACGATTAGGGAATGTCAAAACCTGGCCTTTGTTTTGAATCAATATTACTTTGCGATGAGTCAAGCCAATAATATGAATAAATCAGCAATATATTTCAGTAGTGGCTGCCCATAGAACCTTAGGAGGAATATGGAGTAAGAGTTGAGAGGACCAGTTATCGAGAAGACGGGGAAGTACTTGGGCATACCTTCAAATTGGGATCAGTCAAAGAAATAGATGTTTTCCTAAACTCTAGCAAGGGTTAATATGAAGATAGAGGGTTATAAGAAGAAGTTGATGTTTAAAGTTGTTAAGGAGATCCAATTAAAATAGTTGTACAAGCCCTACCTCAATACACAATGTCTGCATTCAAGATCCCTATATCTGTTGTAAAGCTATTGAGCAGATTATAGCCTCCTTTTGGTGGAAACAAAATGAATCTAAATCTAGTGTTCATCGGAAAATATGGGAAGTCCTAGCGTCAAAAATCCCATCACTTTCAAGAAAGCTATGTTGGGTAAGAAGACAGAGACTTTCACAATCCCTATTAGCTTTATGGAGTCAGTTATTAAGAGGTATCTACTTTGCTAGAGGAGATTTTTGGAATGCAGGCAAGGGGTCCATTCTTCATGGTAGTGGCCAAGCTTGTTAATGGATAGAGATGTGATTTATGTTGAAATTGGGTAGCCAGCGGGTGATGGAAAAAATGTCAACAATCGTGAGGATAAATGGTAATCAACTGGTTTGACAGGCGGACTAGCAAATCAAGGAGACCCTCAGATAGTGGCGGACTTGATTAATCAGGAAGCAAGAGGATGAAATGAACACAAGTTGAATAGCCTATTCAAAGAACGCCTTTTCCTCTTTGGTCACTGGACAAGAGAAATCCGATTAGATTCAAGATTTGAACATGAAGATTTCCTCGCTAAATATCACAAAAATGGAAAAGCGGGTGCTCAAATTCTTTGATTCAAGTACGAATTTTCCTTCGAGGGAGAAGCTTGCTGGAGTTCCGTGGTTTATTGAAAGCACGAAACACCCTTGTCTTTCAATCTTGCAAACATGAACAAGAACTTTGTTAGATGGAACCCAAGAACGGTGACGCAAGTTAAGGGCGAGCTAACCCACTTGAACAGTGGACTTCGCCGAAAAGGGGGTCTATGAAGCTCAACATTGATGGATCTAGGCTTGAAGGATCGGAAGGGTCGATTGCCGGAGTTTGCCGTGATTCGAACAGCACGCTTGTTGCTGGATTTGCAAGATTGGGGTGAGCCTCCTCAGTCCTAGAGTCAAAGCCCTAGTTGTGAAAGGAACTTTACTGTACTTGCTCGAGGGACATGATCTGAGGACTCCAACCGATTTGTGCTTGGAGTTAGTGACCGATAACCTATCGGTTGTTGAATTTATTACAGACGATGTCCAAAGCCCATGGGCTCTATGGGTCACAGAAGAGCGCAAGAGATGCTTGGCCCAATCGAAAGGTGTAAAAGTAGCCCCTTGCCCCCATGAAGATAATCAACTTGGAGCTTGGATCACTAAAGCCCATTGCAAAAAGACCCTTCCTCCAAATTGATTCTAAGCCTCGCCAGTCCCTATGGGATATTTTATATTCAGAAATTCATCAACTATGTTGAATATAAAAGGTTTTTTTCGACCAAAACGAAAAAAAAAAAAAAAGATTTGAAAGATGTTTCATTCGACTCGAAGAATTTTATGCATACACACAACAGTGTCTTTGCACGAGAATAGAAATTAAAATAAAAGGAAACTTTCGATGTTCAAGGTAAGCATAGTAAGGAACACACGGGCCAATTCTCAAAGAAAATTGAAGTAGAAAAGATCATTCTTTTCATGTGATTAACCATGTAAAATTTAAATAGATGATACTCCACTAAATATGAACGACTTGTTTAATCTAATCTGATGATATTACATTGACCGATCACCGTAATTCGTGAAAAGCTTTTGTGAAGAAAATGGGGATATTTCCATGTCGGGTTCGTGCTAATGGGGCCGACTTCGTGCCGTCGCAGGTCATGCAATCTTGTCAACCCATCAAACTATTACCGAATCACGCTACACAGATTGAATCTACTTGAACTTTGATTTCTCAAAACCCCTGAATCTAAAAAAAATGTGAATTTCTCCTGAATTTAATGGACCGTGATTGAGATTAATTAGCTTTTTACAGCTGCACTTGTATGGGCTTTGCTGGTCTCGAACTCTTCACAAGACAAGGAAGTCAAGGCCCACAGTCCAAACCCAATCCACATCGGCAACTCCCACTTTTTTCAAACCCGAAGACCAATTTCCTACCTTCGATTTAAAAAAGAAAAAAAAAATGCACCAATTCCCTGCCGCTCCTCTCCACCAATTGACACAATTTCGAAAAGAACTTGAAATCTGTCCTATCAGAGTCGAACCGGCTGTTTCGAAGCTAATTTCAGAATCCAAACCCATCTTTAAAAACTACATTTAAAAAAAAAAAAGCTAAGAAAAAAAAAAGACTAAATATCAGTCCAAATCGATTTAATCGAACTAGCAATGTAAATTCAGGAAAGAAATTTGATCAAGGCGAGGCCGTTTGTATCCAGAATTTGCTCCGAATGGAACCAGCCCCGATTCCTCACACGAGAGAAAAAAATCGACCTAACTTAATATGAACTTGACGTACAATTTTGAATGACACGGTTAGATAGTTTATACGAATTCGCAGTTCGAATTTTGACGTATAGTTTTGTAAGAGTGTAACATATATTTTTGACTTGGAAGAATTTAACCGAGAAAAATAAATCAAAAAGAAAAAGAAAAGGAAAAAGAAAAAAGAAAAAAATAGCGAGACCGATCCTTGCTAATGCCCTCGCTTCCTCTCGCTTCGTTTCTTTCTTACAGCTTTTCCCTTGTGGCCTGCAAGCTTTCACGAACCAGCAGCGGCGAGAGAGTCGAAGCCTCTTCGCCGATCTCCACACTCTCGGATTCGCGGAAGGTGATCGATCGTGTGCCCCTTTCTCTCTCGTCGCCTCTCGATTTCATTGCAGCGCCAGCTTGCTTGTCTGCAATCCATTTCGTGCTCGCGCTTTACCTTTCTCTTTGCTAGATCTGGCGTTCTCCCGCCGATCTATCTCGCCGGCGCCGCCGTAGCCCGTTTGCGTTTCTCGTCGGCAGTCGGTTCCGTGGTTTTGAAATGCTGCAATGAGCTCCTCTTTTCTTTTGCTGTTTAGGGTTTTAGCCCCTTTGAATTGTTGTTGACTGGGGTCTTGCGCGTTTTATTCGGGTCGAGAGAGATGAGCAGGAGTCGGCAGTAGTCGTGGATTGATTTGCCGGAGGTTGTCTCCGTTCGTGCAAGCAATTCTTGGTTCTTTAGGAGTGAATCGAGTGTAGAGATGGTTCCTGTCTCGATGGACATTGGGCTCTTTTGCCGTCGTAGCTTCTCCAGATTCGATCCCTTTTGCCGGTGTCTAGTGTCCGCTTAGGCTGGTCTGCTTTCCGAGGATGTGGTCTGGTAATACTCGGGCCCTTTGCCGATGACGAAATACGTCTCAGCTGCGTGTGTACACGCCGCAAGAAGTGAATCGAGGAAAGCTTTCTCCCCAACTCTGAAATCTCTACATTCGCTTTATCAATGCAACAGCAACAAACCAGGCCTTACTCATGACCCCATCTCGTCACTGGAGCACCTAAAGGCCTTTGCTTTGTGTGTCTGAGCCAGCTTGAACGAGATTCTCTCATGTTATCTTTGATTGGGCCTACGCTACTTTTCTTCACATAATGTCTTCCTGACTTTTCTGAAATACCCGCACATTGGACGAATCATTTTAATCTCTGCCCTTTGAATCATTGTCATCTCTGTTATACTCATTATGTGCACATGTTGGTGTTTGATCGCCCAAATTCCATGTCGTACTGTAAAGAATCGCTCGCCTTTTTTGTATCATAATAGAATTTTCCCTTAAGCTTTGGTGGACTTGGGCTTATTTCATTTGTGTTAACAATAGATGGTTTTTATTTTTTGTTGCTAATTTTGCAAAGTATTTCCCTCCGAACAATGTCATTGGATGTTTTTTTCTTGAATTTACTAGTCAGTTTGGCTTCTTTGAGGTTCATAAGGTTAATGATGTTTTTCTGCCATCATGCACTGTTGTATGAGCTTGTTAGGGACAAAACCACGAGAGATTGGATTAATAAATAATTATCTTCATGCTTTCTCGCCCTTGATTTGCTGATTGGATGATAGGCCTGGTTTGGGGAGCTTATGGCTTCGAAGTTGAATCAGTTGACATCAAAGGCCTGTCAGGCATCACAGTTTGTTGCGAAGCACGGAACTGTATACTACAAGCAGTTGTTGGAGCAGAACAAGCAATATATTCAGGAGCCACCGACTGTTGAGAAATGCAATCTATTGGCAAAGCAATTATTCTACACTCGGCTTGCGAGGTGAGGTTTTGTGCTCACTCCCTATGGCCACACTTAGCACGGCACTTCATTTTATTTAATTTTGCTCTCTTCTTTTCTTTCACTGTCAGCTTTTGAAGTTCTTCTGTGTGGATATGAAAATATAATCATTCTTAACAGTGAATGTATTTAAAGCTTGATAAATTATTTGGTCAAAAAGAAGAGAAAGGGAGGAAAAGGTTTGTTCTCAATGAGTACATAGGGCTACATGGATAGTTTCGTGTGCAAAAGGGAAGTTTCTCTTTGAAGGGTGTTTTAGGACCATTTTTTCCAGAAGATACGAAAATCTAAATTCCTTCTTCAGATTTCTATCCAGTTGTTCATTAAACCTTCATCTGAACCATCAAATTACCAGTTAAAATTGCTTAAGTATGAACTATAAATGTAACCACGGAAAAAGATGGCTAGATACTTGTTTGAATGTTGATTAACTTGTGAAATTCATATGGCTTATAGGATAAAGTGATTTCGTCTCTCTGTCTTTTTGTGCATCTATGCTTTTGAGTACCAGCAAGTGTGGTGGAACCGTGGAAGGGTTGTCTTGTTAGTGTTTGCTTCTACCTTGGTGTTTAATGCACAAAATGTGTAACTTGGAATTTTTGAAAGGTGTTTTAGGACCATTTTTTTCCAGAAGATACGAATATCTAAATTCTTTCTTCAGATCTCTCTTATAGGATAAAGTGATTTCATGTCTCTAAGTCTTTTTATGCTTTCTATGCCTTGGAGTTCCAGCTAGTATGGTGGAACTGTGGACGGGTTGTCTTGTTAGTGTTTACTTCTACCTTGGAGTTTAATGCTCAAAAAGTGTAACTTAAAAATTTTCGATGTAATGCCAACTCAGATATTGGGATAGTAAGAAAATTAACCACCACCACCACCAGGCTCTTCCCTGCCAAGTGACTCAACTATCTAATATGCATCATAGCACTCTATCAGCAACACGTCCTCTGTAACATCCAAATGCTTGAGATCTTTCTTCAAAGACTCCACTCATGTCTTTTAGGCCTTCCTTACCGAGCATCTGTCATAACACCACGTCTTCTCGTTGGAGCATTTAAAGAATGTTGTTTCATGTATTCAAACCGTCTAACTTTGTTTCTCTCATCTTATCATCTATTGAAAGTTGGCTTTTGTTTAATATTAATCTATTTGGATTATTTCAGCAGGTATAAATTGTACTTTTTTTTTACTTTTTCCAGAGCTTGCACAATCACTGTGTGACTTTTATTAGATATCGGACTCATGAATTCTTTGGAAATGTACGAAAAATGGCACGTGTAATTGCTTAAATTTTGGAGGGAAAGTAAATAAACACTTGGACTAAAAATACATTACTTGAATTTTTCAGTTGTTCCTAGGGAGCGAAAGGTTGTGGCTGGTTGCTTATTGATGGGAAACTATGCTATGCTTCCTATCGAAGAGTGCTCAAATTTTGTGCTTCAATTTTATAGGTCGTGAATTCGTAATTGCACAGTATTACACTAGGCTTCTTTTACGTGAAATTTCAGATACTCAAGTTATAATACCCAAGTTATAACTACTAAGAAAAGTCACTCCTTTGCATTGCCTAGTACTTTGTTGGTTTGAGCCAAACTAACTATCTTCCTTTTCCTTGTGTAGTTGTCTTCATACCATTAATTTTTGTCAATTTCATCTCTCTAAAGTGTTTTCGAACACTGTTATCTTTTGCTTCTTGCCTTGGTTTCTGACTTCTGTGCTGGTCTGGCAGTATTCCTGGCCGCTACGAGGCATTCTGGAAGGAACTCGACTCTGTCAAACATTTGTGGAAGAACAGGCAGGAACTAAAGGTCGAGGATGCTGGAATTGCTGCTTTGTTCGGTCTTGAATGCTTCGCATGGTTCTGTGCTGGTGAAATTGTGGGAAGGGGATTCACTTTCACTGGCTATTATGTCTGAGAAGCAGCACTTGATGTGTTTTCCGAAGGGTGGAGTTTATATAAGCTTTGTCCTGATTGGCTTGACGCGGATGTTTGGCACTCTCCCTGCAATTTTTGCTCTTTTTCTGCAAGATTTTTGTAGCTGAGATATCAGTGTTACCTGTGATAACCACAATAATTCATGTATTGAAAGAGGCCTACATGATGTGCTATGCCATTCTTTTTGTTAGAACGCCCAGATACTCCCTTGAATGATGGTGCAATAACTTTCTGCATTTCTGCTCATTGCTCTCTTCTGATGTCGCTTGGCATTTGCATCTGAAAGGCAGATGGATACTACGGTTCAGGAAATTAATTCTACTCGCAGTTTGCAGTTTTCGGGGTAACCAACGAAGGTTGCAGTCTCATCGATTGTAGAGTTGGAACCTATGTCTATGGTTCTGTCATGAACACAATTGCTCCAAGAGATTTGGCAGTTTGACTAGGAATCCTCTTTGGTACCTGGACATACAATTGCAGGCGTATGAAAGTGAAGTTCACACCACCCTGTTGGAAGTGGGATGCTGCTGGTTCAGTTGCCTCTTATGTTTGCTTGTCCAAAATCGCTTTTCATGAGGCTACCCATCTTTTCTTGATTGATGTCTTTTCGACCTTCCATTCCGAGCCACACAACATATTCTTGTTTGCTCAAAGGAGGGAAAAGAAATGCCATCATACCTTGTTAGCTCAGAGGAATGAAAATTTGGTTGGAGGAATTTTGAAAATCTTCAAATTTTTGTGACAAGAAAGCCGAGAGACCTTAAAATTTTGGGCATTTTCTGCTCTCTTTCTTCTCTTCCATCTCGTCCAATATAGCGTGCATTTGTCTCGTAGAAAATAAATGATTGGAAAATGTGTTTTTCGAAGTGATCATTTGTATCATTTATAAATACGAATACACAAAAATATTTTTATTGTCTACGAAAATGCTCAGTAATATACTATTTTTTATAGTGAAAACATTTGTTCATTTACTAATTATTTCAAACAATACAATCAATTTTTTTAGAATTTTTTTTTAAAATTATTCATTTTTTATAATACAAACGGAGCTTAAATGGACATTTTTTTTCTCATTTGTCCAACTATCTTCTATGGAACTTCTTTTAATCTCATCTCGACAAATTTTTGTGGAATGCGCTTGCACCAATTATTTCCGTTTTTTCTAGATTCGTCAGTACATTGGTCGATGCTCCTGTAGGCAAAAAAAAAAGAACCGTCCCTTTTTCAACCGTAATTTTCTTGAACTTATCGTAATTTACCTGAAGCTATTGTGAGGCCAAAGGTAATCCGTTTGACAATGCAATTTCATTTTTCTATTTCAGGAACAAATTTATGTTTCAGAAATAGATTTGGAACAAAAATTAGAAGTTAAAATTTTCTATTTCTTCCAGAAATCAGAAATTCTCTCTTTTCTCTATTCACGACTTGCTCTTCTTTCTCTCCTATCTCCCCATCATCAACGTTGTCCCCGCCCGCCGACTGCCACCATCGACCATTGTCACCCGACCAATTGATCGCCATCGCTGTCGACCACCATTCGTTGCCGCCCACTACCTGCCACCAGAAAAATAGAAATTTTAAGCTCTTATCAAATAAATTTCTGTTCTTGGATTAAAAATTTTGTATTGTTATCAAATGTGTTTCTTGGCTTAGAAATAAAAAAATCAATTTCTTTCTAAAAATTGATTTTTAGAACAGAAATTTTGTCATTCGCATCCTTAACTTTATAAGTCGCAATTTTTTATTCAGACGAGAATTGGACCGGAGGTAAAATATCTCAAATTGTCGTAAGTGGTTGTATCTATATTTAGTATTTTTCCTCAATATCCTAACTTTCGTACCTTTTCGTGAAAAATCAGAAACAACACGAATTTATCTTAAATCTTTTATTTTCTAATCTTTAATAACATAAGTCCATGTTCGTAGCAATCCTTCACAGTTCGTAAACTTAAAATCCATATCTGTGAATAATATCCTTATATGTCCCATTTTTTCTTAGTCAACAGTAACATTGGCAATTCTATAATTAGTAGTTTTCCTAAAATGTTTGTGAATTACTATCTGTTCAAAATAATCTGACGGTCGAATTTTCTCTTTGATCCGACAATCTAAATTACATATAAGACCGATCATTTTGCCAGTAATTCTAACATAATTCAAATGACCGGCTAAGAAATGGGGTGATTGGTTTGAAAAATTAGATCTTGATTAGCCTCTCTTTTTTTTCCCAAAAACTAGGAAAAGAAAAGTACAGGTAACCTGCCAGCTGGCAACTGCCACGTCCTTCGTTGTCCTAAGAGGCCAATCAAAGAGCAGCGACTTTCTAGCTCTCCTCTGATTGGCCCGCACCAGAAGATCAGGCCCCACAGTGAGGACATACTTGTAATTTCCGTCTCTTCTCCTTCTTCCCTCGCAAACGATGGCTCGCTCAGGCGAGCGAAAGGGACGAAGAGGAAGAGGAGGAGGAGAAGAGAGGAGAGAGAGAGAATGCTGCGTCCGGTCGCAGCATTTGCCATCATCACCGCCGCCTCCATAGCCGCCCTCGCCGATTGCTCCGGCGACGGCTCGCAGGTCAGAAGCAGAACACGCTCTGTCTAATTAAGTCGAACGCGGGACGATGCTACCTACTCACGTTTCCTCTTTCGTCGTTCTAATGAATGCGTTGCAGGCCAGGTGCAGCCGAACTTGCGTCGCCGAGAATTGCAATAGTAAGCCCTATGCCGCGCGCTTCGTCTGTGTCCACGATCCTCAATCCCGGAGGATCGTTTTCTGCGCTTCCTCCTCCGTTTATCGTGGTCTGATCGATTTGATGTGATTCTGTCGAAAACTGTAGCTATTGGGATCAGGTACGGCAAGTACTGCGGCGTGGGATGGACGGGTTGTCCGGGGGAGAAGCCTTGCGACGATGTCGACGCCTGTTGTAAGATTCATGACGAATGCGTCGAAAAGAAAGGTTTTGTTTGCTTCTCACACATTTATATGTTATATAAGTAGAATTTGATTGATTTACACAATTGGGTTGTTACTGTTTATGCATTTGTTGGTGGGAGAAGCTCATTTTTCGTTTCCTTTGAATTTTGTTAACTGGATGAAGCTTCTAACTTGACCTAAGGTAAGAGAAATCTAGGTGGTCAGGATGCTGATAAATCTAGTTCTGCTGGTGATATCACCGCGGTCTGTCTTGAGAATATGGGATGAGATTCAAATTTTATGACAGATTGAGCGTGGGATGCGAAGTATTTAGCATTTTCCAGGGGTAAAAAGCAAAAGTATCCTTGTTTGTCAGAGCTATGCACCTGCAAATGGTTATCTGGATATAGAACGTTGTGAATAGCCAATCTCAACTTTGCATCTATACTAAAAGTTCACATTTTTTTAGTAGTTAGACGAAAAATGTACGTTACTTTAACAGTTTATGATGTGTAGGAGATATTGCAAGCCTTTTCGTATGATATCATTTGCAGCGAGGTTTTGATCTTTCGATACCTTTATCATCTGCACTAAGGCAAGAGAAATTTTCTAGCAAAATGGCTTGCAAATGTGATTTTTTGGTATGGATGTAAGGTTGAAGTAGGTTGCTAGCAACATCTTGAAGTGAGAGAATGTGGAAATGTCTCTAGCTGCAAGAATCTAATTTAGTTATTTTAGTTGTTTTTCTAGGAGCTGTCACAACTGTACTTGTCTAGCTAGTATGAGTTCGTATATGCACACGCAAGTGAGGTATTTATCCCAAGACATAGCGATAGACTGTTGCATCGCATGGGACCTCATTTGATTGATCTTTCTTGTTTAAGGTCTAGTGCTGGCTGTCCTTGCTCTGCCCTGGTTGCAAATGCAGTGCAAAATAGAGCCACTGGCTATCCTACATTGAAATTTCCTTTCCAATTGCTTCAAAATTGAATCTTTCCTGGAAAGAAAACGTGAAAGTAGCGAAATGAATATGAGGATTGACTTGAGGAAGAAGAATTGAAGGATATGTTGTGCAGCAACAACCTGGTTTCCGTTTTCTGTCAAATGTCAACATATGCTTAGAGACAGATTAGTTTAGGCTGTAGCATCTCAATTAAATAAAATGGTTCTAGTCGTGATCATATCTTCTAGGCCATGAAAATCAGGAAAACGGGTAGTTGACTGTAATGCGACTGTTTGTTGAGTGCCGATCTATAACAGGTGAAGTTATAAATGGCTTGAAGTTTGTTTGATGATGAAACCAGGGTTTGAGTATAGAAACCCTGCTATTCTAGGTACTTACTGTAGTTAGTTAGCAGAAATGAGTTAACTTGCATGGACCATCGTATGTTCATATCTCCACATGATAAATTTGCAGGGTGGATATGGTTTTTCCTTTTTACGTTGCTTTCTATGTTGTATTGTCGATGAGATCATTGAATTGTGAAACAACTGACCTTTTCCAGGTATGACTAACGTAAAATGCCACGAGAAGTTCAAGAGCTGCATAAAGAAAGTGCAGAAATCTGGAAAGATGGGATTTTCTCGGGATTGTCCTTATGAAACTGCTATACCAACAATGGTTCAGGGCATGGATATGGCTATATTGTTCAGCCAGATAGGTAATTCAAAGCTTGAGCTCTAGAACGCTCAAGTTCAGAGATTGGTAGAGTAAAAGTAATCTCATTCTTTTTTTTAGCATTATGTAAACACACTTCAATATGAATCGTTTCGATGGATAAAAATATCGAATCAACCGTCACATGACTCATTTTTACTTGATTAGTCTTACTCTTTGGCGAATGTATCATTTTGATGGATCCTTTTCGATGAAGTCACTTTTTGGTACTTTCCCCTCGCGTTGGAGAGCTTGTTTAATGATCATGCATTTACTCAAAACTGTGTCACAATGATAATACCCTGTTTGCGAGGTCCTCTTAGTGCAATCTGTTAAAGAGTCAGATGCAGTGTATTGCTTCACCTCATTTCACCTCAGAGAGTAGAAGCAGTAATCCTCCAGTGACAGCAGATCAGCTGTCGCTTTATTCTTAATTTTGTGTAGATTCTGAGAATGATTTGGGGGCGGTGGGGTTCAGTTCAGAGAAGCCACAAATTTGTTTTGCAATGAGTTTCTCAAGGAATTTTTGCCTTTCTTCATGAGCATCCAGTACGTTTTACCTGCTTTTTGAAAATTTATCTATAGAGTTCGTAACATGAAAATCGTTGACACTTAGTGATTAATCAATATAAAAAGAAGTAAGATATCTTAAATTGTAGTAAGTGATGGTAGCTGTGCTTAGTAATTATCCACAATAACGATGGCTATTTCACTATTAGTCCTTGTAAATAACAAGTTAATCTCCATCATTCGTACATAGAAATTTATCTTAGAGTATCGTAAGGTTGAATATCCGAGCATCCGAATCATTTTATGGAAAAAAACGTATATCAACCTGAAATTCTCCGCAAAAATTTTCTTCCTATCATTAGTAACTTACCTTCATGATTGTGACATTCCTCTACAATTGGAGAAATTGTCGTATATGTTGGAATTTTCCTATCTCCGAAAATTCCTAAACCTTTAGAACCGATTCGGTAAATCATAAAAAGGTTTAGGACTGAATCGGCAAAATTGAAAGGTTTAGGACTAAATCGACAAAAGTGTAATAGGGTTAGGACTTTTTTGATAATTTTCCTGTTACGCAACCTTGAGGCCGTGTCGGCAAATAACTGTCGTATATGTTGGAATTTTCCCTAATCAGCAGCAACATTGGAAATCTTGTAGTCAATAATTTTTTTTCTTAATTGTTCATCTCTCTTCTTACAATCATCCGAGGGTTGAAATTTTGTTTTCCTTTTGATTTAGCCGTCCAGCTCACGCAGGAGACCACTATAGGATTTTCCCCCGTCGTCCACGTAACCCTCTATTGACTTTTAGAGATTTGAAAAAGAAAATTAGAGTTCAATAACCATTAAACATGAGCCAACGAATGGTAATCTTATGAGAAAGCATGTTAGGACACTCAACAGCACATAGCGTGGGATGCGCTCGTAGCAATTGCATTTTTCTTTATGCTCGTGGTGACTAAGGATTACCTCGTTCGTCTGTACCGCTGAATTATACTTGAAGAAAAGTCGGTCGTGCCCCAACCAAAAAACTTTCTTTTGACGGAAAGAAGTGTCGAAAAAGTCTTAAACCTAATACATTAGTGTCAATTCAATCCTAAATTTTTCAATTATGCAAATTAAGTCCATCCAGCCAATTTTGGCCAGAAATCATTGATATTGACGCTAGTTATTCTACATAGCACAGCCGACGCTGACATAAACATTTTTTTTTTTATAATTTTTTGATTTTTTTTCTTCTTTTTTTCCTTTTTTTTGGATTGAGGACCAGCAACCCTTACTGACATTAGGCTAGGGTGTCGCGGCCCTCGCCCAGACCATCGTGGCCATGAGCGAGGCCAGGGTGAGGGCATCCTAGGCTAGGGTGAAGAAGAAGAAGATTAAAAAATTGTCTACGTCAACACCAATCATGTCACGTAGAACGGCCAACATCCACATAAGCGATTTCTGGCCAAAATTGGCCATATGGACTCAATTGACACAAATGCAAAAAGTTCAAGACTAAATTGACAAACGAAATCGACACTAATGCAATATATTTATAATTTTTTTGACACTTTTCCCGTTCTTTTGACTCTCTCCACTTTTTTCTGTTCGAGGTAGCATATGCAAAGATCAATGCAAAAATGATGGCTACAACTATGTCGATCGTGCAGTCATGTGCAAAGCATTCGATTGATTACCAAGTTTCATCTGGGTTTTATGTTCGAGCAATGATTTGATATCATTTTTCCTAGATATCGATTCATATCATGCCTTATCATACAATATACCAATTTCTATAAATTGTCCTAGTACACATAGTTATCATTTTTTATTTTTTTTGGTTATGTTAAAGTGTTGTCTAATACTTTTCCCGACTTAAGGGATTGTACGTGGACGCTGGGCATGGTTTCGTCTTCAACATTACTTTATTCTACCAACACTGTTTCGATTAATGTGCGAAAAATGAACAGATTATATGGTACGTAATGATACTGTGTAGAGAAGTTGGTCCATTCAGTTATTTCGGTTGCTGGACAAGATCCTATTATACTTGCAACAGTTCCTAGAAAGTTTAAAAAATGGACACAAATACCACTTCCTTCTTTCTTTTCAGTATGAGATAAGACTGTGAAGTCCCTCGTATTAATCACGAGTAAAAAGAACAGGAACAGAAGACAGTTCTATACAGCAATTTCAGTCTCTCAATTTGCCAAAGCAAGCACACCAAGCCTCGTTGCTTTCCCTTTTTTTTTTTTTTTAATAATTATTAAGCTGCAAGAAAGAATGTTGAAGGTGAATTTTCTTCGGAGGAGCTTCAAACCTGCTAAGTGGTAATAATCTTCTCTCTCTCTCTCTCTCTCTCTCTCTCTCTGGGTAAAGAATGTTTCTTTTGAAGATTGCGCGCAAAAGTTCTGTGGGTTTTCAAATACTTCAGGAAAGGATTGAGCTTTGCACGCAGATTAAGAGGAGTTCAAGTTAGCGTGTGGAGTAAAAATGTTCGATGTTTCTCATCGCAGCAAAACGTCGTAAAATCTTGTGGTTTCACAGACGAAAGCTGTTGAAGAACAAGAAAGAAATCCACACGAAGCAGCTTAGGATAGGTGGCGCAGTTGCTCGAGACCCTTCAGGATCAAACTGCTGGAATACAGGTGCATGTGATGGCCGGACAATTTCCCGAATGTTTTGAGTGTTTGCAGATACTTGATGTTGAAGTTGCAATAGTTGACCGTAGATGATCTTTGCATCTTAAACTAGGCAGACTTTTCATAAATCCGGGTTAAGGCACGTATTGACAAATGCTGATGTTTCGCTTTCACAAGTCCGACATTACATCGTTGCTTCGACGATGTAATACTCTCGTTGGCACGCTCCCTTGATGTCTGATGAGTACAAATCATGGTTGACTTGCATGTAATGAAGAAGTTCATCAACTGTTTGCTCTTCCTCTCTCAGGTTGAACATGTGATCAGGGAAGAGAAGACATTGCAGGCATGTGATCTCATCATATAGTACTGCCAAATTATTGAAGCGCACATGCCAATCGTCGAGTCACGAAGCTGGCGATCTATTTTACTTATCAACTGCTTTCAACTTATGCTGTACGTCCAAGATTTCTTTAGACAAAACTGACATCTCATACATCTGCCAGGATATGCCCCGTTGACTTTACTGAGTTGTGCTCCAATTTGAGACGTCAAAGAAATTCGATCCAAGCAGGAATTTCAAATGCAAATAGGACTTATGGTTTGCCATCTGAACAAGCAAGAGATTATTGAAGTACTTTCCATGTCGGAGTTGGATTCCTAGTTTTAATCGTTTTCCTAATTTGAGTCGGCAAATCAAATTAGAACATATAAATGCAGAATTTTCCTTGGTTGTAACACATAGAGCAAACAAGAGGATGTTAGGCTTTTCTCTTCATGAGTGTTCTAAGTGAATTCTCTGTGAGAAATTGTGATGTTTTGGGTGTAATTTAGGGTAGGAAAGCACTTGTGCGATTGTAAAGTTCGTATTCTCCGGATTCATTATGATTATTTGGCGGGTGGCTCTTCCGTGGAATAAGTATCGAAATTGATCGAACCACGTAAATCTCTAATGTGCTTATCATTCCCCTTGATTTTCCTGGTATTTTGTTCTTCTCACGTTAGCCTTAAATTGACTTCCACATTATTTCACAATAAATATTCTTTTTTTCCCAATACATAGATTGACTTTTCTACAAGAAGCGACAACACGTGCCCGGCGTTTGCTTAGGAAAACTATTTAAAGACAATACGTGTCTCTCGTGCACTGTAATTCAAAAGTCAACTCTCCCATCTCTTTATTTTCCTCGGAAAGATTAGACTTTTTAATTGAAATCCTAAGCCAACAGTTAAGACGAAGGAGCGTTTAATACTGAATTTTGTATAAAAAGAGGATGAACCAGAGAATTGATAACTGATATCTACTTGTCGCAACACAATGTCGCAGGGTGCGCGCATGCCGGCATGTTCCGTGGGCCTCCTATAACTTTAAGAACCAGGGAATCATATCTGTTTGTGAATTCTGACGATTGAAATTTCACTAATTTTTTCCTTTCTTTTTCTAGTTCATCTACACCATTTGCAGTACTTTCACAAAACGAAATTTACTTCGTCGGGGCCAACAACAAACGCAAACGCTTGGAAAGCTAGGATTTAGCATGTTCATGCTGGAAAAGCCCGGTTTTGCATTGGTTATTATTGCTTGGAAGCTTGACAAGATCATTTTAGAATAAATTCAATACTGTATCAGATGGAAAAAAAGTTCTAGGATTTGTTAGGTAAATGTGTTCCTGTAAAGGGTTATCCAAAGGGTCCCCTCTGCTCGTTATCTTCAGGTTGATGCACTGAGTTACTTTCATTTGGGTCCGCAGTGAAGTTGTCCTGCTATATATCTCGTCTCTAAAGGTCTGAACTTAGATCACAGAGCAATCGTACCATTAAAAACATTATGGTCTATACAGCCCTGAAAAATTTCTTGATTGGTGCTAATTTGCCGACCAAACTTTCTCCTTCAAGTTCATCCTGATATTCTGATAAGCAACTATATCTCGATATCTGCTTTAATACATTGTTTTCACTTAGGATTCAGCATAAACACATTCTGCATGGTAGTTGATAAGGCAACAGTACACACAAACGCAACCATTGATTAATTTGATGATCTGTCTTAATCGCCAATATTGTTGGCTGATGAACTCTCTCAGAATCTAATAATGCATTTCATGTTGCTTTTGTGAAACCGAAAACATGAATCGAATCGAATAAAATATCTTCAGAGTGCAGTTCGAGAATTGTCTTCACCTGATAAAGATAAGCTCGATTCTGTCATGCTCTAATTCATCATTATAATTGCGTCCTATGACTATTGTTCATAGATAATTTCCTAGAACAGCAGAAAAGAAGATAACTGAAAAAATATTATGATGCTTTCAGGAAAATGAATGTTGTTAAAAGGGGGAAAAGAAGTTTTTTAAATCAACCAGAGTGTGAACTCTAGAACGAGGTTTAAGAGATAATTACTTCTCAAAGCACACGGCGCCTACATCAAAATATGTAGGAAAGCAATAGTCCTCGCATTCTTTTTTATTGATTGAACGAACTGGTGCAGTTACAAAACAGTACCAAGGAGATTACATTGCATAGTATGCCAAAGTCAACTGCCAGGAAGATGAATCAGACACTCCACGAAACCATATAGTCTCAATTATTTTAAAGTGAAGGAATAATCCTTGTCTATAAAACACCAAATTAGTCGGCATCCGTAGAATCTAAGAGAACTTGACAGTTCCATCAACTCCAGGAGGGCATTTCGCCATCAATACACAGAGCTAGTTCTCAAAGCTTCAGTAAGGCAAGTTCCATCCTCTAATTTACAGCTTTTATAGATTAGGCATTTTTAATCAGTAGAGGAGACTCCTTGCAGTGAATCACGGTCATATTTCATGACAAATATCTGTCAAATTTATGCGCACAGTCTGTAGTCTTGTTGATTAAGTGCTATAGCAATCACAAACATGTTTGTCAACCGTGAACATGTGGTCATTTGGAGTCATTTGCTTGATGGGATAGGCAGTTTGATACGGTAAGAATTTCTCACTTTCCTAGGAAAAAAGTGAAATGGAAGAGAAAATGAAAGCAGCATCAAATTATGACAAGGCATTGTTGCAGAGTAAGGAGCTGTATCAGGTACTTCATTTATTGTCATTCACATCCTCTATTTCTTTCCCTCTTTTCTGTTAGATGATGGTAAGTTAGCTTGGTTTCATCCTTCGACCCACTGGAAAAAGGTCCAACCCTTCGATCCTGTCAAAAGCAGGCCATTCAGGGGTTTGTCGAGCGCTTCCTCTAGGCTGATCCTAATAGGTTAAGCTGAATATGAATCGAATCTAATATGGCTAATCTGTAGGATTCTTACCTTTTCTTTAGACTGCCATTGTTTCTTAAAGTTTTGCTTCTATGCATATGTTTAAATTCGCAGTACATTTTGGACACGAGTGTGTACCCAAATGAACCAGAGCCGCTTAAGGAGCTGAGAGAAGTTTCTGCATGCCATCCAAGGTCTCTCTCTCTCTCTCTCTCTCTCTCTCTCTCTCTCTCCAGCTAAGTGTCCATAACATTGCGATACAGTCACTGACTCTGACTTCTAATGCTTTCATTCAATATAAGGGATCATATAATTGAAACATCTTGTAATTAACAATGTTTCCAGGAGGATTTTTCCCCCCAACAGTAAACAAGGGATATAAATTTTTCTTCTTTTATTTGTTCATATTCAGTTATTGGATGGGCACAGCACCAGATGCTGGTCAATTGATGGCAATACTACTGAAGCTTATCAATGCTAAAAGGACCATTGAAATCGGAGTCTTCACCGGATACTCTCTTTTACTTACTGCCCTAACAATTCCTGAGGATGGCAAGGTCTCCAAGCACTCATCATGCTTTAAAATAAAAGAACTTGATTGGTTTGCTCATGTAATCACAATTGCTGCAGATAATAGCCATAGATGTCGATCACGAGGCTTATGAAATGGGATTTCCCATTATCAAGAAGGCCGGTGTAGAGTACAAAGTCGACTTCATTAAGTCCGAGGCTCTCCTAGCTCTAGATGATTTAATGGAAAAGGTGGGTCATTTACCAGGCTTTCCTAGTTTATGCACTTTACTCTTGCAGCATCATATTTTCTAGAAGAAAAGCTATATGCATATACTTTTGACAGAGCGAGCTAGTTTTACTTCAGAATACGGTATACCTGCGATACACAACATAAACATTTGTTTTGTACATTTTGATGGACTCTATTTACTACTTGTGTCGCATTCTGGGTAACATTTACTTCTTATGCTTCCCTTTGTTATATCGAGTCTGATTGGGATTTGGCATAATGAACAAATTGCAGCCTGATAACGAGGGGAGCTTTGACTTTGCCTTTGTCGACGCGGACAAAGTCAACTACTTGAATTATCATGAGAGGTTGATGAAACTAGTCAAAGTGGGTGGACTAGTCATCTACGACAACACCCTCTGGAGAGGAACAGTTGCGATGCCTGAATCTGCAGTTGGAAATAAATATAAGGAGGGTCGAAATCTGCTGATTGAGTTCAACAAATTACTGGCCAATGATGCTCGCGTCCAAATTTGTCATGCTTCGATAGGTGATGGGATGACAATCTGCTGGAGACTTCACTAAGTTTTTGTCCCTTGACACCCACATAATTGTTTCTTTCAGTAAGGAGATCGCATTCGCCATTACTACTAATATCTTTGGCATGTTGTCTTGTATATTGTAATAACCACAACATTTATGGATAGGCTAAAATTGATGTGGTCTTCAGAAAGTTATACGAATGATGATTAATAAATTTCGTTACTCCAGAAACATTTATACATAATAAATGTACTAGTTCGTTTTGTCGTGGCGTTGGCAAATTTCATTGGAATCCTTCTTCAAGTTTTCAATTTGAGCTTGTCATGTGTTGGTTTGAAGTCATCTACAGATTCATTTTCTTCAAACTGATTGCACCCATCCAAAATAAATGTGATGACTCTCTACAAGGTTCTGCCAAGCAACAGAATGGCTGAGAAACTATCACAAAGCAACCTTACCACGGGTTGGAACTTTGGAAATTTGCATGGTGCTTATGGCATACGAATATTGCCAATGGTCGAGAGTTGATTAATGCCACATGATTTGGTCATGGCCAAGACAGAGGCTTGGAAGAAGCATGCTCTTGAAAACTTTGCTCGAGGAATGATCAGTACTACTGTATTCTGTCCGGGTTGCTAAATCATGACCATTCCTCAGAACAGCTCTGCAATTAATGCCACAGTGAGAGAGACAGAGAGAGACAGAGAGACAGAGGACATTTGTTCATATCCTGTCCCGTTCTCGTTTCCAGGGCAAGCAAAACCACAACTTACATTAAGTGCATCAGACGAGAACAAATAATAACTAGGCAGAACACCACAGCAGAATCCTGTCTCACTTGCACACAGTGCGGGTAAAAGAATAGATTAAGAAGAACGCAATCCGATTAGCCAACTGAATCTATAACAAAATCATTGCCATATTCTTGTTTTCTTATAATTACATACTTTGTGGCTATCTGCAAGCAAATTATGTCTAAAAAGAACAACCTTCAATTTGTTTGATCGAAGGTTCAAATATGAATAAATGTCGGCAGATGAACAGTCTCCCAACCTATTAATACGTTTCAAGTTGTTTTCTTTTGACAAAACTAAATTCGTATAAATTCAAGGACAGAGTTCCTAGAGCGGATTGCGGTTCAAGAATTGTTTTCACCGGATAACACTAAGCTTACTTCCACCAGTTTCTTAAGTAGCACTATCATCACGTCGTATAACTGTTGTTCATGGACAATTTCCTTGAATCTCAGAAAATAAAAGAAAAACGATAATCAAAAACATCATTGCGATTCTATCAGAAAAATGCTCATCGTGAAAGGGAGAAAAAAAAAAGGTTCTTTAAATCACCCTGAGTTTGTGTGCACTCTAGAACAACACCGACAGATAATTACTTCTCAAAACACACGAAGCCTATGTTGAATATGTCCACGCATTTTGTTTTTCTATCGACTGAGTCTAGTTACAATAACAAGGATATTTCGTAGTTGTACAATTGCGAACGGTCAACTACCAGGATCTCAGCTAGACACTCCACCAAACACATTATTTTAAAGTGCAGAACTAACCCTTCTTTAAAACACCAAATTAGTCGGCATTAACAGCATCAGAATAACTTGACAGTTTTCTCAATTTCTGGGGGATAATCTGCCATTAACACGCAGCTAGTTCTCGACGCTTCAAGAAGTTAGTCAAGTTTTGACATCTAAGTTACAGCATTTTATAGATGGGGCCTTTTGATCAGTCAAGTCGACTCGTTATAGCGCGGTGAAGGTCACTTTCGATGATAAATATCTGTACATCCCATAGAAATAACAAACACCGAAGTTAGTCGACCGTGAACCTGTGGTCACTCGGGGTCATTTCTGGATATTGCAGGAGGTTTGACTCAGTAAGAGTTTGTATCTTGCTAAGGAGAGAACACAGAAATGGAAGAGAATGGATAGCTAAAATGCTTTGACATTCGATCAACTGAGTCTAGTTACAATAACATGGATATTTCATACTTGTACAGTTGCTACCAGTCAACTCCCAGGAATCTCAGTAAGACAATCCGCCTAACCATATCACTTCAAAGTGCAGGACTAACCCTTCCTGTCTTTATTCTAGCATTATTTTCCTCGAACCCTGATAATAATAGCAAGCATCTTTATGGTGCTCTCAGAAAACGTGCTTATGAAGTGAGAAAACGATGCTGCATTGGATGATGTAGAGAATCATAAGAGTGAGCCTAATTACAATGAATAACCAGGGAGAGTGGATGGCTGTATTATTATAACAATCAACTAACCACACCATCAAACTGTAATGTCGAGAAAATTGGTTGAGTGCAAGACTGGCCCTTTGACCGAACATTCCAGGTCGTATTTCTTCATAGATATCTGTCATATACCAGAAGGTCATTCTCCTGACGTCTAGGCGGTTTGATTCGACAAATCTGCATTTCGGTAAGGAGAGAAAAAATGGAAGAGATAATGAAAGTTTTCCATAGTTCCGACAAGGGGTTACTGCAAAGTATGGAGTTATATCAGGGACTGAAACAACCACACAACCACCA